>OX352765.1:49742901-50942901 GCA_947095585.1 Nephrocerus scutellatus | reverse complement strand
ATTTAGTACTTGTTTTCGGTGCACCACGATTTATCTAGGATTGGAACTTCTGCACTACCGACTACTTTTCGTAGCATTTGCTTTTTTTAAGTATGCAGTATTTACATTGCGATTTATCTTAGGATTCTAATTCTATTATATGCGCTACTAACTACTTTTCGTAACAATATGTTCTTTAGTAATTCGTTCGCAAATTCCGTGCTGTTGTGCGATTTTAATGTTTTAAATATTCCGTATTTTAGTATTAATTGTTCAACTAATGTCTTGGCTATTGTCTGTGCGTCTTTAGATGTTGTTGGGTGTGTTATTATGAATTTTGTTAGTTAGTATTGCATAGTAAAAATGACAATACAGCATTCAATATATACTGGCTCGCATATACGAAGCCAAGTATATGGTAGGATTTCGCCTGTAAATTGCAAGCACTGGTCAACATGTTGCCATACTAATTCTCATGTACGAATTCCAGTACATACTGGAATTTCAGTTTTGATTGTAAATAATCATATAATTCCTACCGAGTTCTTGTACCAAAGTAGTGACAGCCCGAACCATCAATATCACCTTTGCATTAGCCGATAAGTCTACCGTTGTCGCTCACCAGGCCTATACGCTCACTCTGAGTTGGGAAGACTGGACATTCAAACAAGAGTTTGCTTACATTCCAAACCTAATGGACAAGTTCTTTCTAGGAACAGATTTCTTGGCTAGGCATAATATTACAATAAACCGAGGCAGCGAAGTCATAACAGCCCAAGCCGAACCGAATATACCGATATTCCGTAGTCTAGCAGCCGAAAGAGAGCAGCTGGACAGATTCCTAGCCGAAGAATTACCGAAATTTAAAAACTTTAAAGACTTAACCACCGTCACCGAGTATGAGACTCGCTTAAAGCACCACCGGCCATTTAAACAAAGGTATATGCCCAGAAACCCAGCAATGCAAGCGGTCATCAACAGCGAAATCGACCAGCTAATCACAGAGGGGAAAATAGAACCGTAGAATAGTCCTTATAGCTCGCCGATAGTGTTGGTGAAAAAGAAACAAGGCACGTGGAGGTTGTGCGTCGACTACCACCAATTGAACGAAGTATCAATAAAGGACGCCTACCCCCTCCTATAAATCCAGCACATATTGGACAAATTGAAAGGAGCCAAGTACATATCTACCATCGACTTGAAACAGGGGTACTGGCAGATTCCACTAAAGTCCAGCAGTCGGCCATATACCGCCTTCACCGTGCCAGGACGAGGTTTGTTCCAATGGTAAGTTATGCCATTCGGGCTACACTCCGCACCAGCCATGTTTCAGCGTCTGCTCGACTGAATAATTCCTTTCGCATACTTGGATGAAATTATCGTAATCGGCAGCACCTTCTCAGAGCTCATGACTGCACTCACAGAAGTGTTTCGTCGGCTGAAGCTAGCTCAGTTGAAAATCCATCCAGATCCAATGTGAGTTCGGCCGTTCCGAAATGCGATATTTGGGGCATATGGTCAACCAGAGTGGCATACATACCGATCCGAATAAAATCGATGCGATCCGAACTTTGATAGCTCCACGAAACGTTAAAGAAAAAGCAAAATTGGGTGTGGGAAACCGCGCAAGAGAAAGCATTCCAAACGCTGAAAGGAAAACTAACAGAAGCTCCGATACTCGTATGTCCAGATTTCTCGAAGCCATTCTTGCTTCAGACCGATGCCAGCACCGAGGGACTTAGCGCCGTACTGTCCCAATCGATCGAAAATCAAGAGCGAGTGATTGCTTATGCCAGTCATACTCTCACCGATGCAGAGCGGAATTACTCAATTACCGAGAAGGAGTATCTCGCTGTCGTATGGGGTATACGCAAGATGCGACCCTATTTAGAGAGGTACCATTTCATAGTTCACACCGACTACCGCTCGCTCCAATGGTTGCACAACCTGGAGAATCCATCCGGCCGCCTAGGATGCCTAGGATACCGCAAAGGCTCACTCAATACCATCGCCGACGTCCTGTCAAGACACGCCACTCTAAATCCACCGGCCCAACTACTACTGCCAATCACTGCCACATGTCCTTGGTACGAGTCCAAGTTTACACTGGTAAAAGGAAAACCTGAAGATAGTCCGGAATACGAGATCACCGACAACACCCTGTACCGACACATCTATAATCCGACGTACTACACCAAAGCCGCATCATCCGCCTGGAAAATTTGTGTACCGAAACCATTGCGACAGCAAATATTGCACGAAAACCATACGGATGTGACCGCTGGTCATGTCATAGTCCGAGTCGATACTACTGGCCAGGATTATTTCGAGATGTTGCCCGCTTTGTCCGTAGCTGCCCGACATGTATACAGCATAAAGTTCCCGCCACAAGCTGATAAGTGAACTACAGATCGAGCAGAGATTCACCCCACCGTATACACCGCAGGCAAACCCGACAGAAAGAATGAACCGAGTGATAAAAACTATGGTCGCCCAGTACATAGAGCAAGACCACCGGAAATGGGACTAACATCTCCCAGAGCTAATGCTAGCCATCAACACCAGCCGCCATGAAACAACCGGATACTCCACAGCTTACCTCAACTATGGACGAGAGCTTCGAACCTGAAACCTCCGAACGACTGAATGCACTAACCGACGCCCTCGCCTTGGTCCGTCTGAACTTAGCCAAGGCATTCGGCAAGCAAAAACACCATTACGACCTCCGATGGCGACCATGGGCACCAGAAGTAGGGGAATTTGTGTACTACCGCCACCGGCCTCTCGGCCAAATTGGCCCCGATGAAAGTGTCCCCAGTAGTATACATTCTGAAAGGAGAACACCGAAAATAGTTAAGCCGTGGGTATAGTCGAACAACCACCAGTCACCGTCGACATGTCAGACAGGAGAGCCGATTTTATCGACACGCCAACCACACCCGACCACGCCCCGTCGCCGCTCCACCACGGAAAACTCCACAGCGACAAGCTCGGCTCGAAGCCTGGAAGAAGAAGCCACCACCGCCCACCCGACCGCTCACCAGCCGAGAGAAGATGATTTTGCGCAAAGTGGCTCCACAGCTCGTTGACAAATCATTCACATCAGAGCGAAAGCCCACTATGGCACCGAGGGCGATCTTACCAGTGACTAGGACCATACCGCATGTCACCCTCGACATTCAGTCGGTCACCGTGAAGAGCCCACCCAGCTCGTCAACCGCCATCGCCGAAGTGTGGGAGGAGCCACCTAACATCAGCAGACGAACTGCCACCGCATCCGCTCCAGCCATCGCCGCCACCGCCAGCGCTCCAGTCATCGCCACCATCGATGCCGCTACAGCCACCGCTACCATCACTCCAGTCGCCGCCACCACGAGCGAACACGTTAGCCACAACAGGCCGAACAACAATCCTTAAATATATATATATATATAATCAACCCGTATCAGTCCTTAGATATAAACATGCTCTCTTCTCTTTCCCACCCCGAAATAGGCAGGGAATGTAACGAAGTCGATTTAAATCGACTACGTCACACACCATACGAAACGTCCGTCCGCCAAAACAACAAACACGGCATGCATATACGCACAGCCGAACGCAACACAGTGCACTATACTGCATACACAAAATGCAGCCGACGGCGACAAGCATGCAATCAAGTACAACACACTTGATACATACCATGCAGTCGACGGCTACGAGCATTCATACGAATGGCCACACAGCGTGCACTGACAAGGTTAATATACGAGAGTTAGTGCACAGCATTCGAGCATCAGCAATGGTACGGTGGGTGAGATTCGGACTGCGAATCACGACGTAGCGAGATAGTATCACGCGACCACCACGCTTTTGCTAAATGCTTAGTTGCTGGCGCACGCCATGCAATACCATAGAATGTCTCGTATATGCCAAGTCGCTTCATGCAGGCGAATATACTAGGTCGTTTACACGAATTTCAACGTATATGCACGTGGCAATACAGCATTCAATGTAAACTGGCTCGCATATACGAAGCCAAGCATACGGTAGGATTTCGCTTGTAAATTGCAAGCACTGGTCCACATGTCACCATACAAATTCTAATGTACGAATTCCAGTACATACTGGAATTTCAATTTTGATTGTAAATAATCATATAATTCTTACCGAGTTCTTGTACCAAAGTAGTGACATGGGGACCAGAAACACTAGGAAGTCAGCCGACAAACTACTGCGACCGGAGAAGCATCTCGGGGTTCTGCGCGAACCACTTGCTAGGGGAGTTCCTGGTAAATTGCAAGGCACTGATTGATTTATATTCACTCTGCCTTGCTACTTTGCCATACCATTCCATCCAAGTATCATTACGCCGTATGCGACTGCATGAGCACTGATTGATTTATATTCACTCTGCTCATTCAGTACATTCGCACCGTTAAACACCCCCCCCCCCTCCCCACGATCCTTTTTTCCCCGTACGTAGCATAATTATAATTAGAATTGTTTAGTAATAGTCGAGTTACTGAACATAACCCAACCATCATTCGTTCGTTATGTTTAGTAATAGTCGAGTTACTGAACATAACCCAACCATCATTCGTTCGATGTTCGTCACTTACATCTCACTTCGTTGGACTTTTTTTTTTCTTTTTTCTCCGCTGTTCGCTGTGGTGCAACTAAGCCTGCCAATTTGCGCAGTTTCGCTTCTTCTGTTAACCATCAACGCGAATGTCACGCGCACAGTACTGAATTAAAATCTATATTAAATTATTGTATATACAAAGTTTGTTCACTACTCTAACAAAAATAAAACCAAAGTTTCTAGCACTCGGTATTGTAATATCATTCTAACATACTCGTAGATTCATATAATTCCAAAAGGTGAACCAAACTTCATAATCACAAACATTAAAATTGGTCCTTCGAGCCGGATAAATTTTTGAGATGAATTCGCTAAAACTAAGGTTAGGTAATGTGAAAGGCTCGTGCAATGAATTTTGTAGAGATGATGAGAGATGACGTTGTTGACACCACTACATTGGAAATGCTCGAGGTTCGTCTAACCAAATTGGATGAAACATGGGCACAATTCACAGCATTGCACGATGAGACTTTAAAAGCCACAGAAGCAAAAGAGATGGAAGAACTTGAAGTGGAGTTCGGTGAGTACGAAAATCGATATTTTTTCATTCATTCCTCATTGAGGAAATCGATTCGCGAACGGCAATCTGCGCAACGCGATGATTCGGTGTGCAACCAGCTCGGGGAGCAACAATCGAGGTTGTTGGAAAAGATCGACGTAACCTCCGAGAAAACGCCCGTTCAGTTACCAAAATTAACAGTGCCACATTTCTCTGGAAACTATAAGGATTGGCCGTCATTTCGGGACACCTTTATGGGTGCGGTTGGTAATAACCAAAATTTAAGCGCAACCCAAAAGTTTCACTATTTAACATCATACCTTCGAGATGATGCAGCAACGCTTATAAAGCATTTATCGGTCACCGAAGGTAATTATGTTGAAGCGTGGCAGCGCCTAGAGAAACGATATGATCGCGTCAATCTTATTGTTCAAGCATTTATACAAACCTTTTTGTCTCTTCCATCGGCATCGATGAGTAATGTTCACATGCTGCGGAAGCTCACGGACGGTTCGGATGAAGCTATTCGTGGATTAAACGCACTCGGTTCAAATTCGCGTGATCCGTGGTTAATATATTTATTAGCTAATAAGCTCGATGTGGACACAAAACAAGCTTGGGCTGAAACGGTCGGTTCACGGAAGAACGTACAATTCGAAGAATTGTTAAATTTTTTGCATTCAAGATGCGATGCATTAGAATGTTGCCAATCACTCGCGCGCGTTGGTGCTTCTCGAGATAAACCTAAAGCCCAATTTCGTTCACATTTCGCAGAATCTCATTCGAATGCTGTAACGCAGTCACATTGTCCAAAATGTAACGGCAAACATATTTTACCACAGTGCGAACAGTTTTTATTACTTAATGTGGACATGCGTCGTGCGTTCGTAAAGTCAAAACAATTGTGTTTTAATTGTCTTCGGCCAGGTCATCCTGCAGGCAAATGTCGCTCATCATTTCGCTGTCGTGTATGCCACTCGCGTCACCATTCGTTGGTACATGCAGATACAAATAACGCGTCGTCTTCACATCATACTGAGACCGCTCAAAACATTGAAGCCACACTCAGCTGTTTACAACTTTCCGCTAATCCTCAGCCTGTAAGCAATCACTCATCGCTCATCGTCGGCCTACCAAGGCACACTATTTTACCCACTATTTTGGCGCAGGTTCAGGACATTCAAGGAAATTCGATAAGCTGTCGCGTGTTGTTGGACTCGGGGTCTCAACTTTCGTTTATTGTTGAGTCGTTCGCTCAACGTCTAGGCCTTCCTCGTAAGCAGGCAAGAGTTTCAGTTCTTGGTGTTTCATCCACAAAAGCAGGACAAACTAGAGGTCGTGTTTGCGTTAATTTAGGATCTCGACTTAACAAAACAAATCTTATGGTGAAAGCATTTGTATTGACCAAGCTTACTTCTAATATTCCGTCGCAATCGTTTGAAACCTCAGGGTGGTCCCACCTACAAAACCTGGAATTGGCAGATCCGAACTTTAATGTACCGGGACCGATTGACATGCTGCTTGGAGCGGACAAGCTATGGTGCATTTTACGAGGTAACCAGGTTCAAGGTTCAGATGGGCTACCAATCGCTCAGAATACGTCCTTTGGTTGGGTGGTAACAGGTGAAGTGTTGGATGCTGAACCATCGCATCATCAGACAGTGTCATCATTTCATTCTGTACTAGATGTAGATGTTTTGCTACAGCGGTTTTGGGAGCTCGAAGAAGTGACTCCATTCAACCGGGCTTCGTTTGCTGACGACGCAGCTGAGCAGCACTTTCAAAAAACCTTTTCCCGCTCTTCAGACGGTTGTTATGTCGTGCAGTTACCGTTCAAAACTCCGTCACCGGTCTTCGGACCTTCTCTCAACGGCGCGATTAGGCGACTGCATTCAATGGAACGTCGATTTAAAAGTGATCCAGCGCTCTATGAAACGTATGTGAAATTTATGCAAGAATATCGAGATCTGGGTCATATGGTTCGTATACCATCGGACGTGTTAGAAACAACAACAACAACAGGTGAACATTTCTATTTACCTCATCATGCAGTTCTGAAACTTGACAGCTCGACAACCAAATTACGGGTAGTGTTTGATGGTTCGGCTAGTGATTCAGAAGGTAACTCGCTCAATAGTCAGCTAAGGATAGGTCCTCCGATTCAACGGGACTTGGTCGGAGTTTGTCTACGATTTCGGCAACATAAATACGTGTTTACGGCCGACGTTGTTAAAATGTTTCGTCAAATCTGGGTGGACAATCGGCATGTAGACTTTCAACGCATAGTTTGGCGTGAAAGCCCGTCGGATGAAATCGATCATTTTCGCTTACTTACGGTAACCTATGGCACTGCATCGGCACCCTTTTTGTCAGTTCGAGTATTGATGCAGTTAGCGATAGACTATCAAACGCAATACCCAAATGCATCACGCGTATTATTGGAAAATGTGTATGTAGACGATATTATGACCGGAGCAGACTCAGCCGAAGAGTTAATTAAACTCCAGGCGGAACTTGTTTCCTTATTATCAAATGCTAAACTCGAGTTGCGCAAGTGGAATTCAAATTGTTGGGCGTTACTCGCGCGGTTGCCTAAAGAAGACTGCGAATTTTCGTGGTTCGACATGGAAGGCTCAAACTCCATTGTTAAAATCCTCGGTATGCATTGGAATCCTACTTCCGACCATTACTCGTTTCGCATGAACGGTGTTCGGGGGTGCGCTACACCTACAAGACGATCGCTGCTGTCGGAAATATCTCGCATATTTGATCCCTTTGGACTTTTAGCCCCATCCGTCGTGTTGTTTAAAATGTTGTTTCAGGAGTTGTGGTCATCAGATCTTAAACTTAGTTGGGATGATCCACTTCCGTTACAACTAGCTAAAAAATGGTCGCGCTATCAACATGAATTGCACTTTTTTGAAAAGGTACAAGTACCAAGAAACATTTACTCATCTTCAGAAGACATTGAATTACACGGGTTCTCAGATGCTTCATTGTTGGCCTACTCAGCGGTGGTGTATGCTCGTTGTAAACTGGGTCCTAATAAATTCAAGATCGTAATAGTTGCTGCGAAGACAAAGGTCGCACCAATTAAACCTATGTCGATTCCTCGGTTGGAGCTTTGCGGGGCATTACTTCTGTCTCGCCTAGTCACGCTAATCAGGTCGTCCGTGTCAAGAAACCTTCCGGTGTTTGCCTGGTGTGACTCTCAAATAGTACTTCATTGGCTGTCGTCGTCGCCTCGTCGCTGGAGTACATTTGTTGCCAATCGAACAGCCGCGATTTTAGAAAAGATTCCACGATATTCATGGCAGCATATTGCTTCGGAGTTCAACCCGGCAGATTGTGCGTCACGAGGAATATTACCATCGGCTTTAATCAAACATTCGCTCTGGTGGACTGGACCTGCATGGCTATCGCTACCACATCATCATTGGCCTTCATCAACGATACCAGCAGAGCAAGTTGATAACCCGGAAATAGCAGTGGAAGAAAGACATACACAGACACAGATCCATTTTACGTCAGCTGAGATAGATGTCTTTGATCACTTAATTGAGAAGATATCATCGTGGACTCGATTGCTGCGTATCGTTGCGTATTGTGTTCGCTTTCCTAACAACTGTCGCCCGAAAGGATATCCAAGGTGTACGGGCGGGTTAACCGTCTCCGAACTTCAGCTGGCAGAACACCATATCCTCAAATTAGTGCAACAACATTCGTTCGAAAATGAAATTCGCCAACTTAACCGCAATCGTGATATTAAACCTAAATCTAAATTGTTGAGATACTCGCCATTTATTGACAAGGACGGTTTACTTCGAGTGGGGGGTAGAATCAAACTTGCCTACGTATCATTTACTATAAAACACCCAATAATACTTCCAAAAGATTATATTTCTTCCCTTCTAGTAAAACACATACACAGCAAGTACCTACACCCAGGAGTGTCCGAAACATTCGCTATAGTCCGCCAGCGGTACTGGATCTTAGGAAGTCGGAACCTGGTACGCGCGGTTGTGCATCGATGCAGGGCATGTTTCCTGCAAAGAAAGGTCACACGCAATCAGCTCATGGGTGACTTGCCGCCTGAACGTGTTCGACAAAGTCGACCATTTATAAATGCAGGTTGTGACTACGCCGGCCCGTTCACTATCAGGCTTTCTCGGGGACGGACTCCCAAGACGTCCAAGGCGTATCTTGCCTTGTTCGTGTGCATGTGTACCAAGGCAGTTCACCTGGAGCTAGTAAGCGACCTAACAACCGATGCATTTCTGGCCGCACTACGACGCTTCGTGTCCCGCCGTGGGAAATGTTCAAACATATATACGGATAATGGAACTAACTTCCAAGGTGCACGCCGAATCCTTAATGACATGCAAAAGGTTGTATTATCGCAGACATATAACGAGGACATCAAAAGCTCCCTGGCAATGGATGGAATTACATGGCATTTCATCCCACCATCTGCCCCACACTTCGGTGGATTGTGGGAAGCGGGGGTAAAATCTGCAAAATTGCATTTACGTCGTGTGGTCGGTACTTCAGTTCTTACCTTTGAAGAACTCTATACTGTGTTTACGGAAATAGAAGCAGTTTTAAATTCGCGGCCTCTTTGTGCCATCTCAGATACTGATTTAAATCCTCTAACACCTTCTCATTTTTTGATAGGAGAACCTCATACGGCAGTTCCAGAGCCCAATCTGTTGGAGGTGCCGTTCAATCGTTTGGCCCACTGGAAACATCTTCAGAGCATGGTCCAAGGTTTTTGGAAGCGATGGCAGATGGAATATATCACCAGTCTTCAAGAACGACCAAAATGGAAATCGAAGCAAGTCGACATACAGGTTGGCGACCTAGTGGTTGTTAAGGAACCACATCTACCCCCAACAAAATGGCTGTTAGGCAAAATTGAAACGGTGCATCCAGGACCCGACAAAAGAACAAGAGTTGCCACCATCAGAACGACTCGTGGAAACTTTGTGCGCCCAATTACCAAACTGGCCGTACTTCCATTGTTCTGAAACTCGTTCCGGCGGGGGGAGTTATGTTTAGTAATAGTCGAGTTACTGAACATAACCCAACCATCATTCGTTCGTTATGTTTAGTAATAGTCGAGTTACTGAACATAACCCAACCATCATTCGTTCGATGTTCGTCACTTACATCTCACTTCGTTGGACTTTTTTTTTTTCTTTTTTCTCCGCTGTTCGCTGTGGTGCAACTAAGCCTGCCAATTTGCGCAGTTTCGCTTCTTCTGTTAACCATCAACGCGAATGTCACGCGCACAGTACTGAATTAAAATCTATATTAAATTATTGTATATACAAAGTTTGTTCACTACTCTAACAAAAATAAAACCAAAGTTTCTAGCACTCGGTTTTGTAATATCATTCTAACATACTCGTAGATTCATATAATTCCAAAAGGTGAACCAAACTTCATAATCACAAACAAGAATCATTGTAAGAAATAGCTTAATTTAACCGACGCTGTAAACACATGAAGTCTTCGCTGAAAATAAAATAATATATATGGAAAACGACACCAACATCCTCACTCTTTTAATTTGTAACACCCCGCAACACGAACCCTGGGTGACCGGCGAGCAAACACGTTACAATATATTACAGCTGTCGTGCAAGACATCATGTGCTCGGGGTGGGGTTTCTAGTCAGCAAAATAATGAAACCCACCGTTATCGGCTTTAAAGCAATAAATAAACGGCTATGCACCCTTCGCGTGCGGGGAAAATTTAAAAACATAAGCCTCATAAACGTTCACGCACCTACAAAGGATTCCCCAGATGATGAAAAAGAAGAATTCTTTGAATCAGTCGAACGGGAACTCCATGCTTGCCCTCAGTATGATGTAAAAATAATATGAATATATATATGAATAATATGAAATAATGCTATGCTATATGAATGTCCTGGGGCTGAGATGTCGGGCGTAGAAGAGAAATGGACACTGTAAGAATACTGTCATTAGTACTGCTGACTCTTAGGCAGTAGTCGTAGAGATCGAAACGACTGGTACAATGACGAATGTAAGCTAGCGACTGAACGTAAGAATGTTGAGTACCGAGCAATGCAACAATCTCATAGAACGCGGGATGAATATAAAGAGCTCAGAAGATATGAAAAAACAGTTCACCGGGGAAAGAAAGCAGCCTGGGAGAAGAATTTCGTCGTGAACTGGAACAGTATAGAGAGCAAGGACCGCACCGGGCGCGAAAGTTCTATCAAAGGGTCCGCGTTATGACACAATATACACCGCGTTGCACATACTGCAAGGACAAAGAGGGTAATCTGATCGCCGATCTTAAAAGCATCTTAGAGCGATGGGAAGAGCACTTTCATGAGTTGCTTAATGGCCAGCTAACTGAGGAATTTGAGGCTCAAACAATGACCGAAGATCATACCATGCTGCCGCCACCAAGCATAGACGAAGTTAGCACAGCGATAAATCGGCTCAAAAATAATAAAGCCCCGGGATCTGATGGGATCCCAGCGGAACTGATAAAAATAGAAGGCCCCACATTACACCAAGCAATTCATGAAATAATAGTGCAAGTATGGGAAGAAGAAACTATGCCAGAAGACTGGCGAAGAGGCATCCTGTGCCTCATACAAAAGAAGGGAGATATCACAAAATGCAGCAATTGTCGTGGTATAACGTTGTTGAGTACCGCGTATAAGATTTTCTCCTCTATCCTTCAGGACAGGATAGCCCCATACGCTAAAGTCATCATTGGTCCATACCAGTGTGGCTTCATCCCAGGCAAATCAACAACTAATCAGACTTACACCCAAAGGCAGGTGATGGAAAAATGTCTAGAGTTTCAAAACTCTTTACACCATCTTTTTATAGACTTTAAAGCCATCTATGATAGCAAAGCCAGAGTAGAAATTTATAAAGCCATGAGAGAATTCGACATCCCAAATAAACTGACACGACTATGTAGATTGACCATGACCAATGTAATAAGCCAAGTAAAAATATCCGGATAACTATCAACCCCATTCAACATCTATAACGGGCTCCAATAAGGGATGGACTGGCCTGCCTCCTCTTCAACCTGGCGTTGGAGAAAGTGATCCGAGACTCTGACGTAACGGCGAGAGGAAAAATCCTCTATAAGTCCATTCAGATACTGGCTTACGCAGACGATATCGATATCGTTGGTAGAAACCGAAGAGGTGTACAGGAAGCTTTCATCCAGATAGAGCAGGCGGCACGAAATCTGGGGCTGCACATAAATTAGAGCAAAACAAAGTACATGGTGGCCACGTCTGCGAGTAGAAGATCCAACATTGGTCCATCAATTCAATAGTGGAGCGCGAATTTGAAGTAGTGCAATCCTTTAACTATCTCGGGTCAACTATAGCAGTCGATAACAGCATGGAACCAGAAATACGCGCACGGTTGCTTAATGCCAACAAAGCCTACTATATGTGTCAAGACTCTTCAAATCCAGGAACTTAACCATAACATCCAAGATGTTGATATATAGGACAACGGTCATACCAGTACTTACATATGGATCCGAGACTTGGGTGCTTAGCAAAAAGCATTATGACCTCTTAGCCGCGTTCGAAACAAAAGTCTTACGGAGAATTGTTGGCCCCGTATGTGAGGAATGACGATTCCGGAGACATTATAATGATGAGATCTACGAGCGTTACCGCGATGTCGACATCGTGAAGAAAATTAAGCTCGGTAGGCTCCGGTGGGCAGGACGCCTAGCTCGCATGAGCAAAGAGGATCCTGCTCGGAAAGTCCTTTGTGGTAGGATTTATGGATTACGACAGCGAGCACGGCCAAGTCTTCGCTGGAAGGATGGCGTAGACAAGGACGCCCAGAGTTTAGGGATGCCAAACTGGATGACATCGGCTCGAAATCGGGACCGGTGGAGAGACTTTTTGCGGGAGGCCAGGACCGGACCCCGGTTGTAGAGTCAAATATAATAATGATGATGATAGTTATGTGGAATTAATTGCCTGATTCTGTGTTTCCGCATTTATATGATCTGCAGTCGTTTAAGACACGTGTGCATAGACATCTCATCATTTCCTCTCCCTAATTTCCAAACGTCCACGCTGTGCTAAGCATTATAAGGGTGCAAACCCCTTTAGCGTGTGTACATTATAAAAAAAAATGATGAAACAGTTATTAAGAATGAAAATTTTCCATATGTAAATGAAGATGAAGCTTTAGAATTTGCCAACATAAAAATTGCACCCGATAATAAAAATATCCTAGATTTACTTACAAGCGAAAGTATACTTGTAATCTCTTGATATTAAAAGCCGTAAAGAAAAATAACATAATAAATAAAATTTCATATGAAAATGTTTTAGAATGTAGAAATAAAATCTTTGGAATAATTAGAGAATGTAAGAAACACAATGAATTAGCCATATGTAATAATTAAAATATAATAAATATAAGCACTTCTACCTGCATACCAAATTTACTTAAGAGCATAACGCCCATCTGCACGCAAACCAACAACGATTACATCCCATATGTAGAAGAAATAGCTCCAGGAATACTTTTCCTCAACAAATTTAATGGTCTAGCAGTCATCAACAACGAAACATTAGACCTCAAAGGAACCTACATTATTCGTCCCACAAACTCTTCGATTCGAATAGAAGGCAGAGAAATTAACAACAGTGAGATAATCCACTACCAGCCAATGCCTGCAGTTCTTCAACCAGCATCAATGCTAGAATGGAACGAAGAATTTCTTAAACAACTATACTCGAACGGTACATCAAAAATAGAGCTATTGGAAAAGAAGAACATCATTCACACTACGCCCAGCTCAGTACTTGTCATTTACTTCATATCAATGGAAATAATATTCGCCTTAAAATTCTTTGATAAATTGAAGATAATTAAAATCAAGAATTCACATCAGCAGCAACACCATCTGAAAGAACAAAACCAAAAATTATAGGAATAGAAGATATTTCGAAACATTTGAGGTCATTGAACAAGGACGTTCGAATTTAAGGGCGGGGGAGTTAACTCCAAAAAATTAACAAAAACACACGATTTCTGCTACACTGATGACACTGCAATTCAGACGAACAAAGTCAACACGGGTTAACTATCGTTGACCATGGGGTTGCAACATCAACAGCAACTTATGCTGACGTCGCGTCTGGTGGCAGCAGAAATTAGGTTTTATTATTAGTGATTATTGTAGTTCAGTTTCATTTGGGAGTTTGTAAAATGAAGTTCAATGAATAAATAAATAAAGAATCAAAATGCTGATTTTTTTTATCAAATGATAACTTAGAAAATAATAACTCGCATAACCGGTTTAGCAGAAAAACCGGTTTTGGTCGTGTGTAAAATAGCGTACATTACTCGCAGAAATGTAAGTGTAAGTAATGAAAGTGCTCACTCCACTTTCCTCGCTCGTTACGTAATATACTATATCGGCGGTGAGGAAAAAATTTAGCACGGTATCAAAAATAAAAATGTGTTATGATTTTGTGTTCCATATTTGAAATCTTGTATCTCAGTAATTTCTAAAGCGATTCGTATTAAATTCGCTATGTAGGACTAAGATGCGACTATAAGACTTGTTCCTATGGAAATTCTGGAATATGGTCATTATGATCTGGAATTTCGGGAACTAAGCAATTTCTCAAGCGATTCGTATGAAATTTGGTATGTAGAATAAGGCCATTTTCGAAACATTGTCTTATTTAAGACATATTAACTTATTTTCCGCCATCTTAAATAAGTCAGTAAAATCGTTCGAAACTAAATCACTGACTTATTTTGACAGCTGTTTTTAAACAAAAAATAATTGTCTTGTGTTTATATTAATCAAAAAAAAAATTAAAAAAATGATTTAGATTTCCGTGAAAGACAGAGATAGAAAATAAGTCACCTGGAAGGGAGACTTATTTGAATAAGTCAGGTTCCACAAATAAATCTTCGTTTCGAAAACAACCTAAGATGCGAATATAAGACTTGTTCCTATGGAAATTCTGGGATACGTTCATTAGGGATTGGAATTTCGGGAACGAATCAATTTCTACGAAATTTGGTATGTAAGACTAGCATGCGCCTCTAAGATTTGTTCCCATGAAAATTCTGGGATATGGTCATAGGGTCTGAAATTTTGGGAACTAAGCAAATTTTTTTAGGGTCTGAAATTTTGGGAACTAAGCAAATTAAATTTTCAACCGATTTGTATGAAATTCGGTATTAAGGACAAGGTGCGACTACAAGATTTGTTCCTTAGGAAATTCTGAGATATGGCCATTAGGAATTGTAATTTTAGGAACTAAGCCACTTCTCAAATTTGGTATGTAGGACTAAGATGTGACTATGGGACTTGTTCCTATGGAAATTTTGGGATATGGTCATTAAGGTCTTGAATTTCGGGAACTCAACCGTTTTTCAACTGATTTGTATGAAATTCGTCTTTGGAATCTTTGGTCTTTCGGTGTTCTTTTGGAGGTCTTTTTATGATTCTTTTGGGAGTTTTGGAGGGCTTTTGATCGCACCACATGCGAAACGTGACACACACAACAAGCGGAAGTCGTGTGGAGGTCACACGCGCCACACATGACATGCGGATATAAAAAACGCCATATAATAAAGAAGAAAAAAGAAAGAAGAAGACGATAAAACAAAAATTTCAACACATCACACGCGCCACACGTGACACGCATAATACGCGGAATATAAAAATGCTATTTTTATATTCTCACAAAATTTCAGCTCTCTAGATAGTGGTGAAGGTGGTTAAAAATAACCTCAAAAAGTCGAAAAAAATTTCAACCAATCATACGCACCACACGCGAAACGTGACTCAAATCACACGTAGAATATTGAAAATGTTAGTTCTCTAGGTCGTGTGGAAGGTGGTTAAAAGAGACCTCAAAGAAGTCTAAAAAAAGGTTCAACCCATTACATGCGCCACACGTGACACGTGTCACACGCGGACTATAAAAATGCTATTTTAAACTTAGACACTCACAAAATTTAAGCATTCTCTCTAGGTCGTGTGGAAGGTGGTTGAAAAACACCTCAAAGCATCGAAAAAAAATGTTAACTACCGCGCCACACATGTCATGCGACACGCGTCACACGCGAAATATAAAAACATTTCAGCTCTCTAGGTCGTGTGGAAGGTGGTTAAAAAGGACCTCAGAGTAGTCGAAAATACAGCCAAAAAGGGGTCAAGTCAAGTTAAATGCAAGTTTCTTAAAACAATACGTAACTGTTCGATATATATTTTTTTTATAATTCGCGACGCTTAAAAGGGTTTGCACCTTTATAATGATCGGATATATGCTTGGCGTGGGCGCTAAGGAAAAGGAGGAAAAAGAGGAGATGTCTATGAGATGTGTTTGTACGTGTTGTACGGCTGAAGAACGAATCCCTGAACTTAACTGTACGCCCGAATATGGGCTTGAGCGTAAACTGATGAGCATTTAGAGCGCCACGAGTATTGTGGTTGAGATCAAGGAGAGGTAGCATGCAGCTGGCTATTTCTCTTAAGCACTGCTGGTAGAAGAAGCGATAAAACAGTGACACACAGGAAATGTTCCTGCGATGTTCATCTATTAATTTTGCTATATTTGCGTCACCGATAAGTTTTATCGCGCGGTTTTGTATTCTATCTAGCTGATGCAAAGTAGTTTTAGGCGCACCAGACCAGCATTTGTACACAAGTTTAGGGCTAATAAAAGCCTTGTATATAGAACTCAGATCAGAGGAAGCGAAATATTTCTTGCACCGGGCTAGAAAACCTAAAAATTTCGCAGGATTTTTTGCGACCGACAACTTATTCATGTCGCTTCAACCGACCGAAATAAAGGAAAAAACCAACAACAATAATAAGGAAATAATATTTGATTTGGTTATTAAGGCGACCTAGGCGATTGAATCACCGCACGGCCACTACTTTGATTTTTTTTCTGAACTACGATCAAAAATCACCTACCGACCAGCAAAATATTTTTTTATTTTTGGAAAAATTATTAACAAAACAATAATTTCTCGAGTACCTTGGTACTACAATCAAATCAGTGCACGCACGGTCACATTTTTTTGAAATTTTTTGATGCACTACGATCAAATCGCCGAACGACCGACCTGCAAATATTTTTTATTTTTGGAAAAAATTATTAATAAAATAATAATTTCTCAAGTACTGTAACTGCGATCGAATCACCGCCTGGCTAATAATTTTTTTGGAAAAAAAATGTTTTATTTTTTTTTTATAAAAATCATGTCCGACGTAAAAACTGAGCTAAGCGTTTCTGAAGGAAGAAGAATTAGTCACAGAGCTGAATCGACGCGGTATTGACCACACTGGTACCATTGTCAAGTTACGTAAACGGCTGTCCAACGACCTAAAACACTATAAATCTTGCGAAAATCTCCGAACCGAAGAAACACAAAATACATACCAAGATGACCAGCCCAAACCGCCTAGCTCAGTAGAGATACCCACCAGTAGAGCCTAGTGCTTCCTGGGAACATAGGGACCAGACGACTATGAGTAAGTTTCGAACCGAGAAACAAAATAAACAATAAAATGCTTAAAACACCTAATTTGGCTGAAATGTCCTCTACTAAATTCCGACGAGTAGAATGAAGTACTTTCTGTGGAAATACCGACCAAAATACTAGGAATTATTGTCCAACCGACGCAGAAGTAATGGATAAAGTCCGAAAATAGAACGTGCGATACGAGGGCACTAGTAATCTTTTCGAATTTTTAGAACGGGTGGAAGAATTGACTGAATGCTATAAGATACCGCTGGACATAATAGTAAGGACACTACAAGAACAGTTAAAATCTACCGCATTAGTCTGGTACAGACATAACAAAGAGTTCCTATATAAAAAGGCGCGAACTGTACTGTACTGTGGCTGAACTAACAATAATGGTAGAAGAGTACGGGTACCTGATAGATGAATAACCAGTGCCACGACCAAGCGGCCCAGCGGTCCGCTCAGCCATGCCACCTACCCCCCAACAATGCTGCCCAACCGTTCAGCAGTACCGCCGTCCCAACCGTCCGACCACCTATGCAATCCGCCCGACCTTTACTCCGGTCAGAAGTACAAAGACCGAACGATCCATCACAATCGCCTTATACACACCCGATACCAGTCAACCAATATGACCTACATACGTGATGCTGGGCATATTGTCATTCAGGACACACACTCCAAGAATGCCAAAACCAACGGCTCTTCTGTTCCTACTGCGGGACAGAAGGTACTCAAAGCCGATACTGCCACTGTCAGTCGGGAAACGCAACCGGACCGTCCAATCAAGCGAGGCATTAGACGACCCCACCACCCTCCTAATCCTATTTTCTGATCAATAATTAATACAATTGATAATTGTAATTGATACCGGCGCTGGGAGATCCTGTATTGGATGAGAAATTTAAAATTTATGCATGGCAAAATAAATACCAGCCCGACCAGTTCGAATGACGTTTTCCATAGCAGATCAATCCACTGTCACCGCCCACCAGGCGTATTCATTGGAAATATACTGGAATAACCAAGCGTTTCAACATAATTCGTTTACATTGACTCAAAGCAACGACACCATAGTGGCCAAAGTCGAATCGAATCTACCCAGTATTTTAAATATATAAACCGAAAAGCAGCAGCTACGTAAGTTCTTAGATGTGGAACTACCGGCATTTGAAAACTTTAAAGGACTAACTACTGCTATTGAACATGAGATCAGGCTAAAGCACAACCCATTAAAGATGCCTATCCACTGCCCCAGAATAACCACATACTCGACAAATTAAAAGGAGCGAAGTATATCTCCACCATCGATTTAAAACAAGGTTATTGCCAAATACAATAAAAACCAGCTAGTCAACCCTATACCGCATTTACTGTACCTGGCAGGGGACTGTTTCAATGGAGGGTTATGCCCTTTGGCTGACATTCCGTACCGGCCATATTCCAGCGACTGCTGGACCAATTAATAAGTTCTGAAGTAGAGACCTTCGCGTTTTCCTACTTGGATGATATAATTATCATCGGTCGCACATTAACCGAACACATGGTTGCCTTAACTGAAGTCTTCCGACGCCTAAAAATGGCCCAGTGAAAAATTAATCATGAAAAAGAGAATTCGGGCGTTACGAAATCAGATATTAAGGATATGTTGTCAACCAAAATGGCATACACACTGACCCAGGAAGAATCGATTACTAGCCCCCAAAAATATAAAAGAACTAAAGAGAGTACTTTGAATAGCCTCGTGGTACCGCCGATTTGTACCAAATTTCTCTACCATTGCCTCTCCGCTCACCAGATTACTAAAAAAAACAGAAATCGATCTGGGAAACCGCCCAAGAAGATGCTTTCCAAACACTAAAGACAAAACTGACCGAAGCACCAATCCTCGCCTGCGCGGACTTCACTAAACAATTCCTACTTCAGACAGATGTTAGTGCCGATAGACTCGGAGCCGTTATGTCGCAAAGCATAAAAAATCAGGAACATGTTATCGCATACGCTAGTCGTACACTCACTGACGCGGAAAGAAACTATTCAGTCACCGAAAGGAAGTGCTTAGCTTTATTATGGGGAATACGAAAAATGAGACCCTATTTGGAAGGCTACCATTTTATCGTACACACTGATTACCGTTCGTTAAAATGGCTACACACCTTGGACAACCCATCAGGCAGATTGGCTCGCTGGGCCATAGAGCTCCAACAGTACGATTTCGAGATTCGTTATCGGAAAGGATCACTTAACACCGTCGCGGACGTCCTGTCCGCCACGCAACTCTAAATTCACCAGCCCGTTTGTAGCTACCGTCACACTGACGTGTCTATCGTACTAAGCGAAATTTCAGCTTACGAAGAGTAAACCTAAAGAAAACCCCGAGCATCAAATTTCGGAGGGTACGCTCTACAGATATATATTCAATCATACTTGTTACACCTAGGTCAGTTTAGCCGCCTGAAAAATTTGCGTACCGAAACCGCTTCGCCCCAGGATCGCACCATCGAACCAAACCATCACCACTACCCATCCCAAAGAGAAGGACAGTGCCAACCATAATCCGAGGCCAGTCCTGGAAGAAGTAGCCACAGCCACCAAATCGACCACTGACCGCCAATGAGCTACATCAGCTATGTAAATTAGCTCCGCGAACAGAAGGAGCATCTGACACACCACTACCGTTTCCCAGACGCCAACCACCACTCTCAGTCAACAACACTGAGGTCCTACCGAAGACTGAAACCGTATTTGTGGACGTCGCAACAAGGACGGCTCCATCACCCTCAGCGCCACCACCGCAAACATATCCATCACAACAAAACAAAACAAAAAAGAATGCATGAAAAAAAAGAATGAATGAAAAAAAAGAAGAAAATGAAGAAAATTTTTTTTATAAAAAATGAATTGTAGATATTAATAAGACATGAAAGAATAAAATGAATTTAAAAAAAATAGAGAAAAAAAGAAAATAAGGGAAAAAACAAAATGAATTAAAGAAAAAATTTATATAAACGAAAAAATATATTACGGGTAAATGGAAAACGAAATGAAAATGAAAATATATGATATAGAAAAAAAATTAGTATTAAGAAGACAACAAATAAATAGAAAGAAACAAAAAAATCCAGTCAGGTTGTCTAAATTTTTTTATTAAGCACACCACTCTGTAAGTACTATTATTAGCAAAAATTATCATATATATTAACATAATTTAGAATTACTGATAAACCGAATTTATTTAACTTATTTAGCAAGCCGGTAGATCTAAAACTCCGAACAAACTCTTTTATGTGTCCGTATCTCTTCATCCACCCCCTCCGCACGAATTAGAAGGGAAACGAAGCTACTCATAATAAACATGAGTAGCAACGTGACACTACGATTAGCGCATAAACCTAATTTTGTGTTATAAGAAACAAGTAGCCGAATGGTGCAACCGGTAAGCATGCCTGTACGGCCGGTTCGAATCCACACTTGAGCGAGATGTGGGGGAATCCAAAAAAGAATGTTTTTTATATTAAAAACATATTAAAAAAAAACATACATAATATTAATTTAAAACAAAACTTGGTTGTATACAATGTTTTAAGTTTCACTTTAAGAGCAAAAATAAATAAATTCTTAGTGCAACCCAACCCAGAGCAAGCAAAATTAAGTTGTCCGTGGGAAAAACATGGCGATCTCAAATCTATACTCCGCAGTACTTAATAAACTGTCCGACTTATTGATCGTCATCGAAAACGCAAATTTTACTGGAAATTGCAATCTCTTGAATTTAAAAGTAAGATCCGTCGAAATCAGTGCTATCCGTGGGATAAAAAGTATTTCACACTGTCCCTGTCAAGATAGTCGCTTCAATTAAAATGCCCGGCATCTCTTTTACGCACAGTCTTGTGCCGTTGCAAAGTATTGTCGAGTCGAGAAGCCGTAGTAAAATAATTGGAGAACAAACTGTTAGGTTTTCAGACGAATTAAGTGAGTTTAGGAACTCAGTTAGATAATTAACTTCCTCATCAGTATCTACAGCGGTATCGATACACTTATATTGAGTGACTATGCCTGTTAACATGGCAAGTATTTGATTGTTTATTTCATGGGTGTCTCCATTTTTAGTAGCAAGAATGGCCCCTTCTCGCAACCGGTTAAAAATGTTATAGTTTTGACCCCCCCCCCGCCAAGTTTATCGCCCCATCCCCCTAGAGCTATCTTACCATCACCATTCAACTCAGCGACCACGAAAACCATAGAATCAACTCTAATATGGTTCACCCCCTCCCCTCAGTTATCGCCCCATCCCACTAGAACTATCTTAGCATCACCATTCAACTCAGTGACCCCGAAAACCATAGAATCGACACTAATATCGGTCACCCCCCCCCCCTCAGTTATCGACTCCATCACCCTAGAGCAGTCTTACCATCACCATTCAACTCAGCGACCACGAAAACCATAGAATCAACACTAATATCGGTCACCCCCCCCAGGTATTGACCCCGTCACCATAGAGCTGTCTTACCATCACCATTCAACTCAGCGACCCTGAAAACCATTGAATCGAAACTAAAAAAACCCCTCGGTTATCAACCCCATTCCCTAGAGATGTTTTACCATCTCCATTCAACTCAGCGACCCCGAAAACCATAGAATCGATACTTATATCGGTCACCCCCCCCCCAGGTATCTACCCCGTCACCCTAGAGCTGTCTTACCATCACCATTCAACTCAGTGACCCCGAAAACTATAGAATCAACTCTAATATAGTTCACCCCCCCCCTCAGTTGTCGCCCCATCCCCCTAGAGCTGTCTTACCATCATCATTCAACTCAGCGACCCCGAAAACCACACAATCGAAACTAATATCGGTCACCCCCCTCCGCTATCGACCCCATCCCCCTAGAGCTGTCTTACCATCACCATTCAACTCAGCGACCCCGAAAACCATAGAATCGACACTAATATCGGTCCCCCCTCCGTTATCGACCCCATCCCCCTAGAGCTGTCTTACCCTCACCATTTAACTCAGCGACCCCGAAAACCATAGAATCGACACTAATATCGGTCCCCCCCTCCGTTATCGACCACATACCCCTAGAGCTGTCTTACCCTCACCATTCAACTCAGCGACCCCTAAAACCATAGAATCGACGCTAATATCGTACCCCTACGTTAGTTGAATGGTGGTGTCGATTCTATGGGCTATCTTACCATCACCATTAATCTCAGCGACCCCGAAAACCATTGAATCGAAACTAATGTAGGTCCCCCCTCCGTTATCGACCCCATCCCCCTAAAGCTGTCTTACCATCACCATTCAAGTCAGCGACCCCGAAAACCATAGAATCGACACTAATATCGGTCCCCCTCCGTTATCGACCCCATCCCCCTAGAGCTGTCTTACCCTCACCATTTAACTCAGCGACCCCGAAAACCATAGAATCGACACTAATATCGGTCCCCTCCCCCCCCTCCGTTATCGACCACATACCCCTAGAGCTGTCTTACCCTCACCATTCAACTCAGCGACCCCTAAAACCATAGAATCGACGCTAATATCGTTCCCCCCTACGTTATCGACCCATCCCTCTACAGCTGTCTTACCATCGCCATTCAACTCAGCGACCTCGAAAACCATAGAATCGACACTAATATCGGTCACCCCCCCCCGTCAGTTATCGACTCCATCACTCTAGAGCAGTCTTACCATCACCATTCAACTTAGCGACCACGAAAACCATAGAATCAAAACTAATATTGTTCACCTCCTCCCCCTCAGTTATCACCCCATCCCCCTAGGGCAGTCTTACCATCACCATTCAACTCAGCGACCCCGAAAACCATAGAATTAACACTAATATCGTTCACCTCTTCCCCCTCAGTTATCACCCCATCCCCCTAGAGCTGTCTTACCATCACCATTCAACTCAGCGACCACGAAAACCATAGAATCAACACTAGTATCGTTCACCCCCCCCCCCCCCAGTTATCGATCCATCCCCCTACCTTACCCTTACCATCACCTTTTAACTCAGCGACCACGAAAACCATAAAATAAACAGTAATATCGATCACCCAGCTCCCTGCGGGAATGTAACTCACCCATAGGAGTGTAGCACCAACACTATTCGTCTCGGCGATATCGAAAACGGTGGGTCCGACACTAAAATCACCTGCCACGCCTCCCCCAGACAAAAAACCTGCTACCCCCCACTACCTATGTTTGATTCCACATAGTAACTAATATGTATACCAAGTTTTGTTGAAATTGGTCAAGGCGTTCCAGAGCTAGTTAGGCACAAATATATATACAAATATACAAACAAATTCTCTTTTTTATATATATAGATATTATAACTATACGCATACTAATGCTGTAAACCAATCCCAAACGCGTCTGTGTTTGTGGGATGTGAATACAGTGTACAAAAAATAAGCGGTCGCAAAGAGCGAGAAACGTAAGATGTAGTAGTGGGAAACAGAAAAATTTTATATGGATTTTGCTCTTTAGTTGATTACTTAATACAAAAACGTTTGGTATTTTCCTCAAAACCTAATCTATAGAAAGCCCAACTGTACGCATACTAATGCTGTAAACCAATCCCAAATTCGTCTGTGTTTGTGGGATGTGAATACAGTGTACAAAAAATAAGCAGTCGCAAAGAGCGAGAAACGTAAGATGTGGTAGTGGGAAACAGAAAAATTTTATATGGATTTTGCTCTTTAGCTGATTACTACTACAAAAACGTTTGGGATATTTCTAAGCATGTATCTGTGTATGATCGGAACAGTTGGGCTTTCTATAGAGAAGGTTTTGAAGTACACCTTCTTCACTACTTTAAATTTCTTTGTGTTAAAACACAACGTCATACACTTCCGTGGTCAAAGCATTCCGCTGTCGACCAACCGAACCGCCCGTTCACAAATTGCACTAATCGTGGTCCATTGGTATAGTTGACACTGATAACTAAAATACGAAACGTACTTTTTTGGATCAACATTCTATATATATCGTGTAAAAACAGCATGTATTGTAGTACCAAATTTTGTTTTTGCTATCTTAGGGTCATTATTTATATGCGGATTGGATTTTTCACGCAAAAAGTTAACTGCTGGAAACATTTGATGCAAACTTTACATTAAAATCACCACCCAAAAATTAGTGTTTTATGATATTCAGAACCAAGAAGAGCAGCACCTCCGTGACTATATACAAGACTATTACAAGTAGCTGGTGATGTAAAAATATAATAGCGGACGAACTAACGCAAGACCAAACAAACAACTACTTGTCGACGATGACTGAACTTACTTACATTTTCAGGAAACTGAACAACAAGCCCTCTACAGGTTTAGATAACATTCCCAATATCGCGTTAAAACACCTTTCGGTCGATATTATACGTAAATACTGCGTAGTTTTTAATAACTTGCTCAATAATCACTACTTCCCGAATTGTTGGAAAACATCGAAGGTTTTTCCAGTAATAAAAAAAATAAAGATCCTTCCGACGAATTATAGGCCATTTAATCTCTTGCCTAATATCGGGAAAGTTTTAGAAGTGGTTATTAGCAAGTCAATTTTGAGCGTGTGCGACGAAAAAGAGATCATACCGCGGAACCAATTTGGGTTCAAACAAAACCACTCGACAGTCATGCGGTAACCAAATTGATTTCAGATGTCAACTGGCATCTGCATTTTTTTTTTATAATGTACACACGCTAAAGGGGTTTGCACCCTTGTAATGCTTAGCACAGCGTGGGCGTTAGAAAATTAGGGAGAGGAAAAGATGAGATGTCTATGCACGCGAGTCTTAAACGACTGCAGATCATAAAAATGCGGAAACACAGAATCAGGCAAATCATTCCATATAACAATCGTGCGGCTAAAGAAGGAATCTCTGAATTGGTTAGTACGTCCGAAGATAGGCTTAATAGTAGACCCGTGAGCTCGAGTTGAGGCACGGGTATTACGGATGGGTTGTAGAATAGGCGGGATGCATCTGGATATTTCTTTTGAACACCGCTTGTGGAAAAAGCGATAAAACAGTGACAGACAGGAAACATTCCTACGATGTTCAAGCGATTCGATTGTTTTCGCAATATGAACGTCACCAATAAGTTTTAACGCGCGGTTCTGAACTCTGTCTAGTAGATGCAATGTAGTCTTGGGGGCACCTGCCCAGACAATACAATTGTATTCGAGTTTAGGGCGAATATACGCCTTGTAAATAGTAGCCAGATCTGAAGGAGTGAAGTACATCTTGCACCGTTTTAGGAAACCTTAACATCTCCTAGCATTTTTGGCGATGGCAAATATGTGGTCGTTCCAACGAAGCTTGTTGTTGAGGCACATACCGAGAATTGAGAGCTTTTCAGTTTCTTTGATGCAAGAACCATTCATGGATAAAGGTTGGGGGTTTACATTACGCTTAGACGACAGAAGGCAGCATTGGGTTTTAGAAGCGTTAAATTCAACTCTATTATGTAGTCCCCACCTTGATATGCTGTCAAGGTCAAAATTTAACGTGCTTAACATACGTTGTTGTTCAAGTTCCACTTGTAACGAAGAGGGTCGTGCAGAAAGCGTGAAGTCAAATGAAAAGCTAAGAGTACTGTCATCAGCGAAAGAATGGATTGGATTAGAGGTGGTGGATAGGAGATCATTAATAAAAATTAGAAAGACTGTCGGAGATAAAACAGGGCCTTGAGGAACACCGGCGTTTATGCGATGAAAATTGGATTTGAATCCGTCCAATACGACCTGGATTGAACGGTCAGAAAGGTAGTTACTAGTCCAATTGAGCAGGGTGTTATTAAGAGGAATACGGCTGCCTGTTTAGTGGATCTCGAAAAAGCCTTTGACACGGTTTGGATCGATGCGTTGATTTATAAAATTATAAGATATGGGTTTCCAAACCATTTAGTAAAAATGATTATATTTATGATATACGGGAAGAAATTTGTTGTAACAGATAATAAAAACACGAAAGTTTGGGTTTTCAACATCGCTAACAGTCTTCCACAAGGCGCAGTAACGGCGCCAATTCTGTTTAATATTTTTATTTCCGAAGTGCTGAAGGAAATGGATGCGTCCCTTGCTTATGCTGGCGACCGTATGCTGTACGTACACGGCTCGAGAGTTGAGGAAATTGAAGGAAATTTGCAATGCAAATTCGATGATGATTCGATAAAACTTAAGATTAGCTATTAAAAATGCGAAGTTATACTGTTTCGCACGCCTTTAAGACGCGGAAATAACGATCTTCGACGCAATTGGAAAAACTTGTAGATAACTGGTGCAAATGGCTTTCAAATTCCAACAAAGACGGTAGTGCGGTATTTAGGTGTTTACTTGGACGTAGGTGTCCATTATGTTGGAACATCAATCCCTCATGTATGGAAAGACTCCGCGTCCTCGAGAGGAAATGTCTAAGAGCGTGTTTGAACATGTATAGGAGCGAACATTCCGACTACAGGCATTATGTATCGAATAAGAAACTCCTGGATGTTTGAAAGACAACGGACAAATGCTTTGATGAGTTTGAGTAATCGGGATGATTACTGGATATACTGCAGTAACGTACCTGAACGAGATCGTAGCAAAAATAATGCAAATGAATACTGGTGGCTCGAATGGGGTGTGGCTTACATTCAACCTTAAGAATAAGCGGGGGCAGCGCCTTGGGTAGTCTTTACGATTGATATCATGGAATTGTCATATTGGCAGCTCTATGATGTCGGTTGTGTTGGAGACTTGGGACACTGCCAACGAAATATTGGGGTATTGTTTTATTTTATTTTTTGTTAACTAGTTGTAAGTAGATTTAAGTATTTTTAAGGAAATTAAAAAAAAAATACATAATTAAAGATTTTTATAGCCACTTTTTCCTTTAAAAAAATATATTAAACTTTTTTTTAACCAAGTAAAAACAAATAATGTTAGATATAAAAAAAAATATAGAATATAATGAGTACCGATCTGGTCATTTATATAATTACTAAAATAGCTCGTAAGTTTCCTTATTTTCTTACTAACAATAGTATAAGAATTTTTTTAAAATGTGGAATAAATAATTGATTAAAAAAAAATTATAATAATGTCTTCAAGCTTTTGATAAACAGATATATAAATAGCTACGAACATTTTTTTTGACTTCTTTCATTCATTTATAACCACCTTCCACCCACCTAGAGAGAGAGTGTCTAAGTCCGAAATAGCATTTTTTATATTCCACGTATGACGCATGTCGCGTTTTGCGTGGTGCGCGTTTGATGGTTTGAAATCGCGAAATCGCGCCATTTTCTCGTTTTTTGAGGTCTTTTTGAACCACCTTTCGCACGACCTAGAGGGCTGAAATTTTGTGAGCTGCTGAATGTCAGTGGTTAAATTTGATATCCCGCGTTTGACGCGTGTCTCATGTGGCTCATGTGAGGCGTGGCAAAAAGAAAATTCTTAAAGAAACCTCAAAGACAGATATTTTGGTGATTATTACCAAATAATAAAGGACTGTGTGGCGAGTTTTTATGTATACATAAAAGTTTGTACCCGAAAAACGAAGTTTTTTTACATTTACTTGTTCATAGTCAAAATTTCGAATATTACGTCATAAAACGCTGCAACCTTGAATTTTTACTCCCAACGCGTGTAAAGAAGTTTCACTTCGAAAAATCTGGTTATTGGCTCTCCTAAAAGTAGAGTAGGAATGTAGATGATTGTAGTTAAAGGTTGAGTGTTTGTGGTTGGAAGTGGCTGTGTGTTGGTGGTTGGAACCAAAACCTTCTCTATAGAAAGTCCAACTCTACGAATACTAATGATGTAAACCCATCCCAAACGCATCTGTGTTTGTGGGATGTGAGTTTTATAATTTATCTTTAAAAAGTAAAGAAAAACTATATTTTCTTCTTTTTTATTTAATTAATTTGATCCGTTCCGAAGAAAGACTGATAGAAAACTCAACTCTTCATCACAAGAGTGACTGTCTTTTATACTTAGCCTAACAGTACAATAATAATCTTACATACTAGGTGGTCGCTACACATTCGACGTCAGCAGATTCGTTTGGGGTTTTAATCATTGAGATATTATAATCCCATTAGTTTTAATGGCGCGAATGCTTTATGATTCGTTCGCTTACATAGTCTTACTGACTATGCGAATGGATAGATTTCAACATTGTCGTTGGATAATTAAAGTGACATGCAATGTGCGAATGTTTAGATTCTAACATTGTCGTTGGATAGATAAAGCGACATTCAATGTGCGAATGTTTTGATTTCATCCGTTGGGATATTCTTGTCGTCGGATATTAAATTGTCGTCGGACATAATATCAACGAATGCAGCTGTGTCAATAATTTGGGGTTTGACTTTATCATCAAATATGACTTGTGAATACAGTGTAGGAAAATAAACAGCCGCAAAGAGCGAGAAACGTAAGATGTGGTAGTGGGAAACAGAAAAATTTTATATGGATTTTGCTCTTTAGTTGATTACTAATACAAATACGTTTGGGATAAATCTAAGCATGTATCTGTGTCCGATCGGAACAGTTGGGCTTTCTAAAGAAAAGGTTTTGGTTGGAACTGATTGTATGTTTGTGGTAGAGTGCGGTAGGGTTAATGCCGGCTGTTTTAAACTTGTGTTATGAGATATGGGGCTTGAGATAATTGTGTATGGTCTTTATGTGCTGCTTGCAAAGGTTGATTGAGGTGAACAATTAATAATTGCATTTTTGTGTGTGTTGTGTTTGTTATGAAGGCCGATTTTTTTCGCAAAAAGCTAGTCGGAAAGTAAAAGTGAGTTCCCCTCCTGCAGAACCACAAGTTTGCAGTGTTAGTTGGTGTTGTGTGTGTAGTATGATTTTCTGATGCATGCACATAACTTGATTTTGTTCTTCTGTCAAGAGCAGTGCTGCTGTTAACATGTTTAGAACGGAGTATATTACAGGTTCTTGGGAGTATATTGAAGTACACGATAAAAATATTTTAAAAAAAGTTCCAATAGAAAAAACAACCCATAAAAATTTAAATTTTTCATTTAAATTCTCTCAAAGGATACACATATGTGTGCAAAGGAATTAAAATAATATTAGAGCCCTTTACTTCAAAATGTTTACAAAAATTGTTGTCACTGGAGATTAATATGTGTAAAAAATTTGTATGGGAGCCCCCGACCTTGGGGCCCGATCACTATCAGATTTCAAAAGGAAGTGTTGACATTGCAGATACACATGTGTTACAATTTCAAGAAATCAGCCTAATTTTTAAAAAATTTGTATGGGCCCCCTCGGGCCTCAGCCGTGCACTCCAAAAATTTTACAGAAAGTTTTGTAAGTTGTTCAGCAGCAGGGTGGCAGATTCTGCCGCGTTGCTCTCTTTTGCATTTCCTTCAGCTAAGCTAGGATGATCCTCTATATAACTAATAAATTTATAAATTTGTGGCCCGTTTGTTCGATTCCTAAAACGTAATTATTTGAATTTACTTACCCCCTTATTAATAAACACTGAATAGCAGTGTGTTAGCACTACATCTGTTAACTGGTAATTTTCATTAATAAATGTGAGTTAGCTTTATCAACGAACGGATAGCTTAACTCACCGAATTTTGTGTATAAGGAGCGGATAAGTTTTTATTATACATTTCATATGTGATAACGAGCGGATAGTGATTTTTTTATACGGGGGTTAATAATTAATTTCAAAAATAAAAAAAACCTTTTGCTTACACGTTTTTTTATATAAAACTATATTTTAATGAATTTAATTTAGTATTCTATGTAAACAACGAAATTTGTTTTGACAAAATTAGAAATACGTAGTTACTATAAAAACCGCCAGAAGAGCGGCGCTAATGATGATCTCGCGTGATTCAAATGTAGCAGCATAATAGATTTAAAATAATAATCTTATAAATAACATTAATAAAATTTAAATTATTACTTAAAAGTTAACACTTTTGATTTCATACAAAAATAATCATTTATTTCCCAGTCGAACTCCAAATAGGTGTTCCACTGAAAAACAACAATTCAGTCGAAGTTACTACTAATCTTATGACTCATCATCACAATTGGCTCTACAAACGGGGTCCGGTCCTGGCCTCCCGCAAGTCTCTCGACCGGTCCCGATTTCGAGCCGATGTCATCCAGTTTGGCATATGACTCAGGGCCATATTTATAGTGGACAATCTAACCACTGTTATCACTAAAGCAACTTTTTTGGTATTTATACACCTCACTTTAACAACTGTTGCTACAACCGGTGACCGGTCACCGATATCCTTATACCATAGTTGCAGCTGCAGTTGTTTTAGTGAGGTGTTTAAATAACAAAACAGTTGTTATTAATTTTCGGAAATAAATTGTTTTGTTGTTATCCTTTTTCGAAATTTCGGTCGAAAGTAATAATAATCGAAGTAATAATAATAGTAACGTGTTTTAAATTCATCAAAAATTATATTTTTCGGAATCGTAAAGGTTTCTTTTCAATAACCATACAGCGCATTTATGATAGTGACTGTAAATTTATAATTTTAGTTGCTACGTAAGTTTTACATATAAATTGAATTAAAGTATTTGATTTTTTCATTTATTCTATATTTACAGGTGGCATGGGTTCAGAACACGATCAAACAATTCTTAAATTTTCATCTATTAAAAATCGACATGAAAATGTGGAATTCTGAAATAGTCTCTTGATCTGTGATCAATCCGTGTATGGATGCAAAGAATATTTAATAACTTCCTACAGAAATCTTAGGAATACACAAGAGACAAACTTCAATAAAGCTTTGAGTTCAACTAGAGGTTACATCAAAAGATCGTTTCGGATATGGAAGCTCGGATTTTTTATTCTTGCAAATATATTTGCACATAATTTATTGCTTTATGCATTTTGAGTTTTTTTGTTATTTTAATGTTGTAGCACTAGTTCGAAAACAGTTGTATTAAAAACGTCTGAAAAAACAATTCAAAAGCAGTTGTTTTTCGAAAACAGTGACTACTGCTAAAGTCGTAGTTATTGTTTTATAAATATGGCCACAAATAATCGCATTTAGTCAAAATGTCGACAAATGCGTCGTTACGCGAAATGGTTACAGTGCTCTCACAATAAAAAACATAATACTTAGGACTTACAGTATTGTATGGATTTCTAATGTAATTTTTATTTAGAAATCTGCGCTCGTGCTCAGTTTTCTCGGCAATTCGAACACAAAAGGCGAGATTCTTTTTTGTACATTGTTTTGTTGCATGTGCTGTCGTTGTAGTTATTGAAAAGAGGGGTAAATCTCCCAAAATATCCATATCTGTTAGAGGGGAATTTCGATTTACCTTACATTGTTTTTTTTTTTAGAGAAAAAGACCAACATAACAACTAAAAAATCAAACTGCTCCAGATTTTGATTAAAAGAAACGACAAACATAAAAGCGAATTTAGACTATAACCGTGCGAGAAAAAATGAGCGTGCCGACTATAGTCAAATTGAAGTTGTGGTTTGCCAGATGAGATTGACACAACGCGAATGTTAGTTATTTTATAGTAACATTGGAAATGTTATCTATAGCATTATAATAACATATAGCATATAATTAACATTCTCGCCTGGGTAACCACAATTGCTATTTAACAACCGTCCTGCTCATTTTTTCTAGCACGCCACAAATGTATATCATGTCGATGTAGATTAGATTAAAATGAGTTGAAATTTTGACAATTTACGACTAATTACAAAATAATAAAACTTGCCAATTTTAATTTCAACTCTACTCAAGTATTTTCGTTGATTTCAAAATAACTTCAAAAACTCAACTCATCACTATTTCCAAAAACGATATCCAAATTTGAAACCTACATGAAAACGAGATAATTGTATTAGTTGCTTAGTTGATATGACAAAAATACTTCAATAATTTCCATGTTTTTTGGCACTTCCAAATTCAAATTTAACGATTGCTGTATTGCTTTGGCTAATCCAGCTTGGCTTACAACAAAATCGCATAAGCATAAAGCCGAAAATAAATCCAAAAAGTTTTTAGGATTTATAACTAAAGCCATTTTTTAGTTATAGCGCTCACCGTAAGGCGGTGTTTTGTTTAACACACAACAATTTAAATGCATCGAACATTTAAAGCCCATTTAAAGCCAAAAGCTTTTGCTTTTGTAAAGCCAAGCTGGATTAGCCAAAGCAACGCAGTAAATAGCATAAGCATAAAGCCGAAAATAAGTCCTAAAAGTTTTTAGGATTTATAACAAGCCATTTTTTAGTTATAGCGCTCACCGTAAGGCGGTGTTTTGTTTAAAATATGCTATATTGCTTTCAACAAAAAAATAAAAATTACAACAACACATTGGATACACCAGAAAAGGTTATGTTAACCAAAAAAAAATTTTGGATAAGAAATTTTAACTAAATTTTTAGTTATAATTCCCACCACCAGAGTCGACTTTTAAAAATTAGCTTTTGGCTTTAAATTTTCGATGCATTTAATTTGTTTCAACAAAATGAGCTAGGTATTTTTTGTGGTTAACGGCTGAAACACAAAAACAAAGCAACAGCAAAAACTACCCAAATTTTGGTAAATTTTTTGTTTCATGTGTTTGCCAACTTATCCATATATAATTTTTAAAAGTCGACTCTGGTGGTGAGAATTATAAATAAAAATTTGGTTAAATATTTCTTAACCAAAAAATTTTTTTTGGTTATGCTAACCATTTTCTGGTCTATCCAATGTGTTTGTGTTGTAATTTTTATTTTTTGTTGAAAGCAATATAGCAATAGCAATACATAACAATTAAAATGCATCGGAAATTTAAAGCCAAAATCTGATGCTTTTTTAAAATAAAATTATTTTTAATGTAATTTTTTTAATTTTCAATTTTACATGTATAAAAATTACTGTGATTTACGTAATCGGTTTTCCGATATATTTCTTATAACTGGTTCATTTTGTCAACATTTTTCGTTTGTGCCTTTCTTCTTTTTTTGCCAAGCTTTGTGTAAGCAAAACGTACTTTCAGTTTTGTTCCACCAAGTAAGAGTGAACGCTTAATAGCCTGTCTAGCTTCCATCGTTGATGATAAAGTAATACAAGCTACAGATGTTCCATTGAATTTATCTTTGTTTGGCTTTATATGAATATCAACTGCATTTGGAAACAGTTCCTTGACCCGTGAAATTGAAGCACCTTTCGGAATATTTTGCACCATTACAGAAGATGTATAGGTCTTTATATTTAAGGCGAGCTTTCCCTGCTTCTTTAATCGATTTTTGGCTCTTTTGTTTTGAAGTCGTTTAATTTTCTTCTCAGCTAATTCACTAACAAACTCTTCGCTCTCCGTGCGTGGTAATGAAACCATAACTTTACTTTCCTTTTTGGAATGTAATTTCTTTAGAGTTGCGTCACGATCTCCGGTGTTAGCAAAGTCAACCAAACAGAAACGAGCGTGCTTCTGCCTTGGCTTATGAGCCTTGACAATTAAATCGGAAATGTTTTTTACTAAATGGTTAAACTGGTTATTATCTTCTGGAATTTTATGTGGGAAACGAATGAACAGCTGCTTTCCTTGCCGCTCACGATACTTTTTCAACATTGTCTGCCTGATCATGTCTGCTTCAGATTTTCCTTTTTCTGGGTCAGTTTCTTCATCTAAAGATTCCCCTGTAGCATCTGACGAGCTATTATTACCGTCAAATGTTTCTTGTTCCTCATTAAACGACTCTTCGTTTATTTGATCTATTTCATCCTCAGACGAAGACATGTTCTTAAACAACTATTTTTTAACTCCAAGCACAGAAAACAACCAAAGCCTTTTGATACACAACCACAGATAAAAAAGGAATAGCTGTACTTTTTTTGGAATCCGAATAAGGAATTCGAATGTCAAAACCAGCCAAACAGCAGGTTTTCACAATTCCAAAGAAGGAATTCGACAGTGCAAATGTGTTGTAATTCCTTATTCCTCGGTATATAAAATACAGCTAATGTCATTTTAAGTTTCATATATTTCCACTTCACACGTGGAAGTGTTTACATTTTACGTACTACCAATAGAGTACGTTTAAATATGGCCTGTTGGTGTGAGAAGATTATTAAATGGATATCAAGCTGAATTTTCAGTTGATGACCAATTATGGATGCAAAATGAAGCATGCGAAAAGTTACGCTTGATGAAAAATGAGCAGGACGGCTGTTAAATTGAAATTGTAGTTAGCCAGACGAGAGAAGTAGTATATTTTTCAATTTTACCATAACTATGTTATAGATAACCCATGTTACTATAAAATAAATATAACATTCGCGTAGTGTCAATCTCTTCTGGCTAACCCCAACGTCAATTTAACTATAGTCGGCCCGCTTATTTTTTCTCGCATAGTTATAGTCTAAGTTCGCTTTTATGGAGAGATGAGGTGAGTTTCGAGATATCCGATAAATCTGATAGGTTTTACTCAAATTAGATCTGTCAGATCAGACAAATTATCTGCTGTTTTTCTTAGTACCAGAGAAAATCATAATTTTTACTACAGCTGTCAAAAAATGTTCTATATATTTTTTCAGAGTAAATGTTTATATCTGAGAATAATCGGAGTGTAAAAAAAATACTCAAAGAAGTATTTTTTTTCTCGGATAATAAAAACTTAACGCAGATCTCAATTTGATCAGTTAAATTATCTCTCTGATTACTACGACTTAAAAAAACACACACCGCCTAAATGTACTTTAAATAATCAAGTGTTTGACAAACTAGCAAGAATTTAGCAGATATTAAAATCACTTTTTTAAAAACTTTATAAAACATGTTAGCTATTAAAAAAACGTTTTTAAATTAAAACGTTTAAAACGAGTATTGTGCGTAGTATTTTGCTTTGATCTAAAACAAATTGCAAACTCGCGTTGAAGTTTTTTTTTTGCGTTTTGTTTTCTTTTTTTGTGATTTGTCAATGTTCCAGCTCTGAGCTATGTTTAAAGTTTCAAGTCTCTAGTTCAATTGGGAGGTTAGATTAAAATCAATTACAAAATCCATCAGCACAGACAGACATACACGACAGCAAGCTAATAAAATCGTTTTAAAAAGTGTTTGATGTGTTACAGATGTCTCGCAATTGAAAAACTAATCTCCTAAACCATATAGCAAAGAATAGCTTGCACAATGATTGCATATATTTTTAAATTGTGGCAACGAAGTTTTAAATTTTGTCTAACTTCAATGTTAATATAATGAAGTTTGCTAATGTTCTGACATTTAAACCATTCTTAACAACAACAAAAACAAATATTTCTCATTTTGTTCGAAACATTGCTAACCTCTATTTCGCTTGCTCTAATTTGTATATCTACTGCGCATCATATCACTTGAATAACAATATATAACAGCTACTGCAATAGCAAAGAAGTAAATGTAAAAACAATTTAATTTTTCTGGTACACACGCCACACAATTTGAAATATTAGCTGCATTTTATTTGCCCAGGAATAAGGAATTCGAATGTCAAAACCAGCCAAAGGTTTTCCAATTCCAAAGAAGAAATTCGACAGTGCAATTGTTAGCTGTACTAGTATATAATACACCCTCCACCATGCGGTGGTAAGATGATAGCGAAGTTTTTGTAATTCTATGTATGTGTTTTGTGATATATTTGAAATAAAATATTTAACAAAATTAAACGAAAATTTGACATAAGATTTTGGGATATAAATTCATAAAGGCGCTGTGATGAAATAAACCAATGCTCTGTTATTTGCACACTCTATCACTCTCAAATTTTAATAGAAAGTATTGTCATCGGAAATATATGTACATGTGGGCAAAATTTCAATAAAATTGGGCCAGCCAGTCCTCCATCCACGGGCACGGGAAGTTAACATAGAGAATTTAAAAATCAAGCGGTTTTGGCAGAAATGAGTGTTAGTAAATTATATCATCATTTTATTCCGATGATGCTGAAAATTGATGATGAGAATTCTATTGCCTCTAGTTTTGCCACCTTTCCTGCTACATACCAATCATATCTGGTGACATTTTTTTCATCCGGAGCAAAGCTAAGGATTTACACATATTTTGTGCTCCTTTTTCAATTTCGGCTTCGCTTGTGAGATCCATTTGTGGATCCAGAGAACAGTTTTATCTATTGACGAGGACTTAAACTTCCGAACGACAGGGGTTGGTCAATGAAAATGTAAATGTGAATTACCCAAGACTAATTAAAATATTCACTTTGCATGTATCCTTTAAAAACATTTATTATAAATGACTAAGTTCTTAATTATAGTACAAGCAACAGTCTAAATCTTAATCAATCAAATTATTCAATTGGCTGCCAAGAGCAATACATGCTGTGCCGTTGTAGTAAAAAAACCAACTCTTTCGCTTCTTCATCTGCAGCGAACACCAACAGATCCACAGACGCCAGGCTGTAGCGTCATCAAAAATCCCAGAGGTAGAACGAGTCGAGTAGCTGATACCAAGCCCATACTTTGGATATCCAACAACCAAGTACGATAATAGTACCCAAAACATAACTGCTGCGGTGATCCGTGGGAGCGACGGCATTTCGTTGGTATTCGACGGTATCGGGTGTCCGAGCACCGCGACCAGTGGATTTGTAAACGATGGTTCAAACAAAATCGTCATCGTGTGCGTTGTCAGCAAATAATGAGACATGGTGGTTCGGTTGTGTGTATAGCTGCATGTATGTGGCCAAGTGATTGCAATACGAATCGTATGCAGTATGAATGTTGGTCGGCTATGGATCACGGTGGTGCGGAATGTGAAGTGTCAACAATCGTGTGTTTCTCGCTAGTGGCACTGATTTGATTTGATTTGCATTAAGGACATCGGTTGCTGATCGAACATCGTGCCCGGTCGAGCCATCTGGTCCGAAATCTGTGCGTGACATGCCCCTAAAAAAGTCCGGATTAACAGAACAGGTATGTTACACGAGGCGGCAAAGTTTCTCTACGGGCCGACGGCACTTGCCATAACTGGTGCGTAGCGTAGCGTTGCGAGTCAACCCGTCATTGCCCGGATGCACGGCACTGACTCCGCCGAGCCTCCAACGGGTTTGGGCAGGTTTTCCTGCCTCATGAGGACCACATCGTTCGCTTGGATGTCAGGTTGTCGTCATTCCCACTAAAATCCTGATGGAGCTTACGTTTCCACTGATTCTCTTTGATTGGGTTGATTGTGATATTGCCGACTTGCGGTTCAGGTACCGCAATGAAGAGGGCGTCGATGAGAAAGTCGCCCAGTGTGAGTGCTAATTTGTCCACTGGGTCGTCGTGGAGTGGGACCAGCGGGCGTGAGTTGAGACACGACTGGATGCGCGTTTCCGAGTGTGTAGTTTGTCGCCAAATTTCTGGGCCAGAAAATTTCTAAAGTACAAAACATGAACATTTATATAGTATAAGGAAAAAACATGAACATTTATATAATATAAGGAAAACGCTGGATTATAAAACAGTTACATTACATAGAATAAGAAAACACTGGATTATAAAACATTTACATTACATAGAATAAGAAAAGAAAACACTTAACTATAAAACATAATAAGAAATAAGAACTGGATTGCAAAACATTTAAATAGGAAAAACCCTGAAAAAATATATTATTACATGAATCACCACCGCATTAAATTAAGTTACTAAAAATCGAAAATTAAATAATAAGCTGAAGTTGAAACATCACCGTTCTTTTTACCTGTCTCTGCTCCATAGCACCGTACCAGAAAACAACAACAAAACAAAAAAAACTCGCAGTAGTCACCAAGCAAATATGCCTATGTTTGCTTGGTAGCCACTAACAGAGGACACGACATTAAAAAGAAACATAAAAACATAAGAAAAACAACAACAAAAATCACACAGAAAATATTGTGCTTTATACGGCGCGCATGTGCACAAAATAATTATGTACTGCACATGCGCGCTGATGCAAAGAAATATCCCGTTAGTCGGGTATAAAAGGAGGCTGTTGGACTGTCAGTCGTTCGGCAACCAGCGCAGTGTGCAGACCGGTAAGTTACTCTATCCTCTCTTAGTGTCGTGTTTCCTTCTTCGATTGCTTTATTTACAGCTTAGGTAACTTTATATAGCCGAGAATTGCCCCCGACCCACGGTAAGGGATTCTCTGGTTCCAAACTATTTCTCTTCAGGGGTAGAGGTGAAGCCTCTCCAAAAGTACATTGGTTTAGACAAAGTCTCGTAGATTATATAGCCGAGAATTTCCCCCTATCCACGGTAAGGGATTCTCTGGTTCCAAACTACTATAGTTCAAAGTAATTTTACCTCAGGGGTAGAGGTGAAGCCTCTCCAAAAGTACACGTTAGGAGAAACGTAGGTAAACCTTTCCCCTCCACCCTATGCCCACTAAATAATGGCTCACGGTAAGCTCGCTGCGCCACCCCTAGAATAAGTTTTATATTTATAAAAGTAATAAACAAGATAAAAGGCCCCCCGAAACAATAGTGTTTCTTATTCTGTGACGAAGCCTGGATAAGTGCTAAGCCTACCCCGGCCGTAGAAATCTTCGTTACAGTGGCGCCCGAGCAGGGACTATATCATCAGAAAAAGAAGAAAATCATTAGTTATCCTCAAAGAAATTGAACAAGCGCATCGCTAGAAACCGTTATTGCCGCCACAGAAGATCCATTGTCAACACAGAAGATCCATTGTCACCACAGAAGAAACAAATCTCAACACAGAAGACCATCGACTATCGCCGCTAGATTGCGATAAAGAAGAACTTATCGCATACGCCAAGGAATTTGGGTTTGACGAGATGGGAACAGTGGAGGAACTGCGCAAACGATACGCGACCCTGGTCAACAAAGGAGAGCTCAAACCCGAAGTAGGAGAATGACGGCTTGCGCTGTAGACTCTACATACGTGGGGCACCTCACCCGCACCACCAACCGTAACCATCACGACAGCTGGAAGGCCTCCCGAGAAACTAAAAAAACCACATCGCTATCGGTGCGGCTACTGCACCCACATACCTTGCCGTCATCGACCAAGTCCGAAAATGGTCGGTAAAGTTCGATGGTATACACGACCCGCTGGCCTTTGTGGAGCTTGTCGAAGAATTATCGGAAGTTTCGAATACTCGACGACAATTCGACAACAACAAGTATAACGCCAGAGCGAAGTGTTCAAGGACTTTGTGATAAATCTACAAAACCTGATGCGCCATGCCCAGTATTCGGAGGAGCAGAAACTGGAACGAATCATCCGAAATAGCCGTCAGGAGTACCAACTGTACATCAAACGAAGGGACTTTCGAAATCTAGTAGAATTGCTGAGCTTGGCGGAGGACTTCGAGTGTCTAAACTGTGGCCGCCGAAATTATGAACCTCAGTTCCAACGCCGAAACAACGAACCTCAGCTTCAACGCCAAAACAACGAACCCCAACGCAGAAGAGACGAACAACACAGACAGGTCGCGCAAGCACCAGCCGCATACACCAACCTACGTACCGCATGCAGCCAAACAAGAGACTTCACCCGCGAGTGCCACAACCCCAGATTATTATTCTGCTGGGAGAGTGGAAAGGTGGGCACCAGAACTATCGAATGCTGCCGCCAAACCTCGGGAAACACCAACGGGTTCCACTAAGACAAAGAGATGGTGGGACCCCAACAGAACACACTCCACGAAGCCCAGAAACCATAAAGCAAGAAACTGATCACATAGCAGCCACAACAAACATGGGCGGAGAGTCGGTAACAGCAACAATTGACACAGGCGCAACCAGGAGTTTTATCAGCGATGTTTACGCGTACAAGGTACGGCACACAGGACACGTGATAAGAACAGATGCATCGGTATGAATGGCAAACGGAACCAGGAGACAAGTAAAGCAAGCATTCGAGACGTCAATCAACTTCGGAAACAGCAAATGGACTTCTCAACTGCGCATACTCCCTAATCAAAAAGGTCATCCTAGGCCTGGACGAAATGCATCCCCAAAACCAGAAGACAATCAAGCCTGCGTAGTTCAAAGCGAAACTCCAGCCGACGACGACGAAATCATTTCTAGAACTCGAAGTGAAGAAATTCGAAACCATGCACGGGGTATCAAACGTCACCGCGCATCGGATAGTAATGCGGGTCGACCGCCCACTAAAACAAAGATATTTTCCAGCAATGCAAAGAATTATCAACGAGGAAGTGGACGACTTGCTCGAGAAGGGCTGTATTGAGCCATTAAATAGTCCGTATAGTGCACCAATCTTCCTGGTCAAAAAGAAAAACGGGACTTGGAGACTATGCGTAGACTACCGACAATTAAACGCAAGATCTATACCTGAAGCCTATCCTCTTCCCCGGATCCATCATATCCTAGATCGTCTCAGGAATGCCCGATATATAAGCAGCTTACATCTCAAAAACGGGTACTGGCAGATTCCCATAGAAGACAGTAGCAAGAAGTACGCTGCATTCACCGTTCCTGGGCGTGGACTCTTCCAGTGGCGAGTTATGCCCTTCGGCCTGCACTCGTCCCCCACAAATTTCCAGCGAGCTCTGGACGAAGTCATTGGCCTTGGCTAAACTCGTCTAACTCTGACCAGTCACTGGACTCTTAACCCTACTGTGGTGTCAACTGGGCTGCCGCAACAGCACTGATAAATTGTTGGGAACACAAACTTCGTCTGGCACACTGGGAAAGCGTCCCGGGGCTTATGCAATCCAAAAAATTAATCAGGCCCATTTTCTACAAGGAAATCATTAATTTTAATAAGGGATAGCATTAGGCAGCTGGTGAGTTTTCTAACAGGTTATTGTGCTTGCGTTATCACCTTAACAAAATTGGTGTGGGCCCGAATACAGAATGTAGGTTTTGCTCGGAAGTTGAAGAGTCATCCAACCAATTTCTCTGTGAATTTTCTGGTCTTTTGTCGATGTTTCTGTCTTCCAGAAAACTCCAATCTTATAGAGTTTTCTGGAAGCTTATCAATGAGAATAAAAGGTGCAGAGAAATTATTCGTTATTTGGAATTTAACCAGTAAAGTTGTAAAAGTTTTTGCAAAGTGATTAAGCAACTACCTAAGAGAATCATTGTAAAGTACAATAAATGTTTTTGTGTACATTTAAAGTTATCACCAATCCTGAATTTCGTACCAATTGGTGTCAGAAGTGGGATTTTGCAAATTGTGAGACAGTAAGATTTTACAAATCGTGGAACAATAAATTATTTGGTGATTTTCCAAACCTTGATAATAAATAAAAATTAAATAATTTAATGTCCAAAATGTTTTAGATGTTAGAAAGCTGGACATTTCATCCGCGACTGCAAGGAACCAAGACAGGTACAACCTACAATACAACCAGTGAATCGTGTCAAGAGGCCGGAACATTTACGGCAGATAGGCGCATCAGAGATGAATGCGGTTAAGCAGCCTGCTTAGCTCGTAGCTGCAGACCAGGAAAACTAAGCTGGTGAAGAGGGGAGAGAGCACCAGTATCACGGTGAATATTGCCAAACTTAGAAAGGACAGCAACAGCTTGATTATTAGTGGTGTGTTAGAGGGAAAACCAAGTACGTTAACCTTGGATACAGGAGCTTCCAGATCAGTTCTCAAAGTGGTGTCCAAAGGTCAAGTGGAAAAAGTATTTCGTTATAATTTGAGGACAGCGACAGGTGAAGTTGCAGCAATTAAAGGAGAGTAGTGTCATGTTTGGAGGAATACGGTTTTCTCATCGGTTTATTTGTTGAGTGTATCAACAACAACAAATCAATTGCACAATTGCACGATGCATCGAGCAATGTATCGGCAACAAAAAGCAACATCAGCAATTGCACAATACATTCAATTCGAATGTATCGACAAAAAAAAGCAACACCAGCAATTGCACAATTACACTTACGACGCTCGAAAACCAGTGACCCACATTAATGCCATTGCTATTTCTTCACAATCAGCAGAAAAGCAATTGCATATTAGCAATAAGTTTAAATTAGTAAGCATTTCCAACAGTAGGTCAACATTACAACATTACAAGCCAAAATAATGTATAAATATAGAATAAATATAGAATAAACGAGAATCACGGAGGAGGTGCATCGATTATGGACCAACTTCAAGTAGGATGGGGCGTCCCGATACATTCCAGAGTACCTAAGAAAGAGGCTGGAGGACCTGGAAAAATTCTGGGTTGACATGAGTACTTTACGAAAAGATACTTCAGCCAGTTCGAGGCAAGATATTTAGATATCAAGGACACCATCACGGCAAATTTGGAGACCAGAAGGAAGTTGCAGCCTTTCGCCGCAACAACAGATGTAGGTGGTCAGGCGTCTACCTCAGGAGCAGCCGAGCCAATTCTGACTCAGAGTGCAGCAATTTCAGGAGAAAAGCGAGAGGCGGCACACATTACAAGGGGCTCGGGAAGATTTATCAGGTTAAATCTTATCAAAAATAATCTCATTCGAATAATTGACAGCTTGGACCTTACAAAGAATTCAGTCTACCTTTGGTTTAAGTTGGATCAATTAAGGGAATGCTGGACAAAGCTGTCTGCGATGAACGAGGAAATCATGTCATCACTAGACGACTCGGAGCATGATCTGGATTACGTGACCAACAACGAATTCATAAAGTTGGAGGAAATGTATCAAGAGGCATACATTCAGATCAGGGAGGCAGATGAAATTCAGCACCAAACACAGCCCGTATCACCACGTGGTACAATAAATCAACAAATCAAACTTCCAATCATTGTCATACTAACACTCAGCGGAAGGTATGAGGAATGGACACCATTTTTGGAGCTATTTGAGCGAGTAGTGCACCAGAAAGAGTCATTAGATGATGTCGAACGGATTTAATACCTAAAGGGGAATCTTCGTGGAGAAGCAGCGAGAATTGTGAACCATCTGCCACCAACGTTAGCAAACTATGCAACGGCGGTAGAACTGCTTCGGAAGTGGTTCTAAAATTTAGTAGCATTAGTCAACAATTAATTACATTCAGACTTTGCTTACACTAAAAACAGTTAGAAATGATAGTGCATTTGACTTAAAAATCATCATGGACACATGAAGGGAAGTCCTGTATGGCAATAAGAATTTGGGAGTCGATGTAAGCTCATGGGATCCGCTAGTCATTCAGTTGGTGCTACCAAAACTTGACCCTGAATCCATGAAATCATATCAACAATCAAGAGGAAATTCAGCAGAAATTCCAAAACTAAGTGAATTTTTCGATTTTATCGAAAGTAGATGAATAGTAGTAGAAAGTCAACAGTTTCTAAAAGCTACTTGACGACAGTTTTACGACCAAGGTGCATACTTTGCAGCGAATCTCATTATTTATTCAGCTGCAAACAGTTTTTGAACATGAACGTAAAAAGCCGAAAGGATTTGGTTCGAAGATCGAAGCTGTGTTTTAATTGCTTAAGGGATGAACATGATGCAAAGGAGTGTCCGACGAAAAAGGGATGCAAAATATGTACAAGGCAGCATAATTCGTTACTTCACGTCCCACAAGGAGATATTCCAGCGAGACCCGAGGCCAAGAAGTCATCAACAAAGGTAACAACGACGGGATTTGCTACTACAGCTACTACAAATGACGAAGGGATAGTATTACTTGCCACGGCCATGGTGAACATATGTGGTAAGGGACAAGTCAAGCTGGCGCGAGCTTTAATTGACCAAGGGTCTCAATCATGTGTCGTGACGGAAAAACTAGCTCGACAATTACGGGTGCCGATGACCAACTACCATTCAAGGGTCAATGGTATAAACGGGCATGCTTCACCTATTATCACAGTATGTAACTTAAACATCCAATCAATTCACGATGAAAAACTCAACTTGAAGGTAAAGGCTCTAGTAATGCCTGCTATTACATCAAAAATGCCTGGACAACAATTTACACCAAATGATTGGCCACACATCCAAGGTTTGAAGCTGGTGGACCACTGGTACTCACAACCAAAAGAAATTGATTTGCTAATTAGATTAGACATTTTGGCGCAATTCCTAATACATTGATTAGTCAAGGGTCCTGTGAATATGTACTCCAATGGCGCAGAACACAATGTTCGGATGGATACTATCAGGACCAATCATGGCCCCAAACCCACGGAAGCAGGCGCAAGTAAACATTATCACCTCATGGTCAGCATTTGCAGTGAAGATGACCAGTTAAAGAAATTTTGGGAGCTAGAAGAGGTTCCTAGTGCAACGGGTATGTCTGCAGAAGAAAAAATATGCGAAAACCACTACAAACAGACGCACAAACGAGATGAAACAGGGCGTTACATTGTCAAGCTACCACTGTCAAAGGATCGCATGGTATTAGGCGAATCCCGAAAAATGGCACTAAAGCGCTTCTTTACGTTGGAGCAAAAATTCGCAAAAAAAAAGAAGAACTGCGGCTAGAATATTCTAAGTTCATGCCAGAATATCTCGATCGTGGTCACATGGAGGAAGTACCAGGAGATACAAAAAACAAATATACTATCTTCCTCATCATGCAGTGATAAAAGAGCAGAGCAGTACTACAAAACTGACAGTAATATTCGACGCCTCGGCGAAGACAACATCTGGAAAATCGCTGAATACCATCATGATGATCGGACCAACAATTCAAAGGGATCTGTTTCATCTGCTATCGATGGAGAAAATTTTTCGTCGTATTCACGGCTGATATCGAGAAGATGTATAGGCAAATTTTAGTCGATACACATGATCAAAATTTGCAACGCATCTTGGGGAGAGATAATCCCAAAAGTCAAATCTCTCACGCTCTCAAAACAGTCACCTACGGAACAGCATCAGCACCCTATCTGGCAATCAAGACTCTGTGCCAGCTAGCTGAAGATGAAAAACAACGATATCCGCGGCAAGCCAAACCGTACTTTAAGGATTCTACGTAGATCTCACGACGGTGCAAATTCAGTAAGGGATTGTCTCTAAGTATTCAGCAAGAACTGACGCAGCTACTTCACAAGGGTGGATTTAGCCTACGCAAATAGACATCAAACAGTCCAGAGTTCTTAAAGGCACTGCCAAGAGAAGTCATTGAAATAGAACCAGAACATGACTTTAATAATGACACCACATTCAGCATTTTGGGAATAAAATGGTGTCCGAAGACAGACGAATTCCGATTTAAGGTCAATCAAGGTCTTTCAGCACTAAGGGTACAAAACGAGCAATACTAAGTGATCTTGGAAAAATTTTCGACCCCTTTGGTCTGTTATCACCAATAACAATTAGGGCAAAGATTATCATCCAGCGCCTTGGCTGTTGGGCATCGAATGGGATGAAAAGGTGCCAATGAGAATTCATAACGAGTTGAACGAATTCAAAACGAGACTGGTGACGCTTGAAAAAGTAAGAATTCCAAGATGGACGCTACAATAAGAAGACTCTCGAATAGAGCTACATGGGTTTGCAGACGCGTCAGAGTCAGCCTATGCAACAGTGATATATCAGAAGGTGATTAACTACGGTTCCACGACAATATGCATCATCGCGGCAAAAACCAAGGTGGCCCCTGTGATACAATTTTCACTAGAAAGGTTGGAGCTATGTGCAGCTACATTGCTCACGTAACTAATGATGTACATTACGCAAGGAACAGAGACGAGATACAGCAGTCGTGGCCTGGTCAGATTCTACCATTGTACTGAGCTGGTTAAAACAACACCCAGTGAAATGGAACACATTTGTTGCCAATCGGGTATCTTTCGTGCAGCAACATTTTAAAGGGCAATGGAGGTTTGTGCCCGGAAGTGAGAATCCTGCTGACATTCCGTCTAGAGGGTTGTTTGGAGATGTTTTGGCTGAAAACTCGACATGGTGGCACGGTCCAACCTGGTTAAAAGGAGACGAACAACAGTGGCCAGCTGACAAGATCATGATGGAGTTCCGAGGTTTGCCTGAGGTGCGAAAATCCCATGAATGTATGGTAATACAAAACGACAGGCGTCCATGCAAGAATGATATATATCTTGTCTTTTCATCACTGCCAAACCTGCAACGCATTAGCGCGTACTGGCTTCGATTTAAGAATAATTGCCGAAAAAAAAGAAGGGTGAGCGACTACATCTGGAAAACTAACCATAAAAGAGCTCCTGGAAGCACCCATAAATAGATGCCAATGGTATATGGCGAGTGGGAGGCCGTATAAAACACGCAAATTTGTTAGACGACCAGAAACATCCAATCATTTTGGGATCATCGCATCCACTGACAAAATTAATCATTAGCAAATCTCACATTGATACACTTCACGGCGGAGTAAAACTAACTCTGAATCACATCCGAGGAGCCAAAACCGTCAAGGCCGTCGTAAATCAATGCGTAAAATAATTTCGATTTAAGGCCAAGGAATCAAGACAACTTATGGGACAACTTCCAGAAGCAAGGGTCAAGTTCTCGCGACCATTTACACATTGTGGAGTAGACTACGCTGGCCCAATCAATATAAGATGCTCACAGCTTCGAGGTGTACGGTCGCATAAGGCTTACATAGCACTCTTTGTTTGCATGTAAACCAAGGCGATGCACACTGAACTCACTTCTGATCTAACAACGGACGGATTTATTGCAGCATTACAACGAATGATCAGCAGGAGAGGTGCCGTACATCATCTATACAGTGATAATGGAACAAATTTTGTTGGAGCAAAAAACCTTATTGATGGTTGTCAGTAAGGGAATCCAGTGGCATTTCATCCCACCTGGAGCTCCTCACTTTGGTGGACTTTGGGAAGCCGGAGTTAAATCAATAAAGTATCACTTAAATCGGATCATAGGAGAGTACGAAGGAATGAATACTATTCTGGTGCAAATTGAAGGATGCCTGAACTCAAGAACACTGTGTCCATTAACAAACAACATCGAAGATCTTGATGCACTTACACCAGGTCACTTCATCATTGGATCTCCACTGATAGAACCACAGCATGATCTCATATTGGATCTTACTGGAACTAGTGTAAAAAGATGGAGACTAATTCAAAAACTCAAACAAGATGTCTGCAAACGTTGGTACGAGGAGTATATATACAAAACTCAACATCGATACAAGTGGAATCGAGCAGAGAAAAATATAGAGATTGGCCAACTGGTATTACTGAAGAATGAACTACTGACACCATCGAAATGGCCCCTGGGGAACAATTGAAGTACACAAAGGAGCTGACGATCTCACCAGGGTGGTAGCAGTGAAAACAGAAAAGGGAGCATTTAAGCGACCCATAGCCAAAGTCTGTTTACTACCAATAGAGAACAACTTCATAAGGCCTCAGGACGACGAAGTTCAATCACGGACACAACCGTCAAAATCGTTAGCATAAAAAAACCCAGGAAGAATCTCAAGAGATAAAAAGCATAAGGCAATCATCCCGTCATCACCACTGTCTACCGCGCTTGTGGTACTGTCACTGATTGCAGTCGCCATGCCGATATCAGCAAGGTACACAATCACCAATCCTGACGTTGGAGTATTTGTGGAGAAAATTGGAAAAGCCAAAATCAACGTGGAACAGCCAAAATTCAACGAGGAATACTACGAATAAGCGTTCGATTCCCAATGATAGATATGTGATCAAATCAACATAAATAAGACTAGAGATCAAATGACTCAACTGTGTAATAAATCGGTGACAAAAGAAAGTCAATGCGACGAATTGCGTCATCACATGGATAAAGAGTGGCAAAATGTGTTCTCAATTTTCAACAGACTCCAATTAACAAATCTGCGGAGGCAAAAACGAGGACTACTAGGAACGGTTCTTAATTTATTGTTTGGAGGCAATGATGAGGTGTTCCATGACATCGAAGATCTGGGCAGCAATCAAAAGGAACTAATTAAAAGTGCTAAGACAAACAAAAAAAGGATTCTGTCTACAATTTCCAATATCAATGAGACCGAGACTAGAATCTCTAAGAAAATCAACAGCTTCACACAAAAACTGAATGCCGGCCTAAGTGAAATCAACAAAATGGAGTCTTGGTACAGAGTCACTGACGAAAATAAGATCAATATCCATGTAACGAACGCCTATCTAATCGCTCTCAGCTACATGCAAGAAATCGAAGCAAAATACAAGAAGCTATTGAACGCCTATTTTCAGCGTAGTCATCTGTTTGAATTTTGACCTCACAGAACATTGAAAGAAATAATAGACAAGTGTGAGAAGAAGTTGGGCCCAGAAATGAAGGTACTCCCCGATCCAATGGAAAAACTGAGCATGGCTATTACATCAACGGAAATTGTAGAAACAGGATATCTAATGATAAGCGATGCTGATAAATATGACCTAATCAAGCCTAATGCGGTTCCTGAGAAGATAGGGGAGCAGAGATTGCGCGAGGTATATATACACCAAACAATACTAGGAATCAACTACAACGTATAAAGATATTTCGAATTACCACTGGATGATATAAAAAGGGCACCAACACTCAACAAAATAATATTCATTCTGAGCCCATTTATATTCCACAGCATTGAAAATAAAAATGAAAATTGTATATATACCTATAAAAAAAACTGTCTTTTAAGCGATGTTCAACCAGAACATTAAGGTTAACACACTCCATCTGGAAAGAATTATGGACCCACAATTCATGGATGTTTGTTATACCAGAGCAAACCAATGTATTCGTAACCTATGGATCCAAGCGTGAAGAAGTCGTCTTAAATAACACATTACTGTTGGAATGCTTTTTAAGTAGTAAGCCAAAATAATTTATACCTAAATATAGAATAAATAAATGAGAAAGGGAGTCAATTAAAAATAAGAAAATAACCGTCTTCTTAATTAGCGAAATTTGACAACTATCCCCCCACCAGTGGTAAGATTGTTGTCAGTTTAACAAATCCTAAAGGGAAAGGATTGACATAACAGCATTACAGACGAATGCATATTGGGCTTGGATTTCATGACAGAGCACGAGATGTCTATTGATCTAAAGGACCACGTGTTAAAATGGCGTAATGTGAAAGTACCCCTGCTAGGTAAACATATTCCAGCCGCACAGCGACAAATAGCAGAAAAGGCGCTAGAGTAATTTGCCGACGTGTTTGCTGTCAGCGACAACGACATGGGTAAAACCAATATAGTGTGACATCGAATCGATACAGGAAATGCTTTTCCAATTCGACAGGCGCCACGACGATTACCCCTTGCTAAGCAACAAGAGGCAGAAGTCTAAAAGCCCATGGAGCTCATCTGTGGTACTTGTCCAAAAGAAAGATTCAACGAGATTTTGTGTGGACTATCGGAAACTGTACGATGTCACGAAGAAGGATAGTTATCCATTACCGCGTATAGATGATACATTGAACTCCTTATCCGGAGCCAGAATCTTCAGTACATTGCATCTGAAAAGCGGATACTGGCAGATAGCAATTCATGACGACGACCAGGAGAAGACAGCATTTACTGCGGGAAACGGCTTGTATCAATTTTCTGTAATGCCGTTTGGTTTATGCAACGCTCCTGCTACGTTCGAGCGGTCGATGGAACATGTCTTGGTCGCACATTTAATGAGCACGTGACTAATCTTCGGCAAGTTCTGGAAACCATTCATGCTGCCGGATTAAAGTTGAGTCCGCCGATATGTAGCATTTTCAAAAATAAAGTGAATTATTTGGGCCAACTTGTATCCAGTCAAGGAGTACGCACGGATCCCAATAAGTTGGAAGCTGTTAACGAATGGCCGGTACCAAAGAATTTACATGAGCTGCGAAGTTTTCTGGGGCTATGCTCATACAATCGACGGTTTGTGCCTAACTGTTATAGCAGTAGATCCCACACCTCATACATTCCAAATAATATGAATAACTTCATATTGTATATATTCAAATTACTCATAATACACAATTACTCATAATACACAATTATAATATTACTCATAATGCACATACGCGCAGTCACAATGGAAAATTCCATTGCTTATCCCTAATTCAATTCCTTATCTCTAATTCAGATCTAAGAAGTAAACATGTTTACTTCTCCTAAATTCAAAGACGCATATATATTCTTATCTTGTTTACCAATTTCACATCTTTATCTTGTTTACCAAATTCAAAGACATGTTCTAACATGAATAATTATTTTCTTATCTTGTTTACCATTTACACATCCTTATCTTGTTTACCAAATTCAAAGACATGTTCTAACATGAATAATCATTATCACATTTTGCGATCTAAGAGATCAACATGTTTACTCCGTAAACACAACAAACAAGATCAAAGTCCACAACAACAAGATCAAAGTCCAACAACTCAAAATAGTATTTAAGCAGCATGCAATTCAGTACACAGTACAGTTTATAGTTAACAGTTGTACAGTTTACGTTGCTCACAGTTCTTCATCATATTCAGTTCCAGTTAAAATTCAGTTCGAGTTCATAAGTGTGCAGTTCATAATCAATAGTTATTATTCAGTCAAAGTTATTATTGAGTTGCAGTTCATCATCAGTATAATAATCAACACAGTTAATATTGTTAATCAAATAAGATAGAAACTTTTGTGAAATAAAATATTTTTATAGAAATATATTTTTTAATTTATTTTTAAAAATATATTTTACCTAAATAAAAATAAAATTGGCGCAGTCGGTAGGATGTACTAAGTCAACTAAAGACTAACTTTTTTAAAAGTTTAAAAGTACACCACCAAAATAAACTGTGTTTGTTGATTAAAAGAAAGATCTTGTCAACAAATTCCTACAAAAGTGAAAACTTATTAAAATAACACTAACTAACAATAAATTAAATAAATAAATAATTAAGAAATAAATAATTAAATTAAAAAGGCGAAACAGTGAAATAAATAATTAAATTAAAAAAGCGAAACAGTGAAATACATAATTGAAAAAGCGAAACAACAAAACAAGAAGACGAAACACAACATCAGGATCAACAGCAAAAATAAATCAAAATCAACAACAAAACAAGAAGACGAAACACAACATCAGGATCAACAACAAAAATAAATCAAAATCAACAACAAAACAAGAAGACGAAACACAACATCAGGATCAACAACAAAAATAAATCAAAATCAACACCAAAACAAGAAGGCGAAACATCAGGATCAACAACAAAAATAAAAAGGTTACTAAGATTTTAAATTTTTTTTTCTCTTTCTTAAAAATTTTATTATTACAATACCATACCAATATATAAAATTTTTTTTTATATATATATATACAATACAAATACAATATTTAAAGTGACAATATTTACAATTGCAACATTTACAAATTATATAATCAAAAGTGCTTTCTGAAGTAAAAATCCATTAACATAAATAATAAAAAAAAATTATTAAAATGGCCATGGAAAATCAAGGAAATAGTGTAGCAATAAATCCAATTAAATATTTAAATGCACTCCCATACTTTGACGGAAACCCAGACAATTTATTAACCTTTTCGAACCTAGTAGACAGAATACACCCACTCTTACTAACATACGACGATTTATCCAAATATTTATTTTCTGACATTATTAAAAGTAAATTAATTAAAAAAGCTAGGGAAGTTATAGAAATAAATACACAAGCCACTGCATGGAGCGACATTAAAGTCGTTTTACAAAATAACTTTAGTGAAAGACGCAGTCCAGAAGAACTCTACGATGAGTTAAGAGGCGTAACTTTCAAAAATAACGTATTAGGATTTTATAATGAAATAAAAGACAAATTAAGAAAATTAAATAATAAAACTTTACTAATTTCTGGTCCAGGTGAAATATCAAACCAATGTGCATTAAATAATATACGCACAGCATTAACCGTTTTTAAAAGTAAAATACCCGAACCTATGAAAACCATTTTAACCTGTAGAAATCCTGAAAGTCTCGAATCTGCAATCGACGTATTAAGCCAAGGAGGTTACGTAGACCAATCTTATAATGAAAATCATTATAACAATAGACAAACACGTAACTATAATAATAACAAATACAATAATCAATTCCCTAATCAACAAGTAAATCAAAATAGAAATAGACAATATAATAATAACAGATACGAACAAAATCAAAATAGAAACAGACAATTTAACAACAACAAGTACGAACAAAATCAAAACAGAAACGAACAATTCAAAAATAATAAATACGAACAAAACCAAAATAGAAACGAACAATTTAACAACAATAAATATGAACAAAATCAGAATAGGAATAGACAATTTAATGACCACAGGTATGACCAAAACCAAAATAGAAATTTTCAATTTAATAACTATAGAAACCAGAACAGATATAGACAATCCAACAATAATTATAGATATGATAGTAGACAACAGAACTACAATAGATTTTCAAACGATGTTCAAAATAATTTACCAAGTGTTCAACAAAATCAAACTGTTGAACCCATGGATGTTAATCAATGCGAAACAAGGGAAAATTTTCACTCACGAGCCTCGGAGGTGACTTACCATATGTAAAAATTAAATCTAATAAAAATCCACTAAAATTCATTATTGACACTGGAGCAACAAACTCAATTATAAATCCAGGTCTCTGTAACCCTAAATGGAAGGTACCAACAAATAAAATTCAAATTAAAACAATACAAAATAATATAACAAATGTAACTGAAAGAGTATCAGTTCCTCTTTTTAAAGAATTTGGCATTTCTGAGCAAAAAATCGACTTTTTGGTTTGCGCATTCCATGATAAATACGACGGTTTAATTGGCAATGACATACTGAAACGATTTAACGCTAAATTAGATTATAAACAAAATCTATTATAATAATCACACATCTAATTCAGATGTAGAACGCCTACATAATACAATTAATGAACATATAAGATTATTAAAACATGATCCCAACAAAGATAATGATACAGTTGAAGAAAAAATCTTAAAAATAATACGCTTCTATAATAACACTATTCATTCTACTACAGACAAAAAACCAATAGATTTTAAAAATGGAACTATAAAAAATAATGAATATAATCTAATTAAAGAAAAAATTCTAAAGAAAAAACAAATTACCATCGATAAATTAAATATAGGTAGAGAAGAAGTAGAAATACAACCTGGAACAAATTTTATTAAAGAAACACGTGGTGGAAAAAATCATACAAAATTTAGGAAACTCGATACAGAGAAAAACGATGAAAATCATATCATTAATAAAGAATCCGGTTTAAAATATTACAAATCACACATAAAGCGTAAAAAGAAATTCCAAACAATTAACTCTCCTTCAATTCAAGCGAAAAAGAAAATCATTAAAAGGAAACCTTAACATATTCCTATATTTACAGATGAATTCCCAAATCATAATTTTATTATTCTCAACAATACTATCCTTAATACACGGACAATCACTAGAGATACACGACTTAAATAACAACAATGGATACATGACAATTAAGAAAGACGATATTCATATTATTGAAAAATTTAACAAAATCCTTCACATTATAAATATAACAGAAATAGTAAATACAATGCACCACATAAACGAAAATATAAACTTAATAAAAATAAAAATCGGTACCAGTAACCCAATGTTCAACACATTAGTACATAACTATAAACACTTAGAACAAAAAATATACAATCTCAGACCACATTCTAAAAATAAACGAGCACTCATGAATATATTAGGCACAGGACTAAAATACTTAGCAGGAACAATGGACTCACAAGATGAGATCGAAATAAAAGCTCAATTAGAAACCCTTACCACAAATAATAAGGAATTAATATCAGAAAGTAATAAACAAATTTCCTTTAATTCCAAAATTTCTCAACAAATTAAAGACATAACAGACCAAATTCAAAAGCAACAATTAAACATCACACAGTTTTTAAATAACATTAACATATTAAATAAAAACAATTTCAATAAATTACAAGACGAAATAGACTACGTTCAAAACATTTATCAAATTAATTACGATATAAATCTTTTTCGACACCATATAGACGACATAGAACAAATCATTTTAACAAGCAAACTAGGCATACTGACTAGAAACATTTTAACAAAAGAAGAACTTAAGCTAACAGAAGGTATACAAGGTTTTAAAGACACTAAAATAGCCGTAATTTTCGAAAACAAACTTGTAATAATAGTCCTATTAATACCAAAATACTCTAATATTTCCTATTCCACTGTCATTATCGAACCAATGCCGAACAAAAATAATAAAGCTCTATTACTTAATGAAAGCATTTTTATTATAGATGAGAATAATAAAGTATATAACAGAAAAGTTAAAGATAAATTAAAGAAAAACCTACATGAAATAAATGATAACTGTACTTCAAATATTATTAAGTTTAAAAAAGCATATTGTCCAATGAAAAACTTTATGGGAGATGAAATAAAAGAAATAATACCCGGAATTATTCTAACAAAAGATATTACAAATATAAAAATCAAACATAATTGTAACAAATTAAAATTAAACATATCCGGAAGCAAATTGATTAAAATTGAAAATTGTAATGTAATCATAAGAAATAATACGTTCATTAATACATATTTCAAAATAAAAGATAGTGTTATTCTCCCATATTTTGTATCAGAGATAAAAGAAAATAAAACTATAGAAATGATAAAACTTGAGGATTTTCATATCCAAAAAATTGAAACAAATAGAAAACAAATTGAAGAAATAACTCTGAACAACACACATAAAATATTTTATCATATACCTTATATTTTAATAATAATCATTATAATTATCACACTATTAATATATAAAATTAATAAGCATAAAAACACCATTAAAATTGTAACTTCGTCGGAGCCTCAGGCTAACGGGGGGGGGGGTGTTATAGCAGTAGATCCCACACCTCATACATTCCAAATAATATGAATAACTTCATATTGTATATATTCAAATTACTCATAATACACAATTACTCATAATACACAATTATAATATTACTCATAATGCACATACGCGCAGTCACAATGGAAAATTCCATTGCTTATCCCTAATTCAATTCCTTATCTCTAATTCAGATCTAAGAAGTAAACATGTTTACTTCTCCTAAATTCAAAGACGCATATATATTCTTATCTTGTTTACCAATTTCACATCCTTATCTTGTTTACCAAATTCAAAGACATGTTCTAACATGAATAATTATTTTCTTATCTTGTTTACCTTTTACACATCCTTATCTTGTTTACCAAATTCAAAGACATGTTCTAACATGAATAATCATTATCACATTTTGCGATCTAAGAGATCAACATGTTTACTCCGTAAACACAACAACAAGATCAAAGTCCACAACAACAAGATCAAAGTCCAACAACTCAAAATAGTATTTAAGCAGCATGCAATTCAGTACACAGTACAGTTTATAGTTAACAGTTGTACAGTTTACGTTGCTCACAGTTCTTCATCATATTCAGTTCCAGTTAAAATTCAGTTCGAGTTCATAAGTGTGCAGTTCATAATCAATAGTTATTATTCAGTCAGAGTTATTATTGAGTTGCAGTTCATCATCAGTATAATAATCAACACAGTTAATATTGTTAATCAAATAAGATAGAAACTTTTGTGAAATAAAATATTTTTATAGAAATATATTTTTTAATTTATTTTTAATAATATATTTTACCTAAATAAAAATAAAATTCCTAACTTCGCAGATGTTGCACGAAGCCTTCACCGCCTTACTGAGAAGAACCAAAAGTTCCAATGGTCGAGTGAGCACCAAAAATCATTTCAGTTGCTGAATGGAAAGCTGTGCAGTTCTCCAATTCTGGCGTATCCACAGGCAGGAGAACTCTTCATTCTGGATACTGACTACTAGCAATGCGGGAATAGGAGCGGTTCTATCGCAGAATCAAGAAGGAAAGGAGCGTGTAATAGCGTACTACAGCCGTTAGCTTTCTAAGCCCGAGAAGAACTACTGCGTGACGCGATGGGAATTGCTAGCTGTTGTCGATAGCGTCGAACACTTCCACAAGTACCTATACGGTCAGGAATTTCTTCTTCGAACTGACCATGCAGCACTCAGCTCTCTGGTTCAGGGAACCAGAAGGTTAAGTGGCCAGATGAATCGAACTACTCTAGGCATACATATTCAAAACAGAGCATTGAAAAGGAATGCTGTACAGAAATGTCGAAGGGTTATTCAGAAGACCTTGTGCATTCTAATGCAAACACTGCACAAGGTAAGAAAACAAGAAGTGCTCCGAAGTAGTTGCACAAATAAGACTACAAGTTGAAGATTGCTGGACAAGAGAGCAGCTAATAGAGGAACAAGTGCGCGATGATTCGATTGGTCCAATATATCAATGGATGGAGCAAGGTGAAAGACCGGAGTGGCACGAAATTGCACAGCAAGTCCAAGCAAGTGAATTAAGGATTTTGCAACACAAAATGGTATAAAACGGCGAGCACGCAGGCGATCACCCTCTTAGTCGATTTCTTTACTTGGCATTGCGCTGACTGGATCACGCCTAGGTAAGTGATAGAAAATTTAATTTACATACATACAACCTTGGTTTGCATTTCGCTGTCGACGTCGCTACTCCTCCGCCGTCAACGTCACAACTCCTCCGCTGCCGACGTTTTCTTCATATTCTCTGTCGACATCACTGCTCATCCGCTGCCGACGTCTTTTCCATATTCCTCTGCCGTCGAACAACGTAACATCGCTGTGTGGTTGCCCCGCAGGTTGTTACGCTGGTACAGCACAGCATATCGCTGCCGACGTCGTCTACCTGCATTCATCACAACTCTGCCGTCGTACAACGTAACTACGCTGTTGGGTTGCCCCGCAGGTTGTTACGCTGGTACAGCTCAGCATATCGTTGCCGACCTCGTCCACTGCATCGGTCACAATTCTTAACCGTCGTACAACGTAACTTCGCTTTGTGGTTGCCCCGCAGGTTTTTACGCTGGTACAGCTCAGCATATCGCTGCCGACGTCGTCCACTGCATTCGTCAATTCTTGCCGTCGTACAACGTAACATCGCTGTGTGGTTGCCCCGCAGGTTTTAACGCTGGTACATCACAGCATATCGCTGCTGACGTCTTCTACCTACATTCGTCACAACTCTGCCGTCGTACAACGTAACTTCGCTGTTGGGTTGCCCTGCCGGTTTTTACGCTGGTATATCTAAGCATTTCGCTGCTGACGTCGTCCACTGCATCAGTCACAATTCTTGCCGTCGTACAACGTAACTTCGCTGTGTGGTTGCCCCTGGTACATCTCAACATATCGCTGCCGACGTCGTCTAATGCAGCCGTCACCATCCTCGCACCTCACGCTCACGCATCGCTCAAGATTCTCGCTTGTCTCAGGCTTATGTTTACGCATCGCCTAGGGTGCAAGATTCAAGATTCTCGCTTGTCTCAGGCTCACGCCCACGCATCGCTCAGGATTGACGCTCGTCTCAGGCACACGCCCACGCATCCCTCAGGATTGACGCTCGTCTCAGGCTCACGCCCACGCATCGCTGAGGGTTTACCCTTGTCTCAGCTCACGCTCACGCATCGCTCAGGGTTCTTGCTTGTCTTAGGTTTACGCACCGCCATGGGCGCACGCTCGTCTCAGGCTCACACCCACAAGTCGCTCAGGATTACGCTCGCTTATTATAAGTAATAAGAAAAAAATAAAGAAAATAATTCGAAGAGTCACCAAATAGAAATTTTATTGTAACGACGCCTTTCCTCTGAACCCTGGTCACGCTGACTTTACCCCGGCTGGGAAAGCTCCGCTACAATTGGCAACCGAGCAGGGACTCTTCGTCTAAAGAAAAAAAAATATAATAACATATAACTTCTAAGCAAAAGAAAGCCCAAAAGGCAAGATGGTCAAGACTGCTGGGTGTATACGATCTCGAAAGAAGAGTTACAAACATATATGGCCGAGTTCAGACTGGACGCTACCGGTGGATTAGATGAATTGAGGAAGCGCTTCTCAACCTACATCGCGGGATTAGACGTAACATCGGACAACGAGGTCCGTCTTTGCGAGCTAGAAGCGAAACACAGACGCGGCACATCACCGTCACCACCAGTGTTCCTGACACCAGAGGACTCGCAGAAGGAAGCGAAGACTGCAATGGCCCGCGCAGCGTCCTCAGTATCACAAGCTCCAGCCACTATAACAGAGAAATGAAAACCACAACAACCAATGCAGCTACTTGGACACCGCACGGGGCAACATCGGCATATGACACGAACGGAATAAATGTCGTAGCAAGCAACACAAGGACCTGGGAAACGCAGGTCGCAATGCCACCCCATCAAGTGAAGGAGACATCTGCGGCATCATACCCAATGGTCATCGACACGGTGAGGAAATGGTCCGTGCGGTATGATGGCGTGAAGGAGCCGATATCCTTCGTGGAGCGGTTGGAGGAATTGGTATGCACCTGGCACCTCCTAGCCAGGACAATGTGGTCGCCGAGACATAAGAACCGTGGAATGCTGCCGAAAACGGTAGCTGCCAACCAACGGCCTACCCATGGATATGACAGCGAGCATGGCAGAAGGTACACCATATAAGTGAATCCCTAGTGTTAAGAGTCCGAATTGGAGACTTCTGCTTGAAGTTCTCGTTCCTAATACTCCCAGACGCCATGGACAATGCCATTCTTGGCTTAGACTTTTTCATCAAAATCAGGGCAAAACTAAGTTGCGTGGGTCAGACGGTGGAACTCCAGGAACAAACCGAACAGATCGGAGACACTCCACGGTGCATCGCCATTCAATATCTCAAACAGACGAGGAGAAACTCAAGACTTTCCTCCAGGAAGAGTTCTCGAAGTTTGACCAACTGCCAGCAATCTCGAACATAACAGAACACAGGATCGCCGTGCGTGGCGGGCGACCCATAAAACAACGCTATTTTCCGAGAAACCCCGCAATGCAGGATATCATCAACCAGGAAATAGACGAACTGCTTAGAAAAGGATGTATCGAACTCTCACGCAGCCCCCACAGCGCACCAATACTATTGGTGGGGAAGAAAACAGGCAAGTGGAGGCTGTGTATCGACTACAGAGAGCTGAACGCGCGATCGGGGTGCATACCAACTTCCGCGCATCTAACACATTCTGGACCGACTCAGAGGCGCACAATTTATTAGCAGCTTGGACCTTCGCAACGGATGCTGGTAAATTCCAATGGAGGAGCGTAGTAAGCATTATACAACTTTCACCGTACCTGGACGCGGTTTCAGTGGCGAGTAATGCCGTTTGGGCTGCACTTAGCTCCAGCTACTTTCCAGCGTTCGCTTGATTGGATTATAGAAGCCGAGATGAAACCACACGCGTTCGCCTACCTGGATGCCATCATCGTCACTGGCCGAACGTTTGAAGAGCACCACGATACTCTCAAAAGGGTCTTTAGGCGTCTACAAGCATTAAAGTGGCTAAACTCTATCTCAAGCCTGTCTGGACGCATTGCACGATGGGCCCTTGAGCTCCAACAGTATACATTCGACGTCCAGTATAGACGTGGCAAGCTAAATGTCGTCGTCGATGACCTCTTACGACAGCCGCGTGAAACGCTCATGGTATTGACCGAAAATCCAACGACTCCCGAATGCAAATGGTTGAAACAACATCGCAAGCAAATCTCGGAGAACCCAAAAAAATTCCCAGATTACGTTGTTAAAGTCGAAGTTGTATGTTCCTAGTTTGCTACGTAGCCAAGTTCTGCGAGAGAGCTACGACGACCCCACAGCCGGGCATATGAAAATTAGAAAGACCATCGCTAGGATCTGCGGATGATACTACTGGCCAGGTATGTTTCGCGATATCCGTAACTACGTCAAAAAATGTGTGAGCTGCCAACTCTACAAGCCGAGCCAGCGGCAAGCAGCGGGAAAATGCTGACTCAAGTGGCAGAAGAACCCTGGGCCACCTTATGCGCCGATTTCATGGCTGCCAAGGTCAAAGCACGGTAACACGATGTTGTTAGTGGTTTTTTGATAGGTTCTCAAAATGGACAGAACTAATTCCAATGCGACAGGCAACTACAGAAGGAGCTAAAAAGGCGTTCCGAGAACGAATCCTGGTGCGATATGGTGTCCCCAAAATTTTGATCACCGACAACGGTACTCAGTTTACGAACAAAATTTTCCAACGATTCCTAAGAGACATGGGGGTCCAACAACAGTACACAGCGCCCTACACCACCCAGGAAAATCCTACGGAAACAATTCCAGCCCGTCCAACTCGACAGAATATAGCCCAGCGTTTCTCACCCAGGGCCGGGAACCACGTCTACCGCACACCCTGTACGACGAAGTTACACCAGTCACCTGAACAGTGGGCAAAACACCAAAAGAGAGGGAAAATCACTTACAGGAAACTTTTGAAAACATCCGACGGAACCTGGAACGTGCAGCCGGGGACCAGGCCCGGCACTAAAATTTGAGGAGACGAGCCTGGAAATCCGATACGAAAGCAGCACCACCAATCGAAGGCACTGGAAGGATTTGCGGGCAAACTAGCTCCAAGGAACGATGGACTGTACCAAGTGATAAATTTCATTTCCCCAGTAATAGTGAAACTGAGGAAAAGAGGTGAAAACGGAGAGCGCACGTCAATGAGCTTAAAGTCTACAACGAGGACCCACCTGAGAGGCAAATCGCTGAAAATGCTTCAACAACAGCTACTGGTCCAACTACGTGCTCAGCAGCAGATATTGCAGCACGTGCAACGCAGCAACGACGAAACAACAGACGCCGATCATCGCACCAAAACAATAACAACGAGGACACCAACAAAAATCGAAGCTGTAAAATTTTAATAACAGCAGCTGCTAGTCCAACTACGAGCGTAGCAGCAGATATTACAGAACGTAAAACACAGCAACGACAATCATCGCGTCAAAACAATAACAACGAGCACAGTAACAAAAATCGAAACTGTAAAAATTCAATAGCAACCACCACAAAAGTCGAGACCAAAGTCCAGCAGGTCAGAACAAGTTTGGTAAGAACGAACTAGCTGAAACGCAGCAGCAACGATGCGACGAACACAATTCGACAACAACAACAACAGTAGCAATGCATACCATTCGTGAAACATCACGACAGTAGAAACTAGACAGCAACACCGATGATACGCGGCAGCAGCAAAATTCACCCGTGCAACGTATTAGCGCCAACTTCGACGCCAACGCCGGCTTCGACGCCAACGCCAGCTTCGACACCAACGCCGGCTTCAACGCCAACGCTAGCTTCAACGCCAACGTTAGCACCAACGCCAACGCTAACTTTAACGCCGATGTCAAACCCACTAAAGCAGGCCGGACAACAGCCGGCGACGATACAGCACCAGAAGACTTGGTGATCTGCCAATACCCTCTGGGTCGAGGTGGTAACGCAATCCGCATAGCCGACTAACGCCGACTGCAGAAGGGGGAGTGGCTGAACGACGTGCTAATCGACGATGAGGGCTGCAATGGAGCTTAGAGAAGCTGGAGGAGGAATCGTGTGCAGGTGTAAGGATTTTTAATACCTTTTTCCTACCCAGACTATTGAGGTACTAGCAAGAAGCGCAAGCACAGTGGCCGAAAGGCGTAATGCTCTGGTCCGACGCTAGGGGAGCTATTTGTCGAAAAGGATGGTACTAATTCACGTACCGCACTCGTCGAACCAGGAGATCCCCGTCGAGCACGAATCATCATTTGCGACTCGTTGGCCACCCAGAAACCGGACGACACCATCAACATCCTGCGGGAGTTCCTCATTCAGCAGTACCAGGCTTACGCCCGCCTGTGTTCATGGCGAGAGGCGGACGGTATGTTCCCCGGTATCCATCTGAACGTGCCACAACATCCAAACACTGACTGCGGCCTCTTCCTGCTAGAAGCGGCGAAGGCGTTGATGGCGCAGCAGTCACCGTATCACAGCCTCAACCTATCGACAGAACGCGACATGCAGAAGCGAGAGGTGTTGGCTGCGCTGATACGAACTCAAGTAGGTGTGGGGATTGAAGTCCCCTACTTAGAACTCGGTAGCAGCACCGACACAGATGGTAAAAACACCGAAGGCTGCCAAAGCAGCAAGATCAGAGTCGTCAGCAAGGACCAGGTCAGTGGAACCAGATCCTCAGACCAGAACAGCAGCAGCACTAGACGCCGTAGCCGCAACAACAACAGCCCAAGGATGCAGTGGAACCAGATCCTCAGACCGGAACAGCAGCAGCATTAGACGCCGTAGCCGCAACAACAACAATAGAAGGGATGAAACATCCAACATCACCCAGATTAGAACGAAGAACCAACGTCCCGCAAACCACGACGGGAGGGCGATCTGGTTCTTGACGAAAAAGAAGATATTCTCTTCATCACCGGGAGTGAAGCCTGTCCGGCCAAAGAAATCTCTCCGGAATTTTGGCCACCAGAGCTTCGGTCAGCAATTGAAGCGGCCAAAACTCGCCTAGTAAAGGACACCTGGCGACAGAGGTTACGATATTTACACCAACACGGAAACACCCTTTTTCACTATACAGTGAACAGGGGAGGAGCAATTTCTGTTCGGAGGGTGGTGAGGAAAAATTCGTGAAAGAATTTTCCCACAACAAAAAAAATGACAAATAAAGAAATAAGATTAATAACACCGAAGTTTCTAGCTTTCTTATTTGAAAATAAAATTCGAGTTCACCCTGTATCAACGCAGTGTAGCCAACAAGCAGAAAAGCACGCGACAGCCCAAACAGCATCACGCCACCGGTCTGGCCAATCACATCGCAGAAAGTGACTTACAGATTTTGCAACACAAAATGGTATAAAAGGGCGAGCACGCAGGCGATCATTTGGCAGCATATTCTAATTAAGTAATAATTGATGATAATAATAATAATATTCGGCGCGACACACCACTGCGGACCAAGGTCCAGCTTCTCGTGACCTTTTGTGTGTGTATGTATATTTTGCACACAAATAGAAGGGACCTACAATTTAATTCCATATTAAGTTATTACTATCGGACGTATGTCAGACATTCGCGAGAGGTGGGAACGTGACAAATACTTTTGGTGTTACTTGGATTCCAACCACGAACCTGCTGCTCAGGGGGTCGATTATGTAAGCATTTTTAAGTTTTTTTAATCGCTACGTAAGTTTAAGTTTTTAATTAATAAAAATATTAGTTCTCTATAAAAAATAAGATAGTAAAGCGAGCTTCTCAGCTCGCCATTTGGATAGTTGTAATTCAGCCTAAAGACTGAAGACTGAAAACATTTTTTTTTCTCCTAACCCCTATGAATAAAAAAAAAACTCAAAATTACACCATCGCAAGCTGAGCGCTTAACAATTGTTTTAAAATAAGTCCCATAAAAATTCTGACATGTAGATGTGTGCGTGCGTGATACGCGTCACGTCATCGCAAGCCAAGTTTTAAAACAATGACTTATTTAAAAAAAAAAATTTGTTTTAAAAAAAGTACCATCAAATTCTGACTGGTAGAAGTCGCTATATACAACCGGACAAACCCACACACGTACGCTAGAAAAAATTTCTTGTCCTCTTCGCCCTTCGGGCTCGCAATAAATATTTTTAAATATTCAAATTTTAAATATTGAAAAATTGAGTTGTACTCGGAGAGATAATTTAACTTTCAAAATTAAGATCTGCGTTTTTTTTTTAATCTCCGAGAAAAATTTTTTGCATTGAGTCGTTTTTGTTTTCAGATATGATGTTTTTACTCTTAAAAAATATGCAGATATTTTATTGACAGCTGTAGTTGTTTGTTGGTAAACAAGACTTCTCGGCTACTGTGGAGCAGTCAAGTAAGAAATAAAACTTTAATTGTAGAAAATATTATTAATTTATTAAATCTTATTTTGTTTTTAGATGAACGTCACTATAAATGGTCTCACGAGAGAACGCTATTACTTTTACACGCAAAAAGGACAATTATGTTGCGCTACAAAATGCAGAAAAAATATATATCAAAATTCGTTAAATGTTTGAACAAAAAGCTTTTCGTCTCACATGAGAGCAAATAGAGTTTAAGTGGAAATCAATGATTAGACAATATAAACAAATAAAAGACCACAACAACACAACGGACCGAGACAAAAAAATTGGCAGAATTTCGACGAAATGGAAGAAATAGTAGGAAGAAATCAAGTTGCAGAAACCTGGTTTCCATATCATGCAAGCCTTTGCATAATTGGTTAAATGTCTCGACATCTACTCTAAAATGCTCCTTAAATTGCCGGTTTGGATATGCGGGAACAATCTTCTCTGCAAAATTCATTATTTTTTCTCCTAGTTCCATATCGGAGTCAGCATCAGCTGGAATTTTCATATAACTTACGAAACGATATACTAACTGCTTTTATGAAGTGGAGTTCATCCATTTTTTTATATATTTTTTCAAAATTATTTATATCAATCAAAATTGTCTCTATTTCTTTCAAGTCTTACGCGTTTTAACTTCTGAAATTAAAATTATGTTATTATAAATATTGAATTTCTCTCGACACTAAAAAAAAACACAACAGATAATTTTTTTGATCTGACAGCACTGATCAGAGAAAAAAATTATCGGCTTTATCGGATAAGTAATTTCTCGGATCTCTTCGATTTATCCGATATAAAAAAAACGCACATAAATTCGAAATAACGCTATAGTGCAATAGTTTTGGTTCGGTTATTTTTAAGTCGCAAATGTTTTAATAAAAGTTTATAAGAGAATGAACTTGTCCGCCGCGAACATGTTGTTTTGGCTTTGTAACATGATGATCATTTTGGTGAATCTAACGCGGTAGGTAAATAACACCATGGCAACCAGCAGTAAAATATTTCTGTCGAGTGATCAATATCACCCAAAATAATGACGGACAAAACGTTGTATGTGTTATTAATTGAAAAGATTCTTGAAGAGATAGAAAAACAAAACGCAACAAACGAAAAAGAATTTGGTCAAAAGAATGGCTTATGAAGAGGCAAAAGATGTCTCATACTATATTATTAAAAGAACTGGATGAAACTTCACCAGATGATTACAAAATTTTTTTACGTATGGATAGATTTACATACGATGAAATTTGAATTTTTTAAAATATCCATGGTTGCGTTCGGCTCAAGCTCTTGGAATTTCTCCAAAAGTATTTGGTATCCTTCAGATTTTTTAAATTTGTCCTTATATTCTTCACTTTTTACTTTCCAAATTTTTGGTCGAACTTCCAAAAAAATTTTCACAATAAATTTTTTTGTCCGCAATCTTATGATTGAACTGAACACCATGAAATTTTTTTTAGAATGAAAAATTGTATGGCGGTGTGACAACACGTGCTAAGACGACGAATATGTTCGCGAACAACGAGAAATAATCAAATCATTTTGAAATCCCGCGATCATGTTCGCGAAATGCGCGTTCAGACTTAAATACATTCATATCCCGCAAGCACAACATGTTACGGCAGACAAGTTCACCGTCTGATGTTCCCTAATTGTGATAAGTCGAAACTACGACTGAGGATTTCGACTTGTGTAAGTCAAAAGTCGAATTGCAACAGATTTATAGGCATTTCGACTTTCGAATGAAGTCACATTTGTCGACATTTCGACTAAACGCAGTTATTGAGTCATACGACTAGTCGTCATTTGAATTTCGACTAAATTGTTAGTGTTTCAGTCAAACATCTATTTAGAGTTCGACTGGGAATTAAATGTAATTAAAATGATTATTTTTGAATGAAATCAAACGCGTAATTAACTTATAAGAAATAAGTTTTTAAATGTTTTTTATAAGATTATTACTAAATTAATAAAAAATATTTAAAAATTTTAATCTATTATGCTTAACGCTACTATCTATCCTTTTTTCGCGGGATACTCTTTTTATCAGCTCACAAAAACCTATCCCGAGAAAATTTTCTAAATCCTTTTTTTCATACAAAGTTCCTGGCGTATATAATATTTTGAATTTGATTTATGGTGAACATTAGACTGTTAGACTAAATGATGACAGCATGAAGCGAATATTTAAGTATTTAAGTACAAAGCGGACGAGTAAACATATACATTGTGCGTGTTATTTTTTCATCATCATCATGGCTCTACAACCGGGTCCAGTCCTGGCCTCCCGCAAAAAGTCTCTCCACCGGTCCCGATTTCGAGCCGATGTCATCCAGCTTGGCACAATTCTTCCAGCGTTGGCTTGGCCGGCCTCGCTGTCGTGTATCATAAATCCTACCGCAAAGGACTTTCTGAGCAGGATCCTCTTCGTTCATGCGAGGTAGGTGTCCTGCCCACCGGAGCCTACCGAGCTTAATTTTCTTCACGATGTCGACATCGCGGTAACGCTTGTAGATCTCATCATTATAGAGTCTCCGGAATCGTCCTTCCTCACATACGGCGCCAAAAATTCTCCGTAAAACTTTTCTCTCGAACTAAGAGATCAGAATGCTTTTTGCTAAGCACCCAAGTCTCGCATTCATATGTAAGTACTGGTATGACTATTGCCTTATATATCAGCAGCCTGCATGTTATGGTTAAGTTCCTGGATTTGAAGAGTCGGATTTGAAGAGTCTTGAAAGACTATAGTAAGCTTTGTTGGCTTTAAGAAACCGTGCGAGTATTTCTGGTTCCATGCTGTTATCGGCTGCTATAGTTGATTTTTTTAATTTAATTTATTTATTTGCTTAATGCAAGCTTAACTTAACTTAACCTACCACTTAACCGATTGCTTTACCTATTTTTTTTTTTTTTTTTTTTTGGTTTTTTGGTTTTTTTTTTTTATCCAACGGGCGGGCCCGAGGGCCCACTGGACTTTTATATTTTTTTTCTTTAAAACTACTTAATAATAATACTTAACTTAAAGGGGAGGAATAAAGGGAAATTCGAAGGGAGGATATACTTGAGTGGAAATCAAAGGTGTTCTGTGCCTTGTTAGCCATTCGCAGCATTCTGGACATTGGTTCAAAAAAGCCGTAGTTGGTGCGGTGGTGAGGGAGACAAAAGAGCGGAACAGATCTAAGGCTATGTGGGTTAGTGTGAAGGGAGATCATTTCTAATAGTGCGGGAGAATCGATAATAGTTGGTGTATGAAGAGTATGTCAGCAACTTCGCGACGTTTTACAAGGGTTTCCAAGTTGATCAATTTTAGCCTATTTTCGTAGGGGGGTAGGATATAGTTGTCGGCCCATGGGAGACCTCGTAACGCAAAACGGATAAACCTGCGCTGCACAGCTTCAATTCTAAGGGAGTGGATGGCGGGCAGACCATCGGGACCGGAGGAAAAGTCATCCTTGAGACGATTGATCTTTTCGCGCACTATATCAGTCCTTATGTCGACAGAGACAAGAGAGGTTTGAGGGCCATTATTCAGGTAGTTAAAATAGTCAAGTGCCGGTTTGTACGGGTGGTCACTAAATGATTGGCTGAAAAAGGTGGCAAAGAGGTTGGCTATTACTTTAGGGTCTGTAGATGAAGTGTTGTTTAGTTTTAGAGTGGATGGGAAGCCATCGGACTTTCTTTTGACGTTAATAAATTGGTAGAAATGTCTAGGATCAGTGATAAGGCTATGTTGCATTCTGCAGGTAGAGAGATTCGCAGAGGGTGGAAAAGCAGAAGTAAGCTAGTTGGTAGAAAGAAAAGTCTGAGTCTGATCTGGATAACAGGTAAGTTTTCCACAATTTGTTTCTGGCATTGCGAAGAGTACGTAGTTCTTTATTATACCAGGGAGGGGAGGACGAGCAGTTTTTACGTGGCACATAAGGGACAGATTGGAGAAGACAGTCAAAAATAGCTGTGTAGAAGAATTCGAGAGCGATGTCAATGGGAGTGTTGTTGTTTAGAAATAGGCTGAAGTTTAAGTTATTGACTAGCTTGTTAAGTTTAACAAAGTCAGCTTTGCGAAAGTTGAAAGACAGAGAACTCTCAGAAACTAGAGTAATGTTGTTGTTATCATACGAAAAGGTAAGAGCGAGATGGGGGTGATAGTGATCAAGGGTGGAGAGAAGATGGGTACTCGCGGTAGCCACGGATTTATGAGCGTCAGAGGAGAAAATGAGATCTAGCTGCCTCCCAAAGTTGTTGGTGATCCCACTAATCTGAAAAAGGCCGGAGTCGAAAAGACGGTCTGTGAGGAGGGTTTCCGCTGCTGAGGAGGAATTAGTTGGAACAAATGATGATTCGTCCTCTGATAGAGCCCATTGCAAATGCGGGAGGTTGAAATCGCCAACAATTATAAGATCGTCCCCAGGATCAGTTACATCAAATAGATTGTCAACTGCATCAACAGCTAGTTGGTATACTTGGGTTGGTTGAGCAGGGCGAATATAACAGCAGCATATGTATAAGCTCCGTTTGGATAAGGATAATTTAGCACAAACGAATTCAAAAGAAGGGGCGTTTGAGCATTTAACGAGGGTTGCATCGAGATTATTGCGTAAGGCTAATAGAACACCGCGACCGAGGGAGAGGCCAATATTACTCTGGCCGTCAGCGCGAAAGACTGCGAAGTCAGAAGTGAAAAGTTCACCGTTAAGAAAGTTGGGACTAAGGTTGGTTTCGGTAAGGGCAAAAATGTCATAAGAAAGTATTTGTGAGTGAAGTTACACCATCGAGGTTTTGGTACGAAGTCCCCTGACATTCTGATAATAAATAGAAAGGAACTGCGGTGCACTACCGACTGTGAGAGATGGAGCAATTGGATAGGAGTTAGGGGCGAAAATAATTTTTGTGGTTATTACAGGATTTTTGAAGATACGAGAGACGTTTGGAGCCAATATGAGAAGCATAGGTAGAAAGGTCTGTAGCCACAGTGGAAGAAGAAATGTTGAAACTCTCATGAAAACGAGTGTAGATATTTCTCAGGGCTGCAGGGTCCGTTGGGAGGCCCTCTTTTTGAATCAAAACCACAACATTCGTCTTTGTCTTGCCGTCTATGCAGACGGAATCGGGCTTGTCATATAAGTAGGCAAGATAAAGACGGACATTTTCGAAAAGCCGGTGATCGCGAAGTCTCGACATAATGTAGCGGCAGTCGAGGTCATTAATCATTGACGTGGGGTCCGTTAGTTTAGATGTGAGTCTAACGGTGGGAGGAAGCAGTGGATCGAAAGTAGGGGGAGATGCATTAGGTGGCAAAGCGGCCGAGTAGGGTTCAGCGAGGGCGGTAGAGTTACTGCGAGAATACGTGGATGTGGAAGGGGCAGAAGTGCTAGGATGGGTTAACTGGGAAGAAGAGGAAAAGGGTGGAGATGAATTAAGGGTATGGATGAAGAGTAGACTTGGAAGGTAGAGAGGTGTTTAATGGATTAGTGGATACATTAGTAAATTTGTTGCGGAATGGGGAGGGTGGACGAAGCAGAGGGGTAAAGTTGGGGAAGATTCCCTTATTGAAGCTCCAATTAGGATTTAGTGAATGTTGAAAATGGGAGTGTGAAGTGTTAGGATTAGGCTTATGTTGAAGAAGGGATTGGGAAGAATTAGAATTAAATTTATGCTTGGGCTTCGTGCTAAAATTACTACTAACGTTGTCAGCTTCCGGGATCAATCTTCTCATCCTCATCTTATTCAGGCGAAAGACTTTGCCAGATGGGTTGACGAAAAGCCAGCCGTATTTTTTAGGTATTTTGAGGCTGAAGGAGCTGGAATTTTTGGAGTTAGATGGGGAGATAATCTTGCTATCTTTGATGATGATGTTGAACTTCCTATAAAAGAATTGTGTCATGCAGGTGGTATCAGCTTTTCGAGGAGAGCCGTTGACGATAAAATCTATATATTCTTCGGATTTGCTTTTGTTGAGTATATTGAGATTGTTAATCCGTTGATTCCATTCGGAGAGGGTCCATGTCGTGCCGAGATGAATAATTGTGGGGAGGGGTTGCGCTTCTGGTTGTGGAGCAGTAGATCGCAGAGCAGCTGGTGTGTGGGTTACGGTTCCGAGGGAAAGACCGGTGTGTGGTGGCATGATTGATGCTGAAGAAGATGAATGCGATTCTGGTGGTGTGGTCCACGCAGTTTCTAACATCTCAGTGAGGATGGAGGTGTTATAGCCAGAACAGGATTGCGACTGAGGAATGGCATCAATTTTGTTTGATGTAATTTTGATATCCTCAGCAATGTCACCCATCATGATTCGGGATGCAGCGACTTCATCGCCTATGTCGTCGAATCTGCGTGCTAAATCATGGAGGCGTTGATCAATACTGGGGTTTTGGGGATGCGTTTTAAGATCGGAGCGAAGGGATTTTAACGAGTCATTGAATGTTGATAATTGGGACTGAACGAACGATTTTAAGGACTCGTTAATTAAGGGGATACGTGAGTCGAGGGCGGATAACAAGTCATTTCTAAGCGATAGAATATTTTGATTCACGGGGTCACTAGGGGGGTTATTTATCACATCAACGATATTTGTGAGTAGCTTGTCTATACTTTTAAGTTTAGAGTTAAAATGGTTTGTTGAGTGGTCTGTAGTGTTACTGAACTCATCGAAGCTTTTATTAAACTCATCGAATTTAGATAGTTTGCAGAGTAGTTTCCTATAGTGCAGTTTGTTATCCGACATTAAGATCGCAATGGAGTCATTAATACACTTAATAGCACGCATCAAATGGGAAAGGGAAATGTTATTGCACTCGTCACAGAAAAACAAAAAGTTAGTTGTTAGATCTTTAACATAAACAATAGCACGTTTGCTCAGACCAACACAAATGGGGTGGAAAGATTTACCACAAAGACCATTGCACTGGATTATTTCCGCGTTGGTATCTTTAACCGCACAATTCGAAAATCCACAGAGCCGCGACATTGTTAAGTTGGGTTATGGGGGAAGGTCAGTAACAAAAAAAGTAGGTCACGAAAGCGATTGTGGAACACACGAAACAGCGGCTATGACCGAGAATTGCAATTTGGCAAATATCAGTAATTTGTATTAAACTTAGGGCGATGACCGAATATTGCGAGTAGACACTAATTCAATACGAAATAACGTCGGTGACCGAAAATTGCAAGTAAGCAGAAATCAAAGTTAATGTAATAATTGTTTTAGAGAAGTTGTTCTACTCGGTGAGCCCAGCTTATTTTGCTGCTAAAGGGGATATGAATTGATATTTAATTATGCGGAGCGGAAGAAAAACGCGTCAGTACTGGTCGGTGGTTTGTTGTATGAGTGTATGTATATTGTATGTTGTATGACCCGAGATAGTTAAAGGATTGCACTTCAAATTCGCGCTCCACTATTTGAATTGAGGGACCAATGTTGGATCTTCTACTCGCAGACGTGGCCACCATGTACTTTGTTTTGCTCTCATTTATGTGCAGCCCCAGATTTCGTGCCACCTGCTCTATCTGGATGAAAGCTTCCTGTACAGCTCTTCGGTTTCTACCAACGATGTCAATATCGTCTGCGTAAGCCAGTATCTGAATTGACTTATAGAGGATTGTTCCTCTCGCCGTTACGTCAGAGTCTCGGATCACTTTCTCCAACGCCAGGTTGAAGAGGACGCAGGCCATTCCTTCCCCTTGTCTGAGCCCGTTATAGATGTTGAATGGTAGTGATCCGGATATTTTTACTAGGCCTTATTATTATGGGCCTGGGATTATTATTTATTATTATTATTATTATATTAGGTGGGGCTAAAAGCCTTGAGCAGTGCGACCCTTAGGTCTATTGTGCGTCCCTGACGTTTTACCACATTATGTGGTTGCTGAGTTCCTTCGTGAATGCCACCACATCTGATAATGCGGTCTGGCATTCGGCCAGGGAACTGTATAAGCCTTGAAATGTTTTATTCTTTTCTGGGTGAGGGCTACGCATACGAAGAGTATATGCTCTGACGTTTCCTTTGCCTCGTTGCAGAATCGGCAGCGGTCCGATTGGGATTTGCTCATTTTCAAAAGATGGTCATATAATGGGCCATGTCCTGTCATATACCAGGCTAGTGTACTCAGTGTATGGCGGTCCAGTTTGATGGCCCTGTCCATATGACTAATGTTACCTTTTAGAAGCTTCTTGGCTTGTCTCATCATAGACGAAGAATTCCATTCCGCTTCGATAGTAGCGTTTTCCCACTCTTTAATTTGTCTGTTGATATGGCATTTGGAAAAGGCAATGCTGGGTTCTGGGCCAGTGAAAATTCCTTCTGCGCCTTCTCTTGCGCATAGGTCTGCTGCCTCGTTTCCTGTTATGCCTGAGTGTCCGGGAGACCACATTAGTGTGATTTTGTTGTTTTTGGCCAGTTCTTCTAAGTGGCAGAAACAGCTCTACGTTGTTTTAGAGTAAAATACTGGACCTTTTAAGGCTAGCAGTACTGCCTGACTGTCTGAGATCACATAGATCTCGGTTCTTCTGTACCTTCTCTTAGTACATTCCAGGACGCAGGCTTCTATTGCTATAGTTTCTGCCTGGAATACTGTTGGAGATCTACCTAGGGGTATTCGTAGTGTGATTCTGGGTCCGAATACTCCTGCTCCGGTTCCTGTGTTTGTTTCTGTATACTTCTGGTACTTATGATATGATATTTTCAACTTGATTCCGATCGGGTATTTTAATCGAAAAATTCCTTTTGAAATTAGTTGTTTTTATCATTAGGTCTGATGGTTGGACAGTTATATATTCCAAGTCTATTATGGTTATGATGCGTTTTTGGCTCTTGATACAGCCTCGCTTTTGATGTGTATGTGCAGGGGAGGAAGTCCTAGAAGTTTTTCCACTGCACTGCACCCGTTGCATTTAGACATATTAGTCTTTGTATTTGTTCAGTTTTGAGCGTGTCATTGATTGCTCTGTTTTTGGCCACCAAACCAGGGCCGCGTATGTGATCCTGGGTTTATTATGCTTTGGTATAGCCAAAGGGTAATTTGCGGGTTTATTCCCCACGTTTTGCTAAACATACGTTGACATGTAAAGTAAGCTTTATTAGCTTTGTTTGTAATATATGATATGTGGGGGTTCCATGTAAGTTTTTTGTCAAACACGACCCCTAAATATTTGGCTTCTGGCATTAATTGAAGGGTTTTGCCTTGGAATAGTATTGCTGGTAGCGTTACTTTTTTTCTTTTGGTTAATAGGGTGCAAACTATCTTGTCAGGATTGACGCTTAGGCTTGACTTTGTTTGACTTTGTTTGATAGCAATTTGCATACGATCTGTTATCGTGCTCTCGAGTTTGCCACGAACTACTAGGACTAGGTCATCTGCATAGCTAATATTAGTTAGGCCGTTGTTTTCTAGCCTGGCGAGCAGCTGATCCATCACTAATAGCCACAGAAGAGACGATAGGACACCACCCTGTGGACAGCCTCTAGTTGCCGCTATTGTGATGCTTTCCCCGCCGAGTGAGGCTTGAATCTTCCTGCTTCTTAGCATGCTCATGACCCATCCTATGGTAGAGGAGTCGATGCCCCTTGATCTAGATTGTGTTTAAATTACTTGAAGCTTGTGTTGTCAATAGCGCCTTTTATGTCGATGAAGGCGCATAATAATATTTCTTTGCTTCGAAGTGTGTCTTCGATTTCAGTTTCAACTCATGTAGTGCTGTTTCCGTCGATTTACCAGTCTGCCTGGGATGAAGCCACACTGGTATTGACCAATGCTGACTTTAGCGTATGTGGCTATCCTGTCTTGAAGGTTAGAGGACTTATACGCGGTACTCAACAACGTTATACCACGATAATAGCTGCATTTTGTGATATCTCCCTTCGTATGTATGGTGCACAGGATGCCTCTTCGCCAGTCTTCTGGCATAGCTTCTTCTTCCCATACTCAGCCTTATATTTAGACGGCCAACTGCTGTGCAGCTCGAGCTCTATACAGTGATCGTACGTTCCATGAGAAAATTCTTAAATCGTTTAGCCGTCTTCATCGTCGTTCATTAGTGTATCCGAGGCTGATTTTGGGTTCCGTAAAAACAGTTTTATACAGGCGATGTTATTGGCCTCGCGCCAACCTTACTTTGAAGGACGATCATTTTTCCTGCATTGGAGGAAAATTACCGGCGGCCACCACGTTGAGGTTTGATCGCACTTCCTCCAGTCAGAGATAGTTACGGCCACCTGCAATTCTAGAGCATTCTTCGACCTATTCTGCAGATGGCTGACCGCCGTGTTTTTTTCAATATTTTTTTTATGTCGGAGAAATCGGATAGTTCCGAGAAATCCGATAAATTTTTTTCTCTGATATCAACCCCTGTCAGTTTAAAAAAATTATCTGAGAACGAAAAAGCATATCTAAATTTTGATAGTTATATTATCTCTCCAATTATTCCGACATAAAAAAACGCAACTATTACTACACAATTGCTATGTTGCTTTCAACAAAATGAGTTAGGTATTTTTTGTGGTTAACGGATGATTAAAGCAATAGCAATTGCTTTCAACAAAAAAATAAAAATTACAACAACAAACACATTGGATAGACCAGAAAGTCATTGGATAGACCAGAAAGTGGTTAAGCGTTAACCAAAAAAAAAATTTGGTAAGAATATTTAACCAAATTTTTATTTATAATTCTCACCACCAGAGTGGACTTTTAAAAATTATATATGGATAAGTTGGCTAACACATGAAACAAAAAATTTACCAAAACTTGGTTAGTTTTTGCTGTTGCTTTAATCAGCCGTTAACCACAAAATATACCTAACTCATTTTGTTGAAAGCAATATAGCAAATATAGCAAATGTGCGCGTCACTTTTTGTTGAATTTATAGAACGTCAGTTTTAATGAAATTGATCTCATCAGTGTTTCGTTAATATAAAGAAAAATAATGTCGAAACCGAAAGGAAAATACAACTTCAACGCAAAACTTGGCGAGAAGCATCTTTTTTTTTTTTAGAAAATACGAAGTCAGAAAGTGTTATGTGCAAAAAATGTCACAGTAAATTCTCCATTGCCGGCGGTGGTAATTCAGAGATTCAGACATAGTTCGACACATCAAAGCATATTGCTGCTTTAAATGCGGCTTCTTCGAGCAAAAGTATTACGTCGAATATTTCACCATCATTGGATACACATGGAACGGCAATGGAAGGCGTGTGGGCGTACCACACCATCAACGCAAACCAGTTTCAAGTCATCGGTTTGTGCGACCCAAATCTTTAATATTTGTTTCAAACTGACAAATTTTTCGTATTCGCGAACGAAGTGCCAAGCGATTGTCACTGGATCTTTGAACCGTATGCAAAAGAAACGCTCAAAGACGATTTGAAACAGTGCAACTATGTATCAATTTACACAGACTCATCGAACCACGAAAGCGTTAAACTGTTTTCCGTTCTCGTCCGATATTTCTTGCCAAAATTAGGTGTACGTGTCAAAGTGTTGGACATTTCATCTGAACCTGGTAAAACATCGTTGATAATATCTGACCTTGTCACATCTGTCGCATGCGAATTTGACCTGGATAAGAAAATCATCGCTTTCTGTGCTAATAATGCCAAAGTAAATTTTGGCAGAATTACTCGCGGTAAAAACAACGTATACCACAGATTGCGAGTATTGTACCCACAATTACTTGGCATCGGCATAACTGCTCATATAGCGCACAGTGAATTGAAAAATGCAGGTGAAGCAATTCATTCCACGTCGAACGGCGATATACTCACATTTTATCTGTACACCGTACGCACGGATGCATTGAAGGCATTTTGTGATGAAGCGGACGTCGAATATATGAGGCTATTGGGCTACGCGAAAACAAGATTCCTTGCTCTCGGTTCAGCCATTAAACGCATTTTGCAACTTTTCGATGGGCTGAAGATTTATTTCGTTGCACTACCGAAAGGAGAAAAAATACTTAAGAGTCGATATACTGCTTGCTTTTCGTGCAAGAAGAGGTACGCTGTTCAAAACAGTCTCGTTCGTAATTTCTATTTGATTTTAATGGGTTTATTATTTATTCTTTATTCACATGCAAAGAATTTTTTGGTAATTTCTTTTCTTTTTATCAATATATGGTTGAACATATATGAAATTTAATTTTTAGTCGAAGCTTGTACTTACATGAATTCTTGGACGAAACCATTGAAGCAACTGAAGATATTTGCATGGGCAATGTTGACGAGGACTCCAAAATGGGAGTATTTCAAAGAAGTGATGTTAAAATTGGATGGGCTCAACTTGTAAGACGCAAAAGAAAAAGCAGCGAAATTGCACGCTCAATATGGATATGTGGAAAATTACTGCTGCGATGAAAAAATTAAAAAGTAGAGACGACAATGTCTCCATTCCGAATCGCTGGACAGAAATATTCAACCATCTGTATGCTGAAAACTGCATATACGCCGAAATAGCCAAGTTGGTTGAGTATATTTTGTGTATGCCTGGAAAAAGTGATTCAGTTGAACGGGTGTTTTCTGACTTGAATAAATCTTGGACAGAAGAAAAGTCTCGATTAAAAGTCAACACATTAAAAGCGATTCTTACGGTGAAATGCAATTTGACATTCATGCGTAGAATTTTTGAAAACGAAGCCAGATTTACTCCGCCAAATTGCTAAAAAGGAGAAATATCCTAACAAAAGTGACTTTGAAGAGGATGACGACGAGAACGACGAAGTTGAAAGAATGTTGTATGATTGATTTATATAATTAAGTGTCTATGTGTTTTTCACGAATAATATATGAACTTTTACCAGAAAAGTTTTATTTTTGATATCCTTTTACTATCCTTTTGTTTTATTTCGATGTCCTGCGAGATTGCTGAGTTTAGTGGGTTTTTCCTTTTAATTATGCTGATACATTCATTTGAATGACGCGATCAGAGCACCGACTTTTTGGCGTTTTTTAGTCGCTACGCATTTGTAATTTTGTCAACAAAAATTTCGATTCTTACATAAAATATTAAATTTAATTAATAAAAACATTAAGTTAACACTTGATTTGTTAACACTCGATTTCACTCGCCTCGGAAATACTTTTCCTAAAACTAACTATAATATCTTCCTCTTGCCGTGGGTCGGGGCTTGACGAATATATTGATTGTGCGACAGCTTTTTTTGAACTATATTTTATTGGACTAAAAGAAGCGTTTATATAGAAAATTACAAACTATCTAACAATATCTAATGCTAACATGACAGTAATTTCTTATCTCTAACACGTACAATGTGCAAAATTCAAAATTGTAAAAAATTGCATATTCACAGTGATAACAATAATTTGTATTACACCCTACGTTTGGCAGCTTTTGATTTTGCATTTTATCACCTACGGTAGGTACCTTAAGGAGTAAACTAAAAATATAAATATTTTTAAATATTCAAAAACACCAAAAAAGTAAACAAGTAAAAACAACAACAAAATATACATTCGAAATGGCGCTATCGGGCAATATTTAAGTTCGAAAATAATTTTCTCGTACATGCTTACATAATTGCGATATGTCGAAATTACGACTTTGAGGATTTCGATTTTTAGTAGCGATATTCTTTTGTATATATGAATACATTTTAAAGAGGGTGCTTCCGGCTTTTTGGCAAAATTGGTTTCATATAGAATCAGACATTAAGCATTCAAATATACTAATATATCTTATCAGGTAATTGAATTAAACTGTGGACAAAAGTGAAATGGTAATAAATCAATTGACAAGTAAATCGTAACCGCAATAATCACCAGCTTGATAACGCAGAAAAATAACTTCAGCATTTCATGAGTATATAAAGTGTTTTTTTGGGAGGTTTGTTTTTCCGATAGATGTCGTTTTATTTTATGACAGTTGTTTTGACAGCTCAAAGTGGCATTTCTACACGTTATATCTAACGGGTGTTTTTTTAAGAGGTTGCCGATTTTTTTTTTGAGTAAAACACATAGAATTATGAAATGACCAAAATTTTTTTTTATTTGGTAGATAATTTTTTGGCATTTAACATTTAAACACAATTTCTGGCATATGGCTACCACGACTATTTTTCACAAATGTAATTTTTTTTTTTTTTTTTTTTTTTTTTCATAATGATTTGCCAAACAATACTGAGTAGAAATGCCACTTTGAGCTGTCAAAACAACTGTCATAAAATAAAACGACATCTATCGGAAAAACAAACCTCCTAAAAAAACACCCGTTAGTTATGGGTCTAATGAATTAAATTTTGAGTAAACAGTGAACAAAATAGAAGAAAAAATAATGGGCTGAAATCATGCTTGGTATTGCAATCCTCCCTGTCTATTAAAAATTAAAGAAATTTCACGTACAAGAATATCACCAAACATGAAGTCTAGAAAGTTTTAGTTGAAATACATAGACACAAAAACCTAGTCTGTTAAGAAGTTACTATTATCCTTAATTTTTATTTTTTTTTGTTTTTATTTTTATTTTGGCGATTGTTCATCGAATTTTAAGTTAATTATTATACATTATAGGTATCAGTATTTCAGATGGTATTAAACCAGATCCGTTTGCAACGTGATAGACGGACGGATGGATGTCACACAATTTGATTCTAAATTATAAAAATCGTATGGCCGTTGATGACTTTTTTATAATTTATTCTTTAATTAATCAGTTTCCACATCACTCGATGGGGTAAACTTTCAAAAACACCAAGATTATAAAGAACGTATAACTTTTCCTACAAAAAAAAGTAAACAAGTATATGCTTCAATAATTGCGATATGTCGAAACTACGACTTTGATGATTTCGACTTGTCATCTCCTCCGTGAACTAGAACAGTATAGAGAGCGAGGGCAGCACCAGGCGCAGAAGTTCTACCAAAGAGTCCGCGGTATGACGTAATATACATCGCGTTGCACATACTGCAAAGACAAAAAGGGTAATCTGATCGCCGATCTCAAAGGCATCTTAGAGCGATAGGAAGAGCACTTTCATGAGTTGCTTAATGGCCAGCTAGCTGATGAATCGAACCAATGACCCAAGACCACACTATGCTGCCGCCACCAAGCATAGACGATGTTAGCAGAGCGATAAAACGGCTCAAAAATAATAAGGCCCCGGGATCAGATGGTATCCCAGCGGACTAATTAAAACAGGTGGCCACGCAATACACCAAGCAATTCATGAACTAATAGCGCAAGTATGGGAGGAAGAAGCGATGCCAGAAAACTGGAGAAGTGGCATCGTGTGCCCCATACATAAGAAAGGAGACATCACAACCTGCAGCAATTATCTTGGTATAACGTTGTTGAGAACCGCGTATAAGATTTTCTTCTTCATTATTATTATTATTATTATTATTATTCAAGACAGGATAGCCCCATACGCTACAGGGATCATTGGTCCATACCAGTGTGGCTTCATCCCAGGCAAGTCAACAACTGATCAGATTTACACCCTGAGGCAGGTGATGGAAAAATGTCTAGAGTTTCAAAACTCACTACACCATATTTTTATAGTCTTTAAAGCCGCCTATGATAGCATAGCCAGAGTAGAAATTTATAAAGCCATGAGAGAATTCGGCATCCCAAATAAACTGACACGACTATGTATGTTGACCATGACCAATGTTATAAGCCAAGTAAAAATATCCGGATCACTATCAAGCCCATGCAACATCTATAACGGGTTCCGACAAGGGAAGGGACTTGCCTGCGTCCTCTTCAACCTGGCGTTGGAGAAAGTGATCCGAGACCCTGACGTAACGGCGAGAGGAACAATCCTCTATAAGTCCATTCAGATACTGGCTTACGCAGACGATATTGACATCGTTGGTAGAAACCGAAGAGCTGTACAGGAAGCTTTCATCCAGATCGAGCAGGCGGCGAAATCTGGGGCTGCACATAAATGAGAGCAACACAAAGTACATGGTGACCACGTCTGCTAGTAGAAGGTCCAACATTGATCCCTTAATTCAAATAGTGGAGCGCGAATTTGAAGTAGTGCAATCCTTTAACTATCTCGGGTTAACTATAGCAGTCGATAACAGCATGGAACCAGAAATACTCGCACGGTTTCTTAAAGCCAACAAAGCTTACTATAGTCTGTCAAGACTCCTCAAATCCAGGAATTTAACAATACATCCAAGCTGCTGGTATATAAGACAATGGTCATACCAGTACTTACATATGGATCCGAGACTTGGGTGCTTAAAAAAAGGCATCCTGACCTCTTAGCCGCGTTCGAGAGAAAAGTCTGAAGGAGAATTGTTGGCCCCGTATGTGAGGAAGGACGATTCCGGAGACTTTATAATGATGATGTCTACGAGCGTTACCGCGATGTTGACATCTTGAAGAAAATTAAGCTCGGTAGGCTCCGGTGAACAGGACAGGACAGGACAGGAGCTCGTATGAGCGAAGAGGATCCTGCTCGGAAAGTTCTTTGCGGTAGGATTTATGGAATACGGCAGCGAGGTTGGCCAAACCTACGCTGGAAGGATGGCGTAGACCAGGACGCCCAGAGTTTAGGGATGCCAAACTGGATGACATCGGCTCGAAATCAGGACCGGTGGAGAGACTTTTTGCGGGAGGCCAGGACCGGACCCCAGTTGTAGAGCCAAATATGATGGTGATAGGTCGAAATACGACAGATACACAATCGGCCCTCTTAAACTGAATTCGAAGTGGCCACACAGGGTGCCGATTATGTATCTTTCGCATTTCGACTTACGACAAGTTGAAATCCTCAGTCGTAATTTCGACATATCGCAATTATATAAGCTTGTACAACAAAATTTTTTTCGAACTAATAACTATTTTTGTATTTTTATTGTTTATGTTATTTTAGTTAATTGTATATTGTATTGTAAGCATTTTTTGGGTATAAAAGCTACCAAATTTCAAATTAATAAATTAGATCAAATTCAACCTTGTGTGTTTTGATTTCGCTGTGCTTTGCGTATTGGTTAAAGTGCCAGTACTCGCTGCATTGTCTGAATTTGTACTGGACAAATCAGATCATCAACGTCCACAGATTAAGTATTGGTTTAAGTGCCTATACTTCCTCGCTGGACACATATACGATTAGTAGCGCCAAAGAGTATTGGTTTAAGTTCTGTTAGTCTTTTCAACAACTGATTTGGTTGCACCTAATCTGAAGCTACATTTTGGTGACCCCGACGTGATCTGGATATCACGGTTCGCGCTTCTGAAAGGAGCCTCATTGGACATATTCTTCGTTGGACACACTCGCATCAATCTACATCATGGACGATTTATTCAACCAGCAGTCTCAACTTGGTGAAGAGATTGAGAGAATAATTCGAAACTTCAAGAAGGATTCCGACGAGCGGAAAACTATAAAATATTACAAGCTGCGACTCAGCCAGCTACAATCAATCATTGCTAAATTCGAGGCAAATGACACAAGTCTCCGTAAACTAGAAAACCGCCAACATGCGTACTACTTTATCCAAACGAAAACTATGCAACAACTATACGAAACGTTTTCAACAAGAAATCAAAACTTTGGAAGCAAGTGCCGTCGATGATAGCGTCGACGGCAGCATCGATCCCAGCGTCAAAGAAGACGATAACAAAACCAAAGCCAAACATATTGAAGAAGCTTCTATTTCAAAAATCGATGGCTTAATTCGAAAGGCACATCGAAAGATGGCAAAATTGAATGCCAGACTTTCAAATATTTTGGTCTTGGAGCAACAATCCGGACAATATTACGACCTGAAGGTGAATTTCATTAATGAACTTTGGCAAGACATAGCTGCAGTCGATGATAACATTTGGGAGCAATCATCTAACCCATCGTCATTAGGATACGATATGAACATATTTGAAGATCTGGAGCAAAGAGTGCATCAGAAACTCACCGATATCACTCTAATGCGTATTGAACCAGCGTTCCCATCTAATCAACATCATCAATCAACACGAAAGTCTTAGAGGAGCGGTATAATAACACAAGAATATTGGCATCAACACTAATCAAAAAACTTGTGGACCAGCCAGCAGGAACATCATCTGCAGCAGCGGTCAAACATCTGCATGATACTACGAAGGAGTGCTTACTTGCATTAAACAATTTAAGCATCGAAACAAGTTCATGGGATCCGCTGTTGATTCACTTCCTTTTTAAAAAAATGGATCGACCCACCTATATTCGGTATGAGCAGTCACTATCAAAACCGAAGGAGCTACCGACAGTTACAGAATTTTTATCGTTTTTGGAATTGCAGTTCCAAACAATGGAAACAATCGGACACCGAGAAAGGGCCAATGAAAGAATAAGTTTCGTCCAGAAGCATAAACCTTGCATGAATTGTTTAAAGACGGGACACATAGCAAATCAAGTTGAAGTCATCAGCAGGAAGTTTCTCAACAAGAATCGAAGCTTTCGTCCTGCCGCAAATAATCTCAGCGCAACCATCGAGAGATTTAGATGTCACTAATTGGGACACACCAAATAACATTACACTGGCCGATCCCGAATTTTTCAAATCTGGAAAAATTGATCTTTTAATTGGAGCAGAGTTTTACCACAACTTACTCCGCCCAGAACAGCTGAACATAGGAAAGACCTTACCTCTACTACAAAATAAAGTTCTTGGATGGATTGTTATTGGCAAAACAGAAACTGCCACATCGGTTACTGCAACATGTGCTGTTTCTACTCAAGAAGACGAAAGAACCTCAGAAATCTTGGAAAAATTCTGGAGACTGGACGATTTCAGCGAGACAACAAAGGTCATGACTCCATCAGAAAAGTGGTGCGAAAATCATTTTTTGAACAACATAAAACAGGACAAGGAGGGTCGCTTCATTGTACATCTGCCCTTTTCTGAGAATCCAATAGCTCTAGGAAAATCTCGAGACATGGCTATAAATCGATTCTTGGCAATGGAAAAACGCTTGCAAAGGGACACAACTTTACGCTCAGAGTACGTCAAATTCATGGACGAATACGAAGCCCTGGGACACATGGAAAGGTTACGTCCAGCAGATGTTCCAGATATCAATTATTTTATTCCTCACCATTGCGTTGTGAAGCCCGACAGCAGTACTACTAAATTGAGAGTGGTATTTGACGCATCGGACAAAACATCCAGTGGATTGGCATTGAACGACATTTTGCATAAGGGTCCAACAGTTCAAAGCGATCTCTTTTCAATTTTACTGCGCTTTAGAACACATCGTTTTGTTTTCACAGCTGATATTGAAAAGATGTATCGGCAAATTCGCATGCATGAAGAAGACACCGCTTACCAACTCATTGTGTGGCGAAAGGATCCAACCAAGTCATGCAATTTTATCGTCTCAAAACCGTCACGTATGGAACAATATCAGCTCCATATCTTGCAACGAAATGCCTGCAGCATCTGGCAAACAAAACATGCATTAATACCCACAAGCAGCATCAACATTACATGACGATTTTTATGTAGACGATTGCTTAAGTGGTGATAACGACATCAACACGGCGCTTCACACCCAAAAACAACTCACTACGATTCTTTATGAGGCTGGATTCAAGCTCAGGAAATGGTGCGCTAATCATCCAAAGCTGCTGGCAGACATACCAATAAAGGATCAAGAAATCAATTTAGATTTGGACGACTCATCAAGCAAGGCCACAAAAACATTGGGAATCATTTGTCTACCAAAAACTGATGAACTGTGCGGCCGAGCACAAGCATCACCAGGTCAATCCATCACTAAGCGTGTAGTATCTTCAGACCTAGCAAGAATTTTCGATCCTTTGGGAATTTTTGGCCCAGTGACAGTATCAGCAAAGATATTTATGCAGGACCTATGGCAGCAAAAATACACCTGGGGTGAAGAATTGCCACATCCAGAGCAACAAGAATGGACGCGTTTTATGAAATGTGTATTAGCACTGAATACTTTGAAAGTGCAAAGACACGTTTTCAACGCAAAGGTGCCAACTTCTGTTCAACTACATACCTTTTCTGATGCTTCAGAAAAGGCATATGGAGCAGCTGTTTATGTGCGAGCAAGTTACAAGGACAGAACTATAACCTCAAGATTGCTATGCGCGAAATCAAGAATAGCTCCTTTGAAGAAACAAACACTGCCTCGATTAGAATTATGCGCAGCATTATTGGGAGCCAAACTAACAGAAAGAGTGAAGCAGGATCTTAAATACCAAGACATCCTCACATTTCTGTGGCCTGACTCGGAAATTGTTTTATCCTGGATCAAGTCATCAGCTTCATCGCTACACACGTTCGTGGCAAATCGGGTAAGCAGAATTCAAGAACTTTCACACACTGTTCAATGGCACCATATTTCATCCAAATTGAATCCTGCCGACATCATTTCCCGTGGTATTAATCCGGAAAAATTCAGTTCCTGCTCCATATGGTTTTTTGACCACTGCTTCTACATGGAACCAATGAATTTTGGCTAAACAAAGAAGTAAAGACGTTTGACATACCAAATGACATCGAAAGAAAGGGGCAATCAACCGTGGCAGCAGCAGTACCAGCTTCAGCATCATTGGAAGCATTAATTTATGGAATAAACCACAGAAACTCGTTTAGATTTCTACAACATACGGTCGGATATGTGCTTCGCTTCAGTACAAATCTCAAAAGGGGAAAGGCGGAAAGGCCAAATCACAAATCTTTAGGCGCGCAGGAAATGGAGAAATCATTGACAATCATAATAAAGGCTATTCAAATCTCTGATTTCAAGGAGGAAATCAAGGAACTGGAAAGACATAACCACGTGGGTACATCAAGCCAACTTGCAAGTCTCTGCCCTCTGCTAGACGATCAACAAATCAATCGTGTGGGAGGTCGACTGGAAGCGTCAACATTGCCGTTCGATGCCAAGCATCCAATGATTTTATCATATAATGACCCGTTGACCAAACTCATTTTAAAAATGATTCATGAAGAAAACCAACACTGCGCCCCGAAAACTTTAATAGCCATCTCTCGACAACAATTTTGGATATTAAGAGGAAAAACAGTAGCACGCAACATTGTGCACAACTGTGTACGCTGTACAAAGGCAAAACCAAAATTGTTTACTCAAATCATGGGCAATCTACCAGCTGATTGATTGACAGAATCACGCCCATTTTTGATATCAGGCGTAGATTATTGTGGTCCCATTTGGGTACATCATAAAATCCGAGGAAAAAGACCACATAACGCTTACATTGCAGTGTTTTGCTGTTTTGCCACAAAGGCCGTTCACATGGAAATCGTGTCAGACCTAACTACCGAGGCCTTCATCGGAGCTCTGAAACGATTCAATAGTCGTAGGGGAAGGTGCAAAACGTTATACTCCGACAATGCAACGAACTTTGTTGGTGCAAGAAATCAACTGGTTGAGCTGCAAGAAGCCATTTTTTCGAACAACTCAAAAGAAAGGATCATCAAATCATGCAGTGATAAGGGAATCGAATTCAAATTCATTCCACCCAGAGCCCCACATTTTGGTGGACTATGGGAAGCAGCTGTAAAATCCGCAAAGTTTCATCTGCTTCGAAATGTGTCAACTTCATCATTGACATATGAAGAATTAGAAACGGTAGTAATAGAAATAGAGGCAATCTTGAATTCTCGACCACTCACATCATTGTCATCAAATCCAAATGACTTAGGAGCTCTTACACCAGGTCATTTCATCATCGGTGAGCCTTTAACTACGCCAGTCGACTCAAGATCTTCAGCGAACAAAACATCATTAAACACTAGATGGAAACTTGTGTCAGAATTAAAACACACATTTTGGAAAAGATGGCATGAAGAATATCTGCACGAACTTCAATCAAGATCTAAATGGAAGCACTCATCAATGAATGTGAAAGAAGGCACGTTGGTAATTCTAAAAGAAGACAACGTACCAGTCCTACAATGGCCTCTTGGACGAATCACTAGAGTTTACAAAGGAGATGATGACATTGTCCGAGTGGTTGATGTGAAGACAAAGTCGGGTACACTCAAGCGACCAATACATAGATTGGCCCCTTTATTCACCGAAGAAGACACAACAAATTTAAGGCTACCAACAATGGAGACACTGAATCCGAAACGGCACGCGTCAGACCAAGATGAGGGAGTCAAGAAAAGGAGATTAGTGACCAGCGGCCCATCACTCACTGCAATGCTGATTACACTATTCTTTTTACCGTTGGCATTGTCCTCTCAAATTCAGATATCAAATGTTGAGGCAAACCCCGGGATTTACTTCGAAGGAATAGGTACTGCCCGGCTTTCAACTGGTGTTTGGAAAATCATTGTGTACTATGATTTGGCGCCATTTCATTATCAAGTTCATGTACTATCAGATGGAATCCAAGCTTTGAAAAAATTGTACCTACATCCAACATAAGACATTTCATGCCACTCACTCATCGAATACTTTGAAAATGCTCGCAATCAGTTAAATCAAGAGGACAGTTTATTATCATCAAATCGAACAAAAAGAGCAGCATTTTATATAATTGGAAATGTTGCTCACGCTTTGTTTGGCGTTCTAGACTCTGACTACGCCGATGAAATGTCAAACACAATCAACAAAGTTAAGTCGAACGAAGAATATCTGCTACAGCTGCTCAAAAATCAAACATCAGTTATCGACTCTACAATCAACATTATAAAACAGGATGAGAAAGATGCACCCGTATCCTAGCTGAAGTCCAACATATGATCACGGAAAATTTGAAAAGCATTAACAACTCAGTTACTCAATTTCGACGATTACAACGTTTTACTGTCCTAATCGTTCAACTATCAGCGATAGTCACAGACTTACAACACATCCAATCAGAATTAATAAACATTCTGACCCATACCAGTCACGGAAAAATAAGCCCAACACGCCACAACAACTCGCAAAGGAGGTTATTCTTATAAAAGGGCATTTATCACCCACACGAGCTCTACCAATAACCGAGGCGAAGCTATTAGGATTTTATCAAATATTGGACGTCAGGTCTACTGTCACAAAGGACCGTGTGATGTTTGAATTAAAATTGCCGCTAGTCGATCATCAAGTTCTCGATTTGTTTGCGATTGAACCTATCCCAACACAACTCAATGACACTCTTGTGGTTATCACACCAAACACCGAAATACTCGGAATCAGCGGGTATCGGGACCAATTCGTTGCCTTAAGTCAAAGTGAAATTACAGAAGCTACCACAATTGAAGATACCTATTTGATTGACAGAAAACAATTAAAATTTGCAAGAAAGTCTGGCAAATTTGCCTGCGAGATTCAATTACTAAACAACAAAACCTCTCAGATCTGCAAATTCAGAACAATGAGAGAGAAGATATCATTCACACCAACGTTTCGTCCCAACCTGTGGATTTTCGCCACGACTATTGCCACCGAAATGATTGCAGTGCGCGTGAATGATACTGTTCAATTAACATTGATGGGTTCAGGATTTCTTACAATTGGTCAGCACTGCGTTTTGAAGAATGACGCCATTAACATCCAAGGGAACACGGAGATTTCCAGTCGTGTATATACATCGTATACTGGATTTGGAAACATATCATCTATTAGTTCACCTGCATTAAATCCTCTTTTGAAACTTAACTTCGAGCACTTTGACACTAACTGGAAACTACTCACCAATCTCCAGTCAAAGTTTCTGCACGAAGATTTTGACAATCTATCAGAACAACTTCATTCATCAAACACTCATCATCATGTGGTCAGCTACCTTGCACTCACGCTAATCACGGTGGTTATTATCCTGCTCGTTATTTGGAAGTTTAGCAAGTACTGTCAACCAAAACCGACACCCCACATCGCAACAAATCCTCAACCGACACCACGTCAACAACCTTCAAATTTTAAGATTCGTGGGACATAAGTTGAGTCAGTCACTCAACGGGGGGAGAATGTTTGGATCAGCATTAAATGCAGGTGCAACGGACAACGAACTACATCAAGGCCAACATATCATTCAAATTGTTGACCTTGCGTCTACAGCAAAAAACACTTGTCGCTACATCGTCAGGTGGATTCTATTGCAGCACAACAGCAAGCACTGCAGTTATTGATGAGTTAACAATTTTTGTATTTTCTTTGATAATACTCACATAACAGCACGACGGTGACAATAGTTATTTGCCGCCTCAGCCTAAATGTCGATTTTTGTATTTTTATTGTTTATGTTATTTTAATTAATTGTATATTGTATTGTAAGCATTTTTTGGGTATAAAAGCCACCAAATTTCAAATTAATAAATTAGGTCAAATTCAACCTTGTGTGTTTTGATTTCGCTGTGCATTGCGTATTGGTTAAAGTGCTAGCACTCGCTGCATTGTCTGAATTTGTACTGGACAAATCAGATCATCAACGTCCACAGATTGAGTATTGGTTTAAGTGCCTATACTTCCTCGCTGGACACATATACGATTAGTAGCGCCAAAGAGTATTGGTTTAAGTTCCGATAGTCTTTTCAACAACTGATTTGGTTTGCACCTAATCTGAAGCTACAGTAGTTACTAAAAAACGCCAAAAGTTCGGTGCTGCAGCTGCTCGCGTCATTCAAATGAATGTAGCTGCATAATAGATTAAACATTTTTAAATATATTTTTTTTATTTTAGTGATAATTTTATAAATACCATTAAAAATTAATATTATTATTAAAATTTATTTACGCGTTTGATTTCATACAGAAATAATCATTTAATTAAATGTATTTCCCAGTGGAACTCCGACTGAAACAAAAACAATTAAGTCGAAATTACGACTAGACGTATGACTCAATAATCGCGTTTAGTCGTAATTAACTCTTAAATTCTCGAAAAAAACGAACACGAGCCGATAATCTTTTGTTTACATTGTGTTTTTGCATATGTTTTTGTCGGAGTTAGTGAAAAGAGTGGTGAATCTCTCAAAATATCAAGATCTGTTAGAGGGGAAGTCCGATCTACCGTAGATTGGTTTTTTGGAAAAAAACGAGCATCAGCGCTGGATTTTTTGTTTAAAAAAAAAAGGATATTACATAATTAACCCCCAGATTTAGCTGTGACACACGCAAAGACATCTTTAAAAAAAAAACTTTGTCTGCGACTGATTGTTCTCTTTATCCCATTTTATTGCCGAGGAACAACAACAATTGCACTGTCGAATTCCATCTTTGGAATTGTGAAAACCTGCTGTTTGGCTGGTTTTGACATTCGAATTCCGAACTCGCTCGGCATTAAAATGCAGATTTTGGTCAATTCGAATCCAACATTTGCTATATTGCTTTCAACAAAAAAATTAAAATTACAACAACAAACACATTGGATAGACCAGAAAAGGTTTAGCGTTAACCAAAAAAAAATTTTTGGTTAAGAAATATTTAACCAAATTTTTAGTTATAATTCCCACCACCAGAGTCGACTTTTAAAAATTATATATGGATAAGTTGTTGTTTTGATCACCCGTTAACCACAAAAAATACCTAACTCATTTTGTTGAAAGCAATATAGCAATTATGATGAATTCGAAATAGCCGCAAAGATCAATCTGTGACTTCTAAGCACCAGTGTTAAAAAACAAAACTTGTTTATGCTAGTCACAGATTGATTTCTTTGCACACTTTGAGTTCTACAATAATAGTTATAATAGAAAGCATCAGACGACTAACTTGTTTGCCGTAATATGGGATAGTCTGATCGCGTGTTTCGCGAACAAGATAAAGAGTTTTGCGAAAATGAACGAGGGTTTTTAAAATATTTTGATTTTTTCTTTGTTCGCGAACATGTTCGTCGTCTGAGCGCGTGTCTTTATACAACTACACAATTTTTAATTCTTAAAGAAATTTCATGCTGTTCAGTTCAATCATAACATTGCGAACAAAAAAATTTATTGTGAAAATTTTTTGTGTATATATAAATTGGAAATTTGTTTTTTCATCGGCATCATGGCATCTAGTGTAAATACCGAATTCTGGGTAAAGTTTTTCCAACTTTTGGAAGCTTGACCAGAAATTTGGAAAGTAAAAAGTGAAGAATATAAGGACAAATTTAAAAAAACAACCCATAAAAATTAAAATTTTTCTTGTAATTCTCTAATCGGAGATACACACACACACACACACACACACACACACACACACACACCTGTCGCAACAACTTACCAGTATAATCACTACAGCGAGCGACGCAGCTATGCCTAGGAGAAGACCTAGCAAGAGAGGTGTACACTGCTACTGGTGGAATGAGCAGATAAAAGCACTGAGAGCTACCTGCTTACAAGCCAGACGTAGAGTGCAGCGATCAAGAAGGGGATCAGACCATTCAAGAACGTCTTGATATGCTAAGATTAGCTAGACGAAATTTAAAAAATGCAATTAAAGAAAGCAAGTCGAAGTGCTTCAAACGACTATGTGACGAGGCGGACATCAATCCCTGGGGCACAGCATACAAAATAGTTATGGCAAAGCTAAAAGGCTGTAAGACCCCGCAAATATCATGCCCAACAAAGCTTAGGTCCATCGTAGAACACCTATTTCCGAAAGGACCATATACTATGTGCAACATAATAAGAGAAATTAGCACAGAAAGTATTCCAAGGCTAACAGTTGATGAACTCGTGAACGCAAGTAAAAGAATACGAGACAACAAAGCTCCTGGACCCGATGGCATTCCTAATAAAGCATTGAAAGCCGCCATCCGAAGTAGGCCGGACATGTTCATGACATGCATGCAACAGTGTCTAGATGAAGGAGTTTTCCCTGAACCTTGGAAACTGCAGCATGTAGTATTGCTTCCAAAGGGAAACAAACCACCGGGCGAACCATCATCGTACCGCCCAATATGCCTACTAGATACAATGGGAAAGATACTCGAGCGGATCATATATGACAGATTGCTTAATATAGCGGATAATAAAGGAGCACTGTCAGATCATCAGTTCGGGTTTCGAAAATCGCGCTCGACCGTCGACGCCATAAAGACGGTGGTCAATATAGCAAAGAATGCGATTGAAGGAAAAAGATTGATCAAAGGATTTTGTCAAATACCTAGGAGTAATGCTTGACAATAGGCTCCGTTTTAAAATACACGTGGACTACTCGAGCAAAAAGGCTTCCCAGATGCAGGCAGCATTATTCCGGATTCTGCCAAACGTTGGAGGACCAGGATATACAAGAAGGGTCCTAATGTCTAGAGTAGTCAGCTCAGTCCTCCTTTACGCAGCCCCAGTTTGGGCGGAGGCACTGGTGACTAAAGAAATAAGAAGAAACCTCTCGTCTATATACAGACTCAGTGCACTAAGGACGATCAGCGGGTTCCGAACGATCTCCGATGATGCGGCCCTCGTTTTAGCAGGAATGGTTCCAGTAGACATCCTCGCAGATGAAATGCTTAGGATCTACAATAGAAGAGCCTTATCACATCCGGACCAACGATCAATCAAAATGATCAAAGAAGAAGAAAAGGCCACCTCAATGGCTGTATGGCAAGCCAGGTGGGACATAAGTTTGAAAGGAAGATGGACCCACAAACTGATCCCGAATATAGAAAATTTGACAAACCGATCTCACGGTAACTGCAATTACCAATTTACGCAGTTTCTGTCAGGCCATGGCGGCTATCGAAGATATCTTTATCGATTTGGACACGATAGCTCACCTTTTTGCCCAGATTGTCCGGAACTGGAAGAAGATACGGAGAATGCGATTTTCCAATGCGGACGCTTCAGAGAATGGAGAAGCAGCCTGCCAAGTCCACAAGTCCTGTTAGAAGAAATGCTGAGATCTGAGGATAAGTGGACAGAAGTGTGTGTATTCATAACGAATGTGCAAAACGAGCTGCGAAGAATCGAAAAGATAAGGCGATCAGCAGCAGCTGAAGATGCAGAAGGCATAGAGTAATCTGCTAACCAGCCCCGTGATGTAATACCTAACGGCAGTCCCATGGGGAGAGTGGTTGAAGTGTGTAAGGAGGGTTTAGTACGTATGCGTAATTCCTGGTACAAACATTCAGGTTTACGAATCGTGCATGCTAGTACCCCTGGAGGGCTCTACTGGTATCTTTTAGAAGATGGATATCAAATACTTTTGAAGAAATTCCAAGAGCTTGAGCCGAACGCAACCATGGTTATTTAAAAAAAAAACTTAAAAGTTTGCGATGCTGCTAAAGGCGCGAACTAAAAAAAATTAAAACAAAGTGAAAAATCTGGTGCCGCTGCTGAAGAAGTGTATGTTTCCAATCTTTGGTATTTCGATAATCTTCAGTTTTTAAGGGACGAAGAAAAACAGGTGGATGGAGTATCATCACTTTATATTTCTTTAGACGATACCATTGTAGACTTTAATGAAATAAGTACATAAATATTTTTATTAGAAAAAGTATATATTGCTCGCAATATATGTTCGAAACTTAAGGTCTTCAAAGCTGTGACCAGTTGCCAAAAACCGGAGCGTTGCTGATTGCATTAATCATTGTAGTATCTTACGGTTTAACTTTATTCAAAATTTTATCGTATGTAACTTTATCCATACGTAAAAATTTTTTGTAAACAAATGGTGAAGTTTCATCCAGTTCTTTTGCCTCTTCATAAGCCATTCTTTTGACCAAATTCTTTTTCGTTTGTTGCGTTTTTTTTATCTTGCTCTTCAAGAATCTTATCAATTAATAACACACGATGTTGATGACTCGACAGAAATATTTTACTGCTGGTTGCCTTGGTGATGTTTACTTACCTACGTTAGCTATGCCAACATGATCAAATTTGATGAAACCCTAACAACATGTTCGCGGCGAACAAGTTCATCGTCTGATATTTCTAAAGTTGATTAGAAAAATTTCATTCAAATTTCATGTACCTACGTAATTTTCACATTTTTGTAAGAACGCAGTCAATTTTTAAGTATTTTCATTTTGTGTATTGCTAAGTACTCGTTCATCTTTCTAGCCATACGAAGAAAAGAGTAGCAGTTGAATTTCACTTGTTCTTTTTCAGCAATAGTTGCCGTCGCTACTCACTTCACTCTGCCATTTTGAAATATTGAGTTTCATTTTAGATAAAAAAAAGTTTGTGGCAAATTGGGTGGCTTTTCGTTCTCTAATCGTGCTTAGTAAAAACTTTTGTTATCCCGGAACATTTTTTGAATATATTTGCAAGAACATTCAATTTGTCGTAATAGAAACAAAAAACTGCTTTATTAAAGCTGAGCATTTATTTTGTTGTGTTCTTTCAAAATAAAAAATAGGAAAATTTTATTTTGTTTGCGTTTGGAATAAAAAGATCGGGGAAAATAAGTCAGCCGTTTAATTGTGATTTACTTGTTAACAGTGAGGTTCAGTTAATCGTAAAATCACAATTTCACATAACGGTAAGTATTGTAAATTTTTTTGTTTTTAAATTTATATAAAATTAACATATTTTCTCAAACTGTGCTGCTATTTTTAGTGCAAGCTTTTTTTGTAAAGAAAAACAAAATGTTTCAATATCGATTGGTCCCCAAGAATTCAGTAAACATTTAATCGCATTGCTCAGTTTTGGGTTCCATTAAAGAATTTTGTACAATTAAGAACTAGGTTAGTATGTCACCCTTCCATCGACGTTTCTTTGCCCTAACCAGCAGGTAGATCAGAGGCGTTACACAGTACTCATTGTGAGAAAATTGCGTTGCTACTACATCTACCACTGTCATGCCAATAGAACCATTACAGTAACATTTGCCTTTTTGTGCTGCGTCCGCGATGATTGTAGCCTCAGATGTCTCGTCTTGAGATGGCAGTAAAGTTTAGTTTAGTTACTACCTACCTTCTCTGTCTTTCTCTTGTTGTGGTTGGTATACTAAAAGTTGTTTTTGTTTTATATTTCCTACCACTTACAATCGGAATAAACTTTTGCGTTAGAAATTTAATTTTTCTGTTTTTTTTTATTATTATTAGTTTACAAATTATACTACAGGTTCTCAGTGCTAAAAATGTACAATTCAATTTGTTTCGGTAGAGTATTGTATGCAATATTGAAAAAGGTAATGTGCTCCGCTACCATGCGCAGAGATGATATTCTTGGTTTTTTAGAGAAAAGTAGAAAAAGCTTCATTCATCATTTAATGCTTCTAAGATATGCGTAGGGAGATGCACGGCTATCAATCTGGCGTAGATTTATTTTTTGGCTGTCAAGTAGTTCGTTTATTCCAAAAAACCAATCTACGGCAGCTCGGATTTCCCCTCAAACAGATCGTGATATTTTGGAAGATTTACCACTCTTTTCATTAACTACAACAACAACACATGCAACAAAACAATGTAAACAAAAGATTTTCGTGCTCGTTTTTTCGAGAAAAAATCTGAGCTAGATCGCAAATTTTTAAAACAAAAAAAAACACGACATAAAAATATGTGTACACTGTACACACTTTTGTAAACATTTGTAATAAAACTACTCAACTCTTGCCTGATTGAAAAAGAAAAATCTTGTCTCAGAAATTAGCTTTTTCTTGTTCTAATCTTGGTGATTATACAAAATCTTACCCGCCGGGCGTCGATAGTCGGCTGGTAGCAAAGTTACAATTTCGTTTAAGAAAGTTCGGAAATGTTCGGGTACGGATTGGTGTGCAAAAATATACATGCTTAACAGAAATGGTTGCGAGAAGCTTGGCCTTGGACCGCAATGGTCTGTTGCGCCGAATATTATAATTATTATTAACTAACCTAAATAACGGTAAATATGCATTATAGGGTTTTAACCCACTACCACCCCCTTAGAAATATGGTCGGTGTATAGGGAAAACGCCCCCTTTAAGAGAGAGGTGCTTCCAATTTTTTTTGATAAATGAATTTTTCTGAGTGGTTTGATGGAGGTTAGGTGGTTAATTGGTATCATATGAAAGGTAATAAAAATATGTACCTTTCAACTTAAAATTGGGTTCAATCCAACCCCCCTCGATAGAGTTAGAGCCAAAAAATTACTCTCTTGAAAGTTGCAAATTCAACCCAAGCAAGATTGTGGTTTTTGAGGTCTGCTCAATGAGGGCTTTCTGGAAAGGGGTGCCCGAAAGCCCTTACCGAGTAAACGCCATAATACACTTTAGCCCCTAACTCTCTACCAAGCAAACATAATTGTATTCCAACACATACGAGTAATAATTCCACTATGCATGGCAAACAACCAACAAATGGATTTAAAGTATTGTAATGCTAAGCGTGGACCTTAGAAAATTAAGAAATTAAGAAGAGGAAGGGAGGAGATATCTATGCACATGTAAAATTTAATTGATAATTTCTCCGCAAAGAAAATGCAATTTTACCAGCAGTCGAAAAAAATATATCGATTGTCATAACTTGACACCTCTTTACAGCAAATGAAAAACCCTAAAAATTTCCAGAAATGTAAAATAAAAAAAGTTGAAAAAACGGTTTGTAGTAAACAACTTTATTCTTCTGTTTTTTTTGTTTGATTACTACCCTAGCCCATATGGCAGACACTGCGACCTGAAACATCTATTGTATGATTTGTTTATTCTAAGATACGTACCACATCCCTAATAAACATACATACATAGTACATACTTAGTAGCAGAATTTCTCAACTCCGCTGTCGAGCATATTTTCTTCACAGAGAATGTGTTCGAATGACTCTTCATCTTCTGAACAGAACCTACATTCTGTCTCTAAGCCCACACCAATTTTGTAAAGTGATTAGTGAGGAGTCAATTCGGCAACGAATTAACCTTACACAATTTTCTTTAATTTATCATTTCCTACTTATTGTTATTTCATAACAAAATAAATTTGCGGCCATTGTTTACATCGACGTCGACATTTGAAAATACCGTCGGCATCTCTGCTCAGACTTTGGTCGACTGCACTTCTTTTCTTTTTTATTTATGGAACCGTAAAATAAAAGTTGTATTAAATGGTATACCTTCAGATTCACATGGGATCAATGCTGGCGTGCCTCAAGGATCATCCTTGTCTCCCACGCTCTTCTTGATATATATCAACGACCTGTTGTCTTCTACAACCTGTGATATCCATTCATTTGCTGATGATACAACACTATCGGCTTCCATTGAGTTTGTCAGTCAAAAAGAATGCAATTCTCGCTTGAATGGTTCGCGTGAATTAATGAATTTGACTATTCTGTCTAATATTCAAATCATTCTTGATTTGGGCATTTCTAACAGAGTAGCATTTAACCCAAATAAATTCCAGTCTTGCCTTTTTTCTCAGAAGACGGTTCAACATTACGTTCCACCTGTTATTAATGGTACCCCTATTGCGAGATCTGATTCACTTAAGTTGTTAGGTTTAAAAGTATCAAGTGATATTTCCTGGAAAGAACATATTTATGAAATTTCAAAAAGAGCTAGCCAATGTTAAGGCTTCATAAGACGTTGTAACTTCTACTTCACTCCCTCTGAAGTATTAAGATTATATAAATCTTATGTTAGACCAATTTTAGAATTTAATTCATATGTGTGGGGTGGGGCTCCAAGATCGCATTTGGTTCATCTTGATGGTGTTCAGAATAGAGTTATCCGTATGTTAAACGATGTAACCATTACTTCGTCTCTTGATACTTTGGAGCACAGACGAAATGTAGGAGCTTTATCTGTTTTCTACAAATTTTACAACGGTAAATGTTCTTTTGAAACCCGTTCTCTAGTTCCAGGGCCTTTTCTCAGTAACGTAAACACTTGTTTAAGGTGCAACCAACATATATTTGCCTTAAAACTTTTTTCATGTAGAACCCAACACTTTAAATCCTCCTTTTTCCCGAGAGTCTCTTCGATGTGGAATCAATTGGTCGAGCACGTGTTTCCCGAATCTTATAATCTGCAGGCGTTCAAACTAGCCGTTAACAACTTCTTGAAGGATGATGGATTAAGTACTCATAAGTTGTTTATTAATATATATATATATATAAAAAAAAATTTTATCAGTATTTTTAAAATTATTTTTATAATTTGTAATATTTTCTTGGTCAAGGTTTTTTGTAGTTTTCCCTGACCATGATTCATTGATAAAAGTATTTTTACTCGCGTCGTTCTAAATTCGTGTTCGTTTTTCGTATTGCTTTTTCAATGAATCAGGGAGAATTCTGAGAAAATAAATTGAAACCGGCTACAAACGTGAGGAATGTGATATATTGTAAATCACATTCCTTCTATTTTTAATTTATTTTGAATTTAATAAAGGGCTTAGCTCAACTTATTGCCGTGACCCAAGTCATTCATCCCTTGGCAATAAGTCTCAGTAAAAAAAAAAAAACGGTGGTATTAAAAAACAAGTAAATGTAAAAAAACTTCGTTTTTCGGGTACAAAATTTTATATATACATCGAAACACGCCACACATTCGTTTATTATTTTCGCCAAATATCTGTTTTTGAGGTCGGGGCTAATTCAAAGAATTTTCTTTTTTCCACGCTTCACACGCGCCACGTGCGACTCGCGACACGCGTCAAAAGCGGGATATTAAAATTTCAGACCTCTAAGTCGTGCGAAAGGTGGTTAAAAAGAGCAAAAAACGAGAAAATGGCGCGATTTCAAACCATCACACGTTTTACACGTGGAATATAAAAAATGCTATTTTTGACTTAGATACTCATAAAATTTCAACTCTCTAGGTCGTGTGAAAAATAATTAAACCGGACCTCAAAAAAGTCGAAAAAAAAAGTTTCAACCCATCACACGCGCCAAACACAACACGCGACACGGGTCATACTCGGAATATGCTATTTTTTACTTTGACACAAAATTTCAGCTCTCTAGGTCAAGTGGAATTTGATTAAAAAAGACTTCAAAGAAGTCGAAAAAACTATATTTTAAAATTCTCCGCATTAAATTCGCGTGTCCGTTGCTGGCTGGCGGACTGGCACACCAAATCTTGTGATCGATTTTTAACCCACTTCTTAAAGCCCGATTTTACTCAAACTTTGCACACATGTGTATTTCCCCATGACAACACTCTCTATTCAAATTTTGGGCACCTCGTGCCTCGCGGCTGGGCGGCTCCCATACAAATAATTTACAAAATTTACCCGATTTTATTCAAATTTTAAACACTTGTGTATGTCCGATGTACAAAACTTTTTGTAAAATTTTTGGAGTGATCGGGCCCTGAGACCCGAGGGTGCCCATATATTTTTTTTAAAAATTAACCCGATTTTCTTCAAATCTTGTACACAACTTTTCGTAAAATTTTTAGAGTAATCGGGCACTGATGTCTGAGTGGTGTCCAAATAAATTTATTAAAAATTAAACAGATTTTCTTCAAATTTTAAACACACGTGTATCTCCGATGGACAACCTTTGTGATTGGCCCCTGGCCCATACAATTTTTGTAAAAAGTTTAGCCGATTTTCTTTAAATTCTATATATATGTGTTTTTCAATATACAACACTTTTACATAGTAAAAGGAAGTATAGTAATCATAAAAATTTTCGAACTCGGGATTTTTGCAGATTTACTCATTTCCGTATTGTGAGGTCTCAGTTGATTTTGGGAGAAATCGGCCACCGGAAGCAGTTTACTTGTACAGTTTTTTCAAGTTTTTGCAAATATCTCAAAAAGTATAGCACATATGAGAAATCTGTTAAGTGCAAAAGAAATAAAATAAAAAAAAATTAATCAAGAAAAAAATGTTTAAAAAAATTAAAAAAAAAAAACAACCCATAAAAATTAAAATTTTTCTTGTAAATTCTCTAATCGGAAATACACACACACACTGCGTGCTCGGCTTGTGGCAAAATAATCCACGAAATGACGCAGCGGCAGCGAACAGCGCTGCTCACAAAGTACAGAGCTCAGACATTGCCGTGATCTGATGCGATATAGCGATATTTAAAAATTGTATATTGGGGTCCCCAAGGGGCCGATCGCTCCAAAATTTAAAGAAAATCGGGTAAATTTTGTAAAATATTTGTATGAGAGCTCCCCGAAATCGTGGTCCGGGGGGCCTCAAATTTTAATAGAAATTATTATCACCGGAAATATACATTCAATAAAATCGGGCCATGGGAAGTGGGCTAAAAATTGATCAGAAAATCTGACCAGCCAACCAGCCAGCCACGTGCACGCGAAGTTAATATAGAGAATTTAAAAAACAAAAATTTAATATACATTATTTACTGAAAATTTCGGCCCCGTACGTTGTCGTGTAGTAAACATATCTCCATTTTTTGTAAAATTTTTTGGAGTGTTCGGGTTCCGAGCTTCCAATTTTTTTTTTTAAAAAGTAACCCGATTTTATTCAAACTTTGCATATATGTGTATCTCCGCTTAGAGAATTTACACGCAATTTTTTAGTTTTTATGGGTTGTTTTATTAAATATTCTTCTGTGAAATGATGAGTGTCCCCGACAAGTAAAATGACAAAATTTTGGATAAAACCTAGACGCCTGAGCTTTTATTTACAAAATGTCTTATGACTTTCCGAAGTTTACACTAAATTGTATAAAATACGTAACCATTTATTTACATAAAATATGTATAACAAAAAACAATAAATATTTAAATAATAATATATTTAATATAACAATATATTTAATATAACAATAAATATTTAATATAACAAACTTATTATTTAATTAATTGTATATTTTCTTCCTAGCCATAAGTGGCTTATTTGTTATTTGTTCAACAAAATGTTCCATCAAGTGTCATAGTCAGGTGTAGTAAACTAGTTTAATGGCAATAAACAAGTTCCGCAAACTAGTTTTGAATAAACGAGTTTTGTAACTCGTTTAGTAAAAAAACGAGAAAAGGCACTTAAACTAGTTGAAGTGTGCAAGTGTCTCAAAGGTATAACAAAAATTGACACCTCGTAAATGTTTTTCATTTTGCGAGGACAATTTAAGGGAACTTGGTGGTTAAAATTCGACCAAAATCATTTTTGAATATTTGTGGAAAAAATATATGAATTTGCATGTTTAGAACATTTTTTCTACCCTTATACATTCGTTTATTCTATATCTAAGATTATAAACTTTTATATGTACTCACAATAAAAATTAAAAATTAATTAAAAAAATTAATTATTAAATAAAAATAAATTCAATAAATAAATAACAGTAAATCACAATTTAAAACACTGAATCACGGATCTTTCCAGGTCTAATGCTTTGCTAACTAACTCCTTAATTTTTGCATCATACGGAAATTTTCTGATGTTTTGGTGATTTATGCCTACTAACCAGGAACATAACTGGAACATATGGGAAAATATTTCCATAGTCGCATCGCTTCATGTGATGAGATAACTACTATCAAGCTTAAATTGGTATTCCCTTAGTCGATTTATGTGATACGATAAATGACCGAGCTATACATATTTGGCTGCACTAAAAATATTTTCCTTATACTAGACGTAATATCTATTGTAATTCAGTCGTTGTTTAAAAATCGTGTGTTATTTAAAAGGGAATGATAATTAAACAAATAAACAAATATTTTAAAAAAATGTGAGTAGTATATCGAATTTATAAAGAACCATTCAGTTTTACGCTATCGATTATTGAAAAGAAATAAAAAAAACCAACAGGGTACTGTTCTGTGTACCCAATCGTAGAACTACTTAGAATTTAAGCTGTTGAATTTGTTACCTTTTATGTGAAAAAAATGAAAAAAAAAAATAGTTTTGGAGCGATGTTACTGTTGTTTACTGTTACTGTTTGAGCTATTTAATCAAAACTGAAAAACTAATTATTATTGAAAAAACAAATAAGCGAACACAGGTTGCTAGGATACAATCATAACACAATAGATATAACAAAAAAAAGATTTCGTGACGCCTGCTCTATCTGGATAAAAGCTTCCTGTACAGCTCTTCGGTTTCTACCAACGATGTCAATATCGTCTGCGTAAGCCAGTATCTGAATGGACTTATAGAGGATTGTTCCTCTTGCCGTTGCGTCAGAGTCTCAGATCACTCTGTCGTTCTTACTCCAACATTCTTACGTTCAGTCGCTAGCTTACATTCGTCATCGAACCAGTCGTTCCGATCTCTACGACTACTTCCTAAGATGGATTCAGCAGCACTAATGACAGAATTCTTAAGGCGTGTCCATTTCTCTTCTACGCCCGGCATCTAAGCCACAGGACTTCCTCTCCCTGCATTTAGGGCGAGTCCAATCGCTTGACCGTAGTTGTTTCTGGTCTCTTCATTGCGAAGGGCAGCTGTGTTGACTCGAATATGATTCGCACATGCAGTCTTTCGTGATGATGCGATCCGCGCTCGAAGCACCATACCAACTAGATAGTCGACGTTGGCACCTCGGTACGTTCGTACCGTCATCAGGTTCGGGTTGTGGTGGCGGTCTATCAACACGTGGTCTATCTGGTTGCGAGTGGCTTCATCGGGGGATACCCAGGTGGCTTTGTGGATATTTTTACGCGCAAATCTTGTACTTGCAACGACCAAATTATTGCTTGCTGCCATCTCTATGACTCGTTGTCCACTATCATTAGTGTCATCGTGTAAGCTATGGGTGCCAATGTACTGCCTAAATACTGGCTCCCTACCTATTTTAGCATTCATATCCACCAGAATGATTTTTACATCATACTGAGGGCAGGCATGGACTTCCCGTTGGACTGATTCAAAGAATTTTTCTTTTTCATCATCTGGGGAATCCTCTGTAGGTTCGTGAACGTTTATGAGGCTTATGTTTTTAAATTGGCCCGCACGCGAAGGGTGCATAGCCGTTTATTTATTGCTTTAAAGCCGATAACGGTGGGTTTCATTCTTTTGCTGACTAGAAACCCCACCCTGAGCACATAATATCTTGCATGACAACTGTAATATATGTCATATTCTGATTTTTGTAAGACACCATTCCTCCTCCTGGATTGCTGTTACGTCAGCCGTCAGCGTCAGCGTTCCATGAGAAAATTTTTGTTGCCCTGGTCGTCGTCGTTCATCAGTGTATCCGAGGCTGATTTTGGGTTCCGCAATAATAATTTGTTACAGGCGAGGTTATTGGCCTCGCGCCAACCTTACTTTGAAGGACTAGCCCGATCATTCAGAGATAGTAACGTCACCTGCAATTCTAGAGCATTCTGTGTTATTCCCCCTATTCTGCTGATGGCTGACCGCCAAAATCGAAAATACCATCCTCAAATTTTTCAGGAATAAAATGGTATCGCACATCGATGTGTTTTGTTCTTTTGTGAATTTCCGGGTTTTTTACAAGTCGTATTGCACATTGGTTGTCATTACAAAATATCGGTACATCGATCGCTTTCAGCAACAATTCATACAAAAGGTTTTTTAAACATACCAATTCATTTATTGCATGTGATGCCGACATATATTCGGACTCCGTCGTTGACAACGCCACTGATTTCTGGCGCTCCGAGCCCCAAATGATTATTCCGTTGCCAAACATAAATACATAACCCGATGTTGAACGTCTTGTGCTAATGTCACCTGCGTAGTCTGCCGCCAATCAAATCCAAAAACAGATCCACCCTCGAAAACCATGCCCATGTCAATTGTGCCGTTTATATTTTAGAATTAGTTTCGCCGCTTTCACGTGTGCTTTCGCCGGTTTGTCCAGATAACGAATGCAATTGCCTACAGAGAGACTGATGTCTGGTCGCGTTGCCACAGCCAAATATATTAGACTACCGATCACCTCACAATATGGAAAATCGATTTCTTCATCCGCCACAAAATCACCCAAATTTTGTGTTGTCTGATGGTGTTGATACGGTATACAGTCCATCAGTCCATCGATTTATTACCTTTCGTGCGTACGCTTGCTGATTAACATGTATTGACCCATCCGATCGCTGTTCAATTTCGTGACCCAAGAAACACTTTGCCTCAAAAAATTTTATCTCGAATTCTGGCTGTAAATGTTCAATTAAAGGTGCAATGGCCATCTCGTTCTCTGCAGCAATCAGTCCATCGTCGACGTTAAGTACAATACTATCATACCACCGCTGCCGTTTCTCACAAACATGCATGAATCCGATTCACTTGTTTTAAAAAAACGTCCTCCTCCAAATCACCATTCAGAAAAGCTGTTTTCACGTCGAACTGTTTTAATTTCATTCGCTTTGACGCTGCCATTGCCAAAATTGCTCGAATTGACTTGAACTTGACTTGACGACTGGACTGAATGTCTCTTGATAATCGATGCCATATTCTTGTGTGAAACCGCGCACTACTAAGCGCGCTTTGTAATGTTCGATACTTCCGTCTAGATTATTAATAACCTTTTTGTCTTCTGGTGGCTTGACCAAATATAATCGTACTCCTAGTCCATTGCTTTCTTCCACTGTTTGTGTTCATTAGATTCAATTGCCTGCTCGTATGTTACCGGCTCTTCGCTGATTGTCAATATCGCATGGAGTGATGACAAAACAACGGTTTTTTTTTTGAGTTTCCTCCAATCCGAAAATTCGCAAATGTTCAATTGCAGCCTTCTTTTCATGCCATAATTCGTACGAAGACTTGCCAGACAATGCACTGGTTCCAGTCCGATTCAAAATGTGCGCCGCTGAACATACTGCCTCTGCCCATAACTTCGTGATGATGCGATCCGCGCTCAAAGCACCATACCAACTAGATAGTCGACGTTGGCACCTCGGTACGTTCGTACCGTCATCAGGTTCGGGTTGTGGTGGCGGTCTATCAACACGTGGTCTATCTGGTTGCGAGTGGCTTCATCGGGGGATACCCAGGTGGCTTTGTGGATATTTTTACGCGCAAATCTTGTACTTGCAACGACCAAATTATTGCTTGCTGCCATCTCTATGACTCGTTGTCCACTATCATTAGTGTCATCGTGTAAGCTATGGGTGCCAATGTACTGCCTAAATACTGGCTCCCTACCTATTTTAGCATTCATATCCACCAGAATGATTTTTACATCATACTGAGGGCAGGCATGGACTTCCCGTTGGACTGATTCAAAGAATTTTTCTTTTTCATCATCTGGGGAATCCTCTGTAGGTTCGTGAACGTTTATGAGGCTTATGTTTTTAAATTGGCCCGCACGCGAAGGGTGCATAGCCGTTTATTTATTGCTTTAAAGCCGATAACGGTGGGTTTCATTCTTTTGCTGACTAGAAACCCCACCCTGAGCACATAATATCTTGCATGACAACTGTAATATATGTCATATTCTGATTTTTGTAAGACACCATTCCTCCTCCTGGATTGCTGTTACGTCAGCCGTCAGCGTCAGCGTTCCATGAGAAAATTTTTGTTGCCCTGGTCGTCGTCGTTCATCAGTGTATCCGAGGCTGATTTTGGGTTCCGCAATAATAATTTGTTACAGGCGAGGTTATTGGCCTCGCGCCAACCTTACTTTGAAGGACTAGCCCGATCATTCAGCTTTTCCTGCATTGGAGGAAAATTACCGGCGGCTACCACGTGGAGGTTTGATCGCACTTCCACCAGTCAGAGATAGTAACGTCACCTGCAATTCTAGAGCATTCTGTGTTATTCCCCCTATTCTGCTGATGGCTGACCGCCGAAATCGAAAATACCATCCTCAAATTTTTCAGGAATAAAATGGTATCGCACATCGATGTGTTTTGTTCTTTTGTGAATTTCCGGGTTTTTTACAAGTCGTATTGCACTTTGGTTGTCATTACAAAATATCGGTACATCGATCGCTTTCAGCAACATTTCATACAAAAGGTTTTTTAAACATACCAATTCATTTATTGCATGTGATGCCGACATATATTCGGACTCCGTCGTTGACAACGCCACTGATTTCTGGCGCTCCGAGCCCCAAATGATTATTCCGTTGCCAAACATAAATACATAACCCGATGTTGAACGTCTTGTGCTAATGTCACCTGCGTAGTCTGCCGCCAATCAAATCCAAAAACAGATCCACCCTCGAAAACCATGCCCATGTCAATTGTGCCGTTTATATTTTAGAATTAGTTTCGCCGCTTTCACGTGTGCTTTCGCCGGTTTGTCCAGATAACGACTGCAATTGCCTACAGAGAGACTGATGTCTGGTCGCGTTGCCACAGCCAAATATATTAGACTACCATCCGTTCTCGTTCTCGTTCTCTGCAGCAATCAGTCCATCGTCGACGTTAAGTACAATACTATCATACCACCGCTGCCGTTTCTCACAAACATGCATGAATCCGATTCACTTGTTTTAAAAAAACGTCCTCTTCCAAATCACCATTCAGAAAAGCTGTTTTCACGTCGAACTGTTTTAATTTCATTCGCTTTGACGCTGCCATTGCCAAAATTGCTCGAATTGACTTGAACTTGACTTGACGACTGGACTGAATGTCTCTTGATAATCGATGCCATATTCTTGTGTGAAACCGCGCACTACTAAGCGCGCTTTGTAATGTTCGATACTTCCGTCTAGATTATTAATAACCTTTTTGTCTTCTGGTGGCTTGACCAAATATAATCGTACTCCTAGTCCATTGCTTTCTTCCACTGTTTGTGTTCATTAGATTCAATTGCCTGCTCGTATGTTACCGGCTCTTCGCTGATTGTCAATATCGCATGGAGTGATGACAAAACAACGGTTTTTTTTTGAGTTTCCTCCAATCCGAAAATTCGCAAATGTTCAATTGCAGCCTTCTTTTCATGCCATAATTCGTACGAAGACTTGCCAGACAATGCACTGGTTCCAGTCCGATTCAAAATGTGCGCCGCTGAACATACTGCCTCTGCCCATAACTTCAAATCCATTTGCTCCGGCGTAAACGGCACCGTTCGCTGATGTACAATGCCAACCTTATCAAAAAATACCTTTAATTCTTTGTTGACAAATTCCGTTCCGTTGTCTGAACGAAAATTTTGAATGTTGTGTCCATTCTCTCGCTGCATTCGACTTACAAAATTTTTCACGTGTCCTACGACCTCGGATTTTTTCTTCAAGAAATGTGCAAAACGATAATGGGAATAATCGTCCTTTAGAAGAAAGAATACCTTGCACCACCAAGCGGCACGGTCCGTACACGTCCGCATGAATTATTTCGCCACAGCTTGTTGATTTGTCTTCACGATGCTGGAAGCTCCTGCGATGATGTTTTCCATACATGCACGCCTCACACGCAAATTCTTCGTCGACGAAATCAATTTTGCCGTTCTGCAAAAACTTCTTTACATGCGCGACATTTTGATGACCCATACTTTCATGCCATGATTTTAGCGAAATTCGTTTTGTTGCCATGTTTACCATGATCCCATCGGTTTCCGTTGGCTCAATTACTTCAAACATCATGTGGTACAAACTTTCGTGACGAACTCCCACTGCAACGATGTGACCATCTTTCAAAATTTCACAGCGCTTACTGGTTGACCGCAATTGATGTCTGCGATCCATGACTTTGCCGGAAGAGAGCAAATTTCTATGAATTTCCGGTACATAGAGCACATCCATCATGTTCTTGCGAACCTATTTGATGCCGTTGAACGCCAAAATATTGATATCGCCCCTTCCTTTTGCCATAATTTTTTGAGCCGTTGCCAACGGTGATGCTTGACGATGTCACCACAAAATTTACGAACGTCGATGACTCATGTGATTGCTTGCGCCCGAATCCAAAACCCAAACGTCTTTGTCGTTATTGATGTTGAAATGTGAAAACAGAATGCATCGATTGATGCATTTCTCTCGCCACCCGCATAGTCATTCCTTTTTGGAAACTCGCGTTTCCAGTGACCCTTTTTGCCGCACTTGTAACACGTACCTTTCGGAGCCGACGGTTTTTTGCTTTCGCCCTGATGCGACGACTGGTCACCTTTTTTTCGAAAAATTTTTCTTCTAAAACATTTTCTTTGCCACAAAAGCCTTAACACCTTCACTTTCCGCACGACCTTTTGTTCGAATTTCCTCTGTCATCAATCGTGTCTTCAAATTTTTCAAAATTTTGTTCGGTTTCCGGTGTTGATTCCCATGCACTGCTGAAATGCCTGTATTCTTCAGACAGCGACATCAACACCTTTGCGATGATCATCGGTTCTGAAATCGTTTCGCCCAAATCCTTCATCTGTTGCACGATTGTCTGCATTTTCGATATAAAAGTTGAAATATCGTCACCTGAGTACGGATTTTGGCCGCAAATGTGAAAAACTCACCTGAATGTGAGATGTCAGTTCGTATACGTACGAGGTGTATAGCATACAATTTTAAAGTTGTGTGATGTTTTTCCTTTCTTTGGCTTAGTGTAATTTAATGGCAGATTCTAGTATAAGATTCTAGTACAAATTCTGAATCGGTTCGATTTTGTCTAATGCAGACGACAACTCACGTACTCAAAACTAGGTGAGATGTGAAAAAGTCTCACCAAAGTGTTACTCATTGTTTCCACCTCAAATAACAATAATGCTACAATAAAAAAATTTGCTTCTTGCATGTACACGTATACGGGCTTCAAATAATGCTACAATAAATGTTAGCCGAATTGAAGGAAAAATGTTGTAGGATTATTTTAAGCGATTTAAGCGAAATTTGAATTTGAAGAGATGGATCGCACTGCAAACACCGAGACGGAGGCAGAGAAAATTTAGAACACATGTATTAGTGGGCGTTATAATTGTTAGCTGTGATCAAAACCTTCTCTATAGAAAGCCCAACTGTACGCATACTAATGCAGTGAAACTATCTCAAACGCGTCTGTGTTTGTGGGATGTGATGGGAGTATACAAAAAATAAGCAGACGCATTTTATGAAACGCGCTAACTGGTGAAAGTGCAAAGAGCGAGAAACGTAATTACTGATTTTGCTCATTTGTTGATTACCATTCCATAAACATTTGCGATATTTTTTAGGTTTTGGCTGTGATCACCGAAATTATGAACGAAACCACATTTAATGCACTACCAAGCTCAATATTGGGCGCCCTTGCTCACTAAACTCTTTTACCCATTTTGCACACTTGTTTGTTTGTTCTCTTTATTCTATTTAAGTTCGTTTATTTTTCCTGTTCTCATATAATTTTTATTTTTATTAAATTTTGAATTTCAAATATCATTTGTTATATTTTGCAATTTACCTTTATTCTTTTTATTACTTTGCTTATTAATTACCGAATATGCGATAACATGTGTTTTAAATTTTTTTTTTTAATTTTTGATATGAATGCATTTCAGCGATAACTCCATAATTTTACTCACCCAAGCAAATTATTTTATTGTAGCATTTTTGTTATTCGAGGTGGAAACAACGAGTAACACTGCTGTTGACATTAAAGCAAAATCAAATTATACGCATACGTTAAAAATCATACTACTACACACAATATCTACTAATACTACGAACTTGCGGTTAAGATGTGAGTTTTTCACATTTGCGGCCAAAATCCGTGCTCTGGATCCTTTGTGAAACCATATTTTTTTTGTAAATGCAACATTTTGACGTTTTCCATTTTTATTTAAAAAAAAATACGGATCTATTCACAAACAAAAATTTCCCGAAGACTCGACCGATGACGCACACACGCAATCGCTTGTGATTGACATATTTTTGGTATTGACATGTGATTGTGGTAACCGCTCTAGCCAACATCCGGTGAAAGGCCTAGATGGTGCCGTACTGGTTTCAGATTAGAATCAGCATTTCTCTACGGTCCTTAACCGTGTATTCGCCAACGATATGCACCCAAATCAAACGGAGCTGCCGGAAGTAACCATTTCCCGAATTCGCACCTCAACTCCCAGTAAAGATGAGATCGCTACCGCGATCAACGCACTAAAGAACAACAAGTCGGTAGGACTAGATGGTATAGCTTCTGCGTGCCGCTTCAAACGACATCAGCAGAGCCTTTATATCCTCTTGTAGAGAGAGCGTGGGAGGCAGAAAGTTTCCCCGAAGAGCGGATTAAGGGAATGATGGTCAACCTCCCTCAACAAAGTAGTCTTATGGAGTGCGAAAACTGGAGAGGCATTTGCGTTCTTCCTGCAGTTGCAAAGGTAATAGCCAAAGTAGTACTTGAGCGAATTAAGGAACATCTAAACTCGATGCCGCTGTTCATCGACCTTGAGAAGGCGTTTGACAGTGTCAACAGACAGGCTCGCCTTGCGCAGGAGAGGTATACCCTATAAACTAATAGCTATTATTAAATCACCCTATGATGGCTCTAAATATCATGTGCTGCATAGAGAAAAACTGTCAGAGGAATTCGAGATCCTAAGTGGGTTACGACAAGGTTGCATTCTATCGCCGATACTTTTTTTGTTGGTGATAAGCGATGTGCTTCGCGCAGCTTTATCTACTGGAAACATTCAAATGTTGAATCTGGGCTGTTGTATGGGTGCAGCACTTGGAAGGTGACCGCTACTATCACAAAAAGATTACAAATGTTGGTAAATAGGTGCCTACGCAACATCTTAAGGATTTTCTGGCCTAACCGTATCTCTAAGGAACATCTTTACCAGAGAACAAGTCAGGAACCAATAGGCACAACCATCCAACGACGGAAGTGGCAGTGGATTGGTCATACACTCCGAAAAGGCGACAGTTCCATAGCAAACTACGCAAAGCAATGGAATCCGTTATCTCAGGATGGTAGAAGAACGAATATATGGCGCAGAACAGTTGAGGAGGAGTCACGGCAATTGGGAAAGAGTTGGAGATGGCTGGAGCTTATTGCCAGAAACCACACGCGATGGCACGTAGGCCTAGTAGAGGCCCTAGGACCTACAAGGGGATATAGGACATAAAGAAAGAAAGAAGAATTGAAACGTTTACTCGATGATGAAGAGGAACGACAACAACGATTAGATAATCAAACATATCAGCTAATAAAATAAAAAAATGTAAACGTTTAAAACGAGTATTGTGCCTATTAGTTTGCTTTGATCTGAAACAAATCGCGTTGAATAAATACAGTTGAACAGCGATTAATTGCAAGAGTGATTCCGTATGTGAAAATAATCAAGTTCAGCAGAATTTTCGAACAGTAAGGATTTAAAGAACAGGCAATTCTATTTTTCAAGACGTCCTTGAAGTCAGTGAGCGACTGCGAAACATGCTGCTACGCTCACAACCTGAACAACCTCAGCATCACTCGAGAATTTACAGATTCTCGTATCGAATTAACAACGCCTGAACTGGCTGTTTATTAATAATCTGCTTTATGCTGTGTCCAAACTAATAATGATTCAACAGACCTCGATATAAATCAGATCGTGAGCCATCAACCAGTTGTTGATGTCGTACATGAATGTATCGGCTTATGTTTAGGTCAACAACAACTATATTTCACGATTGATTCGAGCATCTTGGCATCAAGGAAATGTCATCTTTAATCCAATATACGCCAAAAAAATGCGCTGCAATGACATTAGCAGGAATTCTCAGGCACACTCCTCCCTCTCACTGGAACAGAAACATTTTCAAGGAAGTGTTAACCTCTGGCGATGAATTGTACGAAGTTATTCGTGTACATTCAGCTGAAAAGGGTATTGCAATCCCAGAAAATGTTAACTTGTTCGTTAAGATATTTTGATTTTTGATCATTAATTTGGCATTAATTACAATGTGGAATCCGCAATTTTTAGTTCGTTGAATAATTTACAGCAATTGGCTCCGGATCCACATTAATGTAAGGACTTCAGTTACTTTTTGAGAATCATTGCTACGGAATAACAACAAATCTGTTGCCATGATGTTATTTGAAGGAAAATATCACCTTGTTAATTCACATTCATGTGGAGCAAAAGGAGCACCAGTAGCGAACGGCAAGCGTGTGTATTAGACACGTTACGGGAATTTTTTCGTGTCTGTAAAAGAATCACAGGAATCAATGGCCAGTATACAATCAACTTTGTTGAGCTCATCGTTAAAAAAACAACCCATAAAAATAAAAATTTTTCATCTAAATTCTCTAATCGCAAAAATTTATATGGGAGCCCCTCGATCCTGGGTCATTTTTTTATTTTTTTTTATTGTAGGAGAAAATCATCGAAAGAGATATTTGACATCAGATGTTAAAATTGAAAATGCTCAGATCATTTTATTCTGAGCACTTAGAGCACGCTCATACTCTGAGCAAATAAGAAACACTAGCATTTTTCTTGAGAACTCTTTGACTTATGAAAACGCGAAATGACAGAATATTGTGAAAACTTGTTGTTCTATCTGTAAGTTGATCGACAACAAAAAAAACGACATCAATAGTAAAAGTAAGTAAGTTGAATTAAGCATAAAACATTTATGTCTCGTTTCATTTGCTGGGTTCATTTGTGCGTGAGCTAAGATTTCTCTCTCTCTCTCCACCACCAAAACCATGCAGCGCAGGCTGATCTCAGAGAAATGCTTTAGAAATTGTAGACTCATTGACGACTCTGATTACTGCCGCTTCTCATTCCCAAGACTAGTGGGCGAAAATACCAGAATCATCACTAGCGCATTGGCGCATCCGATATTGATCATAAGAAACTATGTTAGATATTAAGTATAAAAGGGCCACTTATTTGAAAAAAGAACTCAGAATTATTTTATCAATCTAACGCATCGGTATTTTAATTCTCTCTTCGATCTTCTGTTTTTGTTCATGCAAATACAGCAATAGAAGATAGGTCTTCTGCTTTTGCTTCCTGCAAATATAGCGATAGAAGACAGGACTAGGCGCAACTAATGCGATTCCAAGCTTCACTCCAAATCTTCGTTTTTTGAGAGTTCATTTCGTTGTATATCCTTTTTCTGAAAACATATAAACAGCATACAGTAGTATAGATTTATTACAGTGCCACCAGATGACGAAGAAGAGGCTGTTGAAGAAATTAATATGAACGATGCATATTTTGTTTCTTGCAAGCAAGCCATGAACATTGAACAGCGTGATCTCTTTAACAATGTAACACGTCAGATTCATAACCAATGAAATAGCTCAGATGATCGCATCAAGCTCTTTATCACAGGTGGTGCAGGTACCGCAAAAACCTTTACATGAAAAGTGCTTACAGAGCAAATCAAAAGATGCTACGGAAATAACAAGACATCAGTAAAGGTTTATGCATTCATTGGTGTACCCGATTAATTCATGGCTTAACGCTTCATCGATTTTGAAGCTTCCAGTACAAAAAGATGGTAACGTTCTCAATATGTCAATTTTCACTGGAGGTTTCTTGCGTCGTATGAGAATACAGTAGAAGGATGTGCAATTTGTTATCATCGATGAGATTTTCAGGATAACGTACGAGATGCTGTGCATGATTGACAAGCGCTTGAAACAATTGAATACCACCAAAGAACTTTTTGGAGGACTAAATATGTTGATGTTTGGCGATCTTTTGCAATTACAACCAGTACAAAGAAATGCCGTTTTCCATCAACCTGAACGCATGCAACCAGCACATTATTTTTGGATTGAGTTTTCGTTCTGCGAGCTAGTACAAAATATGAGAGAACAAAGTAACACAACTTTTATCAATCTTTGAGTGGGCAAGGTCAAAAGACAACAAATTTAGCTGTTTTTAACTAAATTGAAAAAAAAAAAACTGGGGATTTGCTGTTAAGAAAGCTTTACGGATCTATCCAAAAATTAACGAAGTCGATAGCCTCAATCGAGCAGTCCTAGATCATTTTGAAAGAAAGAACGTTGTAATGGTCACAGTCACTGCTCAAGACAAGATTATTGATGAGATGTCTATGCACGTGTGTCTTAAATGACTCCAGATCATACAAATGCGGAAACACAGAATCGGGCAATTCATTCCACATAACTAAAGTGCGGCTAAAGAAGGAATGTCGGAATTGGGTAGTACGTCCGAAGGACTAATGGTAGACCCCTGTGCTCGAGTTGTGGCACGGGTATTACGGATGGGTTCAAGAATGGGCGAGATCCATCTGGATATTTCTTTTGAACACCGCTTGTGGAAAAAGCGGATAAAACAGTGAAAAGCAGGAAACATTCCTACGATGTTCAAGCGATTCGATTCTTTTCGCAATATTTACGTCATTAATGAGTTTTATCGCGCGGTTCTGAATTCTGTTTAGTAGATGCAATGTTGTCTTTGGGGCACCTGTCCAGACAATACAGTTGTATTCAAGTTTAGGGCGAATATATGCCTTGTAAATAGTAGCCAAATCTGAAGGAGTGAAGTACATCTCGCACCGCTTTAGGAAACCTAAACATTTCTCAGCATTATTGGCGATGGCAAATATCTGGTCGTTTCAACAAAGCTTGTTTTTGACGCACATACCGAGAATTGCGAGTTTTTCGGTTTCTTCGATGCAAGATCCATTCATGAATAAAGATTATGGGTTTAAATTACGCTTGGACGACAAAAGACAGCATTGAGTTTTGGAAGCGGTAAATTCAATATGTAGTCCCCACCTTGTTTTACATACGTTGTTGTTCAAGTTCCACTTGCGACGAAGGAGGGCGTGAAAAATGCGTGAAATCTAATGAAAACTAAGAGTGCTGTCGTCAGCGAAAGAATGGATTAGATTAGAAGTGACGGATAGGAGATCATTAATGAAAATCAGAAAAAGTGTCGAAGGGAAAACAGAACTTTGATGCTGTTTTTACAATGTGGACACAAGCAAGGGCGGAGTTGTTGAAATTATCTAGCTACACTTCCGAAGAGCTCAACTGTATAATGAAGACATTTCATCAGTACGAATCAGTTTCGGTAAAATTGGAATAAAAACAATTGACCCGATGGAGGTCAATTCCAAGCAAAATATTCTTATGGACCTGCAGAAAGACGAATGCTACCGTTGACTTTATGTTGGTCATCTACAGTGCCGAATGTTGGAAGTAAAGTAACATTTCTATTATAAATATGAATATAAATACATATATAAAAATTAATAAATTCTTTTAATTAAAATAGAAACAATGAAGCTTCCGTTTTAGCTTAATCAATAAATATATTATTTGCAGCATCTCAAACGAAAGTTCTTATGTCGATATATACATAAAAGTTTTTACCCAATTTTTACATTACTTTCAAATGTAGAGGCATTAAATCAAGCAGAAGCAATCTCAAATTATGCAGAGGCAACTCACCCCGCCAATTCAATTTACGAATCCCTTTATTTATTTTCAGATCCCTTCTTTGCAGGGATATCAGTGCTCTAGAGCGATCCAAGTCCAGTCTAGGCCAGACCTGTTTCGCTATAGTACATGTGTGGGTGTGCGCCCACCTCGCGTTTTTAATGCTTCTGCCTGTTTCCGAAGCAAAAGCTTAACCGGTGATAAAGGTCGTCCTATGCCTGCCCTTTCCGGTAGCAGTTGAACCTTTGTGCCATTTCTAGCCAGTTCGTCTGCCTTGCAATTACCAACGATGTCAGAGTGAACGGGGACCAAGACCAAGCGGATGTTGAAATACTCACTCATCTCCTTGCGAGTTGTGTGGCAGCTTATCGCTCCACCCGATGTCATTGAGAATGAATCCAGCGATTTGATTGCCGCCTGAATGTCTATATAAATTACAATATCAGTTACCGATACTATATTACGTCTCAGCCAGGTTACTGCCTCCTCAATCGCTGTCACCTCAGCCTGATACACGCTGCAATGGTCCGGGAATTGAACGGAAATGTTTGGTTTGTTTACTCTAGGGCGCATGTAAGTGTTGTCTGTATTCCCCCACTATTGTGCATACAGGCTGTACTTTTTCCCTCGCCAAGTGTTTTACGCACCATATACTTGCTCCATACTTAAGTATTGGTCTTACTACGACAGTATATAGCCAGTGTACCAGCTCCGGCTTTAATCCCCAACTTTTACCGATCGCGCTTTTACACGCGTATAGAGCTTTAGTAGCTTTGTTAACTCTATCTAAAATATTCGGTTTCCTACTTGATTTTTTATCCAGAATAGTTCCTAACAAATTTTGCCTTATTAAATTCTCTATATTAACTTCACTTGTTTGTGGCTGGCTGGCTGGCTGGCTGGCACACCAAATCTTGTGATAAATTTTTAACCCACTTCCTAAAGCCCGATTTAATTGAAATTGCACACATGTGTATCTCCCATGACAACTCTTTCTATTAAAATTTGGGGCCACTCGGACTGCGGGGTCGGGGGGCTCCCATACAAATATTTTACAAAAAGTACCCGACTTTCTTCAAATTTTATACACATGTGTATCTTCAATGGAAAACACTTTTTGTAAAAATTGGAAGTGATCGGCCCCCGGGGTCGGGGGGCACCCATACAAATTTTATAAAAAGAATTTTTTTTTTTTTTTATAATTCGCACGCACGCTTCAAGTGGTTCGCACCCTTATAATGCTCGGCTATATGCTTGGCACAGCGTGGGCGTTAAGGAAGAGGAGGAGAAAAGAGGAGATGTCTATGAGCTTGTGCCTTGAATGCCTGCGGATCATAGTGATGTGGGAAGACAGAGCTTGGCAGAGTATTCCACATACGTGTTGTACGGCTGAAGAACGAATCCCTGAATTTAACTGTACGTCCGAAGATGGGCTTGAGGGTAAACTGATGAGCATTTAGAGCGCCACGAGTATTGCGGTTGAATTCAAGGAGAGGTGGCATGCAGCTGGCTATTTCTCTTGAGCACCGCTGGTAGAAGAAGCGATAAAACAGTGACAAGCAAGAAACGTTCCTGCGGTGTTCAAGCGAATCTATTGATTTCGCTATATTTTCGTCACCATTTTATCGCGCGGTTTTGTGTTCTATCTTAGATATAACGTGTTTTTTTAAGAGGTTGCCGATTTTTTTTTTGAATAAAACACATATAAAATTATGAAATGACCAAAATTTTTTTTTATTTGGTAGATAATTTTTTGGCATTTAACATTTAAACACAATTTCTGGCATATGGCTACCACGACTATTTTTCACAAATGTCATTTTTTTTTTTTTTTTTTTTTTTTTTTTTTTTTTTTTTTTTTCATAATGATTTGCCAAACAATACTGAGTAGAAATGCCACTTTGAGCTGTCAAAACAACTGTCATAAAATAAAACGACATCTATCGGAAAAACAAACCTCCCAAAAAAACACCCAAAAAAAAAAAGAGTGTCGGGGACAGAACAGAGCCCTGGGGAACGCCAACATTTATGTGGTGTATTTCAGACTTGAAACCGTCCAAAACAACTTGAATTGAGCGGTCCAAAAGATAGCTTCTAATCCAATGAAGCAGTTTATCATCAACACCATAAGCACGCATTTTAGACAAAAGAGCTTGATGCCAAACTCTGTCAAATGCCTTTGAAATATCGAGTGCAACAGCTTTGCTTTCTCCAAAATGATGCAAAGATCGGTTCCACTGGTCGGTGAGATATACCATCAAATCACCAGTAGAACGTTGCCCACGAAAACCATACTGCCGGTCAATAAGGATTTCGTTGGTTTCAAGATATTTCTTAAGCTGATAATTGATCAGCGTTTCCATGACCTTGGAAAGAATGTATGTAAGTGCTATGAGTCGGTACGAGGAAGGAGACGACGGCTCGCCTTTTTTGGGTATGGGCTGGACAAGTGCTGTTTTCCAATTCTCGGGAAGAGTCCAGAAGAATAGGATAGATGGAAAAGCTTACGCAATGGTAATGCCAGCTTGGAAGAACACCTCTTCAGAAAGAAAACCTCGGTAGGGTTTGCTTTGTAAAACCGAAAGCACACCTCTCTACTCCTAGAAGCCTCTTTACAGCTCAAGTCATACCATCCATCTTCCTTTGATTTGATAGATTTATACCTGAAAGGAATAAACTTTCTCATACCAACAAGAATGATGTTTGTGATTGCATCAGCGGCGGCATCCACGTTGCTATCACGAAAAAATAGCGACCAGTTAGTTCTCCCAAAGAAGTTGTTAAGGCCGTCCCAATTGGCTTTCTCGTATTGCCATACTACTTTTTTGGGAGTTTTTTCTCTAACTACGTGGTTTATTAACGAGAAATTAGCTGATACTACACAATGGTCTGACGAGCCTAGAGGCGATAATACATTGACGGAGTATATCTCAGGACGAGAGGTAAGGAACAAGTCAAGGGTGTTAGCGGAATGATATGCAATGTCAGGTATTCTGGTAGGCTCATTTACAAGCTGAGTAAGGTGGTTAAACTCAGCGAATAACTCAACACACCTTCCTTCGGGTGTTGTCTGGCCAGAATGGCGAAGCCACCCAGAATTGTGTACATTGAAATCGCCCGCAATAACGATTTCATTTTTACGATTTCCAATTCTTAAGATGGAATCAGACAGTGCATCAAACTCGCTCTGAGTTGAAACACTGTCTAAGTGGGGGTTCTGTAAAGGAAACAGTAGTAGATGTTGCGCTCGTGTACCTTAACTTTTATCCAAATGAAATTGAATTCCGGTTTGGAACTTTGGCTACATTGAGGCAAAAGCTGAAACGCAACATCACTCCGGACATAGATTGCGAGACCGCGTCGAGAGAAAAATAATGGCACCAAGCTATACCCAGGCAGATTAAATTCCGATACATCAGAATTATCAAACACCTGAGTTTCACTCAATGCAAAAATTGCTGGCCTGTGGACATGTAGATGATTAAACACAGAAAAAGAATTCGTTCTCAGCCCACGTAAGTTGCTGAGATCCAGAAGAGTATGTCTCGAATTGGATTATTAACACAATTTGTCGCCAGTGTTATGCCTTCACGACAAAATGAGTTAAATCATCAAAAGAAACAAACACTCACAATCCGTTATTCTTATAGCTAAATAATTAGATCATCACACTGTCGCATGCAAGCATAAAACAGTTGTAATTCACTTAATTCTTTAGCTGAGGTGTTGGGGACGGGAAGCATGGACACCACACACTGCACTTTACACTAACAAAATATGCACACGCGAGCCGGCGAGCTTGGGCAATTAGCGTTGTTGTTGTTGTTTTTTTTTTGTGTTTTTTGTGCAATTGCGATGCGCAGCACATCCGCGCACGATGACGTATCAGAGACAACTGATACCCGATTTTCTTCAAATTTTATACACATGTTTATCTCCGATGGACAACACTTTTTGTAAATATTTGGAAGTGATCGGGCCCCAGGGTCGGGGGGCACCCACACAAATCTTATAAAAAAAGTACCCGATTTTTTTCAAATTTAATACGCATGTGTATCTCCGTTGGGCAAAACTTTTTGTAAATATTTGGGAGTGATCGGGCCCCGGGTCGGGGGGCACCCATACAAATTTTTTTAAAAAAAATACCCGATTTTCTTCAAATTTTATACACATGAGTATCTCCGATGGACATCACCACTTTTTGTAAATATTTGTAGTGATCGGGCCCCGGGGTCGGGGGGCACCAATACAAATTTTGTGAAAAATGTTGCCGATTATATTAAATTGTATATGCGAGTGTATCTCCGACGGACAACACTTTTTGTAAACATTTTGCCGTGATCGGGCCTCGGTGACGGAAATTAAAATTTGAAGAAAATCGGGTAAAATTTTGAAATTCAGATTTCTTTGGGAGCCTTCTGTTACCGGGGCCCGATCACTTCCAAATGATTACAAAAAGTGTTGTTCATCGGGGATGTTAGGTTAGGTTAGGTTGAAGTGACCTTCAGTCAAAACCGACGCACTTAGACCATTGGACACTTGGACCTTCGTATAAAGCGCAATAGACTATTTTTTTTTTTTTATATAATGTACACACGCTAAAGGGGTTTGCACCCTTCTAATGCTTAGCACAGCGTGGGCGTTAGGAAATTAGGGAGAGGAAAGGATGAGATGTCTTTGCACACGTGTCTTAAACGACTGCAGATCATATAAATGCGGAAACACAGAATCAGGCAATTCATTCCACATAACTATCGTGCGGTTAAAGAAGGAATCTCTGAATTGGTTAGTACGTCCGAAGATAGGCTTAATGGCGGACCCATGAGCTCGAGTTGAGGCACGGGTATTACGGATGGGTTGGAGAATGGGCGGGATGCATCCGGATATTTCTTTTGAACACAGCTTGTGGAAAAAGCGATAAAACAGTGACAGGCAGGAAACATTCCTACGATGTTCAAGCGATTCGATTGTTTTCGCGATATGTACATCACCAATAAGTTTTAACGCGCGGTTCTGAACTCTGTCTAGTAGATGCAATGTGGTCTTGGGAGCACCTGCCCAGACAATGCAGTTGTATTCAAGTTTAGGGCGAATATACGCCTTGTAAATAGTAGCCAGATCTGAAGGAGTGAAGTACATCTTGCACCCTTTTAGGAAACCTAAGCATCTCGCAGCATTTTTGGCGATGGCAAATATGTGGTCATTCCAACGAAGCTTTGTTGTTGACACACATACCGAGAATTGAGAGTTTTTCAGTTTCTTTGATGCAAGATCCATTCATGGTTAAAGTTTGGGGGTTTAAATTACGCTTAGACGACAGAAGACAGCATTGGGTTTTAGAAGCGTTAAATTCAACTCTATTATGTAGGCCCCACCTTGTTATGCTGTCAAGGTCAGAATTTAACGTGCTTAACATACGTTGTTGTTCAAGTTCCACTTGTGCCGAAGAGGGGCGCGCAGAAAGCGAGAAGTCATGTGGAAAGCTAAGAGTACTGTCGTCAGCAAAGGAATGGATTGGTTTAGAGGTGGTGGATAGGAGATCATTAATGAAAATCAGAAAGATTTTTGTCAATTTGGGTTAGATCGTTGTGATCGTTGAAAAAGAACGCTCCCAGATGGAGCTTCCGCATATGCAAGAGGGCTGGGCACGTACAAAGTAGATGGAGAGTGGTTTCCTCCTCCTCGTTGAAAACCGTTGGAAAAGACTCCTAGTCCTTCTGCATGCTTGTCCAGTTATGACACCTAAATTGGCACTAATGTGCAGTCTGTTTTGAGAAATCAAACACTTGGAGCGTATCGGATCTAGCTTGGGTCAGATCTGCTTTGTTGCTATGCAAGTTGTACCGTTTGACCATCTATAATTAGTTTTAATTATAGCATGCCTATGGGTAGGAATGTCTCTGTGCCCCGGCACCCAGCACAGGTGAATGTTGAAATGCTCTGCCACCTCCTCAAGAGACGATCGGCAATTCTGGGCCAGAATGGAATTTGTGGAGACTGATTCCATGGACTTATACGCAGCCTGGCTATCCGAGAAAATGTGGATATCCTTAAGAGATATGACATTACTCTTCAGCCAAGACAAGGCTTCCTTAATAGCCATGATTTCCGCTTGGAAAACACTACAGTGATCAGGAAGACGGAAAGAGAGACTTAGATTTAGTCTCCTCCACCTACATACCTCCCTTCATCGGAACATGTGCATACAATTTACAGGAAATCGGGTACATTTCTTAAAAAATTGTATCGGAGCCCTCGACCATGAGGTAGAAACACTCCAAATTTTTTACAAAAATCGCTATCCCTTGGAAACTACACATGTGTATAAAATTTGAAGAAAATGGGGTATACAGGGTGTCCCCTGATTCGTCAATCATTCCCCAAATTATTGTTGTCGAATGTACAGGGTGTCCCAGAAGGAATGGATAAGCCTGGAACACCTCATAGTAGAGCATTTAGGCAAAATCAATATAAAATATTTTCTTAAAGTGATTCTCTTTTTTGCACATTATGTTAAAATGCGGATCTTATCAGGCACTACCAATAACTACAGGGTGACTGACTCAAAGTGTTACCAAAAGAGAAGGCCACAGAATTTTTATTTTTTGATGAATTTTATTGAATCAAAGTAAAAAATGTTCACAAATATTTAAAATTTCGAATTGCATTAGCAGTTTTCGATTTGGCCACCCTTAGCCGCGATTATGGCCTTCAAACGGCCGACAAAGCTATTGCATGCAGCACGAAAGTGGCTCTGCGGTATTTTGGACCATTCCCGGCGAAGCGCTTGCTTGAGATGATCGACACTTTGGTATTTTTTGTCCCAACCTTGCTCTTCAAAATACCCCAAACCGAGAAATCTAGCGGATTTGCATCTGGTGAATTTGGTGGCGATTGGGCAGTGGAAATAAACCGCGGAACGTTGTTTCTCAGCCAATCTTGATTGACGCGCGCTTTAAGACTCGGCGCCGAGTCCTGTTGAAATGTCCAGGCTCTGCGGCCGAAATTATTTTTGTGCCCAAAGCTTCAACGCTCCCTCCAACACATGATCCCGATAGATGCCACGGTCAAAAAAAACTAGCGGTGAACGGCTTTCGGCCGTTACGGCGGCCCAAACCATCACCATCGGCGGCGCTTGGTTTCGAGTGGCAATCCGTTGGCCCAAATTTTCAGTAGAACGGCTGGGCAAGTAAATCCGGTCGTTTTGCTTGTTCACATATTGCTCAATAACGAACGGTGACTCATCGGAGAAAACCATATTCGGCAAATCGCCACTTTTGTGCAAGCGTAACAACTCCTTTGCTCTTAACTGCACTCTAATTTTTTTGAGCATCGGTGAGACCATGCGTTTTTTTTGAATTTCAAGGCCTTTAGTCCAAGATGATCTTTCAATATGTGCTGCATCCGTTCGAGCAAAATGTTCGCCTCACGAGCCATTTTTCTGCCGCTACGGCGCGGGTTCCGAGCCAATTTGGCCTTCATCTTCCGAATGATATCCGGCGATATTGCAGTGCGTTTCGGTCCACCATCATGGCGTTTTGCAATGCTGCCAGTATCGCTATAACGATTTATGGTGCGATACACAAACATTTTATTCACATGCGGATGTTTTAACTGGTTAACAATCTGTGGCTGTGGTTATCCAGTCAAATATAGAGCAATCACACTATCACGCTTGAATTCCATTGCGGATAACTTTTTTCTGAATATTTCCCTCTAAAATGCTTTCGTACGCTTGTAAACAGTGGAATGAACTGTCATTAGTGTAAATTTTAGCGCTCTGTCATCACTGGTTTGACAGTTTGACAGTCTGAAGTTGGTAACACTTCGTATCAGTCACCCGGTATTTATTTTTTATTTAAGTTTTTTAAAGTTTTTTTTTTTCATTTTCTTGTTTGATTTTACCCCAAAAATTATGGAAAATATTCGCTCTGACGCAGCGTTACAGTGACGCAGAGACAAACAATGCTTTGTCACTTCAATTAAATTTGGATTTTGTTCTAATTAAATAAGTTTTTTTTTTTAACTTCGCGTGCCCGTGGCTGGCTGGCTCGTCAGATCTTGTGATCAATTTTTTTACCCATTTCTTAAAGCCCAATTTTATTGAAATTTTGCACACATGTATATTTCCGGTGACAATACTTTCTGTTAAAAGTTGATAGTGATCGGGCGCGGGGTCGGGGACTCCCATACAAATTTTTTTCCCGGCATCAAATCATTTCATACTATAATGACCGTATTCTGTGTGCGTTGTGCGCAGCACTGCTTGCTTTACGATTGGGGTTGTTTTGTTGTTGGGTTGCAGTGCTTCGTATGTATTTTTATATTTCGGCATTTATAGTGGAATTAAGAATACTTTCGGTTATTAGAGAATTTACATGAAAATTTTTAATTTTTATGGGTTGTTTTTTTTTATCTCCGTAAAATTAAAACCAATAAAATTTCCACGAAATGGAAAATACTAACGACTGCAACACTACTGATTTGGCACATGAAGATATTAAAATCAACTCTGGTGGCGAGATTTCTAATTAAAAGCAGAACAGAATTGTTTCATTTGTATAAAAAGTTGAATTAAAACTAATCCATATTGTTGTTGTAAAATTAATTATTTCTATTGTTGTGCCAATAAAATACAGCTGTTGTTACCACGTTTTAGGGTTGGAAAAAACCCGGTTTTTTTTTTTTTTTTTTTTTTTTTTCAAAAACCCAACCCGGTGGGTTTTTTCGGGTTTTTTATGTGGTTTTTTTTGGGGTTTTTATTTAAGTGTTAAAAATCAATTACAAAATTAACTAACAATTACGTTCCAAGAAGAAACCAATATGCAATCATATACAAGTTTATTAATTATTTTATAAAAATTTTCAGTTTGTTTTGCACGATAAAACACAATTCCAGGAATATATTGAATATCGTAACAATATTTGCGTTTCGAGTATACTTTACTTTGTGCCTGTTCACACAAATGTGCCTAATCCACTAACATGATCGCCTTGTGAGTCAATAAGCCAAAACTACATGTTGCGGCGAACATGTTCACCACATTTTATTCAATTATCTATGACAAAAATTTCAGTTAAAACTACTTTAAATCAAAAAGAAAAATTGGACGAAATTGTGGCAAATTTTTTTTCCGCCAATAACCTTGCTTTCAACGTGGCCGATAACAAATATTTTAAAGAAATGATAGAATCTCTAGGACCTGGATATACTGCCCGCCCCTAGCAGAAAACAACTAGCTGATAAGCACCTTCTTGAAATTGATGAAGAAATACCGATCATTTAATAACTGAATTGAAGGATTCCAGTTTGACACTCATTTTAGAAGGATGGTCGAACACTTTAAATGATCCACTTATCGCGTGTTCAGTCCATACCGGCTGTAATAGTTTTTTAATAAGTGCAGAGGACACCGGGTCCGAAAAAAACTGCTGAATATTGTGTTGTTGTGGCAGAAAAATCAATTGACTTCATAAAAACTAAATACAATAAAGAAATATTCGCCTGTTGCACGGATAACGAAAACAAGTTGAAAAAAATGAATGACATTTTAGAAGAACTCCATTGGAGTTTTTCTTATGGGTGCTCAGCACACATGATCAATCTTTTATACAAAGATATATTTCTAGTAAAAGTCACCAAATTAATAATAAGTGTACAAAAATACTTTAAAAATCACCACCAGCCACATGGATGGTTAAAAGAAAAACATGAAGTTATGCCTCAACTGCCAAATGATGTAAGGTGGAATTCTTATGACGATTGCTTAACAACATTTATTTCAAATTTTCAGCTCTATGCACAAATAACATCAGATCATTTAAATGAAATTAATAACGATATCCACAAAATTTTAAATAATGCACAATTGTACAACGAGGCCTTAAATGTTCAAAAAATGTTATCTCAAATAAAAATATCATTAAATGGTCTGCAAGATAATTCGACTTCAAATTGTCTGTCGAACTGTCGAAATCTGGTATAATTTTCTGAATAACGATATCTTATTAACAAAAAGGCCTTTAATTGAAAAACGAATGAAAAATGAAAACTGCGGCTCACTATTTAGCAAACATGATGCATCCAAAATATTTGGGCAAACTGCTTAGTGAAACTTAAACTGGTATGTTTAAACCGGAGGTGCTCGAAAAGCGAAAAAAAATGGTGGAAAATATTACACGTGAAAAATGAAAAATCTTAAAGTTGCCTGAAATTTTTTGCAATCATTATATCACTAATGAACTGGCCGAGCTAACTTGGCTTCAATTGAAAGAATTTGGTTAACCCACGGTTTAATTTGGAATAAACTAAGAAACCGACTTGGTTTCGAAAAGGCTTTTATCTCTAGTCAATATTTATCGCCACTTAAGATCTGAACCACAAGACTGGTAAATTGCAAAGTTATTAATTTGAATTTTTTTTTTTTTTTTAAATTTTTTTAACTGTCACTTCCGGCTGTCAGATTTCGGTCAAAATTATCTGGCCCCCATCAAAAATTATGTAAAAAGCTTTAATGAAATTAAAAAACCACCCGGGTTTTTTTTAAAAGTATTAGCCAAAAAAAACCACAAAAACCACCCGGGGATCTAGAGAGCCGAAATTTTGTGAGTGTCGTAAGTCCAAATAGCATTTTTCAACTATTTGTGCAACTAGTTATATAAACTCACTGCACTTTACCGAAGTTGCTTTCCCACAAGAATAACATTGTTTGTGGTGTATAGAAATAAGAGGAGAACGTAAAAATACGTGATAAACACATAATTTCAATTCATTTCATTTTTATAACATGTTCCTAGTCGGGTTTAAAATTGTTGCATTGATCTAGTACTATTGCATTATATTATTTTTGTCTAATAAATATTTTTAATTTTCCCATGACTTTTAACACTAATTGTAAAATGGGCTTGAGATAAATTATTAAAAATTATTCATTTTTTTTTTCATCTACTCCATTGTACTCCAGGGTTACAAATTTTGGTCGCAAAAATCCAAAACTCACATCTTACCCGCAAGTTCGTAGTATTAGTAGATGTTGTGTGTAGTAGTAAGATTTTTGACGTATGCGCATAATTTGAGTTTGCTATCAACAGCAGTGCTACTCGTTGTTTCCACCTCAAATAACAATAATGCTACAATAAAATAATTTGCTTGTGTGAGTAAATTTATGGAGTTATTGCTGAAATGCATTCATGGCAAAAATTAAAGAATAAATTTAGAACAAATGTTATCGTATATGAGAAAAATGAGAAAATGTTTATGAGCTAAACGATTTAAGAATTTTCTCATGGAACGTACGCTCACTGTATAGAGCTCGAGCTGCACAGCAGCTGGCCGATACCCTCTCTAAATATAAGGATGACATAACAGCAATCCAGGAGCTGCGGTGGACAGGGAATGGTGTCTTACAAAATTCAGAATATGACATATATTACAGCTGTCATGCAAGACATCATGTGCTGGGGGTGGGGTTTCTAGTCAGCAAGAGAATGAAACACACCGTTATCGGCTTTAAAGCAATAAATGAACGGCTATACACCCTTCGCATGCGGGGCAAATTTAAAAACATAAGCCTCATAAACGTTCACGCACCTGCAGAGGATTCCCCAGATGATGAAAAAGAAAAATTCTTTGAATCAGTCGAACGGGAACTACATGCCTGCCTTCAGTATGATGTAAAAATCATTCTGGTGGATATGAATGCTAAAATAGGTAGGGAGCCAGTATTTAGGCAGTACATTGGCACCCATAGCTTACACGAGGACACTAATGACAGTGGACAACGAGTCATAGAGATGGCAGCAAGCAATAATTTGGGCGTTGCGAGTACAAGGTTTTCGCGTAAAAATATCCACAAAGCTACCTGGGTGTCCCCCGATGAAGCCACTCGCAACCAGATAGACCACGTGCTGATAGACCGCCGCCACAACCCGAACCTGATGACGGTACGAACGTACCGAGGTGCCAACGTTGACTCGGACCACTATCTGGTTGGTATGGTGCTCCGAGCGCGGATCACATCATCACGAAAGACTGCATCATCACGAAAGACTGGATCCGAGAATCAGATTCGAGTCAACACAGCTGCCCTTCGCAATGAAGAGACCAGAAACAACTACGGTCAAGCGATAGGACTCGCCCTAAATGCAGGGAGAGGAAGTCCTGGGGCTTAGATGCCGGGCGTAGAAGAGAAATGGACACGCCTTAAGTATACTGTCATTAGTACTGCTGACTCCATCTTAGGCAGTAGTCGTTGAGATCGGAACGACTGGTTCGATGACGAATGTAAGCTAGCGAATGGTGCGTACCGAGCAATGCAACAATTTCTTAAAAGCGGGCACGCGAAGATGAATATAAAGAGCTCAGAAGATATGAAAAAACAGTTCACCGGCGAAAGAAAGCAGCCTGGGAGAAGAATCTTGTCCGTGAACTGGAACAGTACAAAGAGCAAGGACCGCACCAGGCGCGGAAGTACCAAAGAGTCCGCGGTATGACGCAATATACACCGCGTTGCACATACTGCAAGGACAAGGAGGGTAATCTGATCGCCGATCTTAAAGGCATCTTAGAGCGATGGGAAGAGCACTTTCATGAGTTGCTAAATGGCCAGCTTACTGAGGAATTGGAGGCTCCACCAATGACCGAAGATCATTCTATGGTTCCCCGGGCCCAGGGATCTGATGTCATCCCAGCGGAACTGATAAAAATAGGAGGCCCCACATTACACCAAGCAATTCATGAAATAATAGTGCAAGTATGGGAAGAAGAAGCTATGTCAGAAGACTGGCGAAGAGGCATCCTGTGCCCCATACATAAGAAGAAGGATATCACAAAATGCAGCAATTATCGTGGTATAACGTTGTTGAGTACCGCGTATAAGATTTTCTCCTCTATCCTTCAAGACAGGATAGCCCCATACGCTAAAGGGATCATTGGTCCATACCAGTGTGGCTGCATCCCAGGAAAATCAACAACTGATCAGATTTACACCATTAGGCAAGTGATGGAAAAATTTCTAGAGTTTCAAAACTCACTACACCATCTTGTTATAGACATTAAAGCTGCTTATGATACAATAGCCAGAGTACAATTTTATAAAGCCATGAGAGAATTCGTCATCCCAAAAAAACTGACACGACAATGCAGGTTGACCATGACCAATGTCATAAGCCAAGAATAATATCCGTGGGCGCCGTGGCTCAGTGGTTAGGAGCATGGACTCCCAGTAACACCAAAGTATTTTTTACGGTGTCCCACCTCTCGCGAAAGTTTCACAAACGTCCGATAGTAATAACTTGTCACGGAAAACTTCTCAATTCGCCGTTCGGATCCGGCATTAAATTGTAGGTCCCTTCATTTTTGTGCAAAAATATACATGCTCAACACAAATGGTTGCGAGAAGCCATGCCATGGACCTCATGGTCTGTCGCGCCGGTATTATTATTATTATCAATCCCATTCAACATCTATAACGCGCTCCGACAAGGCGATTGAATGGCCTGCGTCCCCTTCAACCTGGCGTGAAAGTGATCCGAGACTCTGACGTAACGGCGAGAGGAACAATCCTCTATAAGTCCATTCAGATGCTGGCTTACGCAGACGATATTTACATCGTTGGTAGAAACCTAAGAGCTGTACATTGGTCCCTCAATTCAAATAGTGGAGCGCAAATTTGAAGTATTGCAATCCTTTAACTATCTCGGATCAACTGTAGCAGCCAATAACAGCATGGAACCAGAAATACGCGCACGGTTGCTTAAAGCCAACAAAGCCTGCTTTAGTATGTCAAGACTCTTCAAATCCAGGAATTTAACCATAACATCCAAGCTGCTGGTATATAAGACAATGGTCGCACCAGTACTTACATGGATCCGAGACTTGGGTGCTTTGCTTAGCCCTCCGACCTCAAGGCCCGATCACTTCCAAATTTTTACATATTTTTTGTATGGGTTCACCCCACACCCCCGGTGCCTGATGCCAGATCACTCCAAAATTTTTACAAAAAGTGTTGTCCCTCGGAGTAGATACACATGCGTATAAAATATGAAGAAAATCGGGTACTTTTTTATATAAATTTTTTTTTATTGTGAGAGAACGGTTAGAAATGAAATGTCAGACAAACCTTAACGAAACTTAACTCTAGTTATCGTTATCATGCAGTTTAACCTGAATTAACCCTGGGTAAACGATCATCGAAACGTAGTATATGTTATTTGTGAAATAGCTTTACCTTTCGTATCCATTTTCTCTTTAAGGTATTCAGTAATTTGTGTACAGCATCAGAAGATATTAAACTTCCTTCGCAGTTGATCCGGGGAGTTTAGCAGTGGGGACCTGTGTTAACATGTCTTACAACAAAAACGTTTTTCGATAACTAGATAATAGTTATGTGTATTAACAAGAAAATAAATACAAAATATTTTCACTTTGTTTGATTTTTTGTCTAATACTATTACGTAAAAAAGAAAAAAGTTGTTACACGGTCTCAAAGCAGAAATTTGGCAGAAGCTATTGAAAAAATCAGAAGCGTTTTCTGTTGATGGTCGCCGTTTGTAGCCATTGTGTAGTATCAGCTAATTTCTCGCTTTTAATAAACAGCTCAGTTTAAGAAAAAACAACCCATAAAAATTGAAATTTTCATGTAAATTCTCTAATAGAAGATACATATGTGTTTTAAATTTGAAGAAAATCGGGCTAAGTTTTAATAAATTTGTATGGGCTCCCTCGAGCCTCAGGGGGCCCGTTCACTCAAAAAATTTAACAGAAAGTTTTGTAAATTGGAAATAAACTTGTGCTTAAAATTTAAAGAATTCAGACTAATTTTTAAAAAAAATGTATGGGCACCCGTCGAGTCTCAGGGCCCGTTTACTCTAAAAATTTTACAAAAAGTTTTGTCTATTGGAGATACACATGGGACATTGGTTTAAAAGTTTAAGAAAATCGGGCTAATTTTTTTAAATAAATATATGGACAACCCACGGCCTTGGGGCCCGTTCACTCCAAAAATTGTACAAACAGTTTTGTCTATCGGACATACATGTGTTTAAAATTTAAAGAAATCGCTAATTTTTAAGCCCTGCCCTGTTCACTCCAAAATTTTACAAAAAGTTTTTTAAAAGAATTATATGGGCACATGTGTGCAAAGTTTCAATGTAATCGGGCCTTGGGAAGTGGGTTAAAATTTGATCGCAAGATTCTACGACAAACAAACTAACAAACACACGTACAAGCGAGGTTAATATAGAGAATTTAAAAACGCCAAAAAGAATAGAATGGCATCACGATAAGGTAGTCTGTCAAGCCAGCTGGGAACTACTCCCCTGCCTTTAGTTTTAGTTAACCCAACAGAAGAAACTCGGGAAAAAACAAGCGAACAATATCAAATTTTGGCGTGTCAAATTCTTCCACGAGCCATACATTAGATTGAGGCAAAAAATAACCAATAAAAATTAAAATTTTTCATCTAAGTTCTCTAATTGGAGATAAACATGTGTGCAAAGTTTGAATAAAATCGGGTTAGTTTAAAAAAAATTTATATGGGAGCCCCTCTGTCCTGGGGCTCGATCACTTCCAAATTTTTAGTAAAAGTGTTGTCATCGGAGATATACATGTGTACAAAATTTGAATAAACTCAGGTAAAATTTTTAAAAACTTTATATTCGGTACACCCACACCGGAGACCCACAAAACCAAATAGTTTGAAAAATATCATGCTTTAGGAAGTTGGTTAAAAACTTATCATAAGATTACACCAGCTAGCCAGACACTAACAGACGGTGTCCGGCTAATTGTTCTCGCACAATTATTCTCGCACAATTGTTCTAGCACAATTGTTCAGAACAATTAGCCTACACTCTAACAGACACATGCCAACGTGAAGTTAATATAAAATTAAAAAGTCTGCAATGTCCAAAAAGAAGCATAGATTTTTAAGGAAAAGAATTAAAAATTCGTCATCGTCATCAATACCAACGGTCGTTTACAACATTTTAGTAGTCAGCCAAGAACATTTTGCAGTTTGCCTCCACGCTTAAAATTAGCGAACACTATGAGACATATTTGTTTTCGTACTCGTACAGTTGCTAGAGTTTTAAGTGTCCCAGCATACTCAAACCTGCTTGTTTGTATTGCCCAAATAGTTCTGAAGAAGTGTTTTTCATCGCTGACACTACCATTGCGTGAGCTTTTTCCATGTATCCTGTTTTTCTGGACTTTTCCCGAGTAGTTGGCTATAGAGCTATAAAGCTAAGACCAAAATCATTAAGAGCATCTAAAGTTAAAATTAAGAGAAATGTAACAAATTTATAAATCTGATAGCAATTGAGATCGAATCTTGAACACTAAAACTTATACGGTAATGGTAAAACATGCAATTAATAATAAAAAACCATAGTGTTAGCAGCCAGCATACACAGCATATCCATATAATATATGTACTTGTACCCTAATTTCTATATACAATTTGAAGACACACAGCCGTACTGCACCCCGTACACACAAATAAGCATTAAATAAAGTACACCTGGGACAAGTCAATAAACAGTCAATCTGAGCAAAAATTAACATTACACTTGAAATGAGCTAATTTAAGATCTGCAACTTCTCCTGAAAACAGGAGAAGTATTCGTTCAGATCTGTACAAAAATCCAACAAAACACTTTAGTTGTAAAAATATGAATCGCCTGCACGTGTTGTATTCGACCAAACGGACCTATTATGATGAGATCTAACGTGCTTGCTATTTAAAATTCTACCGCTACTGCGTTGGTGTGCGCATGGTATTAAAATGCTTAACCTACATGCATTAGACTTGCATATGCTTAAATTATTGCCTCTTCCTATCTCTTAAAATCTCCTTATGCATTACATACGAGAACACAGTCGAATTGCGTTATTTTTATTTCACTCACTCCTCCAGTTACATTATTAATTTAGTCAGTCTTCGCTGTCACTATTGTTGGTTGTTTTGTTGCTGCCTGCTTTATTATATCTCTAGTCATTTCATGTTGTGACATTATCGACAAAAAACTTTAATTTTGTGAATTTTTACATGACATAGAAAATCTGTAACAAAATCTTGTATATTGAATTGTAGTTTTTTAATAACAAACGTCAATTTACTAAATTATCACGAAACAGTGCGCTGATCAATAATCGCAATTATTCTTTATACATGATACCTGAAAATATACTGTTTGCTGGTTGTTTGAAGTTGACAGCAGGTATCTGATAAAAATATATTATTTTTGGACTTTGGTTACAAAAACATGTCGAATTATGTGAATGTGAAAACTATTTTCTGCTGTAAAGTGTTGGCAAACCAAAATTAAATTCTAAAAAATTACCACGTTATTATCTATGATATTTATTGTTTACCTTATGTGATTGAAATTGCTCAGAATACATACATAATGAATTCGCACCATATTTAATTCTGTATTCTATGGTATATGTATTCAATATATTGCAGCATGAAAATATATAAGTTTTCTTTTACGCGACGCTCGTTACAAACACGCAAAGCGCCAAAGCCGTAAATTTGATGTACTGGTACCTACTGGTACTACATAAGATTTCACCTGAATGGTTCTTATGAATGGATCTGATAAAAAATATTGTGATATAATAGCACTTTCGATTTGCAGAGTAGAGTGAAGATTTCTGTATCGTGGTTTTCGTTTGACGTTCCCGTGGTCACATGGGGTTTTATTGTTTGGGGGTTTGATTGGGCGTTTTATTTGCAAAGTTTTGTAATCGACACTGCAACTTTGCTACCCGTCGGCAATCGACGGATAAGGTTTCTTTTACTCAGCAATATGGCGAAGAGAGAGATCAAGGAGACTAAGTTCTCAGTTTGTTGTTCTTGTCAAATTTGTTTGTGGTTGTATTTGCAAAGCATTCACCACGAAAACCACGAAAACCATGTCACTTTGACTGCTTAGTCGCGGCCATTGTTTTGGGTAATGTTTGAGATAATCGAAAGAGGCATAAGAATACATTCATATTAACAAATAAAGCAGTCATCTTAAAATTTACGAAGTTCAATGATTCTTCTTTCTTTCTTTCCTTTACTCTGCGGGGGAGCATAGGACTTCTACAAACGCTCGCCAACGAACTCGATTTATCGCCTGAAGTTTCAAGAGACGCCACTCGGTCCCCTGGGATCTTGCTTCCTTTTCTATTGTCCTTTTCAATGTCTTGCTAGGACGGCCAACTCAACGGCTTCCTTATGGATTCCAGTCGAGCGCTAGTTTCGAAATATCGTTCGCTGGCTTTCTCAAAGTGTGGCCAATCCAGCTCCATTTTCGTCGTCTGATGGTGATCGCGCGATTGCTTCCTGCTGCGTTACTCTCCGCAAGTCTTGATTGGTGATAATGTCCGGCCATCTTATTTTCAGTATCCTTCTTAAGCACTTGTTGACGAAGACTTGGAGGCGCGTCACAATTGACTCTGTGACATTCCACGTTTCGCAGCCATACAAGAGTACTGAGAGAACGTTAGATCTGAAGATCGTTAGCTTTAGATTCCGGGAGATTTGCGAGTAGTTCCAGATATTTTTTAGCATACTATAGGAGTGTCGCGCCTTGTTTACACGAGAGCACACATCCGAGTCAGCACCACCGTTTTTTGACATCCAGCTGCCCAAATAACAAAACTTATCGACTTCCTTTATCTGATGTCCGTCAATCGAGAGATCACATGTTCCACTAGCGTTAACGCGAAGTAGTTTTGTTTTTGAAACGTTAATTGTTAAAGCCACTTTGTTAGCGTGGAGTTCTAGTGAGTTTAATTTTCGCTCCATGTCACCTAGCGATTGTGATAGGAGACAGATATCATCGGCATAGTCCAGGTCTTCTAGGCGGTGAAAAACATTCCATGGCAAACCCGATGGAGTACGGGTTAATATTTTCATCACCCAGTCGATGACAATTGTGAAAAGCAATGGTGAGAGGGTGCAACCTTGCTTGACTCCCGAGTAGATGTTGAAAGGTGAGGTGAGGTGAATGAGTTTTTCCGGAACACCATAGCTAGGCAAAATCTGCCACATCATGTGTCAGCCTACGCTATAAAAAGGGCGTTTAAAATCTACAAAAACCATATACAGAGGAGAGCGATACTCAACTGACTGTTCAATGATTATACGCAGGGTGTTAATTTGATCAGTACAAGAACGGTTTGGGCGAAATCCTGTTAAGTAGCCTATTAGGATGCATATGAGGGTTGATGGACGTGCCTGGCGAAGTACAATTCAAAACATTCTTAAAATGTTCTGTCCAGCGGTTTAATAGTTGTTCCTCCATAAGGATCAAAGAGCCGTCTATTGCCTTAACAGGGTTGTTGATGTGGTGTTTCTTTTTGGCGAGCTTACAAGCGAGTTGGTAGACTGTGCTATATTGTCGACTATCAGCGGCTTGCTGTGCTTGTGTTGCGATATCGCTTAGCCATGCTCGTTTGTCGTTCCTAGTTGAACGGCCAACTTGCCGGTCCAGATCCGCTTCGCTCGGCACCCGAGGCCGAGGTCGGGATAACCTAAATTGGTTGAGGCTGCTTCCGTATACGCCTTAACTGTTTTCTCCCATTTAGACTCTAGGGTTTGGGGCTGTACCCCAGAAGAGAGACTGTTATCGCGGGATACATATTGCAGTTTCACATCAACTGCCAACCACAAGGTAGTGGTCGCTGTAGACGTCGGGTGCTCTACGGGTTGTAACGTCCAGCAACGATTATCGCCACTTACGGCTTATAGCGATGTGATTAAAATGGTTGTTGTACATGTGATCAGGAGAGGTCCAGGTGGCTTTGTGGATGTTTTTGTGTGGAAATTGTGCCTCCAATGATTAGGTTGCGATCAAAACATTGATCAGCTTAATGATCAATGATTCAATGATTAATATAGTATGATAGTCGAACAAATAACTATTCTTTTATTCGCAATTAACCTAGAATAACGAAACTTGAAATTATTTGCATTTTTAAATTTTACCCTTGGTTTAGACGTTAAGAGTCTATGCCAAAGGCTAAATTATATATGAGATCGTTTTCAAATTTGAAATTAGAAAATGTGAAGTCCAGAACAAGCGATTAAATAGCGTATTTAAAATTTAATTTTTTTAAACTTTGTTTTAAGTTGTTTTTTTGTTTGTTTTAGAAATCAGGGCTCGTACCCCTTTCGTTTGAGTGACATCATTTGAAGCCTGACTGACCGTATTTTATATTAGTTGCTGACTATTTATTGTGGACACGTACACGAAAGTCCCTCACAACAAATGCATAAAATGGCTGCTCCCAATGGCACACCTCAATTGGAGGGACCCCTCTCGGCGCCTAAGTATGGGACATTAATTCCTAACAGAATATTTGTTGGCGGAATCAGGTAATATTTTTTGCTTTTTATTTATTTAGTGCATTTTTTATAGCAAAAATTTCCATTTTTTCGTTTGCAGTGGAGACACAACAGAGTCCGACTTATGTCGCGTGTTTTCTGCATATGGCAATGTTAAATCTACAAAGATAATTGTTGATCGCGCTGGCGTAAGCAAGGGCTACGGATTTGTCACATTTGAAACGGAACAAGAAGCTCAAAGACTACAAACCGATGTAGGTGAAATAAGGGCTATAGTTATTGTTATCAATTGCGAGAAAATAGCCCTAATTAAAAACTCTTTTTATTAGCATTATTGGAATAATTTAATTAATATCATTGTTTTATCGTTACAACAAAATTATAATTATTATATTATTATTATTGTTATTGTTATGGTTATTATATATTTTTATCTTATTTAGGGCTATTCTTGATTCAGATCCATAAAAATGTTGTGCGTGTGCTCAATAATGAAATCGATAATGAATTACCACCACTACTTCTACTACTACTACTATGTTCTACTACCTCTGACATCCACTTCTCTATGACAAATTCAGCAATCAGGGAAGATTTTTACATGGTTTTGTTTGTTATGTTTCCAATCTTCCTTCAATATAATTAATCAACAACCAACAAAATAAAAACATTTTGTTTTTTGTTTTATTTTCTATAAATATTTTTAAAATATTTATACGAAAAAATGCAATATATCTATGTATTATTATGCGTAATACTCAACACAAAAACTAATTTTTATGAGCACTTTTCCCATCATTGGTTTCGTTATTGTTTTTATAAAACATTTTTTGGTCTGGATTTTCTTGTTCAACTTTGAACTTAGTGCAGTAAAAGGAATATTATTTAATTGGAATTTGGTTGTTTTATGTTATGTTATATTACTTTTGACCGTTTTTGTTTTGTCGTTCAATTTTGTTGCCAGTTTTTAATGTTGTTTTAACTTTAAATCTTATATAAACCGATTTGTTTTGTAAATACAACAAATTTTGCATATTTAAATACGAGCCAATAACACCCAATCAGCAATAAAGACAGAATACAATCATTTAACCTGTTCTTGATGTAATTACAAATTGGAAAAGTTTAAATTTTTGTTGAATTCATCAGTTAATTTTTTTAATTATCGATATTTCTTTTGCAAAATAAAATTTGTGTGTAAATGATTTACGAAAAGTTCAAATATAAATTCTGCTTTATTTAAAATTCCATACGGGATATATATTAGATTAAAAAATTAAAGAAAAGGTATTTCATTGTTGAATGCTTTAAACTTTAACTAATGTTATGCATAAGTTCTTTTCATTGAGAAAAGTTTTCTACTTACTTATAACTACTAGCACTATAAACTGTTACGCATAAAATCAACGATAGATGGACTCAATAGTTTGAAGAGCAAAAAATGTGTTTTACGCATTATCGATCAGCTCGGATCATAGTATTTATAACCTTCCTCGGGAGGAAAATTGTAATAATACACAATATTTCTACACTTATGGTACTAGAAATAACATACATATTACCAAATTTGCATAATATTTTCTTAAAAATCCCAAAATTGTAGCTTGCCGAAAACAATTTAAAGAAAAGTAAAAACCATTTTTTTCAAATTCAGTTGTAGTTACAGCTTTGAACATAAAATAGTTTTTAGTGCTCGGACTATAGAGGCATGGATTACGAACGTGCATGGTTTGCGTACTTGTACATTTTGTTGTTTGAACCCTGTATGTTCGCTAAGGCATCAACAACAACAATGTTTGCACCAAATACAGGCTATGGTTTGCTTCTGTCATAATTTTTCCTAATCCATTCGTTATTTATGTGGGCGCCGTGGCTCAGTGGTTTAATTGCATGGATTTCTGAGCAGAGGGTTCGTAGATCGAATTCCAGAAAACACCAAAATTATTTTTCACGGTCCCACCTCTCGCGAATATCTTACAAACATCCGAGAATAATAATTTGTCATGGAAAGCTTCTCAATTCACCTTTCGAATAAGGCATTCCTTTCAATTGTGTGCAAAAATATACATGCACACCAAAAATGGTCGCTAGGAGCTAGACCTTGGACCGCAACACTCCGTCGCACCGAATATTTATATTGTTCGTTATTTATTCAGAAGTACTTGGCAAATTATTCCCAATTGAATATAACTATTTTAACACTGACAAATACACAAAAAACATCATTACTTTCCACGATAAAAAAGTATGATAATTAATTGTAGAAGTCTGAAATGAATGAATGAAACATAGTATCTATAAAATACCATTCTTAATTCCTGATCATACCTGAATGAGGCAAGTATATTTTGTGATCAAAGTTTTTTCATTGCAAATAATAAATACATATTCAGTTTAATTTAATATTGATATCATTTTGGTTTCCTATGATTGAATTGAATTTAGACTCTTTATTGATTCTTGAGTGTGTGTGCTAAAAAAACAAATTGTCAACGAAACTAGAATATCGGTAACATATAAGAATGTATTTGAATGTAAGCATTTATTTTTTATTATTATTGAATATTTGTTATTTGTTTGTTATTGACATTTATTTCAGTCCAGAAAATCACGCGATCTTATATTTTAACTTTTTTCTTCAATAAATCGTTTAATAGAATTATTTTTTAAACAAGCTTTTTATCTTACTATTATGGAATTTTTTGAGAAAGTTACACCTGTTTGTTTGTTACAAAGATAGCATTTTTAATTTGTCAAATGTTAAAACTATAAAATTAGTCCCTTCAACTTTTTTACTTTTTTTTTGTTTTATTTTCATAGGGGGAATGTGTCGTGCTGAGAGACCGAAAGCTCAATATAGCTCCGGCTATCAAAAAGCAAGTAAGTGTTGATAGAAATATGCTGATGGCCTTAACAAATATCTTAACCAATTTTAATCACACTTTGCAGTCAATTGTTGCAACGAACGGTGCTGTTTATTACACTACAACACCTCCTGCTCCAATAAGCAATATGCCAATTGATCAATTTGCCGCTGCCGTTTATCCACAAGGTATTGTATAGAAGTAACAATTTGTTTCTTTATTCTTTTCTACTGACGGAAGTGTGTAAATTATTTAACAGCAGCTGGTGTGCCAACTATATACCCACCTTCAATGCAATATCAACCTTTCTACCAATACTACAGTGTGCCAATGGTAAATTTGTATAATAAAATTTCATAATACACCTGTATCTCTATTTTATCTTTACTTTTATTATATTTAGAATGTACCCACCATTTGGCCCCAAAATTACCAAGGTAACTAAGGCAACAGTTGTTAGCTGCATGATGAAGTTAATTTATGATTTGTAAGATATTTTGTTGGATTTCTTTTTTTTTCTTCTTTTTTTTCTCTTTACGCTTATTTTATCTTAATAATTCAATATTAAGACGAAAAAAACAAAAATTGAAATGAATCATAAGCGAATAAGCAAACTTTATATTTTAGGTATTTATCCATGTTAATTTTGACGATACAACAATTCTTCATCCCTAAAATGGACTACATAATTTAAATATTACAAAAAGAAATAAACCGTGGACAATGTGTGGGTATATATTCAGGCTACACCAAAGATAGTTCTGCGAGCTATACGAAAAACAAAGGATGATTATTAAACTAAAATTTGCAAAAGAACACATAAAAATAAACACTCACGCAAATTTGTTTTTTATGATGATAAAATTTATACACACACACACAAATACATTAATTGTTGATTTGTTTTTGTTGATCGAAAACCTTTAGAAAATACGAAACATTAACTACAACAATAAGCCGCAGCATATTATTTATTTAATTTATAAACGTAAATTTAAAATAATTGCATATTCTTAAAATAAATATTAACTAACAACATAATCTTACGTATATAATGGAGGCCGATGACATCTCCATTTACACACACACACACACACAGTTGGAAATAATGTATTTACTTTACATATTATAGTATATATAGTATGTTATTTAGATGTGTGCGTGTGTGCGCGTGGAATATTGTTCTAGAATATTATTGAAGATACTGAAATTATACAAAATATATTATTATAAATATTAATTCATATGAAATATTATATAAATACATATTAAATAAATAAATTATTAAATAAATAAATATATATACATACATTAATATAACAAATAGGTATACTAAAACAAAAACATAAGCAATAATTAGTTAAAAATAAAAACAACACCTATTATTGATAAGAAAGAAACATACTACCAAGTAACAACTTGAGAAAAATTAAAAAATATTTTTTCGCATCAGATTGTAACTCAACAAACACCATTTATATATACATAGAAAGAAACCAACGTTTTTTTAATTTTTAGTTTGTTTTTATTTTCAATTTATTATTGATAAGTGAACACAATTGACGGTGTGAGTAAACATCTGTTAACATCCATCAATGAATATTAACGAATTAAAGGTATTTAAATTAAAAAAAATATTTGGAGCATTTCTTTTGAAGTGAACATTTTATAATAAATACGCATAAAAAATATACAACAAAAGTATCGTAACACAACAATGCAAAAATGCAAAAAGAAGTGCAGGAGTAGTCATTGTGGACAACTGCTCGTCATTGAGCATAGAGTAAAAGAACTAATTTATAACTAATTAAAAAATTAATTAACTAGTAAATACTTGAAAAGACAAAACCAAAATATTTATTACTACATAAATAAATAAAATATATATATGTATATATATATTAATTATTAATTATACTTGTATTAGTACTAGTACACAGCATTACGAAATTAAAGACAATTATTTTTGTTTTCGAGAGGAATAAGCAATAAAAACGTTATATTAAATTATCACTTAAAATTAAGATATTATTTTTTTTATTGCTGTTATTTTTATTATAATATGATGGTTACATCTATTTTAATTTGCAAAAATTCCCTTAACACTTGCAGCCGCTCCGTAGTTAATCTTACATGGTGTAACTAAATATATAAAAACACAAGAAATTCGTGATATTTAAAAAAAATATTTTTAGAAAAAATTAAACAAAATGAAACGGCGACAAGCATAAATACAAACGAGACAAACAAGATGAAAATTTACATGTGTCCGTTGTTGTTCTTGTTGGAACTAAACAAAACTAATCACGGTAATAAGTTATATAGTTAAAGCTTGTATTAATTTTTAGTCATATTTTACAAATTTAATTAAATATTAGTTACAAACTCGGTAAGTGTAAGGAGAAAGGAGAAATGTATTAGTTGAACGAATGCGGATTCAATCGATTCCAACTTCAAATTTTAGGGTTTGAACTAATTGCCCAATAGTAAAACCACAGGTTTTGTGGTTTGGCAGTCATCATTTTCTCATCTAAATAAAATGTTTAAATGTCAATTTAAATTAGTTCGAGAATTTATCCAATTTGCAGTCACAGGGAAATTTTAACTTGATAAAAAAAGTTTGACTTGGAATGTGAATTCTGTTCCATAGATAATGGAAACTAAATTGAAAACTCAATTTTTATGTTAATTGAATTCTTATTTTTGCAACGCTTCGCATTCTTTGCTTAATACGAAAAATTTGTCTGTTACGCTTATCAAGTTTGTACTACACGTATACACGATAAAATACAAATTCCCAATTCATCATATATCGAAAAGCAAAGTACATAATAAAACATTGAAAAAATATTTAAATTATTAGCAAATGAAATTATAAAGTGATAAATCAAAACAAAATCAGCTATCTCATAAAGTACGTACATCGTACCTACATGAGAATTCCGATATACGGGTACATACATACCATTTGTACCACACTTGTATATTTGAAGTTTCAATTTTATTTAGTATTAATATTTCTAAAAAGGAATATATATATATATAAATATATATTTATATATTTATATATATATATTTATATATATATATTTATATATATATATTTATATATATATATTTATATATATATATTTATATATATATATTTATATATATATATATATATATATATATTTATATATATTATGTAAATAATATATAAATTATGTAAATATATATATTATGTAAGTCTGTATTATTTTACTGCAATGAGTTTAGTTTTCTCTTTTTTTTACTTTGCCAACAGTGACGCACTAAAGCAGAGTTCCGCAACTAGTAAAAAAAAACAAAGAAAAATAAATTGCATACATGCATACAAATTTTACTCTGCGCACAAAGCTTTACTTTTAGTGTGCCGTTGGACTCTGAGCTTTTGTCTGATAAAAGGTTGCGCTGCACTATAAAAACTGAGGTTAATGTATAGTAGTTATCTTTTATTAATATAGCAATTATTAAAGAGTTTGTAAATTAAAAATGGAAAATTTTATGTTTCTACAAATCTACAAATGACAATAAGACGATTGAATTAATTGAATTCTGTAGAAAAACGAAGTTAAAGTTCTATAATTTCAAAATAAAATAAATGTAGGTTACGTTTATGTTAAACAAATTAGATTAATTTACCAGAAAGGAAAGAATTTTAATACGCTAACTATATAACCTCCGACACAAGCAGGAGAGATATGATGTATATTGGATGCAATCCTTTGATGTTTATGTACGTGTAGGTCTAACAGTACAATAATTTTCTTTTCTTAACTTAGACGAGTTTCTCATTCGGTGCATACATAGGAAGGATTATATCGAAATGAAAATTTCGGTTAGACATAAATTTATTAAAAATGTACTAAGGTAACTTTTCTGTTGAGAAGTGATATACACGTTAAATAATTAATTCATTTAATTCTCGACCAGCTTATATTTCTCTCGTTTTTGAAAAAAAAAAAACTGAATTCGCTTGAATGTGTTCGTTTAAATCTTTACCCTGAATTAAATTTTTAACTTCTGTTTATCTTCATTTACTACCCAAAATAAATGGAAGTGCAAAAAGCAAACAATTCAGAGAAATATTAACAAAATGCCGACGAGAAAGAGTGAACATTATCCATTTATTGCTTATTTACGAATGATAAAAATGATTTAAAAAGACCAAGTTAATATAATTATACCAATTGTTTATTACTGCGAAAATGGTTAGTTGTTCCCTTTTATTAACATTTATTCATTTTGATTTTGAACTATTAATAGTTTTTTCGCCACACCACACTCCACCGTAAAACTTGGCACTTATTAATTTATTTAATTATTTCTGTTTTTGTTGTGAATTTTCTTTTTGTTCTTTTTTTCTTAAACTTATTATTATAGCTTAAATTATTTCCTATTGGCAATTGAAAATTACATAATTTCGCATTTGTCAAATGTCAAAACAACAAAAATAACGTCATAAATAAAAAACCCTAAGAGATAGTTAGAGATAAACTATTAGATAAAACACATTTTCAATGAGCATACAAAAGCAAATAAAATAAATAACAAAAATATTATTAAATATACGGTTGTGTCAATATATTTATATATATAATACGATATATATTATATTTATAATGTATAAGTATATACATATAATATATATAACATAATATACATAACACGTACATATTTAATATATATATATATATTACAAATACCTAAATACATACAAATTATGTAGTCTCTTATACTAACTCTCTATCCATCTTTCTAATAAATCAATTTTAACAAAACAAAATTCAAAACGTAAAATACGAATAAAAATATAACTTAACTGTGTATTGATTGTAATAAAACTAAAAACAAAAATCGTAGCTTTCGAAATAGAAAACGGAAAATCATTAAGTATTAAAGTAAAATTCATCAAAATCTATTAGAATGTGAATGTATTTAAGAAACAACAAAATATTCAATAAATTAAATTACAAACTTATTAAATGAGTATATATTGTTATGCATAATAAAAATGTAATTATACAATTCTTACGAAAACATTTGTGTTATGCAAAAATGCAAATTATTTATTTTATGAGCATGTGCTGCTCTGCTGTTGGCACATGCAATGCAAAGCCTGCGTTGCTGCAGATGCATCATCGTCGAGACTTAGTTATTCAATTTCTGTTTCAAATTTTAAAAAAGACTGACGATTAAAACAACCACAAATTAAAAAAAATTAACAAAAGAAAGAAGAATGAATGATAAATAAAAGAAAAACCCGAATTCAATAAATAAAATGATATAATTTGCATTTTTGTATGACAAAAGAACAAACATGAAAAACCTGAGATATATTTACAGAAGTATTGAATATTTAAACAAAATATACAGTGTTATTTTTATTATAAAGAAAAAATAAAAAGCATAAAAAACAAAACAAAATCCAGAAATGTGATGTGATGAAAATATCTTTTTGTCATTTGTATGTGTAGTATGTATATATATATATATACAATATAGTTAGAAACACGAACAATGTTTCGACATTTATATGAATCATTATGTTATAAGGTACGGTAAAAACCCTACAATAATTGCGCAACGAAATAATTCAAATATTTAATAATCTCCTACTTCCTTCCAAAACCATAAGCTAAAAGAATACTCACGAGTTTTTTTTTTTCAAATATATTTTTTTATTAACATAAAAATGTTTAGAAATATCATACAGAAAAAATTTCACCAATTCGAAATTTACCTTCTTCACAGGTTTTTTTAATTGCAAACAAACAAATTTTTATTATTAAACTACTGCGGCTTCTTTCTTTCGATTTCTATCTACCCCGTTCTCATATTGGAGGGTTTTACTTTTTAAATTCTCTATATTAACTTCGCGTGCCCGTGTCTGGCTGGTAGAATTTTGTGATCACTTTTTAACCCACTTGCTAAAGACCGATTTTATTCAAACTTTGCACACATGTGTATTTCCGATGACAACACTTTCTCTTAAAATTTGAGAATGATCAGGGCGTCTCATACCATTTTTTTTTTGCCATATACCGGCATCAGATCAATTAATACTATAATGACTGTGTTCTGTGTGCGCTGCTGCGCTGTGAGCAGTGCTGTTTTGCTTTACGATTGGGGTTGGAGTGCTTCGCATGTGTTTTTTATTGTTCAGCATTTGTAGTGCAATTCAGTATACTTTTGGTTATTGGAGAATTTAAATGAACAATTTTACTTTTTGTGGGTTGATTTTTTTGTCGGATTTAGCTTTATTTTTTTGTTAAAATACTTCTAAAGCGGCATGCGCTGATGAGATCACAAGTAACTTGTTTCTAAAGTGTTTCGTCGATCGTCGTTCGACATTAATTTAAATAATTAGCATATTTTTTAGTTAAAAATATATTTATTACTAGCTGTTGGGGTCGCTTCGCTACACACCTTTCGTTTTCTTATTCTAGACTCTAGATTTAGAGGAATAATGACAACATGGCAAAAATGTGTATTTGGGCTACTGACGGAGGGGCTCTATCGTGATTTCCGCCGCGAAACATTTTTACACGATATCGTGAATTTGTAATCACCAAACACGATAAACTGAAAGAGATTATTATATAAAGTTCTGGACAGAATTTCTCAACTCCGCTGTCGAACATATTTCCTTGTGCAAGATACGTCTCCTAAGCCAAAGCAATGCTGGGCATTTCAGAGAATCTGCTCGGATGACTTTATTTTCCGAACAGAACCTACATTCTGTCTCTGAGCCCACACCAATTTAGTTAAGGTTTTATCGCAAACCTGTTAGAAAACTCAGCAGCTTCCTTATGCTATCCCTACTAAAGTTAAGGATTTCCTTGTAGGAAAAAGGGATGATTAATTGTTTGGATTGCCTAAGCTCTGGGAAACCTTCCCAGTGGGCTAGATGAAGTTTGGGTTCCCAACAATTTATCAGTGCTGTGGCGGCAGCCCAGTTGACACCACAGTAGGGTTCAGGTCCTATGAACGCAGGTTCCAAGCCAGTCCTATCTAGTTCATCTGTATATTCGTTGCCTGCAAGTCCCTGATGACCAGGGACTCAACCGAGTTTGACTTTGTTGTGTCTGGCAAAAGATTGCAGTGCATCGTAACAGTTTTTGACTGATATTGATTCCATTAAATTGGACGACAGCGCTTTATGTGCTGCCTGGCTATCTGAAAATATATAATTCCTTTATTAAGGTTAATCCCAGCGCAGATCTCAATGGCATGTAGTTCCGCCTGGAAAACTGAGTTCCAGATGGGGCCCGTATGGCTAGGCCGTCTGAACTCTGGGTAAGGTTCGGCCTCGAAACAGCAGACCGAGCAGTTGAAGCCACCATGGAGAGCTCAAAAGCTTCTCTAGATACAGCAGATTACTCAAAAGCAGGACCCGAGGTTGATGCGCTTTGAGATGCATCGGTCTCATAATTATTAAATCTTGAAACAATAATGACCCACGAGAAACCGGGAAAAAGGTCACCCTTTTCAGAGTCCGGTATGCTAACGGAGGGCTAGTTAAAACTGAAGGTCACCAGGTATTTGGAGTCCGCATACTAGCGACTAAGCTCCCTCTTAGCCATGAATTCAATTAAATTGGCAAATTCGATTTACATCCTTTCCTTGGCCAAACTTTGTGCCCAAGTTTATAATTAAAAAGGTTTCGCGGTAATTAAATTGAAAGATGATCGAAAACTTTTTGAGCCAAGATGTTGAGAACTATCCGAGCTGTAGGCAAGATGGTGTTACTGAACATACTGCCCGAGAAAGTATGATACTTTTGAGGAACACTTTTGTCGAACGCTGATTTGCTGCTTTTAACATGTCTTTACATGTACCGGGCTAACAGCCCCAAACTCATTGAGGGACTCTATGAAAGAGTTTACATGAATAATCCAGCAACAACACATGAGCTATAGACCATTATCCTAACTGAAATCTGTACACTACCGCACATAGTCTTGTAGATTATACAACTCGTCGGATTTAGTTTGACGGGAGTACATCCGATACGAATTGATCCATACCTAAAATTATTTATGTTACAGAATTTGTCGGAAAACTCTAAACAGTTAAACAGCGTAACTGCAATCTTACTTTATGTATATTTTTATTAATTTTTTTTTTAAATGTTAAACACATTTAAAATTTTATGAAAAATACGTTGGTGCTCGATATTGCATGCTGCACGAACGTAACGATCTCATTAAGAAGGCAAGACCAACAAGAATTTGGGCAAGCGAGTTGCTCTGTGCATACAAGCGCCGACTGCAGTGATAATTCGGGCAGATATACTGTAACTGCCAATGGTCGTTCTCCGTTAGTCTTTATCCATCAAGGTGTCAAGGTGAATCAACAAGTGTACCTTAAACGAAAAATAATGCAGACGATAAACTTAGGTATTGCCTAACACAACGAGTTTACATAGATTTCTCAAAAGGAAAATATTAAATAAATTTGTAATTGAAAAAGTTATGAATTATTGAAACCCATACATGACTTAGTGGGCGCCGTGGCTCAGTGGATAAGTGCATGGACTTCTGAGCAGGATGTTCGTGGTTCGAATCCGGTGTTACTGGGATTCGAGTATTTTTCACGGTCCCACCTCTTGCGAATGTCTGAAAAACGTCCGAGAGCAATAACTTGTCACGGAAAGCTTCTCAATTCGCCGTTCGTATACGGCATTAAATTGTAGGTCGCTTCCATTTGTGTGCAAAAATATACATGCACAACCCAAATGGTCACGAGAAGCTATTCCTTGGATCCCAACGGTCTCTCGCGCCGAATATTATTATTATACATGACTTATCATTACCCTCCATAGCTTCAGTCAAATTTTCACAACAAGATTCTTTGTGAAAATTGTACATGGATATATAATTGGGGGTTTTTTGATATTGTAGGATTGCACACTACTTAAAACAAAAGGCTTTCACTGATAATGTATTCACAAATATTTAATAGAAAATTATATTTGTAATAACCTTTTTAATACCACCGATCAGAAAAATTGCAAAAGTCTTGTCATGGTGGTGTTGCACATAACTTTTAGAGAGTCCTTAGTTTTAAGGTACACTATTGATAAAAATAATCAAAAATTCCCAACAAACAATTTATCAATTTTAACTTTCAGTATTCCGACAGTTTTTTAATCTCCTTTTTTAAAGTGTTTACGTGATGCCACTCGATTGAGCCACAATTGTTTTTAAAACAAGTTACGTGCTGCCACGTCAGCGTAGGCTTGGTTTATATTAAGCAACCTTGCGCATATTTCTCGTTTCATTATGTTATCGGCTGCCGGATTCGGCAAGTGTGAGTTATACTGGGTACTTCGTAAAACTAACAATCCAATCCGACCCCAGGGATAGTTATAGGATTGCTCTAAATTTTGAAGTCGTGCTACTCTTCTTGTATTGACGGACCAATTGCGAGTAGACATTGGTTTAAGTAAATCGGTCTTAAAGTCAAAGCTTCAGTTTTGAATTGATTCTTTGCTGCGAAAACATATAACGTTGATACAATGTGAATTTTCCATCGTACTAATCTGTTAACTAAAGAACCTACCAAATCTCATAACAAACTCCCTTTATACACAATACTTCAATAATATGAAAGAAAAAGACGTACGCTAGCTATAGCTAAAATAAATAAGCATTGACATTAAGTACGAAAGTTAATATGGAATTCATATGGATAGAAGAAATGGCCCGCCCTCTTAAAATTTAAAAAGTATATTTAATGTGTATTTAAAGTCTTGATAAAATATGATAAAAATAATAGTATATATGTTTGTGTAAACTCTACACACTCACATACATACTTGTGAACTAATATATTATACATAGACGAAATTTAAATCTTCAATGAAAAACACAAACAAAAATATTAATTAGTATTAGTCAATTAAAAATATGAATGTAAAACCATTTGCACAATATATATATATATATATATATATATATATATATTACAACTGTGAAACATGTGTATATTTTTTGACAAACAAACAAAAAAAAACATGTACATATATATATATATATATACAAATACACATTTGAAAACGACACATGACATCCTGCACCGAACCGAAGTCCAACTACGGCTACGAAACGAATAAGATCATAGTAAATCAACGAAACCTTACTGAATATAGTTGAAAAATGTCTTTCTTAACAAAGCTAATGAAGAAATTTTATTTTAATTTGAGAAAAAAAATTATGTCATTATTAAGGCACTTGAAAACATGACATATTTTTACGTCTCGTTTTAGGACCTTGTGGATATAATTAGTAGATTTAAAAATCAAAGTTAGAAAAAAACAACAACACGAAGTACGAATAAAGCTCAAATTTTAATTTAAATACATAGATTTTAGGCATTACAAAAGATAGAGCCACCGAATCGTTATTTAAGATGAACAACATTCGAAGACATAATTATTATTACTACGTATGTATGCATGAAAACGAACAATATTAAATCTAAAAAATTCATAAGAACTTTTTCTTGATGCGAGCTTAAGTGCGACGCTTTATTAAAATGGTTATTGATAATTGAGAACAATAATTATTTATAATCAAGTACATAGTATGCCACTGAATAATATTTATGTTACCTATTAATATAACCCTATGTACATATATGTATTTGTATATTATGACGTTGTATATTTTTGTTATAGCTATTTCCCAAATTAATTACGTTAATTATTTGACAAATTTTTTATGAAAAACAAAACACCAAATGATCGTGTTTTACGTACATTAACTCTTAAACACTTAGATATCAGGCAAATTAGAAGTGAAGAGAAGATTTTTTATAATCGCTTCTTATTAGAGTAAGTCAAGAGACAAGATTTCCTGACTATGTTTACATAAAGTAAAAATTCTTAACAAAGTTTAACAAACAACCCAAATACACAAATTAAATGAAATTAATTAAAAAGTGTGCGGTGAAGCAAAGATCGAGAAAAAACAAAATGGTTTCAACTGAAAATTGTTGAGTATTTTCTATTTAATTATTAACAAAGTTATTATACACATTATATTACATATATATTATATTTATTAAACTATAATGCGACGTAAATGTAAATCAATACAAATTATACAAAAAATTAGTAAAGAAAAGATCAAAAGGCGTCTAGCTTTTTTAAGAAAGGGAGACGAGCAAATTTTTTTTTAATTGCAAAAAAAATCGGGTTGAATTATTATTTTTTTTAAATTTTATTTAGCTAGTTGATAATTGGTGGTGTGAAAAAACTTTCGACTATTTTATAATTTTATCAAACAACGTTAGACATTCTAACATTAGAACCTATCACCCGTTTGGATTTAAGACCAGCCGCCAGTTGGAAATATGTGATCAAATCGATTGATCCAGTAAACTGAAATGCGTCGACTAAATTGGCGGCGATGGTAATGGTTTTCTTTAAAGAAGACTTCTTTTGGGAATTCGCAAGCATCGCCTTGGTTAACTAATTTACGTTTATATATATATATATATATATATAAATATACGAAAGGCTCATGGGTCATAGATTGAGCTAAAAACGTAAATTAGTTAACCAAGGCGATGCTTGCGAATTCAAGACTTTTGATTAGGTTTTAGCGTTTGTAATGTAACACGTTTGTTTTTAAGTGTTTTTTGTGGCTACTATGCTTATGTCTGCTTATTTAAATTTGAGTGAAATGGCCTTTATAGTTGCCTATCAAAAGGACGCACTCGAATATGTAACGACCGTTTCTTGACAAATTCTATTCGACCGCCAATAAAATAATAAAAAATTAAACAAAATGAAAAGGGCAAATAAATTTGGTGCATTTTACTTGCTGAGGCTATTAATTACATTATTAGTTATTGTTGTAGGTATTATATTATCTTTAATAGAACGTATTTTCAACTCGATTTTGTAATGTTTGTCTTTATGAATACACGATAAGTGGTGATCAACATGGCTTTTTGTACCATTTAATTGCATATTTTTAAGGTTTCTTGGTTATTAGTTCAGTGTGTGTTTGAGTAATATCTAACACAAAGTGAACTAATAACAAAGAAACCTTAAAAATATGCAATATAAATGGTGCAAAAAATATTGATAAATATGTAACTTAAATTCGTACTATGAATTACATTGAATATTTAATATTGCAAAAATGAAGACATAATACAGATAACGTCAATTTAATTTTATCGTTTAAACAAATTATAAAAAAAAATTAGCAATGGAACGATACCAGAATTTTTTTCTTTAACGGCTCACCTATAAACGAAAAAATTGCAAATACAATTACTAATTAATTTATAAATAATATGTTATTTCATTAATCAGACTGCTGAAAAATCTCTTTTTCTTTTAAGAAAGTAAAGTGAGCTTCTCAGCTCGCCATATGGATAGTTGTAATTTAGTCTAAACATTGAATTATGGTAAAGCGTGCCCGTAGCTGGCTGGCTGGTGGGCAGAATCTTGTGATTAGTTTTTAACACACTTTCTAAAGTCAGATTTTATTCAAACTTTGCAGACATGTGTATTTCCCATGACAATACTTTTTATAAAAATTTGAAAGTGATCGGGCTGCGGGATTCGTCGGTCTCATATTAGTTTTTTCCATATACCGGCATCAGATCATTTGATACTATAATGACTGTTCTGTGTGCGCAGATGAGCTGTAAGGAGCGCTGCTTGCTTTACGATTGTGATTGTTTTGTTGTTGGGTTCCAGTGCTTCGCATTTGCTTTTGATTTTCAGCATTTATTGTGGAATTCAGTATGCTTTTGGTTATTGGAGAATTTACATGAAAAATTTTAATTTTCAAATATATTAACTTCGCGTGCCCGTGACTGACTGGCCAAATCTTGTGATCAATTTTTAACCCACTAAAAATAAAAATAAAACCCGATTTTATTATGGGATGTTTTTAAAAACTTTTATTTAACTTGACCCCTTTTTGTCTGTATTTTCGACCACTTTTTAACCACCTTCCACACGACCTAGATAGTTGAAATTTTGTGAGTATCTAAGTCAAAAATAGCATTTTTTATATTCCCTTGTGACGCGTGGCACGTGTGATGGTTTGAAATCGCCATTTTGTCGTTTTTTGAGGTCTTTTTTATTCACCTTTCATACGACCAGAGGACTGAATGTCAGGCCCATTTTAATATCGCGGGTTTTGTCGCGTGTGACGCGTGGAAAAAAGAAAATTCTTTGAAGACCTCAAACAGATATTTTTCCGATTATTACCAAATAATAAACGACTGTGTGGCGTGTTTCGATGCATATATAAAAGTTTGTTTACTTTTTTACTGAATCACCTATCGCTTATGAATCTAAGACCTAAATTTTACGTATCATACTATTAGGCTTCTAAGAAAAATTAGTCTTTGGACTGAATTACAACTAAATATACATACACGTACACACACCCGTCATTCGCATAGCAGAATACATTAGCTCGTGTGTTTATAGGTACTTGTGGAAAGGTTTTGGTAGGAACTACCAATTTATTGTTTTGTTAATTGAGTGACATAATTACTTGATGATATTAATGATTTCTCATGTGGGATATTTTCGTTATAAATAAACGATATCGTTCGTTTTTATATCTTTCTGGCATAGCCTCAATTACTACGTATCCATGGACCGCAATATTGAATCGAGTTAGTTTTTTATCGAGGTAATAACATGGCGGCGCAAACTCGTAGAGTTTCCATTAACTGAGTAGAGTTTATTTGAGTAAACCGTTGTTGTTTTTGTTTGTTGACTTGCAGCAAAACCTAACTGAACCGCTCTAGTTTCGTGGAGTTGATTTGAGTTTAACGAAACTAACTCAAATTTGCGTTTCCATGCATATAAACTCGAGTTAACCTAGGGTTAACTCGGCCATGGAAACTGTCATATACTGCTTCAAAAAAATTAAAATCAGAACAAGAATTGATAAAAATATATGTCTTCTTTAAACTATATATGTGTATGTACATATGTAAATCGAACTAGAAATGTATGTTTTCTCATATTGTCATTAAAAAAGTTTCAGACTGAAAACAAATCGAGTCCGAATAGGAGCATTTAAAATATAAAATTTATACCACTTTAAAATTAAATTAAACTTATAAAATTAATTTAATTAAAAATTTAAATTATTACATAAAATTAACCTAGCTGATAGAACCCTCTAAACAAACAGACAAAACAAAACACACATACGACAAGTAAACTGGTAATTAGGGAGTACAATACAATTAAGACTCGTATTCAATTAATTATCCCATTAATGTTATAAAATGAAATAATAGTTCAAATATTAAAAATTACTTAAACCCAAAAACCAGCTAACAAAGAATAGATATATGTCAAAAGAAACAGTTAAATTAATAACACTTCATAGAGCAATAGAGAAGAACAAAAAACGAACAATACTAATTAAAACAACACAAACATCAAAGTGTAGAAAATGTAAAGAAATACTAATTTGAATATAAATACAAAGTGCAGAAATGTATCTTGTATACTTCTCTTTTGAGAAAAATAACAAATGATAAATATGAATATTTCAAGGAATATATATATATATATTTTTTTTTTTGGTCAGGGTTTTTTTGTAGTTTTTTCTGACCATAAACTTTTGATTAAAGCATTTCGTGATCATTTTCCGTATTGCTTTTTTCAATAAATCAGGGAGAATTCTAAGAAAATAAATTGAAACCGACTACAAACGTGAGGAATGTAATATATTGTAAATTACATTCCTTCGATTTTTAATTTTTTTAATAAAGGGCTTCTTCTTTTCTTTATGTCCTGTATCCCCTTGTGGGTCCTAGGGCCTCTACTACGCCTACGCGCCATCGCGTGCGGTTCCTGGCAATGAGCTTCAGCTCTCTCCAACTCTTCCCCAATTGCGTTGCCTCCTCCTCAACTGTTCTGCGCCATGTATTTCTCGGACGACCCGTTCTTCTACCATCCTGAGATAACGGATTCCATTGCATTGCGTAGTTTGCTATGGAACTGTCGCCTTTTCGGAGTGTATGACCAATCCACTGCCACTTCCGTCGTTGGATTGTTGTGCCTATTGGTTCCTGACCCGTTATCTGGTAAAGATGTTCGTTAGAGATACGGTTAGGCCAGAAAACCCTTAGGATGTTCCGTAGGCACCTATTTACGAATTTTTGTAATCTTTTTGTGATAGTAGCGGTCACCTTCCAAGTACTGCACCCATACAACAGCACAGATTCAACATTTGAGCGGAACAATCGCAGCTTGGTGTTTAAGCTGATCGTATTGCTTCGCTATATCATGGACAACATTTCAAACACCGATTATGCTTTGCCGATTCGGTTGACAATGTCCTGTTCGGTTCCACCTTTGGTCGAGACAATACTCCCAAGATATTGGAAACTCGCTACTCTCTCTACCGGCTGTCCAGCAATGTTAACATGAACATGAGTAACTGAGTTAGTGCCGAGGTTGACGATTTTGGTTTTGGCAGTATTAATCTTCACACCCGCAACATTTGCCTCCCTCTCCACATTTGTAGTCATTTGGTGCAGCTCCATAATTCTATGTAAGATTAAACAAACGTCGTCAGCGTAATCCAGATGTTTGAGTTGAGATGTAAGAGTCCAACGAATTCCTCCGTTTCCAGTAGATAAAGCTGCGCGAAGAACATCGATAATCACCAACAAAAAAAGTATCGGCGATAGAATGCAACCTTGTCGTACCCCACTTAGGATCTCGAATTCCTCTGACAGCTTTCCTCTATGCAACACATGACATTTAGAGCCATCATAGGTTGCTTTAATAATAGCTATTAGTTTATCGGGTATACCTCTCCTGCGCAAGGCGAGCCAGATAAACTGTCTGTTGACACTGTCAAATGCCTTCTCAAAATCAATGAACAGCAGGTGCAGTGGTGACCGGAATTCAACGCACTGTTCAATAATGATCCGCAGGGTGTTTATGTGGTCTACACAGAAGGATCCAGTGCGGAAACCTGCTTGTTCGGCATCGAGTGTATCTTCCAGATGTTCCTTAATACGCTCAAGTACTACTTTGGCTATTACTTTTGCAACTGCAGGGAGAACGCAAATGCCTCTCCAGTTTTCGCACTCCATAAGACTACCTTATTTAGGGAGCTTGACAATCATTCCCTTGTTCCACTCGTCGGGAAAACTTTCTACCTCCCAAGCTCTCTCTATAGAGGATATAAAAGCTCTGCTGATGTCGTTGGAGCTGCACGCAGAAGCTCTGCGGGTATACCATCTAGTCCTACCGACTTGTTGTTCTTTAGTGCGTTAATGCTCCCTGCTTCCTCTGCTTCTGAGGCCAGGTTGTTAATATATTTACGTTTGTCACGTCTTACGCTACGCTGCACTTCTCCCATTTTTCTTCGATACATGGACTCTAGCTCGCTCCTCGCTGCTGATGGGATATCTACAATACGAGCATTAAGTAGCTTACGTTCTTCAATCCGCCTCCAGGTATCTTCGGTAAGCCACGTGCTGTGCCTTGCCTGGCTTCTACCAACAATACTTTCAGCTCCAGATGTGAAAACATTTTTCACAGCCTTCCAATTTTCCTGGATGGTTGTCGGCAGTGAGCTGCTGATTGCTTCCACTCCTTGCGATAAATGATCCCTTAATTGTTGGCGAACTGATGTTATACCTAGGCATTCGGATGATATTGCTGATTCTATGAACTGATGCAGTACGTAACCAGTAGCTACCATAAGGTGATGATCACGTACCATACCCATGTCGGCTACTCGTCTGTTTCGGACGTCTAACAGACAGCTCCTAAAACGTCGGCTGATCGCCACATGGTCGATTTGGTTGGATATGATTGCCTGTCAGTTGACACCCAGCTGACCTTGTGGCAAGTCTTATGCTCAAACATGGTGCCTCCTATGACAAGGTTGTTGGTGATGGAAAAATCAACAAATCTTTCACCATTGTCATTTCGTTCGCCGAGGCCGTGCTTCCCAATCACATGCTTGAGTCCTACATTGTAGTTGCCAACCTTGGCATTCAAGTCCCCCATCACGATGACGATATCTCCGTTCGGCGTTGCGTTAATACAGCGTTTAGTTGATTGTAGAAGTTGTCCTTTTCATCCTCAGTCGAGGGATTCGTTGGGGCGTAGCATTGTATGATCGTGACGCGCCGTACTCTAGTCCGAAATCTGGCCGATAAGATCCTATCACTATGCGGGTGCCAGGAAATTAGGCCTCCACGTGCTGTTGGCGTTAGCAGCAGACCCACTCCAGATTCACGGGGACTGCCAGAGGGTTTGCCAGAGTAGAGTAGCACAGTGTTACACGTTGGGGATTGGTACTCTCCCGCGTCGAACCATCTTACTTCACTCACTCCCAGTATGTCCAAATTGTATCGAAGAAACTCACGTTCCAGTTGAAGACATCTGGCATTTTGAGGTCCTTCACTCCCAGAATCAAGGGGCGTCCTCACATTCCAGAAACCAATCTTAGTCCGGGTAAAATAGCCAAAAGTCGTCATTATTCGATCACTACTTATCCGAGGCGTTGTGTCAGTTTCATTAGCGGGTATTTTTCGGTACCGCAGGGTGCTAGCCCACGTTACCTAGACTAGAAACGCTAGACCGTTCGCACTTGCAGTTTTAGCCTACATGTATAAGGATTTATACACATAGTTGCCCGGGGACCACCACGAGGAGATAGAGCAAGCACTACATCACGAACTTGATTGTTGCGCTACTGGCCCAAACCAAGTTTTGAGCAGTCAGTAGTTTCCCGATCAATCGCAATGCAGATCCCAATAAAGGGCTTAGCCCACCTTATTTCTGTGGCGAAACTCATTCAGGGAGTTCTCCCCTGGCAATAAGTTTAAATTAAAAAAAAAATTCATGAAAAAACGCTTTATTCTTTAAAAAAAAAAGTATGCTTAGTGTGCAAATTAACCAATAAAGTGACTTATAAGCTTTCAAAAACCACACACAACACCACAGAATTAAAATTGACACAAGTATTGCGATTGAATTCAAGGAGAGGTGGCATGTAACTGGCTATTTCTCTTGAGCATCGCTGGTGGAAGAAGCGATAAAACAGTGACAAACAGGAAACGTTCCTACGGTGTTCAAACGATTCTATTGATTTCGCAATGTTTTTTTTCGTCACCGATAAGTCTTATCGCACGGTTTTGTTTTCTATCTAGCTGATGCAAAGTAGTTTTAGGCGCACCAGACCAGATATGACAATTGTACTCAAGTTTAGGGCGACAAAAAGCCTCGTAGATAGTAGCCAGATCAGAGGCAGTGAAATATTTCGTGCACCGGGTTAGAAAACCTAAACATTTCGCAGCATTTTTGGCAACGGTTACATACTAAGTTGTTTGAGTTGCACATGAGGACGTTCCTCAAACTTATATGAGTAGCTGAGATATTTCATTAGCTGAAAATTGATCAGCGTTTCTATGACCTTGGAAAGAATGTATGTAAGTGCTATCGGTCGGTACGAAGAAGGAGATGACGGCTCGCCTTTTTTGGGTATGGGCTGGTCAAAGGCTGTTTTCCAACTCCTCGGGAAGAGTAGAAGAATAGGATAGATGGAAAAACTTACGCAATGGTTATGCCAGCTTGGAAGAACACCTCTTCAGAATTAATGGGGAAATACCATCTGACCCAGCGGATTTGTGAGTGTTGAGATCGTTTAAAACTCTAGCAACTGCACGAGTACGAATGAAGATCTGTTCCATAGATTGTTCAATACTCGGAGGTGCAGGCGGCATCAATGCACAATCTGGAAGCGTGGAGCTAGCTGCAAAATGTGCAGCAAACAGATTGGCTTTGTCTTTAGAGTTGACAACTGGAGTGTCATTATAAAAAAGCGATGGAATTGACGACGAGGCTGTATTTTTGATTCTTTTCACGAATGACCAAACATTTTTACTACCTTTGGGACATTGTAGTATTTTTTTCCCTTAGTTTTTGGTCGTAGGCGAATTTGACTCGCCGAAGATGAGCATTGCAATCATTTCTGGTTCTTTTAAAATTTGTTCGGTTTTCCTCAGTAGGGTTAGCTTTGTAAAGCCGAAAGCATACCTCTCTAATCTTAAAAGCCTATTTACAGCACTAGACATACCATCCATCCTCCTTTGGTTTCACAGGACTTATTCCTGGAGGGGATAAATTCTCTCACGCCAATAAGGATGATGTTTGCGATTGCATCAGCGGCGACATCCACGTTGCTATCACGAAACAATAGCGACCAGTTATTTATCCCAAAGAAGTTGTTAAGGCCGTCTCAATTGGCTTTCTCGTATTGCCATACTGTGTTTTTGGAAGTTTTTTCTCTAACTGCGTGGTTTATTAATGTGAAATTAGCTGATACTACACACTGGTCTGACGTGCCTAGAGGCGATAATACATTAACAGAGTATTTATAGGGTCTAGAGGTGAGGAACAAGTCAAGTGAGTGCGGAATGATTTGCAAAGTGAGCTGTTCTTGTAGGCTCATTTGTACCATCACTCTCAGCCATATGAAATTAAACTACGGACATAAATTGGGAGTCTGCGTCGAGGGAAAAATAATGGCACTAAGCTATACCCAGGCAGATTTAAATCCGAAGTATCAGAATTCTCAAATACTTGAGTTTCGCTCAGTGCCAGAATTGCTGGCCTGTGGACATGTACATAAGTAAACACATCAAAAATTCGTTCCCAGCCCACGAATGTTGCTGAGATCCACTCTGAAGTCACACATAACTACAAAAAACAAACCACAAAACACAACTTACCGCTTCTTTTAACCGAATTTGAGTAGTGGATGTCTCACAGTGGATTATTGACACAAATTGTCACCAGTGTTATACCTTCACGACAAAATGAGTCAAATCACCATTAGAATCAAACACTCAAAATATAGTACGTACAAAGCATCGCAGCACATAGCACACAGTCATTATGATGCCGCTATAATGGCGTGGTGTTCGTACAGCACAGAAAGCAGCGCTGCGAACAGTGCAGCACACAGTCATTCGACTTTAGTTATTTAGCTACCACGCCACGAAAGGCGCTTTGATTTTAACGGGATAATATAAAGCCTATGTTCACCCTAAAAGTCCATTCTAAATATTGGTGAAAAATTTTTTGAAATCAGTCCAGTAGTTTCGAAGATTAACTCCTACACACAAACCTACATTACCTCCTTATAATATTGTTATGAAATTTAGGCTTGAAGTTCTTGAAGGATTTTGCAAAGAAAACATAACACAACTTAATTAATTTACAAATGATAACTTTAATTAACAAACAGTAAAAATTAACACAAGTTCACAATTTTAAACTGGACAACTTTTAAATGCACACAAAAACATTTGTACGTTACAATAATTTTCTTAGGTGGTAGCTTTATCACTTGCAAGAACTTTTAGAACTTGACTGGTTGAATTCCAAATAACTAAATGCGAACGCCACCTTTTATACTCATTAAAAAACTTCCAATCTTATAGACAGAAATATCGAGAAAAGATACAAACCGGACAAACCGGTTTGAACACATTTTAACTTAAAGTCCGTTATATTTCAAATAATCTAATCCAGCCTAAAAGTATGCTATACAAAATTGCTTAGTTCTAATTCAGTGCCTAGTATGCGGTATGTACATTGCAATTTATCTACGCTACTAAATACTTTTCGTAACAATATTACTAGTTTTTAACTCCGGCGTTACCCGGGACCCGCCGACAACACAATACCAAGACAACGTTTAGACAGCTTATTACGAACATTTTTTTAAAAATATGAGCCAAATCGGTCCAGCCGTTCAACCGTGAAAAGGTAACAGACAAGACAGACAGATTGGATAAGTATTTATTAATATATGTAGAGGTATAGATTATTATGTTATTATAATTATTGGTATTATTGGGGGCCCGAAGGCGAAGCTAATTATTATTATGACAAAGGATTTTTTTTCTACGTGTGTGTGTTGCTGATTTTATCCACTAGTATATCTCGACTTCTACCGATCAGAATTTTGTTGGACTTCGTCGTTTTAGATTTTTAAATTATCTATATTAACTTCGCGTGCCCGTGTGTTTGTTTGTGTTTTCGTTTGTCGTGGAATGTTGAGATCAATTTTTAACCCACTTCCCAAAGCCCAATTTCATTGAAACTTTGCACACATGTGCTTTTCTGAAAACACTTTCTATTGAAATTTGGGCCGAGGGACCTGCCCATATAATTTTTTCTAAAGTAACCCGATTTTCTTCGAATTTTATACACGTGTTTATATCGAATGGACAAAACTTTCTGTAAAATTTTTGGAGTGATCGGGCCCTGAGGACCAAGGGGCGCCCATAAATATTTTTAAAATTAATCAATTTTCTGTAAAATTTTTGAGGCCTGAGTGAGGGGCCCATATAATTTTTTTTTAAAAATTTCTTTAAATTTTAAACACATGTATGTATATCTCCGATGGACAAAACTTTTTTTTAAAAAATTTTCATGATCGGGCCCTGGGGTTTCCAAATTTCTTTTAAAAAAGTAACCCGTTTTTATTCAAACCTAGCACACATGTGTATTTCCGATTAGAGAATTTGCACGAAAATTTTTAATTTTTAGGGGTTGTTTTTTTATTTATAGGTTTAGGAGGAAACATATATAAAAAACGGGGTTTTATAGTAAGTAAAAACTCTTAATTAAGTCTAGTCTGAATTGCAACTATCCGTATGGCGAGCAGAGATGCTCCGCTTTACTATCTTAGTTATTGTTATTATAATTATTATGTTATTATAATTATTATGTTATTATAATTTTTATGTTATTATAATTATTAACGTTATTATAATTATTGTCATTACATTTATTATATTGTTATATATTTTTTATTTATATTTTAATTATTTTATATTTATTATGTATTATATATATACATATACATATGTATATAGGGTGTCCCAACAAGAGCGCTGGATTTAAATTTACCGCCATTTGGTAAATACGAGTTGTACGGTGATTTTTTTGACATTTGTCACGTACCACGCGATTTGCTTAATTAAAAAATAAATGTGTTTTTTCTTTAAAATTGATGTACAAAAATTTGAATTTGAATACAAGGGAATCCGGCGCTCTTGTTGGGACACTCTTTATATATATATATATATTATATTATATTCACTATAATTATTTCTTTATTATAATTATTACTTTATTATAATTATTTTGTTATTGTAATTATTTGGTTATTATAATTATTATGTTATAACTATAACTATGTTTAATTTAATTATAATTATGTTAATATAATTATTATTATGTTAATATAGTTATTTTTATGTTAATATAATTATTATAATGTTATCTATTACAAATATTTTTTGTTTAGATTTATATTTTTATTTTGGGCCCCGTTCATTAGAGCTATATTTCTTTCCTTGGTGCGTTCCCTCGTTATCCGTATACAAGTTCTCCCTCTCTTCAATTTTAATCTTTCTTTAAATTGGAATTTTTAAAAAAGAATTTTCATAATCAACTACACATTGAAATTTCGATAGAAAGTTGCTTCCTATTATACCGTCATACGGAAGATTTATCTGATCGGTAAGTAGGGGGAATAGATGGTCCAAAAGCATGCTTTGTTTGTTGGTTTTAAACTCTAAAGTACCCCCAGTAAATTAGCCACAGGGTTTTTAATGCATCCCCAGTTATAGTAGATATGGTGTAGAGTTTATCATTGCTTTTTAGATTTTTAATACAGGAATTTTTTAAAAGGCTTATTATCTTTTATCCGAGGTACTAAATCTGAGACGTATCACTGGTGCCTTAAATTCAGGACAGAACGATACGTGAAATTGCAGGTTTAGTTCGCGGATTGATGTACTTCGGCTGTGGTAATCATTCGAGAGGGATTGCCGCACGTCTCCACGCGAATGAAATCGTTTCCCGACTCTTGTGCCTGATTTATACGCGAATACCGGATACCGTGGTTATCATTATGCCTAGCGTTATTTTCGGGGCTCGAACATCCGCTGAATCTGACGGTTGCAAATTTGTCCCAATATCCCTATGCCCATGTACCTTGGGGGTAGTTCATCGCAGTACCATTCCTGGATAACCGTAATCTACACTCGTTTTGGGTTTTCTGCAATAGGTGCACGTGATACCTGACGTGTAGCTCTTTCTTAATGGGTGGTCTATTCGAAAAACTGGGGAACTGGTTATTGCGGTGTGGCCTGGCTTATCGCAAATTTGGAAAAATCTTGTTGGTTGATGAGTTCTGGTAGAAAAGACTTGCGAATTGTGGTCTATGCGTGCAGCATGACCTTTGGCATGAGCTATTATTTTCTTAAGATCAGCCCCACCAGTCTTTAGCCTAATTTGGTGGTTCTTCAACTTCTCTCAATGGCTTGAATTGCCAATTTTCGGTTTTCTTCCACGAGAAATTTTCTGACTGTTTCATCGCTGGTTGTGGCAAAAGTAGCAGAGTTGAGATAGTTTAGAGCTGCGCAAACACGCTCACCAAATTCGTTTACCGTTTCCTTAAAACGTTGTTTGGTGATTAACAACTCATTGTGAGCAGAGGAACGCGTTTTCACTTCCTTATGCGCGGACTTTAATTTTTCCTTGAGCGCTGCCCAAGTTGGAAAGGAGTTAAACTGAGTCAACTCAAAAGCGGGACTTTGCAACTTAATTTTGACCATTTCTAAAAAGGTCGGTTGGTCTACTGCTTTTATTGAACTAAACAGTGTATCGCCACACGATAAAAATGTTGCTAACTCTGTTAGTTTTTCGTCAAAAACAGGAATGATGTTGAAGACATCGGTTATTTCCACCGTCATTTCCATGTTTGGTGGATTTGTAACTGTTTCCTTAACAAAATGAAAAAGTAAATTTTCAAATAGCCTAACGTTAATTTTTGCCTGCCTAGTTGCCTGCCTCGTTATTTGCAAATGCGGAATTTTAAAATTTAGTCGCGAAACACAAAAGAGAATTAAAGGATTAAAGGGACACGAAATGAATGAACATTACACAGTATAAAAAAAATGTAAATATGATATACTAGCTTAAATACCCAGCGTTGCCCCCCCCCCCCCCCCCACAATAACACGTCATCACAACTGATCACCAAGACCCTTCAGGACCCAAGTTGACATAGCTCCCACACAACACACAAGGGGTGCCGTAAAAGTTCATAGAAAAAGTAAGAAATTAAGAAATTTCATCAAAAATTGCTTTATTGCTTTTCAAAATATTCGCCTTTAAGATCTATACACTTTTGCATACGCTCAAACCATTTATCGAAACAATTTTTGCAGTCCGAAGATGATAGCTCCAAAACATGGTTTTTGAATGCTTCAACCGCTTCTTCAGGCGATAAAAATCGTTGTCCACGCATCTTATTTTTGGGAACAGGAAGAAGTCATTGGGTGCCAAGTCGGGGCTGTAAGGCGGATGACCCATCAATTCGATCGTTTGAGTGATCAAATACTCGCTTGTTTGATGTGATATGTGTGAGCTCGCATTATCGTGATGCAAAATGATTCGCCGTTGTGGGTTGGTTTTCTCTCAGTTTGTTGAAAACCGCTGAATTGACTGTCTTTTGATTTTCAAGAGCCACAGTAGCCACATGACCGGTTTTCGTGAAGAAACACGCTACCATTTGCTTCCCAACGCTCCGAGCTCGCACAATTTATTGGTTTATCTTCGAATTGGAAGACCCAAACAGTCGATTCCCCTTTTCTTTACGGCTCATACGCAAATATCCTTGACTCATCACCTGTCACGATCTTGTATACGTTTTTGGAAGTACCTGCAACGAATTTTTCAAGCATTTGGCGGCACCAATCGACACGAACCTTTTCTTGTGCGTCCACCGTGGAATCCAACGTGCACATAGCTTCCTCACCTTTAAATGTTTATCTAAGATCGTATATACGCTGATGTTACTAATGCCTAGGCATGCCTCGATGTCCCGATAAGTCACATGACGATCCTCTTCAATCAGTTTTCTCACAGCATCGATGTTTTCTGGCAAAACAGCTGTTTTTGGACCACCTTCACGAGGCTCGTCTTTGAGTGAACGTCGTTCGGGTTTAAATTCATTGTACCAATTATAAACACTAGCCAAGGTTGGTGCTTCGTCGCCAACAGTCGAATGAAGTGATTCAAAGCACTGTTGTTGAGTTAGCTCCTTTTGAAAATCGTCAAAAATCATCACACGAAAATTTTCAAGCGATAATTCCATTTTTTCACTGAATTTTTCAAGTAAATAAAAAACAATGTTACGATGCGAACTGACAGATTACTTTTGAGAAACATAACCTCCAAAAATTTTAAACTTTTTGACTGACATAGAGATTTACATCGGAAAACACTAGTATTGCCATTTTCTAAAAACATTTACGGCACCCTATGTATCAGCACTATTATTAATATTATGTTAATTTTAGTTTTAATTTTAATTTTAATAAAGGTTTTGCCCACCTTATTGCCATGGGGCAAGCCATTCAGGGAGTTGTCCCTTGGAAATAAGTTGATCACGTAGAGAACAGGGAGTGTTTTTATTTGCTTGTTATTAGTTTAGTGTTTAAAATTCAACTACCGCCCTTAGTTATCGCAGCAGTGGTCTTTTATAATATTTTGGTTGGATCGACCAACCAATATGATTGGTCGCTTGCGATCCACTAGTAAAACGACTGCATTGTTTGCATGAACTAGTGTTCATTACACAATGCAATATGCAAACACAGCCGATCTGCAACATCCCTTTACATTCTGCAGTCGAGCCACTTAACGGTCGCCTTGGAATTGCCCTCCTGCTGATATTACTATTTCGTAATATCAGATACACTAACTTTTCTTTGGTATCGTATCGGCATGTGTGTGCTGTGCTCGAAACTCGAGATGCATAAAGGATCAAAGTGCCTTTAATGCGTCTTGATCGGTTTCGTAAAACACCGAACGTATTCTGCAGATTAGTGGAGGATATTAATTTGGTAGTTTGAGTTTAATGACAATGTACCAGGCAGTACCGCATAAATTAAGTTATTTATGCAATCGAAAGCAGATGTGGGTAAAGTGCAGAGAGATCGTGTCTGGTCAGGACCAGGATTGAATAGTTATGCCAGTGACAACACATTGCTAAACTCAGATGGAAACTTTTTTGGGTCTTGTATAAACTCATTAAGCAGTTCCGCAAGTTTTTCGTGTGTGGCGTTCAGTCGCTTAAACCAGAAGTTCTGTATCTTATCTAGTCCTGGCGATTTCCAATTCTGAGTCTTAGCAATGATCTCTTTCACTTGACGGGTGTTAAACAGTCGAGGGACATTTCTTCGTTGTTCTGGTATCTCTGTTTTTCTTCGTTAATCCACTGTGCGTATGTGTGTGGTTTGCTTGGGTTGACCATATTGATGACCAGTACTTCTCAGTATCGTCCTTATTAGGTAAGGCATCTTCGTCGCTTTCTGATTTCACTTTAAGGTTCTGTTATTTTTGTGCCTTTGATTTGACAATATCATTACGCAGTTTTGTTATTTGTACTGACAGTTTCTGTTTTATTGTGGCTCTAATCAAGGTGGTATTAAAGTTATTTATTTCGTATCGGGAATGATTACTGTGGACTTTAAAGATGTTCCGCATTTTGTTTTTGAGTCGTCTTGAGCTAATACCATTCATGTAACTGTTAAATCTTTCTAGGTCGCTTATTAGTTTTAAGTTTTTTATTTTAGTCTCAATCCGCTTCAGGGTTATATTTTCCTTTCTCTTTTTCATTTCTCCTTGTTGGGTATCTTATTTTTTATCCCATTTTGATTGAAACTGTAATGGCTGCAGTGTAAACCAGAGTATGCAATTCTCCTAAGGTCATTGGACATTGGACGTCATTGACATCACTATAGGGATTTTCAGACATGTTTGTGTTTTGATCTGTCGGATTTAAATTAGTTGGGCTGAATGGTGATTGTCAGCAATTTGAACTTCGCTAGGTGTATTCTGGTTATGAATTTCTTTATTTGCTATATTGCTTTCAATAAAAAAATAAAAATTACAACAACAAACACATTCGATAGACCAGAAAATGGTTTAGCGTTAACCAAAAAAAATTTGTGGTTAAGAAATATTTAACCAAATTTTTAGTTATAATTCCCACCACCAGAGTCGACTTTTAAAAATTATGTATGAATAAGTTGGCAAACACATGAAACAAAAAATTGATTAAAATTTGGTTAGTTTTTGCTGTTGCTTTGATCAGCCGTTAACCACAAAAAATACCTAACTCATTTTGTTGAAAGCAATATAGCAATTTTGTTTTTACTGATTGGTGCTGTGAGAGCCACATCGGGTGGTGCATGCTGTTCACTTGTAGGCTGGGTATTGATATTATTGTTTTCTGTGTTCTGAGGCTCATTTATCACACTCGGTCCAGGTACCAAACCAAGTGCGCTGGAGTTAATATTCGATCCCGACGCGATGGGGTTATCCGAATTCCCCGGGTTGATTTCATCATTTGTATCACACATGTTGTCAAATTTTCCATTTTAGACCGTCTGGCAGGTTGAAATACACAAGGCCGCTTCTAATATTATTATTAATATTATTATTATTATTATTAGTATTATTTTTATTATTATGTTAATATTATTATTGATATTAACACAAAAATAGTTACAACAAAATTAAGTAAATAATAAACGTAAACAACACTTAAACGATAATAACTTAATTAGTGTAAATCACGAGCAACATATGAAAGTAATTGTATTATAACTACGTCTATATGCAACTATGCATATTATTAATAATTAAAGGCAAACGATGTATATTATATACAAGAAAATAAGGAATACAAATATTTAGAAAAATATAAATAAACAACCATGAAAAGGAAAAAGAACCGAATAATTGAAACAGTTGTGTAATGTATGTAAAACATTTATGAGAGAAAGAAGAACACAAAAGGCTGTAATTTTAAGAATAATACTAAAAAAATTAGATTAAAAGAAATGAGAAATAAAGTAAGTAATAATTTTACTTCTAGTACTAAATTATCCAAATTATCAAAAAATAAATTAATTAATACGGATATATATATAAATATATATATATATAAATATATATATATAAATATATATATATAAATATATATATATAAATATATATATATATATATATATATATATATATATATATATATTTATATATTATTAATTATTATATATATATATATATATATATATATATATATATTTATATATATATATATATATATATATATAAAATATATATGTAGATATAGTATAATATATAAATGTGCGTATGTACGAAACAATGTTTAAGACGTATATATGATAATAAAACTGTAAAAAAGGAATGTATTTTTTTCTTTTAGTTTCGAATTAATTTGATAGTAATTTTTGTCCCTTATCAAAAATAACTGTTTTGTGTTTTGATATTAACCGAGAATTCCAGTTTGTTGTCCTTCAATCCAGACTTTTTCAAAACTTTTATTTAACTTAACTTGACCCCTTTTTTTCTGTATTTTCGAAAACTGTGAGGTCCTTTTTAACCGCGTTCCACATGACCTAGAGAGCTGAAATTTTGTGAGTGTAAGTCCAAAATAGCATTTTTGATATTCCGCGTATTACGCGTGTGGCGCGTGCGACGGGTTGAAATTTCGATTTGTTTTTTCGACTTTTTGAGGTATTTTTTAACAAAAGGTCTAAGATGCGATTATAAGACTTGTTCCTATGGCAATTTTGAAATATGGTTATCATGGTCTGGAAATTCGGGAATAAAGCAATTTCTCAAGCCATTTGCATGAAATTAGGTACGTAGGACTAAGATGCGAATATAATACTTGTTCCTATGGCAATTCTAGAATATGGTCATTATGGTCTGGAATTTCGGGAACAAAGCAATTTACCAAGCGATGAAATTCGGTTTGTAGGACAAAGATACCACTATAAGACTTGTTTCTATGGCAACTCTGGAATATGGTCATTATGTTCTGAAATTTCGGAAACAAAGGAATCTCTCAAGCGATTCGCATGAAATTCGGTATGGACTAAGATTATAGAGATGCGACTATAATACTTGTTCCCATGGCAATTCTGGAATATGGTCATTATGGTCTGGAGCTGAGGGAACAATGCAATCTCTAAAGCGATTTGCATGAAATTCGGTATGTAGGACTAAGATGCGACTATAAGAGTAGTTCCTATGGCAATTTTGAAATATGGTCATCATGGTCTTGAATTTCGGGAACAAAGCTATCTCTCAAGCGATTCGTATGTAAATCGATATGAGGACTAAGATGGGACTTTATGACTTGTTCCTATGAAAATTCTAGGATATGGCCAATCATCATCATATTTAGCTCTACAACCGGGGTCCGCTCCTGGCCTACCGCAAAAATTCTCTCCACCGGTCCCGATTTCGAGCCGATGTCATCCAGTTTGGCATCCCTAAACTCTGAGCGTCCTGGTCTACGCCATCCTTCCAGCGTATTCTTGGCCGGCCTCGCTGTCGTGTTCCATAAATCCTACCGCAAAGGACTTTCCGAGCAGGATCCTATTCACTCATGCGAGCTAGGTGTCCTGCCCACCGGAGCCTACCGAGCTTAATTTTCTTCAAGACATCGCCATCGCGGTAACTCTCGAAGTTCTCATCATTATAGAGTCTCCGGAATCGTCCTTCCACACATACGGGGCCAACAATTATCCGTAAGACTTTTCTCTCGAACGTGGCTAAGAGGTCAGAATGCTTTTTGCTAAGCACCCAAGTCTCGGATCCATATGTAAGTACTGGTATGACCATTGTCTTATATAGCAGCAGCTTGGATGTTATGGTTAAGTTCCTGGATTTGAAGAGTCTTGACAGACTATAGTAGGCTTTGTTGGCTTTAAGCAACCCTGCGCGTATTTCTGGTTCCATTCTGTTATCGGCTACTATATTTGACCCGAGATTGGAAAGGATTGCATTACTTCAAATTCGCGCTCCACTATTTGAATTAAGGGACCAATGTTGGATCTTCTACTCGCAGACGTGGCCACCATGTACTTTGTTTTGCTCTCATTTATGTGCAGCCCTAGATTTCGTGCACCTGCTCTATCTGGATGAAAGCTTCCTGTACAGCTCTTGCGTTTCTACCAACGATGTCAATATCGTATGCGTAAGCCAGTATCTGAATGGACTTATAGAGGATTGTTCCTCTCGCCGTTACGTCAGAGTCTCGGATCACTTTCTCCAACGCCAGATTGAAGAGGACGCAGGCCAGTCCATCCACTTGTCGGAGCCCGTTATAGATGTTGGATGGGCTTGATAGTAATCCGGATATTTTTACTTGGCTCTTAACATTGGTCATGGTTAACCTACATAGTCGTGTCAGTTTATTTGGGATGCCGAATTCTCGCAAGGCTTTATAAAGTTCACTCTGGCTATTCTATCATAGGCTTTAAAGTCTATAAAAAGATGGTGTAGTGAGTTTTGAAACTCTAGACATTTTTCCATCACCTTTCTTAGGGTGTAAATCTGATCAGTTGTTGATTTGCCTGGTATGAAGCCACACTGGTATGGACCAATGATGACTTTAGCGTATAGGGCTATCCTGTCTTGAAGGATAGAGAAGAAAATCTTATACGCGGTACACAACAACGTTATACCACGATAATTGCTGCATTTTGTGATATCTCCCTTCTTATGTATGGGGCACAGGAATGCCTCTTCGCCAGTCTTCTGGCACAGCTTCTTCTTCCCATACTTGCAGTATTATTTCATGAATTGCTTGGTGTAATGTGGGGCCTCCTATTTTTATCAGTTCCGCTGGGATCCCATCAGATCCCGGGGCCTTATTATTTTTGAGTCGATTTATTGCTCTGGTAAATTCGTCAATGCTTGGTGGCGGCAGCATAGCATGATCTTCGGTCATTGGTGGATCCCCTAATTCCTCAGTTAGCTGGCCATTCAGCAACTCATGAAAGTGTTCTTCCCATCGCTCTAAGATGCCTTTAAGATCGGCGATCAGATTACCCTCTTTGTCCTTGCAGTATGTGCAACGTAGTGTACATACCGCGGACACTTTGGTAGAACTTCCGGGCCTGGTGCTGTCCTTGCTCCCTGTACTGTTCCAGGTCACGGACGAGATTCTTCCAGGCTGCTTACTTCGCCGGTGAACTCTTCTGAGCTCTTTATATTCATCTTCGCGTACCTGTGTTATATGAGATTGTTGCATTGCTCGGTACGCAACATTCTTAAGTTCAGTCGCTAGCTTACATTCGTCATCGAACCAGTCGTTTCGAACTCTACGACTACTGCATAAGATGGAGTCAGCAGTACTAATGACAGTATTCTTAAGGCGTGTCCATTTCTCTTCTACGCCCGGCATCTCAGCCTCAGGACTTACTCTTCCTGCATTTAGGGCGAGTCATATCGCTTGACCGTAGTTGTTTCTGGTCTCTTTATTGCGAAGGGCAGCCGTGTTGACTCGAATCTGATTCGCGGATGCAGTCTTTCGTGATGATGCAACCCGCGCTCGGAGCACCATACCAACAAGATAGTGGTCCGAGTCGACGTTGGCACCTCGGTACGTTCGTACGAGTGGTTCGGGTTGTGGTGGCTTTGTGGATATTTTTACGCGCAAACTCGCAACGAACCAATTATTGCTTGCTCTCTATGACTCGTTGTCCATTGTCATTAGTGTTCTCGTGTAAGCTATGGGTGCCAATGTACTGCCTGAATACTGACTCCCTACCAATTTTAGCATTCATATCCCCCAGAATGATTTTTACATCATACTGAGGGCAGGCATGGAGTTCCCGTGTGACTTATTCAAAGAATTCTTCTTTTTCATCATCTGGGGAATCCTCCGTAGGTGCGCGAACGTTTATGAGGCTTATGTTTTTAAATTTGCCCCGCACGCGAAGGGTGCATGGACGTTTATTTATTGCTTTAAAGCCGATAACGGTGGGTTTCATTCTTTTGCTGACTAGAAACCCCACCCCGAGCACATGATGTCTTGCATGACAGCTGTAATATATGTTATATTCTGATTTTTGTAAGACACCATTCCCTGTCCACCGCAGCTCCTGGATTGCTGTTATGTCAGCCTTATATTTAGACAGGGTATCGGCCAGCTGCTGTAAAAATCGAGCTCTATACAGTGAGGTACGTTCCATGAGAAAATTCTTAAATCGTTTAGCCGTTTTCGTTGCCGTGGTCGTCGTCGTTCATCAGTGTATTCGAGGCTAATTTTGGGTTCCGTAATAATAATTTTTTACAGGCGAGGTTATTGGCCTCGCGCCAACCTTACTTTGAAGGGACAAGCCCGATAATTCAGCTTTTCCTGCATTGGAGGATAATTACCGGCGGCCACCACCTGGAGGTTTGATCGCACTTCCACCAGTCAGAGATAGTTACGGCCACCTGCAATTCTAGAGCATTCTGTATTATTCCCCCTATTCTGCTGATGTCTAACCGCCATGATATTGCCAATAGGGACTGGAATGTTGGAAACTAAACCATTTCTCAAGAACTTGTGTAAAATTCGGTAAGCAGGACTATTTTTGCCTTTTAATTTAATCGTAATATCGACCACAACGCCAAATAAGTTTCACTTTAACCGCGCGTAAAGGTTACAAGCACTCATTTTTTAACAGCTCTTACTTCTTCTACTACTACCGCCGCACCAATATCCAATATGCAATATGAACCTACCACAAAACCTTCTCTATAGAAAGCCCAACTCTACGCATACTAATGCTGTAAACCAAGACCAAACGCATGTGTGTTTGTGGGATGTGAATACAGTGTACAAAAAATAAGAAGTCGCAAAGAGCGAGAAACGTAAGATGTGGTAGTGGGAAACAGAAAAATTTTATATGGATTTTGCTCTTTAGTTGATTACTAAATACAAATACGTTTGGTCTCAATCTAAGCATGTATCTGTGTACGATCGGAACAGTTGGGCTTTCTATAGAGAAGGTTTTGACCTACCAAACACCTTTAAATAATTTATTTTATTGTATGTGATACAACAATGTGATCAATAGCATACAATCTAGCTCATAGCATGAGCAGAACGAATCAAACATGTGCAGTAGGAGTGATAGGATAGTCTCTGTTCGTTTTCTATCGGTGGTCTGCTCTGCTCGTTCTATTTACATTGCATAACAAACAATACAGTGCTGTATTATACAGAGAGAGAAAATACTGCTATAAGTAAAATAGATTGCTACTATTTCCTTTTCTTTTGGCTGGTCTTTTCTTTAATAAATATTTACATTACTGTCAATGACATTACAAATAAGTTTTACATAGCATGACAAGAACGAAACAAACATGTGCAGCAGTTGCTATGAAAGTTATTATAGGTGCTCTGCTCTGCTCGCTCTTTTAAAAAACTATATAGTGCTATTTTGAAATAGAAAAAAATACTACATAGTTACAAAACAAGTAAATGTAAAAAACCTCGTTTTTCGGTTACAAACTTTTATATATATAGGGTTTTCCAATAGGAATGGTATGATTTATAAGTGACGTTTCGGCCATTTTTAATATGTCATGATCTGTCATTTTTTGTTTCATTGTATTCAGTAATTTACATAATGGTCAAGTGCCAATAAGACGAAGAAACGCTCGAAGTAATGCAAATATGAATGAATGAACGGAAGCATTCAGGCAAATGTTGCTGAAGACCGCAATTTGTCGATTCCAAAACGTTCTCAAGAATTGGGACTGTCTCAAACCACAACCTGGCGGATTTTGAGAAAGGATTTGGGCTTGCATCCGTATAAAATTGTTCTCACTCAAGAATTAACATTGGGCCACCGTAAACGTCGTGAATTTGCTGATTTTGCCTTGGAACAACTTGAAAACGATAACTATTTTTTTAAGAAAATAATCTTCTCCGATTAGGCTCACTTTCATTTGAGTGGTGCGGTAAATAAACAAAACTGTCGATTCTGGTGCGAAGAAAATCCACAAATTATTCATGAAAAACCATTACATTCACCTAAATTGACAGTTTGGTGTGGTTTTTGGTCTGGTGGAATCATCGGGCGGTATTTTTTTTCGAAATGAAGCTGGTAACACCGTTACTGTCAATGGAGATCGGTATAGATCGATGATAACCAACTTTTTATGGCCGAAATTGGAAGAAGTTGATCTTGACAACATTTGGTTCCAACAAGACGGTGCTACGTTCCACGCAGCAAGTGCAACAATTAAATTATTGCGAGAAAAGTTTGGAGATTCGATTATTTCAAGAAATGGTGATATTGAATGGCCTCCAAGAAGTTGTGATTTAACACCATTAGACTATTTATTGTAGGGTTATTTGAAGTCATTGATCTTTAGCAATAAACCAAACTCTCTTCAAGCTTTACAAGTCAATATTGAACGTGCTATTCATGACATACGACTTGATTTAGTGGAAAAAGTAATCGAACATTGGGACCATCGAACTCGTTCCTGCAGAAGAAGTCGTGGCGGCCATTTGAATTACGTTTTATTCAGAACTTAATTGTATCGATTGTACTTCACATTAAATAAAAAACATTTCAATTTCCTTAACAATTAGTGTGTTTTTTTTAAAGAAATCATATCACTCTTATTGGAAAACCCTATACATCAAAACACACCACACAGTCGTTTATTATTTGGTAATAATCGCTCAAAAATATCTGTATTTAAGGTTAAAAAGGACCTCATAGAAGTCGGAAAACAAACATTTCAACACTCAAAAAAACACTTCTTTTTTCGGGTACAAACTTTTATATATACATCGAAAAAAAAATGGATTGGTCCACAGGGCCGAGGGGCTCTCATATGATTTTTTAAGAAATGAACCCGATATTCTTTAAACTTTCTGTAAAAATATAAAAGTGATTCAACCACAGGGCCTACTCGCTCCCATATATTATTTTACTTTCTTTTACATAATAAAAGGAAGTATAGTAATCATGAAAATTTTTGAACTCGGGATTTATGCAGATTTACCCATAACCGTGTCTCCTGAGTCAGAAAAAGCGAAAGAAAAAAATCTATGTCTGTCTGTCTGTGTCCGCTCTACAGCTCAGAAAGCTTAACTTATCGGCATGAAAATTCATATTTAAGCTTTTTACATAAATTGTGAGGGGCCAGATAATTTTGACGGAAATCTGACAGCCGGAAGTGACAGTTTACTTAGAAAGTTTTTCGAGTTTCGAGTAACGCACTTAGTAGAAATCTGTTGAGTGCAAAAGAAGTTTAAACAAAAAACAAAAAAATGATATTATTCAAACTTTGCACAAATGTGTACTTACTACGACAACACTTTCTATAAAAATTTGCAAGCGATCGCCACGGGTCGATGGGCTCCCATATATATTTTTTTTTAAAAATTAACCCCGATTTTATCCAAACATAGCACACATGGGTGTCTCCGATGACAACACATTCTCAAAAAATTTGGGAATGATCAGGCCCCGAGGCTCACAAGAAAACCCTTTTAAATACAAACTCATACAAATTTTATAAAAAAGAACCCGATTTTCTTCTACTTCCGAGGGACAACACTTTTTGTAAATTTTTGGAGTGATCGGGCCCTGGTGTTGAAACGCCCCATATAAAATTTTAAAAAATGTACCCGATTTTCGTCAAATTTTATACTAACATGTTTAATCCTATGGACAACGCAAGAATTGGGACTGTCTCAAACCACAACCTGGCGGATTTTGAGAAAGGATTTGGGCTTGCATCCGTATAAAATTGTTCTCACTCAAGAATTAACATTGGGCCACCGTAAACGTCGTGAATTTGCTGATTTTGCCTTGGAACAACTTGAAAACGATAACTATTTTTTTAAGAAAATAATCTTCTCCGATTAGGCTCACTTTCATTTGAGTGGTGCGGTAAATAAACAAAACTGTCGATTCTGGTGCGAAGAAAATCCACAAATTATTCATGAAAAACCATTACATTCACCTAAATTGACAGTTTGGTGTGGTTTTTGGTCTGGTGGAATCATCGGGCGGTATTTTTTTTCGAAATGAAGCTGGTAACACCGTTACTGTCAATGGAGATCGGTATAGATCGATGATAACCAACTTTTTATGGCCGAAATTGGAAGAAGTTGATCTTGACAACATTTGGTTCCAACAAGACGGTGCTACGTTCCACGCAGCAAGTGCAACAATTAAATTATTGCGAGAAAAGTTTGGAGATTCGATTATTTCAAGAAATGGTGATATTGAATGGCCTCCAAGAAGTTGTGATTTAACACCATTAGACTATTTATTGTAGGGTTATTTGAAGTCATTGATCTTTAGCAATAAACCAAACTCTCTTCAAGCTTTACAAGTCAATATTGAACGTGCTATTCATGACATACGACTTGATTTAGTGGAAAAAGTAATCGAAAATTGGGACCATCGAACTCGTTCCTGCAGAAGAAGTCGTGGCGGCCATTTGAATTACGTTTTATTCAGAACTTAATTGTATCGATTGTACTTCACATTAAATAAAAAACATTTCAATTTCCTTAACAATTAGTGTGTTTTTTTTTAAAGAAATCATATCACTCTTATTGGAAAACCCTATACATCAAAACACACCACACAGTCGTTTATTATTTGGTAATAATCGCTCAAAAATATCTGTATTTAAGGTTAAAAAGGACCTCATAGAAGTCGGAAAACAAACATTTCAACACTCAAAAAAACACTTCTTTTTTCGGGTACAAACTTTTATATATACATCGAAAAAAAAATTGGATTGGTCCACAGGGCCGAGGGTATCTCATATGATTTTTTAAGAAATGAACCCGATATTCTTTAAACTTTCTGTAAAAATATAAAAGTGATTCAACCACAGGGCCTACTCGCTCCCATATATTATTTTACTTTCTTTTACATAATAAAAGGAAGTATAGTAATCATGAAAATTTTTGAACTCGGGATTTATGCAGATTTACCCATTACCGTGTCTCCTGAGTCAGAAAAAGCGAAAGAAAAAAATCTATGTCTGTCTGTCTGTGTCCGCTCTACAGCTCAGAAAGCTTAACTTATCGGCATGAAAATTCATATTTAAGCTTTTTACATAAATTGTGAGGGGCCAGATAATTTTGACGGAAATCTGACAGCCGGAAGTGACAGTTTACTTAGAAAGTTTTTCGAGTTTCGAGTAACGCACTTAGTAGAAATCTGTTGAGTGCAAAAGAAGTTTAAACAAAAAACAAAAAAAAAATAAAAAAAATTAAAAAAAAAAAATAAAAAAGTAAAGTACAGAAAATTCCGGTCCCGTCCGGTAATTTTTTTTAAATTACCCGATTTTATTAAAACTTTGCACTATGTGTATCCCCGATTAGAGAATTTAATTTAACATCGCGTCTTGTTATCAATTTTTGATCGACTTCATTAAACCTGATATTATTCAAACTTTGCACAAATGTGTACTTACTACGACAACACTTTCTATAAAAATTTGCAAGCGATCGCCACGGGTCGATGGGCTCCCATATATATTTTTTTTAAAAATTAACCCCGATTTTATCCAAACATAGCACACATGGGTGTCTCCGATGACAACACATTCTCAAAAAATTTGGGAATGATCAGGCCCCGAGGCTCACAAGAAAACCCTTTTAAATACAAACTCATACAAATTTTATAAAAAAGAACCCGATTTTCTTCTACTTCCGAGGGACAACACTTTTTGTAAAATTTTTGGAGTGATCGGGCCCTGGTGTTGAAACGCCCCATATAAAATTTTAAAAAATGTACCCGATTTTCGTCAAATTTTATACTAACATGTTTAATCCTATGGACAACGCAAGAATTGGGACTGTCTCAAACCACAACCTGGCGGATTTTGAGAAAGGATTTGGGCTTGCATCCGTATAAAATTGTTCTCACTCAAGAATTAACATTGGGCCACCGTAAACGTCGTGAATTTGCTGATTTTGCCTTGGAACAACTTGAAAACGATAACTATTTTTTTAAGAAAATAATCTTCTCCGATTAGGCTCACTTTCATTTGAGTGGTGCGGTAAATAAACAAAACTGTCGATTCTGGTGCGAAGAAAATCCACAAATTATTCATGAAAAACCATTACATTCACCTAAATTGACAGTTTGGTGTGGTTTTTGGTCTGGTGGAATCATCGGGCGGTATTTTTTTTCGAAATGAAGCTGGTAACACCGTTACTGTCAATGGAGATCGGTATAGATCGATGATAACCAACTTTTTATGGCCGAAATTGGAAGAAGTTGATCTTGACAACATTTGGTTCCAACAAGACGGTGCTACGTTCCACGCAGCAAGTGCAACAATTAAATTATTGCGAGAAAAGTTTGGAGATTCGATTATTTCAAGAAATGGTGATATTGAATGGCCTCCAAGAAGTTGTGATTTAACACCATTAGACTATTTATTGTAGGGTTATTTGAAGTCATTGATCTTTAGCAATAAACCAAACTCTCTTCAAGCTTTACAAGTCAATATTGAACGTGCTATTCATGACATACGACTTGATTTAGTGGAAAAAGTAATCGAAAATTGGGACCATCGAACTCGTTCCTGCAGAAGAAGTCGTGGCGGCCATTTGAATTACGTTTTATTCAGAACTTAATTGTATCGATTGTACTTCACATTAAATAAAAAACATTTCAATTTCCTTAACAATTAGTGTGTTTTTTTTTAAAGAAATCATATCACTCTTATTGGAAAACCCTATACATCAAAACACACCACACAGTCGTTTATTATTTGGTAATAATCGCTCAAAAATATCTGTATTTAAGGTTAAAAAGGACCTCATAGAAGTCGGAAAACAAACATTTCAACACTCAAAAAAACACTTCTTTTTTCGGGTACAAACTTTTATATATACATCGAAAAAAAAATTGGATTGGTCCACAGGGCCGAGGGTATCTCATATGATTTTTTAAGAAATGAACCCGATATTCTTTAAACTTTCTGTAAAAATATAAAAGTGATTCAACCACAGGGCCTACTCGCTCCCATATATTATTTTACTTTCTTTTACATAATAAAAGGAAGTATAGTAATCATGAAAATTTTTGAACTCGGGATTTATGCAGATTTACCCATTACCGTGTCTCCTGAGTCAGAAAAAGCGAAAGAAAAAAATCTATGTCTGTCTGTCTGTGTCCGCTCTACAGCTCAGAAAGCTTAACTTATCGGCATGAAAATTCATATTTAAGCTTTTTACATAAATTGTGAGGGGCCAGATAATTTTGACGGAAATCTGACAGCCGGAAGTGACAGTTTACTTAGAAAGTTTTTCGAGTTTCGAGTAACGCACTTAGTAGAAATCTGTTGAGTGCAAAAGAAGTTTAAACAAAAAACAAAAAAAAAATAAAAAAAATTAAAAAAAAAAAATAAAAAAGTAAAGTACAGAAAATTCCGGTCCCGTCCGGTAATTTTTTTTAAATTACCCGATTTTATTAAAACTTTGCACTATGTGTATCCCCGATTAGAGAATTTAATTTAACATCGCGTCTTGTTATCAATTTTTGATCGACTTCATTAAACCTGATATTATTCAAACTTTGCACAAATGTGTACTTACTACGACAACACTTTCTATAAAAATTTGCAAGCGATCGCCACGGGTCGATGGGCTCCCATATATATTTTTTTTAAAAATTAACCCCGATTTTATCCAAACATAGCACACATGGGTGTCTCCGATGACAACACATTCTCAAAAAATTTGGGAATGATCAGGCCCCGAGGCTCACAAGAAAACCCTTTTAAATACAAACTCATACAAATTTTATAAAAAAGAACCCGATTTTCTTCTACTTCCGAGGGACAACACTTTTTGTAAAATTTTTGGAGTGATCGGGCCCTGGTGTTGAAACGCCCCATATAAAATTTTAAAAAATGTACCCGATTTTCGTCAAATTTTATACTAACATGTTTAATCCTATGGACAACGCAAGAATTGGGACTGTCTCAAACCACAACCTGGCGGATTTTGAGAAAGGATTTGGGCTTGCATCCGTATAAAATTGTTCTCACTCAAGAATTAACATTGGGCCACCGTAAACGTCGTGAATTTGCTGATTTTGCCTTGGAACAACTTGAAAACGATAACTATTTTTTTAAGAAAATAATCTTCTCCGATTAGGCTCACTTTCATTTGAGTGGTGCGGTAAATAAACAAAACTGTCGATTCTGGTGCGAAGAAAATCCACAAATTATTCATGAAAAACCATTACATTCACCTAAATTGACAGTTTGGTGTGGTTTTTGGTCTGGTGGAATCATCGGGCGGTATTTTTTTTCGAAATGAAGCTGGTAACACCGTTACTGTCAATGGAGATCGGTATAGATCGATGATAACCAACTTTTTATGGCCGAAATTGGAAGAAGTTGATCTTGACAACATTTGGTTCCAACAAGACGGTGCTACGTTCCACGCAGCAAGTGCAACAATTAAATTATTGCGAGAAAAGTTTGGAGATTCGATTATTTCAAGAAATGGTGATATTGAATGGCCTCCAAGAAGTTGTGATTTAACACCATTAGACTATTTATTGTAGGGTTATTTGAAGTCATTGATCTTTAGCAATAAACCAAACTCTCTTCAAGCTTTACAAGTCAATATTGAACGTGCTATTCATGACATACGACTTGATTTAGTGGAAAAAGTAATCGAACATTGGGACCATCGAACTCGTTCCTGCAGAAGAAGTCGTGGCGGCCATTTGAATTACGTTTTATTCAGAACTTAATTGTATCGATTGTACTTCACATTAAATAAAAAACATTTCAATTTCCTTAACAATTAGTGTGTTTTTTTTAAAGAAATCATATCACTCTTATTGGAAAACCCTATACATCAAAACACACCACACAGTCGTTTATTATTTGGTAATAATCGCTCAAAAATATCTGTATTTAAGGTTAAAAAGGACCTCATAGAAGTCGGAAAACAAACATTTCAACACTCAAAAAAACACTTCTTTTTTCGGGTACAAACTTTTATATATACATCGAAAAAAAAATTGGATTGGTCCACAGGGCCGAGGGTATCTCATATGATTTTTTAAGAAATGAACCCGATATTCTTTAAACTTTCTGTAAAAATATAAAAGTGATTCAACCACAGGGCCTACTCGCTCCCATATATTATTTTACTTTCTTTTACATAATAAAAGGAAGTATAGTAATCATGAAAATTTTTGAACTCGGGATTTATGCAGATTTACCCATTACCGTGTCTCCTGAGTCAGAAAAAGCGAAAGAAAAAAATCTATGTCTGTCTGTCTGTGTCCGCTCTACAGCTCAGAAAGCTTAACTTATCGGCATGAAAATTCATATTTAAGCTTTTTACATAAATTGTGAGGGGCCAGATAATTTTGACGGAAATCTGACAGCCGGAAGTGACAGTTTACTTAGAAAGTTTTTCGAGTTTCGAGTAACGCACTTAGTAGAAATCTGTTGAGTGCAAAAGAAGTTTAAACAAAAAACAAAAAAAAAATAAAAAAAATTAAAAAAAAAAAATAAAAAAGTAAAGTACAGAAAATTCCGGTCCCGTCCGGTAATTTTTTTTAAATTACCCGATTTTATTAAAACTTTGCACTATGTGTATCCCCGATTAGAGAATTTAATTTAACATCGCGTCTTGTTATCAATTTTTGATCGACTTCATTAAACCTGATATTATTCAAACTTTGCACAAATGTGTACTTACTACGACAACACTTTCTATAAAAATTTGCAAGCGATCGCCACGGGTCGATGGGCTCCCATATATATTTTTTTTAAAAATTAACCCCGATTTTATCCAAACATAGCACACATGGGTGTCTCCGATGACAACACATTCTCAAAAAATTTGGGAATGATCAGGCCCCGAGGCTCACAAGAAAACCCTTTTAAATACAAACTCATACAAATTTTATAAAAAAGAACCCGATTTTCTTCTACTTCCGAGGGACAACACTTTTTGTAAAATTTTTGGAGTGATCGGGCCCTGGTGTTGAAACGCCCCATATAAAATTTTAAAAAATGTACCCGATTTTCGTCAAATTTTATACTAACATGTTTAATCCTATGGACAACGCTTTTTGTTAAAATTTGGAAGTGGCCCCAGGGCCGAGGGGCTCCCACATAATTTTTTTAAAATTGACCCGATTTTCTTCAAATTTTAAACCCATGTGTATATACGATGGACATAAATTTTTGTAAAATTTTTTGGGTGAACGGGCCCTGAGGCCCGATGGTAGCTCATATAATTTTTTTAAAAATTAGACAGATTTTCTTTAAATTTTAAAAACATGGGTATCTCCGATGGACAAACTTTTTTTTTTAATTCTCTATATTAACTTCGCGCGCTCGTTGATGCCGGGCTGGCTGGGTGGTAGAATATTGTGATCAATTTTTAACCAACTTCTTAAAGCCCAATTTTATTCAAAGTGATCGGGCCTTGTGGCACTCATACAAATTTTATAAAAAAAGTACCCGATTTTCTTAATATTTTATACGCATGTGTATCTCCGATGCACAACACTTTTTGTAAAAAAATTTTTAGCGATCGGGCCCCGGAGTCGGGGGCACCCATACTAATTGTTTATAAAATTTACCCGATTTTCTTGTTTGTTTGGTGTGGTTTTTGGTCTGGTGGAATCATCGGGCGGTATTTTTTTTCGAAATGAAGCTGGTAACACCCTTACTGTCAATGGAGATCGGTATAGATCGATGATAACCAACTTTTTATGGCCGAAATTGGAAGAAGTTGATCTTGACAACATTTGGTTCCAACAAGACGGTGCTACGTTCCACGCAGCAAGTGCAACAATTAAATTATTGCGAGAAAAGTTTGGAGATTCGATTATTTCAAGAAATTGTGATATTGAATGGCCTCCAAGAAGTTGTGATTTAACACCATTAGACTATTTATTGTAGGGTTATTTGAAGTCATTGATCTTTAGCAATAAACCAAACTCTCTTCAAGCTTTACAAGTCAATATTGAACGTGCTATTCATGACATACGACTTGATTTAGTGGAAAAAGTAATCGAAAATTGGGACCATCGAACTCGTTCCTGCAGAAGAAGTCGTGGCGGCCATTTGAATTACGTTTTATTCAGAACTTAATTGTATCGATTGTACTTCACATTAAATAAAAAACATTTCAATTTCCTTAACAATTAGTGTGTTTTTTTTAAAGAAATCATATCACTCTTATTGGAAAACCCTATACATCAAAACACACCACACAGTCGTTTATTATTTGGTAATAATCGCTCAAAAATATCTGTATTTAAGGACGGGGCTATTTCAAAGAATTTTATTTTTTCCACGCTTCACACGCGCCACTTGCGACTCGCGAAAGCGGGATATCAAAATGTGCCCCATTGAGCCGCTCACAAAATTTCAGTCTAGGTCATGCGGAACTAGGTTAAAAAGGACCTCATAGAAGTCGGAAAACAAACATTTCAACACTCAAAAAAACACTTCTTTTTTCGGGTACAAACTTTTATATATACATCGAAAAAAAAAATTGGATTGGTCCACAGGGCCGAGGGGCTCTCATATGATTTTTTAAGAAATGAACCCGATATTCTTTAAACTTTCTGTAAAAATATAAAAGTGATTCAACCACAGGGCCTACTCGCTCCCATATATTATTTTACTTTCTTTTACATAATAAAAGGAAGTATAGTAATCATGAAAATTTTTGAACTCGGGATTTATGCAGATTTACCCATTACCGTGTCTCCTGAGTCAGAAAAAGCGAAAGAAAAAAATCTATGTCTGTCTGTCTGTGTCCGCTCTACAGCTCAGAAATCTTAACTTATCGGCATGAAAATTCATATTTAAGCTTTTTACATAAATTGTGAGGGGCCAGATAATTTTGACGGAAATCTGACAGCCGGAAGTGACAGTTTACTTAGAAAGTTTTTCGAGTTTCGAGTAACGCACTTAGTAGAAATCTGTTGAGTGCAAAAGAAGTTTAAACAAAAAACAAAAATAAATAAAAAAAATTAAAAAAAAAATAAAAAAGTAAAGTACAGAAAATTCCGGTCCCGTCCGGTAATTTTTTTTAAATTACCCGATTTTATTAAAACTTTGCACTATGTGTATCCCCGATTAGAGAATTTAATTTAACATCGCGTCTTGTTATCAATTTTTGATCGACTTCATTAAACCTGATATTATTCAAACTTTGCACAAATGTGTACTTACTACGACAACACTTTCTATAAAAATTTGCAAGCGATCGCCACGGGTCGATGGGCTCCCATATATATATTTTTTTTTTAAATTAACCCCGATTTTATCCAAAAATAGCACACATGGGTGTCTCCGATGACAACACATTCTCAAAAAATTTGGGAATGATCAGGCCCCGAGGCTCACAAGAAAACCCTTTTAAATACAAACCCATACAAATTTTATAAAAAAGAACCCGATTTTCTTCTACTTCCGAGGGACAACACTTTTTGTAAAATTTTTGGAGTGATCGGGCCCTGGTGTTGAAAGGCCCCATATAAAATTTTAAAAAATGTACCCGATTTTCGTCAAATTTTATACTAACATGTTAAATCCTATGGACAACGCTTTTTGTTAAAATTTGGAAGTGGCCCCAGGGCCGAGGGGCTCCCACATAATTTTTTTAAAATTGACCCGATTTTCTTCAAATTTTAAACCCATGTGTATCTACGATGGACAAAAATTTTTGTAAAATTTTTTGGGTGAACGGGCCCTGAGGCCCGATGGTAGCTCATATAATTTTTTTTAAAAATTAGACAGATTTTCTTTAAATTTTAAAAACATGGGTATCTCCGATGGACAAACTTTTTTTTTAAATTCTCTATATTAACTTCGCGCGCTCGTTGATGCCGGGCTAGCTAGGTGGTAGAATATTGTGATCAATTTTTAACCAACTTCTTAAAGCCCAATTTTATTCAAAGTGATCGGGCCTTGTGGCACCCATACAAATTTTATAAAAAAAGTACCCGATTTTCTTAAAATTTTATACGCATGTGTATCTCCGATGCACAACACTTTTTGTAAAAAAAATTTTAGCGATCGGGCCCCGGAGTCGGGGGCACCTATACTAATTGTTTATAAAATTTACCCGATTTTCTTCAAATTTTTTACGCATGTGTATCTCCGATGGGCAACACTTTTTTAAAATTCGATCTCAGCCCACGTATGTTTCTAAGGTCAACTCTGAAATTACACATAACTACAAAGACTGACTTACGGTATATTTTTGGGTGGTATTTATAATATCATAAATGATGATCTTGCATTTTTCATCGTCAACGCATACAGCCAGTTCAATATTGGCCTTAAACAATTCTTTGGAATTGTTTGTTAATTTTCAGTTTCGGTCAATGCATTTTCGTTTCCACAGAACTTCGTCTGTGTGAACGGAAGTGCAATTGGGTTATTTTAATGTGATGATTTTGAATTATATTAATCGGCAATATTAATTGTAAGCAATTCCAAGAATTATTTTACTTAATTTATGATTTAGTAAATGCATTTTCGTTTCCACAGAAATTTGTCTGTGTGAACGGAAATGCAATTTCCTTTATTGTGACAAAAAAGTAACCTTTATAACTCAGCGTGACCAGGGTTCTGAGGCAAGGGGTCGTTACAATAAAATTTCTATTTTTTGGACTCTTCAAATTATTTTCTTTATTTTTCTTCTTTTTTTTATTTCCTATAATTCAACGTGAGTCTGGGACGATCGTAGATCCTGAGCGATGCGTTAGCCTTTGATCAGCGTAAATCCTGGGCGATGCGTTAGCCTTTGACGAGCGTCGAGACTCCTGGGCGATGTGTGAGCGTGAGACAGTCGAGACTCCTGAACGATGTGTGAGCGTGGGACTGTCGAGACACCTAAACGATGTGTGAGCGCGGGATGGTCGAGACTCTGAGCTTGACGAAGTGACGTGAGTAGCGACGACCATTGACGTGAGTAACGCCTTGACGAAGTGACGTGAGTAACGCGAGAGCTTCGATGAAGCGACGTGGGCCTGGACGTGAGGACAGTAGCGAAAAAGTATATTGCATGTTTTGTGTGAACAAAAATTCCCCCGTTACTTCGGCGAAATACTTGTGCTTCCCTAACTAGTTTTAATAGCTGGGAGTCTACTTTCTTAGTCCCAGTTTACATTGTTGCGTCTGCTGCTGTTACTACCTCTGTTGCCAATGCTTATGCTGACTCCGCTGCTTCTGTTGAATTCGCTGCTGCTGTCGACTTTATTGTTGCTGTGCCTGTTGCTATTGTTGTTCGGTTGATGCGTTGAGTTCTGATGCTGTGCTCGTTGTTGTATAGTTCTTCTAGTGTACTCTGTTGTTCTCCGGATTAACTGGCATTGCCTTTGCTGTGTCTGTGGTTATTGTTGAACAATTTTTGCTGCTGCGATCGTTTTTGTTGCACCTTTTACATGGTGGCTTTTGTTGTTGCGCACGCTGTTGTGATCGTTTCGCTGCCGTTGTTGGTTTTGTGGTTGGGTTACTGCTGTCGACTTCCTGCAGTGTTGGCTCTTGGGGCGTCTGTGGCAATTTCTGATGGTTGTCTTCACTGGAGTTGTTTTAAGCGGAGCTGGTAACACTTGCATCACGCCAACTGTAATACAGTGCTGCTTTGGAAAGAGGTGACTTTCATCAACTCTTGCGCTCGTGATAACTTTAGACGACGTTGTCGGCTGCTGCGGCTTTGGAAGTTGTGGCTGCGTTTTCGGAGTTTGTTGCAAGTCGGACATTTAATCGGTCTTGCTGGTCCAGTTTGGAGTGATAGGTACTCACCTCCGAAGCTAAAAGTGGCTCGCGACCTTGCAAGGAAGTCCATCCCTAGTGTGAGGTCATCAACGGCGGTCGGTAGCACCAGCAGGCGCAGTGCATACGATGACATCCCAAAAACGAATGTTGACATTCAACCCTTCGCGGACTGTTGTCCGACTCCCGTTGGCCATTTGAATTGGGATGTTCACGGGAATGGGGTTACCTAAATTTCGAAGACTATCGGCCAAACGTTCGCTCACAAAACTACGGGATGCGCCGGTCGATCATGGCTCGCGGCCGATCATGATGCAGCAAGAATTCGCTGTCGGTCCTAGATCAGAGCTGCCCTTTTGTTGAACTGGAACGGTGATGTGCCGCGTCGAAGTTTGGCCTCTAACTCGTCCAGATGAATTTCGTCGCCTGACGATACGTCTAGGCCGGAGATGTAGTTTGAAAAGCGCTTCCTTAATTCATCTACTCCGCCGGTAGAAGTGACGTGCGCCTGGACGTGAGGACAGGAGCGAATGCAGCGAAAGTCGTCAGCAGCGATAATGCTGGAGGTACCAGCGTAACAACCCGTATGGAATCCACACAGCGAAGTTACGTCGTACGAATGACGGAAGCAGAGAAAGACGTCGGCAGCGATATGCTGGATGTACCGGCGTAACACAGCGAAGTTACGTCGTACGAATGACGGAAGCAGATAAAAAAACGTCGGCAGCGATATGCTGGATGTACCGGCGTAACAACCCGTAGGGAATCCACGCAGCGAAGCTACGTCGTAAGAATGACGGAAGCAGAGAAAAACGTCGGCAGCGATATGTTGGATGTACCGGCGTAACAACCCGTAGGGAATCCACGCAGCGAAGCTACGTCGTAAGAATGACGGAAGCAGAGAAAAACGTCGGCAGCGATATGTTGGATGTACCGGCGTAACAACCCGTAGGGAATCCGCACAGCGTAGTTACGTCCTACAAAGGACGGAAGCAGAGGAAAACGTCAGTGTCAGTCAGTGAAATAATTTTATTAATAATGCTTACCACCACCACGTGATCCGAACAGCACAAAAAGAAGACTTGCTGCATGCTCGCCCTTTTATACCTTTTTGCGTAGCAAAAATTCTAAATAGCGTGCTGCGCTGTGATTGGTCAATCCGGTGGCGTGATGTTATTTTGGCTGTTTTATTTTCATATGCGTTTTGTGGTTGCACTGCGTGGGTACAGGGTGCACCCGAAATTGGTAAAAAGTATATTGCATGTTTTGTGTGAACAAAATTCGGCTACAAGAATTTCCCCCACCGTTAGGTCAAGGCTCCGACATATGCTCCGAAATATGCAAGATGGACAATTTTTGTTTCGTTTTATATATGAAAATTACTGTTAATGGTATGATTGTAAGTATGATTGTTACATTAATGCTTAAATTTATTGTATTTGAATCATCGTTTTGATTTATTATATATTTTATAGATTTTTCATGTTCAATTTGTTTCAAATACAAGGACTCTATTTTTAAATCAGCTATTGATCATATAATTTAATTTGTACATTAGTAAAAGTTTCATTGAGTGTATGAATTTCACAATTTTCAAACTTTAATAGAAAATTTCTCTTAAATTTACTTTTTTTTACATCGTAAATAAAATAGTAGTAAAAAGTATAGTAGTCATGAAAATTTTCGAACTCGGGATTTTGGAAGATTTACCCATTACCGTACCTCCTGAGTCAGAAAAAGCGAAAATAAAAAAATGTCTGTGTGTGTCCGAAATGAAAACTCATACTCAGTTTACTTTGACAGTTTTTCGAGTTTTTGCAAATAACTCAAAAAGTATAGTACTTATGAGAAATCTGTTAAGTGCAAAAGAAATTTAAACAAAGAAAAAAACAAATAAAAAATAGTTTAATATACATTTAGTGAAGATTCCGGCCCCGTCCGTAAAAGAAAGTAGTGTTTTGCCCACACCTCCATTTTTTATTTTCATTTTATTACAATAATGAGAGATTTTATTACCAAAATTTTCGAGTATAAGAATACCAGAAACTAATTCTGTCACATTTGTTTGTGTTTATATTTGCGCATCGCAAAATGCTTCTTCAAAATTAAGTATGTATGAAAAGCATTTATTAGTAATTTTAATTAGGTTCTTCCCCAAATCTTTCTTTATGTTTATATAGTAAATGGTATGAATCTACTAATATTGCATAAATATTTAATATTATGGATTTTGTTTTATTACACGTCGTTCGCGTTAACATTCATTGTACCAATTATAAACACTAGCCAAGGATGGTGCTTCGTCGCCAAAAGTTGAATGAAGTGATTCGAAGCACTGTTGTTGAGTTAGCCCCTTTCGAAAATCATCACACGAAAATGTTCACGCCATAATTCCATTTTTTCACTGAATTCAATTTTTCAAGTAAATAATAAAAACAACCCATAAAAATTACAATTTTCCGTGTAAATTCTCTAATCGGGAATACACAATGTGCAGTTTGAATAAAATCGGGTAAATTTTTTAAAATTTTTGTTAGAGAGCTCCCCCGACCTCGGGACCATTTCACTTCCAAATTTGTACAAAAAGTGTTGTCCATCTGAGAGGTGGTGAGTTGGATGGGGGTCAGTAAGGGAGGCGTGGTGGGAGCCATCCGGCAACCTGTTATTTTAGCTAATCTTTGTTGATTAAAGATACACTGCTTATAAAATTTGAAAAAAATCGGGAACTTTTTTCATAAAATTTGTGTGGGTGCCCCCCCGACCCAGGGGCCCGATCACTTCCAAATATTTACAGAAAGTGTTGTCAATCAAAGATACACATGCGTATAAAATTTAAAGAAAATCGGGTAAGTTTTTTAAAAATTTGTATGGGACCAAATTTAATTTAAGAATTTAAAAAACAATGTTGCGATGCGAACTGACAGATTACTTTTGAGAAACATAACCTCCAAAAATGTTAAACTTTTTGACTGACATAGAGATTTGCTTCGGAAAACACTAGTATTACCATTTTATAAAAACATTTACGGCACCCTATATATCAGGGATGGGTTCGATTTTGATTTTCGTCAAGAAATATATTGAATATTCCGGGATTAAAGAAACTATAACAAGGGGATTGATTGTCTTGGAGAACAACGGCAACTTTAATGTAGCTGTAGCTGTCAACGTCAGAAATCAAGTCGTGTTCGGTTTTTGTTAAAATATCTGTAAAAGCGAGATATCATTGTTTATTAGTAAATTTTTTCCATAAATTTGATTTCATCCTCTAGAGATGAAATTTTATTACCCAAAAAGTCCTTGAATTTATTCAAGTAATCTCCTATTATTGTCATTTGGTGGTTTATATGGTTCGTTATTTGTAGGGACATGAAATTGTTAATGTGTGTTACATTGTTTAGTTTGTTGTTATTTTTATCTTTATCTATTATATTAACTACTCCCCTCTTGGTTCTAAAATGTGGGTTCAATCTTCAATGCTTCTATTTTAGCTTTAAACAAAGAGAAATTTCTGGTTATGGTGTTTAGTAATGATTTTAATTCTACTGTAGTTGTCTTCAGTGTCTTTATGTTGTCGTGGATCAGTTCCATTGTTTCTTCGTACTGATGATATAAAGAATTTTTTTGTAGTGTTCCATACTTCCATTGGCGTGATTTCTCCTGTCCTTATCGGTATATATCCATTCGTTAGGTCTTGGATTTCCAGAGTTTGTGTACTTACGGTTGTAACCAAGGTTATTATTAACGTAGCAAAAATCATCTGAAAGTATAACATACTATGTTATTTTTTGGCTTTTACTGTTGAGTTTGCATAGTCTTGAGATTTCCTTTTTTGTTTCACATGGCACTTATAATTTTTATGTCCTGTTTTAATATTTTCAATATGGTGTTCGTCGATTTTCCTAGCTTCTATTTTCTAATATTTTCGGTGATTTTTGCCTCCTCTAATTTCCTTTATGTAATTTATTCCTTCTTGTATATGTGCGTCGCTTCTGTCCTTATTCAACTGATTTATATATTTCTCTTTCTTTTTTAATATCGGGTGTTTCAACAGGTGCGCTTCGACTTTTCTCCGATAGGGACGGCGAACGACGCCTTATTTTTTATTGTTCTTTTGTCATTTGGAAATTTCATTAGTATACATTTCATCATGGAACGCTACACATGTGAAAAGCGATTGCAAATCGTGCAAATTTTTTATCAAAATAATCGTTCTGTTGCCGCTACTTTAAGATGCAGATTTTCACCGAAAAATCATCTTCAGCGATGAGGCTCACTTTTGGCTAGAAGGATTTGTCAACAAGCAAAATATGCGTTACAGGGCAGAAAGCAACCCACACTTGATTCATGAGGCACCGTTGCATCCCGAAAAAGTCACTGTTTGGTGCGGATTACATGCCGGCGGCGTCATTGGGCCATATTTTTTCATCGACGATAACGATCGCCACGTTACTGTTAATGGAAATCGGTACCGCGATATGATAAACGATTTTTTTTGGCCGCAATTGAATGGAATGGACTTTGACGACATGTGGTTTCAGCAGGACGGGGCCACATGCCACACAGCACACGATACAATCGCGTTATTGAAGACTAAGTTCGATGTGCGTGTTATTTCGCGAAATGGGCCCGTCCAGTGGCCGCCGCGCTCGTGTGATTTGACACCTCTAGATTATTTTCTTAGGGGTTATGTGAAGTCATTGGTCTATGCCAATAAGCCGGCGACGTTGCAAGAGCTCAGAGCCAATATTGAACGTGAAATTGCTGGAATTTCGGCCGATTTATGCGAAAGAGTGGTCGAAAATTGGGTTCAAAGATTAGACTTCGTAAAACGTGCACGCGGTGGTCATGCAAAAGAAATCGAGTTTCATACTTAAATGTATCATATGTATATGTTCAAATTCGTTAATAAAAAAAATGTTAGTTTAAAAGTTGAACAGTTTGTGTTTTATTCAAAAAAAAAGTTGAAGTGCTCTTATTGAAAAACCCTGTATAAGGTCTCGGATTTCTGGGTATTTGTCTTCGTTGATTTTTCTGTTTAAGAAGTCAATCGGTTTTATGTTTGTGGTACTATGAATTGTGTTATCGTTAAAACCTATGATTCTAAACATTTTATCTTCAATGGCTTCATCTTTATTTCTGGCATCACGTCCTTAAAGTCTAATGTGTTCATTTATAGTGTTATGGAGTCCTTCGATGTCCACATTTGATATGTAGTTACTATTATAGGTGTAGTGTATGTCAATATTTTCTTCGCTTAGGAATTGGAGCATTGTTATTGCTTTAAAACCTAGCATTAGCCGTCAACAACTTCCTGAAGGACGACAGTAGAGGTCATTAGAAGATTTTAATATTTATTTTTTTTTAAAAAAATATGTTATTGATTGTATTATTTGTTTTATTTATAAAAATTGTAATATTTTCTTGATCTGCGTTTCTGTGTTTCCGCATTTATATGATCTGCAGTCGTTTAAGACACGCGTGCATAGACATCTCATCCTTTCCTCTCCCTAATTTCCTAACGCCCACGCTGTGCTAAGCATTATAAAGGTGCAAACCTTTAGCGTGTGTACATTATAAAAAAAAATCAAGGTTTTTTGTAGTTTTTCCCTGACCATGATTCTTTGATAAAAGTATTAGGACTCGCGTCGTTTTAGTTTCGTGATCGTTTTTTCGTATTGCTTTTTCAATGAACCAGAGAGAATTCTGAGAAAATAAATTGAAACCGGCTACAAACGGGAGAAATGTGATATGGGAGTCGATTATGTAAGCATTTCGAGTTTCGAATGACGTCACTTTTGTTGCAATTACGACTAAACGCGATTATTGAGACATTCGACTAGTCGTAGTTTCGACTTAATTGTTGGTGTTTCAGTCGAACACCATTTGGATTTCGACTGGGAAATAAATGTAATTAAAATGATTATTTCTGTATAAAATCAACCGCGTAAATAACTTTTAAGTGATATTTTTTTAACTTTTGTTAATGTTATTTATAAAATTATCACTAAAATAAAAACAAATATTTACAATTTTAAATATATAATGCTGCTACATTCATTTGAGTGACGCGCGCCGACCGTTTGGCGTTTTTTTAGTAACTACGTATTTGTAATTTTGTCAATACAAAGTAAACCAGTATAAACAACAACAAAACATGCAATTGAAATGGCGATATCGAGCGAAACAAATTTTGTCTTACATGCTTACATAATTGCGTTATATCGAAACTACGACTTTGAGCATTTCGACTTGTCGTAAGTCGAAAGTCGAAATACGACAGATACATAATCGGCCCCATGTTGTAATTCTCATTCGAATTTTTATTTTTAATTTTAATAAAGGGCATAGCCCACCTTATTGCCGTGACGCAAGTCATTCAGGGACTTATCCCTTGGCAATGAGTCTATATATAAAAAAAAAGCTTGTTGTCTATGATGTGTTGAGATATATTGGAGTAATTTTGTTTTGAATTCTGTCCATGTTCTTCCGTTAATTTTATGGGCTACGGCGAATTTTGTAAATTTATCTATAGTGGTCATAAAAAGGTTTTTGTCTAGCGTATAAAAAACGTCAATATGTAATGTTTCGAAGGTGTATCCGTTACATTTAAAGGGATTTTTGGTGGGTGGCTATCCTATTTTTCTAGAGCACAAATTTCATAATTGTTAATAAATTGGATTATTCTCAGTTTTAGCTTAGGATTATAAATTTGTGTCTTAAGTTCTTCTTGTATATGGTTTTTTTAAGTGTTCTTTTCAATTATTTCGGTTAGTTTGACTTCGTCCTCAATATCATCTAACTTTTTGAAGAATCTTATGATTAAAAAATCCTTGTTATTTGAAAAGAGTTCTTCATAAGTGGTTTTAAACATATTATAAAATGTTTCATCTATTAAAACTGCATTTATCTGAGTTGGGTTGAAATGATTTTTTAGCAAGGTTATGGTAGATTCCTTGTCAAGGATTTTCGTATAATTAGTTTTGCGATTGTTATTTTTATTTCTTATCTTTAACGATGCTGAATTGATTTTCTTGATGATAACCTGATGTTTAAACAAGTTTATTGCAGATTCAGTTTCTCTTAAGTTCGTTTCTGATGGTTCCAATGTGTTAATTACTATGGGTTCAGGCTCGATTCTTGATAACGCATATACTTGATCTCGAATTCTGACAGAATGAGCCTCCACCTAACTAGTTTAGAGTTCGGTTCCTTGATCAAAAACAGCCATGTCAAGGGCTTTTGGTCAGTTTCAATTAAAAATTTCCTTCCGAAGAGATAAGGTCTGAAATATTTCGTGGCCCAGATAATGGCCAGTAATTGCTCCTCTATCGTAATTGATTTCGTCCTCATTGAGCGTACGACTAGCATAGCATACTGGGAGGTTATCTAAAGAGAGTATTGAAACTAGTGCATAATTGCTTGCTTCCTAGGGTAAACTTCTTCGTAAAGTCGGGGTATACAAGAATTGGATCGTTGACAAACGTTTTAATTGTTTTAAGGGTATTGAAGCTATATCGTGAATCAGAAATGTTTATCTTTGCACCTTTTTCAAATATGCTGTTAATGATTTCGCAATTGATGAATAATCCTTGATGAATTTCCGGTAATATCCGGTTTAATCTAGGAATTGTTTAATTTGTTTCGGTGTTTTAGGGATTGGAAAGTTTTGAACACATTCTATCTTTTTCGGGTTAGGTATTATACCATTGGATGTCACTATGTGACCTAAAAATTCCGTTTTGAAATTTTTTTTTTAATTCTGACTTATCTTATTGGACTTTTAAGTTTGCCTTTTTCAAACAGTTGAAAATTAAATTAATGAAATTAATGTGTTCTTTTAAGGAGTTTGAGAAGATTATTATATTATCTAAGTAGACTAATCCGATTTTATTTATGTAATCTTAAAGAACGTTGTTTATTAATCTTTGGAATGTCGCCGGAGCTGTCTTAAGTCCAAACGGCTTTCGCAAAAATTCGTAGTGTCCTTCTTCGACAGTGAAGGCGGTTTTAGGAATATCGTGTTCATTGATTTCTATCTGATGAAATCCTTTCGCCAAATCGAGTGTAGAAAAATACTGGCAACTTCCCATTTTATCTAAGATCTCATCGTCAGGGATTGCGTACTTGTCATCTATCGTCACTTCATTGAGTTTCTGATAATCGATGACAAGCCTACACTTGGTTTTCCCACTAGCATCCCACTGGAGATAGGGTAGTTTTTTGTATCCATTTCGGATGACAAACGCCAGGATTTAGAAGTGAATTAGTGGCGCCTGTGTCAATCATTAATATGTCCTAATCTAGTTTTAATTTCTAAATATGGTAGTTTTCTTCCGAGGCTTTGTCCTGAAAATTTTCGGAAATGAAGTGGTTGCTGTGACTATTGACGGTCTCATGGTAACTTATATCCATAGGTTCGGGTGCCGGTAAATGATTCTGGTCATTATTATTATGATGTTGAAAGTTATGTGCTTGTTGAAAACTTTGTCTATTTGGTTGATAAAAGTTTTGAGGATTTGGATGAAAATTTTGTCTATTTTGGAAGAGGTGTTGATTATTCTGTCGAGCAAAGTCTGGCGGAACACTTGGTCTATATTGTTGTGATCTTTGTGTGTTTGAATTTGCAGAATTTTGTCTATTTTGTGTTGGGTATTGTGTATTATTTTCTTGGTATAAAATGTTGGTTGTGGTATCTGTATTGTTGTGGGTTAAAGTTTTTTTCTCCAGTTTGATTGAATCGTTTGTCTCCGGTTTGTCTTTCGTCTTTTGTTTTAGGCATTACAGCGGTATTTGATCCTGTATAAGCGTATCCAGCTTAAAACAGAATTTCCGTGGCACTGTCAGGATTTCTGCAAAAAAATATCGTTTGCATGGGTTCGGGCATTTTGCTTTTAAAAATGTTTAAAGCAGTGCGTTTATTATTTTCTGCACTTTGTCTTACAGCTCATTTACCCAGTATGTTAAATATTTTATTATTAAGCCAGCGCATTTTGTCCAAGTCATCACAAGGTTCCTCTAACGACAGTTTGTCGCCAAAGTTATTTTGTAAAACTGTTTTTATTAGTTCTCAGGATATGGCATGACAATTGATTTCAATTGTTTGTCTTGCCTTTCCCTTAAGTTTGTTTGTTTCAAAATTTCATGTTTTATTTGCACTACTGTGTGTTCACTATCAGTTTATTCATAAAACAATGTATTTAAAATTAAAAGCTTATTAAATTTAAATATCACCCTATTAAAATATTATAACTAAAGTATCCAAAGTTTTTTGTTGCAAAATTTTGTGTTTTTTTTTTGCACTACTGTTTGTTCACTATCAGTTAGTTTACAAAAAAAATTGTTGTAAACTTTAAGTGTATTTGCAGAATATTTTCTTGCAAAATAAAAACAAGTTTCAGTTCTATTTGCTAGTGATGAGCGAAATTGGTCTTGGTCTTGCTGTCTTGTCTTGGTCTTGTAAAAAATGCAAGACCAAGACCAAGACCGATCATTCAGTTGCAAGACCAAGGCCAAGGCTTAGTGTGCAAGACCAAGACCAAGAATATGTAAGCAAGACTGCAAGATTCTTGCATTTAAAGTTGCGTAATATCTCTATTGATATTTATTTTTTAAACATACATATGTCGCATGTTTTTTTGTATACGAGTAGGTACTTATATAATATCTTTAGTGAGTCTGTTGTATAGTATGGTATTTACAGGCATATTATAATTTTATTATTTTAGGTTTTTTTTTGCTATAGGTTTTTTCGGTAACCGGCCGATTCCACTAGCACAATTCCACTAGACACAATTCCCCTGGGGAACAATTTAACTTGCACAATTTAACTTGTATAGTAACACGGAAACGCAAATCAGGAATACACTCATTAACATTTTATTTGCGTTGGCATTGTACAAAAAAACAATCGCGCTCGCGATTTACCACCCTAAATGCGTTTAATATTTTAATTGCGTAGGAGTGGTTTTTATTGTACCATGTATCGTTTTTCGTTGTTTATGGTGTTTTTTCAAATATTTTGCAATTTTTATATAACATTCGTATACTTTCTTTAGGTAACTTTTTAAGTTTAACTTTTTTATAATTAAACGAATTCAACTTGCACAATTTAACATTTTGATAAAGTTGAATTGTGCCAAGTGGAATTGTGCCCAGTGGAATTGTGCCAGTAGAATTGTGTCCAGTGGAATTGTAGCTAGTGGAATTGTGCTAGTGGAATTGGCCTAGAATCGTTTTTTCTTGGCATGGTTACAAATAGAAATGATGAAATTGACGGAGTTCTTTTGAAAGAATAAGTCTAGACATTCTTGAACAAATTTGTTTCAAACTAACCGTTAAACATAAATGTTGGTAGTTTTGTGTGGATATACTAAGTGATGAGAGTAAAGTAAACGACAGACTACAGGACAAGACTTTGTGAACATTATCACAGCTAAATACATATAAAAAATGTAAGCATTTATGTAGAAGTAGACTGGGAAATCTATATACAGGGTGTCCTATAATTCGTGCACAATAATTTGGTATATGGGTAAAATCTAACAAAAAAATCGTTCTATCGGGTCTATCTCCAAAGTTGACATCACACATCGGGGATTTAAGAAAAAGCTTACTTTGGTGTACCCTGACCAATGTTAACGGAATTGCTCTGTTAGTAGTAATGGTAGAAATTAACTCAACTCGCTTAGGACTTTATTTTTAGAAGAAATACTAGCCTTCGTAACTGCACTGAAGTTGATATCTTGTGTGAGTCTTCAGCTATCCAACTTCAATGCCTGTTTTCTTCCCCATGTTAATTTTTGACTTTGAGGTCAATTTTCTCCTGAAAATGCGTATGCGTAATAATCATAACGTTTTACTATTTTTTTCTTATGAACGTAATATAAATAAAACTCAACAACAAGTTTGCGGAAAAATAAACTGATTTTATGATACTTGGAAAAACCCTCAGCAGGTAAAATTTTTACAAGAGTTTTTTTTGCTTTAAGTTCTAAATAAAAAATGATTTTGTGTGGTTTTAGATAATTTTTTTCGTGTGTGAACTAAAACAGTTATAACAGGTACTCAAAGTGTCCTTTTTGGTTTTGTATGCATGCTAGAGCCCGTTTTTGGGGAGTTAGTTTGAAGGGGCCGATTAACTTGTTTCCAATTACACCTGCCCACATATTGCCGCTGGTGGGTGTTTGGATGATTTTCGGAGCTGGTGAGGTTATCAAAATTGGTTACCAATATTAGTGTTGATTCCATAATTTTCGGTGTCGCTGAGGCGAATAGTGATGGTAAGACACATCTAAGGGGTGGTGGTCGATATGTGTTGGGAGGAGATGACCGATATTAGTGTCGGTTTTATAGTTTTCGTGATCGCTGAGGTGAATAGTGATGGCAAAGCACCTGTATGAAGAGGAGTTCGTTTAAGGGAGAGGGGGATATTAGTGTCAAACGTGCAACGTTGCCACGTCGGGCACTCAGCTAGTATTAAATAAATGGCGTATCCGTAGGCACCGCAACTTCCACTGCCACATAATAAATGTTTTTGTTTTTTTGTAGAGAGAAAATACCCATAGAACCGATCTTTGAATGTGACATTTTTCGTCTCAAATCTTTTTTAAATTAAAAAAAAATTTTTTGCAAATTCATTTAAAATTTCTTCTTCTAATTAAAACAAAACAAATGATAGTGGTGTATTTTAAGTAATATGTGTACCAACTATCAAGTTTAGCTAAAAATGAGCAAGGCGTTCCACAGTTATGCTAGAACAAAAATATATACATACATATATCCATTTATATATATTCATATAGAAATTATTCAAAAAATACTTTGGTCTGCAAAAATTTTATCAGCAAGACCGCAAGACCAAGACCAATATTCAGGCGTCAAGACCAAGACTAATGGCACGAATGCAAGACCAAGGTCAAGACCAAGACTCGACCTGCCCGAGATGAAATGGTCTTGGTCTTGCGTCTGCTCATCACTACTATTTGCACAAAGTATTCACCATCTTAGTTGAGTAAATTTATTTTCAAAAATTTGTCCAAAAGTTCTTTCACTATCTTAAGAGTGTTTTTAGTTAATTTTGATTTGCAAAAAATTTTTATTGCAAACCGACTGCGCCAGAAATACGTACAAATTTAAAATGAATTAAAAAAAAACAAATTTTTAATTCTATTAACCGTTTATTGAATCTATCTTAAGAGTTACTTACAATATATTTTTGGGTGGTATTTATATCATAAATGATGATTTTGCATTTTTCATAGTCAATGCATACAGCCAGTTCAATATTGGCTGTTTGAAATTGTTTTTTAATTTCCTGCATTTTCGTTTCCACAGAACTTTGTCTGTGTGAACGGAAGTGCAATTGGGTTATTTAAATTTGATGATTTTGAATTTATTAATCGGCAATATTAATTGTAAGCAATTCCAAGAATTATTTTACTTAATATATTATTTAGTAAATGCATTTTCGTTTCCACAGCATTTTGTCTGTGTGAACAAAATGACTGTGACAAAAATGTAAGTTTTATATTATTTTAGTGGGTGTTACAATAACTTCAAATCACCAGAAGAAACAAACACTCACAATCCCACAATCCGTTATTTAATTACTTAAGAATTATATCATAAAAAAAAATATTTTTATTAATTTAATTCTCAAAAATTAAAACCGAAAACGAAATGAAAAAATTATTTCCAAAAAATTCAAAAACCTGAATTGGAAGTTTGTTCGAGAGGACTTGGCCAACATACGAAAATCCACAAAGCAGAATTTTGACAAGCCTTTCGGCTCAATAGTTGTGCTTGCCCTTTTCGTTTGTAAGGCCTGGTACTACAGACGGATCCGGCACGTTTCACTGTTGAGTTGTTGGGCTGCAAGAAAGACGTCAAGTTGCAGAAGAACATATTTGTACTACAGTCTAGAAAGGTTTCAAGAAATTTGAAGACTCAATTTATTAATTATTTGTAATATTTTCTTGGTCAGGGTTTTTTTTTGTAGATTTCCCTGAACATGATTCATTGATTAAAGCGTTGGACTCGCTTCGTTTTAAGTTTCGTAATCTTTTCCGTTTTGCTTTTTCAATGAATCAGAGTGAATTCTAAGAAAATAAATTAAAACCGGATACAAACGTGAAGAATGTGACATATTGCAAATTACATTCCTTCAATTTTTGAATTTTAATTAAGGGCTTAGCCCAGCTTATTGCAGTGGTGCAAGTCATTCAGGGAGTTCTCCCTTGGCAATAAGTTTACTATATAAAAAAATTTGCATTGCCTATGCAAGCATACAACAACATAATTTTCTTAATTCTTTAGTTGAGCTGTTGAGGATTGGATGAACGGACACCACACACTGCACTTTGCACTAACAAATTGGCATACGCGAACCGGTTTTTTTGTTTGCTATTGCAATTATTGCTGTGTGTTGTTGTTGTTTTTTTATTTTGTGTGATGCGAAGCACGCAGCACATCCGATCACGACGGCGTAAAATGGGCAACCTATTTTAGCATTTAGCTTAGCCCCATACGATAAAGTCATCATTGGTCCATACCAGTGTGTTTCGTCCCAGCCAAGTCCACAACGGATCAGATTTACACCTGATGGAAAAATGTCTAAAGTTTTAAAACCCACTACACCATATTTTAATAGATTTTAAAGCCGCCTATGATAGCATAGCCAGAGTAGAACCTTATAAAGCCGTTAGAGAATGCGACATCCCAAATAAACAATCACTATCAAGCACGGACTCGGACTAGGGGATGGGCTGGCCTACGTTCTCTTTAACCTGGCGTTGGAGAAAGTGATCCGAGACTCTGACGTAACGGCGAGAGGAATAATCCTATATAATCCGCAATTAAAATAGTGGATCGCGAATTTGAAGTAGTGCAATCCTTTAACTATCTATCAACTATCAACGGTAGCAGCCGATAACAGTATGAAATCAGAAATACGCGCACGGTTGCTTAAAGTCATGACTCTTCAAATCCAGGAACCTTACCATAACATTCAAGCTGCTGGTATATAAGACAATGGCCATGCCAGTACTTACATATGGATCCGAGACTTGGATTAGGTTAGGTTAGGTTAGGTTGAAGTGGCCGTCAGTCAAAACCGACGCACTTAGACCATGAAGATCCGTTGTGATACCACAAAGATCTATGAAAATCCCACGACTACTCGTTGAACCACTTGGAGCTTCGTATTAAGCGAAAGAGACTATTATTCGAGGGAAAAATCTTACGGAGAATTCTTGGCCCCGTATGTGAGGAAGGACTATTTCGGAGACTCTATGATGATGAGACTTACAAGCGTTACCGCGATGTCGACATCGTGAAGAGAATTAAGCTCGGTAGCCTCCGATGGGCAGGTAACCTCGCATGAGCGGATCCTGCTCGAAAGTCCTTTGCGGTAGGATTTATGGAACACGGCTGCGAGGCCGGCCAAGCCTCGACGCCCAGAGTTTGGGGATGCAAAACTGGAAGACATCAGCTCAAAATCGGGACCGATGAAGAGACTTTTTTCGGGAGACCAGGACCGGACACAGGAGGTAGAGCCACATATGATTGTAAACGTTGTTTCATTCGGGTGACGCTCGCCAGTCGCCAAGGTTTCATTTTCTCCTCTTACTTAGTGTTACAAATTAAAGTTTTCTATGGTTTCTTTTAAATTTTTTTTTCTTTATTTAAATTTTTTTGACTTAATAATAACAATGCTGGTTGAAACAAAATAAATACAACGAAAACCTCAAATCAATTGTTCATCTACTTTGTGCATCAATTAACATTAGGGCACGAACTCTAAAAAACATATTTCGATAAGTTTAGACCTATCTCCATTCTTCCCTTTTTGTCTAAAATTTTCGAAAAGATTATACAAAAGCAAGTAAATCGACATCTCTCCATTCATAGCATCTTAACGCCTAAGCAATCTGGATTTCGGCCGAAACATAGTTGCATAACAGCCATAATAGGCAAATCAGATGACATACGGCATGTTCTAGACGAGGGAAATGTTTCGTTCTTGGTTCTACTGGATTTTTTTAAAGCGTTTGACACGGTAGACCATTCAATTTTATGCCATAAGCTTTCTCGACTTATTAAATTTGAACCTAGCGCTATAAAATTGATTTCATCATACCTGACAGGTAGATTACAGGCAGTGGAAATTAATAAGGTTCTGTCAGACTTTCTTCCTTTAGCCGGAGGGGTTCCTTAAGGATCTATCTTAGGACCATTACTATTTTCTCCGTTTGTAAATGAAGTTCCATCCATCGTTATGCACAGCTCACTTCATATGTGCGCTGATGATGCTCAGCTCGTCTGAGTTGCCCGTTAGGCGTAATCGAGCATGCTATGAATTGTATAAATGATGATCTTTCAAACATAACGCTGTGGTCTAATAGTAACAGTCTAATGCTAAATGCAAAAAAATCTCAATTCATTGTTATTTCTAAGCAGTAATGGACCTTTCATATTTCCCGTCTATCACATTAAACAACACCCCTAGAGTATGTCGAAAAGGTCAAAAACCTTGGTATGACCTTCAGTCGTGCCTTAACATGGAACACTCACATTAACTTAGCTGTAGGAAAGACTTATGGAGTGCTTCGTACTTTATGGGCTACACGGTCTTTCACTCCTTATAAAACTCGAATCTTACTGGCAAAAATATTAGCAGTACCAGTTTTGACATATGGTTGCGAAATCAATTGCAGTAGATTTCGCAACCATATGTCAAAACTGGTACTGCTCCTACGCATCTAAAAGGAAACTTAATGTTGCCTTTAATGCCATAGTAAGATATGTCTTTAGCTTACGACGATTCGACCATGTATCCAAGTTTTCCTCGCGTCTATACGGCATGGCATGACTTTTGATAATCTCCTTAAATTTCGTACACTAAGTCTCTTTTCGAATATCTTGCTTTCAGCCTATACAGCTTTACGGAAAAATTAGATTAGCTTCCCCAAACAGATCGAGTCAATTAATTCTACCCCGTTTCTCATCTATGACGTCCGAACGTCAATTTTTTATTCATTCAGCTCGCTTATGGAACACTTCGCCACGCCACATTAGAAGTATTGTTAACACCAATAGACTGAAATTGAGAAATTATTTTTCAGTAAACAATAATAATTTAACTGTTTTCTGTAATTTTGTCTCCCATTTTATTTCTCTTTATTTCTTTTTTTTTTTTAATTGTATATGTCTTATTTTTAATTTTATTTTTATTGATGATATCTTTACTTTTACTCTCTCATTTATTTTTTTTTTTTACTGATTTAAGTTGCTTTCTCATATGTCAATACTTAACCTTGTCACTAATTTATAAGATTTTGTTATCTTAATGTGAATATGAAATGCGAAATAAATAATAGCTGTATTTTATTTGGAATCCGAATAAGGAATTCGAATGTCAAAACCAGCCAAAACCAGCCAAACAGGAGGTTTTCAAATTTCGAAGAAGGAATTCGACAGTGCAATTGTTGTTGTAATTCTTATTCCTCGGCAAATAAAATACGGCTAATAATAATAATAAAAATAAATAATACTATCGTAAGGGGTTGTGAGTTTTCAGGTTACACTGCACCAGAGGAGCACACTCGGCTCGAGGTAGCTATCGAAAGTTGCGAAATAGTATCCGACAACTGCCGATAGCGTACTTGAAACTGGAGTCAATGGAACACACGGAGGGCGTTCGTGTTGAACAGCTCGACTCGGAGTAGCTCGAAATAGTATCAGACAGTTTATGTATAATGGAACACACGGGGGGTTAGGCTAGGTTAGGTTAAGGTGGCTGTCAGTGAAACCGACACACTTAGATCAGTAATGGTCCATTGTGATACCACACGGCTCAGGAAAAATTTCCATCCACCTACTCGAAGAACCAATTAGAGCTTCGAATAAAGCGTAGGACTACCAATGTCAATATTGATGAGATCATTAGTGTCGTTGTAGAAGAAAGCTCCCATATGTAGTTTTCGCTACAGAGTACAGAGAAGATGGACGATGGTCTCCTCCTCCTCCTCATCCATGCAGGTTCTGAAGAAGTCATTCGAGAAGACGCTAAGTCTTGCTGAATGCCTGCCTATGAGACAGTATCCAGTGATGACACCTACAATAGCACCAATTTTGGATACAGCTTGGGCCAGATCTGCTTTGTCGTTACGCAAGTTGTACCGTTTAACCACCTACAGTTAGTTTTACATTAGTATCCCGTTTTAAAAAGAATTTGCATCTAGCGATTGGTATGCCTATAGAACCATATTCAGTTAAGAAGGGTAGTGTAGTTCCTTGCTTAGCAAGTTCGTCAGCCTTACAGTTTCCCGGAATATCTCTCCACGAGAGATGATCTGCAGTTAATGGCTAAAATTGAATTGAGACTAATTCCAATGATTTTAGTGCAGCTTGGCTATCCGAGAATATACAGATATCCTTAGGGGATATGACGTTTCTCTTCAGCCAAGACAAGGCATCACTGATCGCCATAATTTCAGCCTGGAAAACACTACAGTGATTTGGAAGACGGAAAGAGAGGCTAAGATTTAGCTTTTTTGAGAAAACTCCTCCGCCGACTCCGTCATCAGTTTTTGACCCATCTGTGTAAAAATGAATGTGTTTATATTCCAGCTAAGCGTCCTCGTTGAAATGGAGTTGCGAAATGGTGTAGTCTATGTTGTCTGGGATCCTGACTAAATTCAGGATAGAGGAGTGACCTATTTCATTTTATAGTACGCTGGGAGATAGCAATAAGGCAAATAGCCGAACTAGCAGCTACTTGCTTGCTGTAAATTTCGAGTGGTTTAAGGTCGAACAGAATGCCCAATGCGGCGGTGGGGGTTGTACGAAGTGCTCCGCTCATACATAGACTACCTGATCTTTGGACTTTGCCTAATGTATGAAGGTTTATTTTCTTATTTAAGGCGGTGCACCATACAGTCACACAGTACAGAAGAGTAGATCTTACTACCGCAGTATATAGCCAATGGCTTGAAGGCCCCATCTGCTTCCAATGGCTTTTTGCATGAGAAGAGTGCCACTGTGGCTTTGTGATGTTAGGTTTCCAGCTCAGCTTCATGTCCAAAATAAGACCCAAATACTTGGCTCTATCAGAGAAAGTTAAGCTTATACCTTTTATGGAAAGAGAGTTAATAAGTGGAACTTTGTATTTCCTGGTGAATAGGACAGACAAGCTCAGTGTTGTGAGGATTTAACTCTAAACCACAGCGATCTGCCCAGCAAGTTAGCTTGTGGAGAGCATTTTGCCGGAGTTCCTTTAAGTTATTCGGGTATTTTCCGCTAATGCGGATGAGATTTATGAAAAAAAGGTAACAGCAATCTCATCCGCATTAGCGATTACTTTGCAGCCCTCACCTCTTCCGCTTACAAGCAGTTCATTCACCGCTAAGGGGGGACAGAACACCAACTTGTGGGGTTCCTCTGCAGACAGATTCTTTTGAGCAGAAGATTAATCAATTCGCCAAGCGAGTCGTCCAACCTCAAAGTCGACAGCGCATCATTAATCGCAGATGTGTTGACGTTGTTAAAAGCGCCTTCAATGTCTAGGAATACCACCATTGTTTACTCCTTGTGGTGAAGGGAATGTTCAATAGAACATACCAGTGTGTGCATAGCTGTTTCCACAGACTTGCCTTTACAATACGCGTGCTGATCTGTAGACAGGAGTCTTTCGTCAATGCATGTGCGTATATAGATATCGATCAGTATTTCCAGTGGACTAACATTCGAGCATTTGCCGGCTTTGGGTATGAAAGCCAAGTTTAATTTTCTCCATAAAACTGGAATATAGACCAGATCGAGACAACTCTTAAGAATGGTTTCCGGCAAAGAAATATCCGAAGTCCTTGCAGTCACTTCCCAAACCAATGCGGTTACCGCGAGCAGTACTGGTAGAGTTCGGACTAATCGGTCGAGTGGTAGTTCATAGTACTCGGCTAGCTCTTTGACGCGTTCAAGAAATTCGAGGGGATTACTGCTGTCATCAAATCTCACCTTCCGCTTAGTAACTATATTGACCGATATAAGTGTCGATTCTAAGGTTTTCAGGGTCCCTGAGTTGAATTGTGATGGTATGACAGCCTTAGAGGGGTGAAGTCGATATCTGAGGAGAGTGTGACCGATATAAGTGCCTATTCTATGGTTTCCGGGGTAGCTGAGTTGAATGGTGATGGTAAGACAGCTCTATGGGGATGGGGGCGAAGGTGGGGTGACCGATATTTGTGTTGATTCTATGGTTTTCGGGGTCGCTGATTTGTATGGTGATGGTAAGACAGCTCTATGGGATGGGGTCATAACTGAGGGGAAGACCGATATTAGTGTTGATTCCATGGTTTTCAGGGTCGCTGAGTTTATTGGTGATGGTAAGACAGCTCTAGGGGGATGTTGTCAATAATGAGGGGGTGGGTGTGGGTTACCGATATAGTTTTCGGGGTCGCTGAATTGAAAGGTGAGGGTACGACAGCTCTAGGGGGATGGGTCAATAAATGTGGTGGGGGGTGACCGATATTAGTGTTGATTCTATGGTTTTCTGGGTCGCTGAGTTAAATGGTGATGGTAAGACAGCTCTAGGGGGATGCTGTTGTTAACTGAGGGGGGGGGGGTGACCGATATAAGTGTCGATTTTATAGTTTTCGGGGTCGCTGAGTTGAATGGTGACGGTACTACAGTTCTAGGGGGATGGGGTCGATAACTGAGGGGGGTGACCGATATTAGTGTCGATTCTATGGTTTTTGGGGTGGCTGACTTGAATGGTGATGGTAATACAGCTCTAGGGGGATGAGGTCTATAACTGAGGAAGGGTAGACCAATATTAGTGACGATTCTATGGTTTTATGGGTCACTGAGCTGAATGGTGACGGTAAGACAGCTCTAGGGGGATGGGGTCGATAACTGAGGGGGGGGGGGTGACCAATATAAGTATCGATTCTACATTGTCGCCCCTACTTCAAATTGCAAAAGGTAGATTAGTAGCCGTGTTTTATGGTTATATTAAATTGAGAAATTGCTTTTTTCCAGAAATTCCAGACCATGTTAAATTTACTCGGATGGAACAGGATTTGGAAAAGCTCTCTTTTGGTTTATTAGCAGAAGAAAATAAAACACGTCTGTTATACTCGGTAGCTGGCACAAGAAGAGAAGGAACTAGCTATCATTTATTTGATATTTTACATTTTGACAACTGATCGAAATATATTCAACACTCCCACTTTTTGATACAGTTGTCTATTTTTGTTTTTTCGTTACAATTTTTTTTTTAAACTTACAATCAAATCTCTACGTTAAATTTCCAACAATATCGTTTGATTCTTTTGATCATTGAATTAAATTTTACTTATTTATCAAAAATGATATTCTATGCTTCTAACAAAGACATAACCTAAAAATCGTAATTACTATTTTTTGCCTTTTTCGACCTTTTTCATTGCAATCATATTGCGAAGATTTTCGAAGCGTTCTTTGTTCAATCTTTTGGTAAAGAGGTCTGCCAATTGCTCATGTGCTGGCACATAATTGAGATCAAACAACCCCTTTTGATATGTTTCACGTATGAAGTGATATCTCACGTCAATATGTTTGGTCCTTTTGTGAAATTTTGGATTTTTCACCAAACGTATTGCGCTCTGGTTGTTCATATTAAGTACTGGCTATTCTGTCATGTCTACCAGTTCAGTAATTAACCCGTAAAGCCAGATCAATTTTTTCACAACCGTTGCAGCCGCCATGTATTCTGATTCCGTTGTTGATAACGCGACAGAATTTTGTCTTGTTAATTTCCAGCTGATCGGCCCACCATTCCACAAAAAAATAACTCCAGAAGTTAATCGTCTTGTTTCAGTGTCTCCCGCATAATCTGCGTCACTGTAACCAATCAAATCACACTGTCCACCTCCTGTAAAATAAATTCCATAATTAGCTGTTTCCTTGATGTACTTGAAAATTCTTTTCACTGCATTTACGTGTGCAGTCATCGGTTTTTCAAGACTACGGCTTGCAATTCCCACTGCAAATTGTATGTCAGGTCTTGTTGCAACGCATAAATACATGAAGCTTCCAACAGCCTCCCTATATGGAAAATCTTTATTTAATTCAGAGTTTTCGAACTTACTTGCTGTTTGATTTGTATTCTTCTTTTGCATTCTTCCATACCAAATTTAAGCAAGATTTTTCGTGTATATGCCGCTTGACTTAAATAAATGTCACCATCTACCATTTTATTTATCTCCATTCCAAGGAATGTCTTCACATCAAGCGTTGTTGTATCGAATCTTGCTTTTAGATGTTCTATCTCCGGAATTATATCGTCATCATTCACCGCAGTCAATCCGTCATCTACATAGATTGCCAAGAAGATTTTTCTGTCGTTAAGCTTTCGTATAAACAGGCATGGGTCAGCCTTTGATGCGACGAAACCAAATTTTTCAATAAAAGCCGGAAAGCATTTATTCCAGCATCCTGATGCATGTTTCAAGCCGTACAAACTCTTCACAAGCTTGCATAACCTTCTACTTCCATCGTCATATCCAACTGGCTGATTCATATATACGTTCTCACTAAGCTCACCATATAGAAATGCCGTTTTGACATTGAATTGACAAAGTTTCATTTTATCCGCTGCTGCAAATGATAATATAGTACGGATTGAAGTGTATCTTACCACTGCACTGAACGTCTCCTCGTAGTCAATTCCATATTCCTGAGTGAATCCTCTAGCAACCAGCCTGGCCTTGTAACGTTCGATGCTCCCATCAGTGTCGTACTTGATCTTATACACCCACTTATTGTCGATGTCGCTTTCCCCTCGTGTTTGATCAGAAATTCAACAGTGTCTTCCTCCACGAACTTCACATCTCTAGCCAATTCAATTTTCATTGTCTCTGGATTCCAAACGCGGTAGCCCTTAACGTTTTCATCATATCCAACAAAAATGCATTTTGTTGCCTTTGGATCAAGTTTTTCTCTTTGTTGCTTCGGAATGTGTGCATACACCTCCGAACCAAAAACCTTTAAATGATTAAAAACAGGTGGCTTTCTGTACCATAATTCAAATGGTGTTTTTCCAGTAACACTGCTTGTGCCCGTTCTATTTAATACAAAAACCGCCGTGTTAACCGCTTCCGCCCAGAATTTTATATCCATCTGCTTTGCATGTATCATCGACCGTGCTGACTCAACCACCATTCGATTCTCTCTCTCTCTTTGCTGATCCGTTTTGCTCCGGCGTGTATGGTACCGTCCGCTGATGCCTGATGCCATTTTCTTCCAAAAATCTTTTTACCTCAGCATTTACGAATTCGGTGCCGTTGTCAGTTCTGATGATCTTCACACTGTGACCTTGTTGCTTCTCCGCAGACTTCACAAAGTTTTTTATTTTCTCAAAAACTAGTGACTTATTTTTATGCAATAAATAAATCGGAAATGTGAGTAATCGTCCTTAATTAAAAGAAAATACCTGAAGCCACCGAGCGATTCCGTTTGAAAAGGTCAACATACGTCCGCGTGAACAATTTCGCCACATTTGTTCGATTTGTTCTGACTGCTTCTGAAGCTCTCACGATGCTGCTTTCCCGTCAGACATCCTTCACAGAGAAATTATTCGTCAATGTATTTAATGTCGTTTTTCTTTAGAAACCTTCGCAGATAGTTCACGTTCTGATGTCCCAATCTTTCATGCCAGCTTCTCAATCCATTCTGCTTCATTGCCACGTTTGCCGTGCCTTCTGCTGCCAATGCCTTGAACTGCATTCTGAATAGATTTCCATCACGAACTCCCACTGCCACAACATTTCCATTTCGCTTTAATTCACATATATCTTTCTTCGATGCCAATGTGAATGCTTTATCCATTACGTGCGTACCAGAAAACAAATTGCTATGTTATTTTGGAACGTACAAAACATCTGATAACTGTTTCTTGTTCCATTGTTTTCCATCGAATGACAAAATTTCAATCAGGCCACGCCCCGGTGCTTCCAGTTTTCCACCGTCTGCAATTTTGATTATTCTTGCTGGCTTCAGTTCCTGAAAAGCTCTGAACCAAGCCCTGTTGTGACACATGTGATCACTCGCACCTGTATCCAAAAGCCAACCATCTGATCGTAAGCCGTCTTGCGTACATACAAAAGCTTCACCTTCCTTATCTGAAGTATTTGCTGACGAGAAAGAATATTTATTTCCTTTCTCGGGACAATCTCGACGAAAATGTCCCATTTTGTGGCACTTAAAACATTTCAATATTTTCGCTTTGTCAGTTACCTGCTTATTATTTTCATGACATCTGCCCTTTTTATGCTTTTGAGTTCCGTACTTTACCTTTTGTTTTGCAAGCAAAGCCTCACTCGATTCTGTCACAATTTTGCTATCATGCGATTTTCTTCCTGTAGCGTGCACGCAATGTGTCTAATGTTCGATCCGATTTGCTTGTCGATTCCCAAGCGCAGCTAAAAGAATTGTATTCATCCGGTAATGCCATGATAATACGCGCAATTATCATTTCATTAGAAGTATTTTGACCCAAATCGTTCAATTGTTGCACAATGTCTTCCACCTTCGCTATGAACGTCACCATGTTTTCTGTTGCTTCTTTTGTAATTGAGAAAAATTTCTGATTAAGCATTAACATGCTTGTTTCATTCTTTTGCTCGAATACTGAATTTAATTTGTCCCACATAGCCTTCGCACTTGTACAATTTCTGATGTGTGTAACAATGTTACTCGCCACGGTGGTTCCGATCATTCGCTCTGCACGTGCATCCTTTTTCAACCATACACTCAATGAATCGCCTGTATCACTTGGCCTTTCACTTGTTCCATCCACAACATCATAAATTTCCGAAGCAGTTAAACCAAGTTTCACTTGAAATTCCATGTCAAAAATTGCTTTGCCTCCTGCAATTTTTCAATTTTAATTGTGTCTGTTTCCATTGTGTTCAATGTTTTTCCACAATACAAAATTTTATGCCTTGTTTTATTTTATTTAACAAAATAATACCACTATTGTGTTCAACAATTTTATTTATGCTATGGTCTGGGCCCACAACCTGTTAAATTTACTCGAATGGAACAGGATTTGGAAAAGCTCACTTTTGGTTTATTAGCAGAAGAAAATAAAACACGTCTGTTACACTCGGTAGCTGGCACAAGAAGAGAAGGAACTAGCTATCATTTATTTGATATTTTACATTTTGACAACTGATTGAAATATATTCAACAGACCATAATGACCATATTCCAAATTTTCATAAGAACTAGTCTTATAGTTACATCATAGTCCTACATACCGAATCATGCGAATCGCTTGAGAAATTGCTTTGTTCACGAAATTCCAGACCATAATGACCATATTCCAGAATTTCCGTAGGAAGAAGTCTTATAGTCGCATCATAGTCCTAAATACCGAATTTCAGGCGAATCGCTTGATAAATTGCTCAGTTTCCAAAATAGTTTCAACATGGATATTTAACAGTGGGACGATTAAGAGTGGGACATTAACAGTGTCACATAATATTTTACTTTTTAAACATGCACCCTCTTGTAGTGAGACGTTGTCACGTCAAAAGGACTTCAAAGAAGTCGAAAAAAATTTTCAACACATCACACGCGACACGCGTCATACTTGGAATATAAAAAATGCTATTTTGGACTTACGACACTCACCAAATTTCAGCTCTCTAGGTCTAGGTCGTGTTGGTTAAAAAGGACCTCAAAGAAGTGGAAAAAACGTTTTTTTCAACCCATCAGACGCGCGGGACGCAACACGCGTACTCGTACTCGGAATATAAAAAATGCTATTTTGGACTTAGACACTCACAAAATTTCCACTCTCTAGGTCGTGTGGAAGTTGGCTAAAAGGACCTCAAAGTGGTCGAAAACACAGGCAAAAAGGGGACAAGTCAAGTTAAATAAAAATTTTAAAATGACGTGAAGCAGAATCTTATTGAGATATATCCCAGTATTCTACAGAGACCTTTAAAGCTTTAAGAGCGTTAAAATGTTTCTAGGACGAATTGATAAAATTCAATTCAGTTGCATTTTTTTCATTCCGTACTGTTTTCTACTCGTAAAGCAACTGCATATGTAGTTTTCTGACTCGCGGTTCGTTTTCATAATGTTTAAAAATGGCTCCCCATATGTCGTTATAACTTTCTTTCCAGTTTGAAATTCCTTCAATAAAATGATACCCATCCTCAAAGCATTCTCGTAATATAATATATACACTTTAAAATAGAATTTAATCTACAATCTTTGTGAATCCGATGTAAATAGATTTCAGGAAACTCAATCCATGAAAGAAAATTACCATCAAATTTTGGTAATGGTATCTCTGGGAGCGGTATTGCAAATGGTTTGACAATTGCTGAATTTGTTCCTAACGTACTCATGTTTTGATCAGAACCTGAATTTAAAGTCATTTCGCGTAGTATGTCTCGTATGTGGGATTCCCTATTTCTTCAACGTGTCTCAAATTCTTCACGAGCTGTACTTTGAATTTTGTTCGAATCAAGATCCTCCGAACTTGATTGTGCAATATCGCATTTACCAAATAATGTTTTATTACGATCCAGCATCGTTTCGTATTCACCCACAGAAAATTGAGTATCAGAATCCAATAGATTTTGATAATAGGTTACACGAACCTTTAGCCCACCGATTTGGTTTTTACACTTTATGATATTAGCCATTTTATACAATGAACACAACCCAAATATTTAAAATATGTATATAAGTTACAATAGCAATTATAAGTAATAACAAATGAGATATTTAATATTTTTGTGTTAAATAAAATACTGTCACCATTGAATTTTAATAGGCAGTGTACTAAAATGAGAGATGAACTTGTGACGTGACTTCTATTGTGTTAATAAAGCTGATGCTGGATGCTGAACGGGAACAGCAACAGACAAAATTAAAGATTAACTTCTGGGATTTAATTTTACGTTGCTTGACAGCGGTTAACGATTGATGATATTGATATTTTGACAATATATGTAAATCAAATTGATTTTTCCAAAAGAACACAAGTATGTAATCTATTATTCAATGTAATATTCTGTCTCGAAGGACCAAAAGTTAGGGTATAATTTTGATTTTTAGCAGTTTCGATTTTATTTGTTTATATTTTAATAATTATTATATATTAAAAACTACAAGATTATGACGTTTTATAAAGGCGACTATTCTCAAGTAAGTTGAGCAAAGAATAAGAAAGTACAGAAGAGAACTAAAAAGCCGGAAAACAAAAAATTAAATGGCGGCATTCGTTTTTAAAATGAAGGAATAGAATAATATATTCGTACTAGATTGAGCACTAGATTGAGCATTAGATTGGTGTTTGTTTGTTTGTTTGTTTGTTTGTTTGTTTGTTTGTTTGTTTGTTTGTTTGTTTGTTTGTTTGTTTGTTTGTTTGTTTGTTTGTTTGTTTGTTTGTTTGTTTGTTTGTTTGTTTGTTTGTTTGTTTGTTTGTTTGTTTGTTTGTTTGTTTGTTTGTTTGTTTGTTTGTTTGTTTGTTTGTTTGTTTGTTTGTTTGTTTGTTTGTTTGTTTGTTTGTTTGTTTGTTTGTTTGTTTGTTTGTTTGTTTGTTTGTTTGTTTGTTTGTTTGTTTGTTTGTTTGTTTGTTTGTTTGTTTGTTTGTTTGTTTGTTTGTTTGTTTGTTTGTTTGTTTGTTTGTTTGTTTGTTTGTTTGTTTGTTTGTTTGTTTGTTTGTTTGTTTGTTTGTTTGTTTGTTTGTTTGTTTGTTTGTTTGTTCGTTTTTTTTTTTTAAAAAAAATTGGATAGGAGCACCGTGACAAAAGTTTCCTATAAATACCGGACAGGTGTCTAAAATGTGCAAAATTTCATAAATTCTCAAAAATTCATAAAAACATTTGATACGAGTCTTACTACTTCCAAAATATGACGAAAATCTGCTCATTTTGGTATAAAACATCTACGCTAACTTTGAATGCGATGGTTTTAAGAGTTTGGCAGTCTTTAGGGAACATACAGTGAGTTTTACTTGTATATACATAAAAAAAACTAGCCTTGAGACATATCGCAAGCAAAAAAATTTAAAAAACTAATAATAGAATTTATTTGAAATAATTAAAAAAAATTTCTTATTAATTTAAACTCTACTTTTCCTTTTTATACAAGTTGTGTTTTAATTCCTTCAGTCTTGTTGTTGTGTTGTAAACTCTATTTTTCCTTTTTATACAAGTTGTGTTTTAATTCCTTCAGTCTTGTTGTTGTGTTGTAAAGATTACAATTTTGGTGTTTTTCTTTGCGTAACATCAAAAAATTATTTAAGAAAACTTTTTGGATACATGCATGTTTGCTGGACTTGGATAACTACGAAACGTGTTAATTCTTGATCTTGGACAAGACCGAACCTAGCTCTGCTTGATAAAGAAAGCTATCCACTTTCTTAACAAGATCAAATTGGACTTTTATACAAGTATTTATTAAAGTTGCATTTTTTGGAAAGCCTATCGGCTCACTGACTTTTTGTGACTCTTTCGTTTGTAAGGCCTGGTACTACAAGCGAATTCGTTGCGATTTTCTGTTGGGCTGTTGTCTTTTAAAAAAATCTTCTTTTTGTTGTAACTTTTAATTGTTTTTATTTTAATTTATTTAACATATTTTTACATTGTGAAATGAATTCTTATTTTGAAATTCATTTCAATAATATTCGCGGCTTTAAGGGTAATTTTAACTCCATCGTAGCGCATCTTCCCGCGAATAAACCTGCGGTTCTTAGTTTATGTGAAACGCAGGTTTCTTTTATGGGTACCCCTAATGACTTTCAATGTCCGGGGTATTCTCGTGTCGACTGTTTGGTTCCGCATCGAAGGGTTGTTCTCTTTATTAGAGATGATACAGGTTTTAGTGTTCCTAATTTTAATATTCCGAAATGTAATCCCTTGTTCAATACGATATGGATTGAAATTATAATTGCAAACCATTCAAAGTTTATTTGTTCCCTTTATCGTAGTCCTAATTTGTCACCAGATGACACTTTTATTGAATTTGATAATTTATCGGAAACAATTGACAAGATTTACGAATCCTCACCAACTTCAGAATTAGTAGTCTTGGGAGATTTTAATGTCCATAATGATTCTTGGTTGACATATTCGAATGGTAGAGATCGATCAGGTGAATCCGTAGAACTATTTTCAGATACCAATCTTCTAACACAACTCGTCGATAAGCCAACTAGATATCCCGATACTATTAGATTTATTTTTAACTTCTATGCCAGATAAATATTCAATTGATTTATCTGCTCCATTAGGTCTTTCCGACCACGCTCTGGTATTAGCCAAATTTTCAATAACCCCAACCCTTGTAGAGTCAACAAGTAAAAGGCTACTCTGGCACCTCAAAAATGCTAACTGGGAGCTCCTGAATCAATTTTTTAGCACATTTGATTGGTCAACCTGCTTTTCCAACAATAATGCTGATGAAGCATCTCAACTGATCACGTCAACCATTCTGCTAGGAATGAAAAATTTCATTCCTTCCTCCTTTAAGAAAAGCAATATTCATAAGAATAGGTGGTTTAATGATAACTGCAGGTCAGCAGTCGCGAGTAAAAAATCTGCCCATTTGGACTACGTTAATTGCCCATCCGTAGAAAACCTTGTTAAGTTTAGAATAGCCAGAAATAGAGCTAACGCTATAATTAACAGGTCCAAAATAATAAATGACCAAAAGATTCGAGATAGCATGCGGAAAATTTTAGATTCTGATTCAACCATTAAAAGCTTTTGGTCATTTGCAGCAATGGTTAAAAGAAACTTTGCAGAAAAGACTTCTTCTGTTCCTTCTTTATTCCATAATGGTATTCTTTATAAAACTGATATTCAGAAAGCAAATCTCTTAGCTCCGCATTTTGCTAGTGCATCAACCCTTCCATTTTCTAACCAAAGTCCACCAGTTCTCCCGAATGTAGGCCCAGGTATGTCCTCAATTTATTTCCGTCGTCGGGGTTTGTTTTCAAAATTCTTAAAGAACTTGACCCCAATAAAGCAACTGGACCCGACGGTATTCCACCATTATTATTAAAAAGATGTCATCATACTTTGGCAAAACCGCTTAGCAAATTGTTTTATCTCTCAATGAAGACAGGTGTTTTTCCGTCAATTTGGAAAATAGCTAATATTCAACCCGTCCCGAAAAAGGTGGTAAATCTGCACCTACTAACTACCGCCCTATTGCTCTGTTGTCGAAAAAATCTATCTTCAGGTGAACTAATGACGTGCATGACTCATTGTTGGGAGCGAAGCATTGAAAATCTGATCAAGCGTTGTGTCCTTGGATATTTCTAAGGTTTTTGATAGAGTTTGGCATATTTGTCTTATTAATAAGATTCGTGCGCTCAACTTACACCCCTCTCTCATTACATGGATTGAGGATTAATTATGGAACCGCAAAATAAAAGTGTTATTGAATGGTTTTTCCTCATCTTCGCATGAAATCAATGCTGGCGTTCCTCAAGGGTCATCCTTATCGCCAACATTATTCTTAACATATATCAATGACTTGTTGTCTTCTACAACATGTGATATCCACTCATTTGCTGATGATACGACGTTATCGGCTTCCATGGAGTTTGTTAGTCAAAAAACACCCATAAAAATTAAAATTTTTCTTGTAAATTTTCTAATCGGGGATACACACACACACACACTGCGTGCTCGTTTTGTGGCAAAATCATTCACCAAATGACGCAGTGGCAGCGAACAGCGCTGCTCACAAAGCACAGAGCTCAGACTTTGCCGTGATCTGATGCGATATAGCGATATTTAAAAATTGTATATTGGGGTCCCCAAGGGGCCGATCGCTCCAAATTTTTACAAAAAGTGTTTTCCATCGAAGACACACATGTGTACAAAATTTAAAGAAAATCGGGTAAATTTTGTAAAATATTTGTATGGGAGCCCCCCGACCCCGCGGCCCGAGGGGCCTCAAATTTTAATAGAATTTAATAGAAATTTCAATAAAATCGGGCTGTCGGAAGTGCGTTAAAAATTGATCACAAGATTTGGCCAGCCAGCCAGCCAGCCAGTTAATATAGAGAATTTAAAAAGAATGCAATTCTCGCTTGATTGGTTCGCGTGAATTAATGAATTCGACAAATCTGTCGAACATTCAAGTGATTCTTGATTGGGGTAGATCTAATAGGGTGGGTTTTAACCCAAATAAATTCCAGGCCTTTTTTCTCAAAAGGCAATTCAACATTACGTACACTCAAAAAAAAAACGAGCTAAAATCAAGAAAATCAGTGTCATAACAAGCCGATTCGTTTACAAAAGTCTTTTAAACTCGAAAATGTTTAACCCAAGTACACAATGCTTGTTTTTAGTATGTTTTTGATAAGCCTTGAATTCTTATTTCAACACGATAATCGACCCACTTTAGGAATACAAGAGCTTAATTTCAGACCATTGTAACCTTAAATTAAGCCTACGTGTTCTTAAATATATCAGAAATAAGAACAATCCTTACTTAAATCAAGTTTTATTACTCTAGCAAAAAGCATTAACAAACTTAAAATGAGAACAAATATTCTTGTATTTAAGTTTCTTTCGGATTGCTTCAAGAATGTCATATCTCAATTTAAGATTGCATGGTTTTATTCATCACCCCTCGCCACCACACAAAGAAAACAAAAAAAAAATCATTAAATTTAATTTATTCATATTTATTTATTTAATTTCATATCATATTTATTGTAAAGAAATGGTTAAATATAACGGGTGTTTTTTAAAGAGGTTGCCGATTTTTTTTTTTGAATAAAACACATATAAAATTATGAAATGACCAAATTTTTTTTTTATTTGGTAGATAATTTTTTGGCATTTAACATTTAAACACAATTTCTGGCATATGGCTACCACGACTATTTTTCACAAATGTCATTCTGGAGGTCCAATTTTCCAGCACTTTTTCAAGCATTTGAGGGCGTATGTCAGCAATGACACGTTGAATATTGGTTTCCAAAGCGTCAATCGATTGAGGTTTATCCACATAAACCAATGACTTCACGTATCCCCACAAAAAGTAATGGAGTGGCGTCAAATCGCACGAACGCGGAGGCCAATTCACCGGACCATTTCTCGAAATAATGTTGTCGTTGAAAGTTTCTTTCAATAAGTCGATTGTTTCACGTGCTGTATGGCAAGTGGCACCATCTTGTTGAAACCACATTTCATCCATATCCATATCTTCAAGATTTGACAACAAAAACTCATTTAACATGGTTCTGTATCGATTTCCATTCACGGTAACGCGTCGTCCTTCCTCATTTTTAAAGAAATATGGACCGATGATCCCACCAGCCCATAGACCGCACCAAACAGTACATTTATCAGGATGCATTGGTAATTCTTGAACGGCGTGTGGATTATCTTTGCTCCAAATGCGACAATTTTGTTTGTTGACGTATCCATTTAACAAAAAATGCGCCTCATCACTGAAGAGAATTTTACGGTAAAAAAATGGATCTTCGTTCAATTGATTTAACGACCAATCACTGAATTCACGGCGCAAACGATGGTCGTGTGGCTTTAATTCTTGCACCAATTGAATTTTGTATGGCACCAAACCCAAATCTTTACGTAAAATTTTCCATAAAGTCGATGGACAAAGTCCAATTTGCTGAGCACGACGACGAATCGATAAATTGTCGTTTTCTTCGACACTGGCCTCAACGACAGCAATATTTTCTTCTGTACGAACTCTTCTCATTCTTGTCGGTGGCTTGGCATCCAAAAGAGTGAATGTAGACCGAAATTTGGTAATTACGTTCTTTATGGTGGTCTCTGACGGACGATTATGTGCACCATAAAATTCACGAAGTGCTCTATAAACATTTTTAATTGAACACTGATTTTGAAAATAAATTTCCACGATTTGAAAACGTTGTTCTGGAGTTAACCTATTCATAATGATTTGCCAAACAATACTGAGTAGAAATGCCACTTTGAGCTGTCAAAACAACTGTCATAAAATAAAACGACATCTATCGGAAAAACAAACCTCCGAAAAAAACACCCTTTACTTAATTCTAAAGTATTTTGATCTAAACATTTTACAATTAATTAGGAATTAAAACAAATTATAATTATAAGATCGAATATTATCAAATCTGGAGCTCTTGAATGTGATAATTTTGACCAAGCTTTCAAAAACTCGTAGCTATCCAAAAAAAACCTTAGTTTTCCTCCACGAAAACAATTTTTCTCTAAACTCTGCACGAAGCCCAAGGTGTGGTGTTGCTTCTTTGATGTCTCCTTTTGTAATTTATTGCAAGCTTCTATAAGTTACATTTGCATCTACAATTACAAGTTGGTAAATATGATCAAATTAAAAAATGCAAAATATATTCGTTTCGCTAAACCAGCTAAACTAACCCAGCCGGCAGCAGACGATTTTTTTTTATCAATATAGGCTATAACAGCGATTTTGAACTTAAAATGGTAAAATTTTAAGGTGGTGATTGAGCAATCCCACAAATAAAGGGCAGCGCACACTGCAGCGGCAGCGGCTACGGAAAAAGTCGAAAAGTCGCATCTCGCCTGTGACACCATTAATAAAAAAATATATATTCATAACTTACCCTGACAGTCAAAAATGCCCTCCAAATTAAATTGTTTAAGGAGTTCCTTGAGCCTTTTTTCATCGGTGTCGTCGTCATCTTCGGTAGCAATTTTATCCATTTTATCTATGATAATTCGTGGTAATTTGTTTCTTCCATATTCACTAAACTTATTGCACTTTCGTTTATTCCACTTTGGTTTATTTCTTCCATCGTATCACTTAACGCACCCGAACCGGAGTTTAACACAAATCACAATGAATGTACGATCTAAGGTTTTGTGCAATTCAAATGCAAGTTTGAGATTGCTTCGGCTTGATTCAAGAACATAAATCTTGTATCATGATCGTTTGGTTTTGAATTTGTTTTTACGTGCCGTTTTTGAGATTGGAGAATATTATTCTTGTAGCATGAATATTATTCTTGTAGCATGATCATCAGTTCTTAATTTGTGGGTATACATAAAACCGTTCATTTATGAGATTTAGATTTTAAGATTGTTTCGGATTGATTTTATAATACTAAGCTTGTTTGAAAATTTCTAGTGAACTTTCCTGGATGGAATTCAAAATAGAGTTATCCGTTTGATAAACGATGTAACCATTACTTCATCTCTTGATTCTTTGGAGCAAAGACGTAATGTTGGAGCTTTATCTGTTTTCTACAAATTTTACAACGGTAGATGTTCTTCAGAAACAGTCAGCAACGTTAACACTCGTTTGAGGTCTAATCAACATAGATTTGCCTTAAAACCGTTCTCATGTAGAACCCAACACTTCAAATCGTCCTTTTATCCGAGAGTGACTTCAATGTGGAATCAATTGGTCGACTCCGTATTTCCCGAATCTTATAATTTACAGGCCTTCAAAATAGCTGTCAACAACTTCCTAAAGGACGGCCGTAGTGTTCATTAGAGGATACGATTATTTTATATAAAAAATCATTATTTTTTGTATTGTTTATAATATTTGTTGTTTATTTTGTAATATTTTCTTGGTCAAGTTTTTTTGTAGTTTTCCCTGACCATGATTAATTGATAAAAGTATTTGGACTCGCGTCGTTTTAGTTTCGTGTTCGTTTTTTTCGTACTGCTTTTTTCAATGAATCAGAGAAAATTCTGAGAAAATAAATTGAAACCGGCTACAAACGTGAGGAATGTATTATATTGTAAATCGCATTCCTTCGAATTTTTAATTTTAATAAAGGGCATAGCCCAACTTATTGCCGTGACGAAAGTCATTCAGGGACTTATCCCTTGGCAATGAGTAAAAAAAAAAATATACAGACTTTCTTTAGTTATGGGTTTGATCGTATAAAATGGATTACTTATATACTAATATATTATAATTTTTTTTCAAATGTCAGACTTAATTACATGTTTTTCGTATATTTTTCGATTCGACAGGCGACTATTTCTTAAAAATAACAATCATCATTTGTTGGTTCACCACCAGTTCAATTTTGTACATTCGTACATTGAGAAAATGTACAGTTAATTACAGTTAAATGATTAAATTTACTCTTATTTATGATCAATCAACAATGTTCATGTCAGTCGTGACATGTGATTCGACGGTCAATAGCCGCGGCGGCTATACAGGGTGTATCCGTTAAGGTGGCAAATACGTAAAGGGTTGATTCCTTTGTTAATTTCGTGAAAAAAATCGTATCGGAAAGGGGGTCTATTTTTAACCCCTGCGGTGTACGTAGCGTTTTAATGCGAAGAGACGTACTTTTGACCTTACACCATTTCACAGCCTGTCACTCGTGAACGCTTCTAGCTACAAGGACACTTTTGAAAGAAAATAAAATTTTTAAGATAAAAAATTTACATTTTTTTAAATTCTTGAAACTGTTACCGATATAAACGTCGTCAAAATCCAAAAAAAAAATTTCTTTTTTTAAATTTTATTTTCAAAAGCGAATATTTCGAAAATTGCTCTCGGATAATTTTTTTTGACAAATGCAGTATTAAAGCCTATTCAATTTTCTAAGAATCCATTTCAAAATATTTTTGCTATCGGTCAACAAGAGCGGGGTTATAAACGAAATTTTGTAAAATGAACAAAAATTTACTTTTGGCCTTATATGACTTCACACTATATAACTCTTGGACGCTTCTAGCTACATGCTTACTGTTGATATTAAATTTTTAAGAACCAAAAATACACACTTTCTTAAATTATTTAAGGGACACCGATATAGAGGTCGTCAAATACAAAATAAAATTTTTTAAATTACATTAACCAACACGATTTTTTAGAGAAATGCTCTGGGATACATTTTTTTTTTAATACAACATTGAAACCTATTTAATTTCCTGTAAATTCATGGCACAATTTTTGTACATTCGGTCAACAAGAGCGATATAGTACGGGTTGTGTTACTACTACTACGTATAAGAAGGGTTGCATGACAGCAACAGTGCAACAAAATTACACGGGGAATGGATGTACCTTTACCACTTCACTCCAGTGCATAGTCTGCTTCGGCATTTCACGAAGTAATCGTGTTTTTAACTACAATTTAAAAAAAATTGAATTTGACGAGCTTCATATCGGTATGACTTAAATAATTTACAAAAAAATTACATTATTTGATCTCAAGCATGTACTACTGTCCTTTCAAAAAAGATTAATGGTAACCTTGTATGTGGAAGCGTTCAAGACTTATAGGGTGTGAAGTCATGTAAGGTCAAAAGTACCTTTCCGTTCATTTTAAGTACTTTAATTTTTAACCCTGCTCCTGTTGACCGAATCCAAAAATATTGTGAGATGGATTTGTAGAAATTGAATAAGCTTTAATTCTGCATTTGTCAAAAAAAAATTATCCGAGAGCAATTTTCGAAATATTTGCGTTTGAAAAAAAAATTTAAAAAAAAGAAAAAAAAATTGGAATTGACGACGTTTATATCAAAACCGGTTTCAAGAATTTAAGAAAATGTACATTATTTGATCTTAAAAATTTAATTTTCTTTCAAAAATGATCAACAATGACCTTGTAGCTAGAAGAACTGCGCAGTTTACGCAGCTACTTTAAATTGGATGCAAATCCGCAAAAGTCATTTTTCTAACAGCAGACTGTAAGTCGGTTTAAAATGCAGTCACAATTTCGTGCATACCGACTGTCTATCATTTTTTTGTGCAACACAAGCTGCGCAGCTGCAGAATTCTTGACCGCAACCTATATATTAATGAATTTTCAGATTAAAAATTTTTTTACAAATTGTTTGTTTTTCAAGTTCCGTCAGACTAAAAACACAATTAATCCCTTACTTATGCATACGAGTAGCTAAAAATTACCATAATTGGTCGGACGCGATGCGTTATCATCTTCTCCCTACTCTGTATACGATCTGTGCTACTATATCATCTGCAACAATTAGTACACAAAAGCAAACAGCGATAACGTCATCACCTCCTGTGATCTGTGCGTTCTTCGTAGAGAAGAAAAAGACTGAGTAAAAGCAAAAGATTCCTACGTTTGCTTGTTAGAAAAAAACTCTTGATAAGAATTCAACCGAAAAGGTCTAAAGATTGTTGCTCTTGATAACAAAGACAAAATTATGATGCTTATTGTGGACGGGGCAGACGTCTGCATTCCGTTTCCTGCACAAAAATGCTTAATTAAAAATTATTCAGAATAATCGTTTTAAAACGCTAAAGTTGTTCAGCGTGAAAACATCCAAACCGCGCGACAACGATTTTTCTTCCGTCGAGATAGCAATTTTTCAAACATTTACAATACGTTGTATAATCGGCAGTTCTACACTCCAGTTAATCTCAATTAATAATTACATTTTGGCAATAAACAACAATCCAAGTATAGTGCGAAAAAAAAGGTTTTGGTTTACATCGGATTTTTCGAGATTTAAAATGCTTTTAAAATTACTTCTTTGGACGCTTGCATTTGCTGTTGGTGCTGTTCATTCGGTTAGTAACTGTAACTGTCAATACAATGTACAGTAAATAAAAACAACCCATAAAAATTAAAAATTTTCATGGAAATTCTCTAATAGGAGATACATATTAGCTGCATTTTATTTAACGAGCGAGTTCGGAATTCAAATGTCAAAACCAGCCAAAACCAGCCAAACAGCAGGTTTTCACAATTCACAAATTTGAAGGAAATCGGGCTAATTTTTAAAAATTGTACATGGGCACCACTCGGGTCTCAGGGTTCGGAGATACAAATGTGTTTAAAACTTGAATAGCATCGAGCAAATTTTTAAAAAATTATATGGGGCACCCCTCGGGCCTCAGGGCCTTTTCACTCCAAAAAATTTACATAAAGTTTTACCAATTTTTGGAGTGACCAAACCTTGAGTCCCATTGTCAGAATTGTTTTTAAATTGTGTTTTATGGATATCACTCGCTGTTTATTCCCTAGATGGCAGCACTATTCAGTTTATGGTTTATTCAAGTCCACATGACCATCAAATAAATCTATCGATCTATCGAAGAGAGCTAAGAACATGTGTTTTTTTTGTCATTAATAATAAATCTTTTGTTAATTAAACATCTGAAATTATTTACCAATAATTCCACTTTCCTTCAACGATACCTATATTCAACTTTCAACACATGCGTATCTCCGACGGCACCACTTCCTATTGAAATTTTGAAGTGATCGGGCCCCAAATTTTTTACACATGTGTATCTCCGGTGACAAGAATTTTTGTAAACATTTTGAAGTAAAGCTCTAATATTAATTTTTTCTAAATTAACCCGGTACAAACTTTGCACATATATGTACTCGTATGTATCTCTTTTTAGAGAATTTACATGCAAAATTTTATTTTTATGGGTTGTTTTTTTTACTATTTATATCATAAAGGGTGCTCACATTAAACTTCAAAGTCTGCTCACGATTTTTTGTTTCAGTAAATTGCAGTAATATCTTATCTAGCAGAAAATGTGCACTAGAAGTTATTTTCACATAATGTAAAAATTATGTCAATTTTTTCTTAAATTAGGTGTACCATAAAAAAGTATCATATTCGTAGCATTGATTCAATTCTCTTTTAATATGTAGGTACTTTTTGAAAATAATAAATACATTTAATAAACCAAATTTTGAATGCAATTCATGACTTAAAACACAGATGTTTGAAATTTCCTGTATACCCGACAATTACATGTACACATCGTTGAATTTTACAGGTTCCGTGCTATTATTTTTTCATGAGCGAATTTGTTAGTCTCTCGCCAACTAAGTTAGTCACTTCCTTTTTTAAGGAAAGTTAAGGGTGGCTACTCCGAGTAGAATATGATCGCACTACACCAGGAAGAATGTTTTCGTCAAGTGCATATCCTCACATATTCACTATATTCAGATGAAAGATGATTTCAGAAACTGTTAATATCAACTGTAAAATCGAACAAATAAAACAATTAAATTAAGTAGATTATTATGATGGATTACAAAAGATATTAAAAGTTACCAGGTGATTATATTAATGACAGCATACGTAGCCACCCCGAAACCGAGTAACAGTTTGGGTTGTTCTTTTGGACTTTAATAGCAAGAACAATTCATGAGACGCAAACACACCCTTAACTTAAATCATTAATAAGTAGACACATATGACATAAAAGTTTACGTAAGATTTTAGAAAACAGTTAATGAACGCTATACATACACACATGTTTCCTCTAAAACTTAAGAAGGTTTTTTTTATTTTTATTTTTAGATCCTAGATCCAAACGTTGCCAATAAAAACAAAACTTATCAGCGTGATCAACAAAATGCGCAAACGCTACACCAACAGCAGCCAAATCATCACGGGAATAATATTTACATATCCGGCGGTGCAACTGAAAGGTTATCTCAATTAGAAAATAACATTTTTCAACATCAACTCAATCAAAGACAATCAAAGCAACCAAAACAAGAAGAAAGGCATTCATCGTTGAATCCTATCGATTGGAAAACTGCTGCAAATATGATTACCGAATATTTTACAGGGTGTCCGTCAAAATTTACAGGGCAGCTGGCATATCCCTATGACTGTCGGCGATTCTTCAACTGTTGGAATGGCCGAGGCCACATTCAGACATGTGGCCCCGGAACTGTTTTTAATCCAGACACCCTAGAATGTGACAAACCGGAAAAGGTAGTTTGCAAAGGTCTTAGCAATTTGGCAAGACAACAGCCTACGTCAAACGTGCGTATGGGCCGATTGAAAGTCAATCAGTCTTTCTCAAACGTTGAAGTTATGTGCCCTACTGGAGTAACTGGTCTGATGCCACATCCAAACGATTGTAAAAAATTTCTTAATTGTGCACAGGGCAACATGCATATACAATCGTGTGGACCAGGTACTGCGTACAGTATCAATATGATGGTCTGTGATTTTGAACACAAAGTTGACTGTGATGGACGTAATGGAACCAACACAAGAGGAAAAACAACTCCTGCTTATGGTGAGTATTAGGATATAAAACATTGTTCTTCTTATTTTCGACATAATGGCTTTGATTTGGAAAATACAGCTGCAACACCACAAAAACACCAACATAATCAGGGGTCAAAGAGGGTTCTTAGCGTCGTCAATGAGAACCCGGTACCCCGTGAAGAATACCCCTACAAGGATGGAAAACATGAAGCGCAACAATATTTTCATAATCACGACCACCATCATACAAATAAAGAGAATGTGATAGGCAATAGTGCTTCGCAACCGTCAGTGGTACCATTTCACGAACATTACCATCATTCATTATATCATTCTTCACCGATACCTCCTCATTTCCCACAAGCGGCAGAACAAACCCCAATATATCAGGATAGATGGACGAATATGAATATGCCTCGACCTTCTGCTAAGGTTGGCAATCAAAATTCATTGCCTAATATTCAACGTAGAATACCACTTAACAAGCACGAAGGAGAGTCTGGGTCAACTATTTCATCAATTAAAACAACTTCTTCCCGCAATCATCATGTCGTAAACGTGACGGGAAGTCTTCAGCAACAGCCGCATTCCAGGCTCCCAAGTAAATATGACTCATTCAATAGGCCTGATAATACACACTATTCCACTTCGCCTACCGTCACCACCACCACCACTACGACTACCACTAACTATAGTCACACATATTTTGCACAACCTGTTGACGCAGATGAGCGCTCCAAAGAAACATTTACAAATATTTCTGGTAGCGTTATTAATCATATTACACCACTGTGGCAGTCACAACCTTTAACACAAACTGTTTTGATTTCAAATCAAAATATAGTATCTAAATATTCACTTAATGGGTCTAGTGCTTTTCCCTTATACACTCCTTCACGACCATATAATCATCCATCCACTCTCGACAATGAGGGTCAACACAGAATGCCTCATTCGCCTCCATTCGATGAATTGCCTATGACACAAACTATAAATAGCCTCTATACACAATTATTGCCTCCTTATTATTCATTAAAACCAACTCCAGATGAACAAATAAATTCTACTAAAACTAATGAATATGTGACCGATCAAAAAATTTCACAGCTCAGCACCAATGGATTACCTGAGCTTGAAAAATTGGGAACTGAAACAGTTGGTCATTGGTCTAGTGACGAAACCAATTTATACGGCGGTTTGCAGTCACCCTTACTAACTCCTTCAGATGCAAACACTTCTACAACACCAAGAACTCCCTTCAAGCCCAGCGCAAAGCCGACTATCCGACAAACAGACAGTAGGAATAACGTAAAAGTTTTCCAAATATTTCCACCCATCGAAAACACAACTCTCCAAGTTAACAGCTATTCCTACTACAGTCAATCTTATTCAGGAGTTGCATATTCCAAAAATGCTTCGTGGGCATTTGTTGACAAGGAACTGTTCCACAACTCTGTAAATTTTACAGCACCTACAACAACTCTAATACCTGAGATTATATATAATCGTGATGAGGGTGTTTTACTTGCAAGCCCGTTGGTTAGTTATCCATCCGACATTACAACAACACCTACCTTCAATCGCCAATCCCAGACACAAACCCCACCTCAACTTCAGCGGTCTTCAAGTGATATTTCTCAGTCCACAGGTGACACAGTTAATAATGAAAAGCAAAGCTTACCACTAAGCGATGCAATTCGTATGCTTCTTCGTCCCTACTTAAATCGCAGTGGTACGGTTACTGACGAGGTCGCCGCTGTGGCTGAGACCCATATCATGAATCTCGCGGCCAAGCCAAATGAAGTGCCTATGACGACTACGTCTACAACAACTGAAAAATCCATGTCCTTTGGACGCGAAAAACATGAAGATGTTGAAATTGTCTTTGCAGGTGAACAAACAAACATTGCAATATTGCCCCCGAAAGACGAGCAACAATCAAATGCTCATATCCCAATACAATCACATGAGCCTGAATTTCACCATAATCATCCCATTTTACCAAATCAATTTGCTAAAAGCAACGGCGGCAACGTTCAGGAAAATTCAAATACCAAAAAGAGCAATAATTGGCATGCACATAATAGAAAGTTCCACAGCCGCCATCCTCATTTACCAAATCCTTTTGCCACCAATGAAGATGATGATGAAAACAATAACGAGTCTAATCATGATTCCACGACATCATTATCAATTGAGGAGCCGAAAATTGTTGTTGGACAACGAACTCCTAACGAAGATGTGCCGGATTCTGTAGGGAAAGTTTTTCAGTTTGATTGCAAAAACGGGAAAATAATAGGAGATTTTCAGGTAAGAATAATTTTTGAAATGACTAACTAGAAGAATACGAGTACGTACGTAGACGTACGAGTATATAGAAGAGTGAACGCTTTTAACAATGCTCAATGCAGAAATGCATTTTGTTCTTAATATGTACATAAGTTGTTTTAGATGCATCAGTAAATAGTGTAAGGTTAGAGCGAAACAATATACGAGTAGCTTACTGCGCATTTTTGTAACGTTTTCAAAACTTTATGTCAAAGTCGACTTATTTTTTGAGAATTCAATTTCAAAACACAAAGACAAAACGTGATAACGGCAGAGCGTGTGGTCAGGTGGGTGTAATTAGAATTCTAATTCAACGGTTGCTGTGGTTCACTTGTAAGTGCGTTGGACTACTGGGCGGTACGTTCGAAGTTCAAATCCAAGTAAAGCACTATAAAGATTTTTTTTTTTTCGCGAATGTATTTCAAACGTCCAAGAGTAATAACTATGACGAGAAAGTTTCAATTTGCCTTTCGGATGCCCAACACATTCTCAGTCTGTTTGTTGTATGCCTGAAAATAAAAAACTAACCTACAAATTAAAAAAATAAAAATTTTTTTTTAAGTTTTTATTGAAGCATAACAATGGGGGCTACCCTAAAATATAGAAAATAAAATACGTGGTAGATCTGAAGCAACTATAACTGTTATAAAAATAAATGAAAATTGCTGAAATATTTTGAATAGAAATCTGGAATATTTGAAGCTTAAAAAATCACATAATTTCAAGAACCACGCTAAGCATATGAGGTTTATAACAAGATTAAAAGAACATCAAATGCTCAGCGCGGTTCTTTTAAATTATGTTTTTTATAACTTAATTTTTTTTATAATTAAACTTATTGCTTGGAAGAACTCCCTAAATTTGTGCCACGACAAATATCGGTCTTTCAGTAACTAGTTGACGTCTGCCTTGAAGGCCAAAAACTCGACAGTGAGTTGTACCAGATTCGTTTGTAGTAGCAGGCCTAACAAACGAAAAAGCACGCAAAACTATCGAGCCGTTGGGCTTATCAAATTCAGCTTAAAAAAATACTTTTCAAAAGAAGAACCACAAATTCAGGCTTTTGCAATGATTTCCCATTTCGCATTTCGGTTTTTGTGGTTTAATTTTTTGATGATTTTTTTAAGCCTCAAATATTCCAGATTTCCGATCTACCACCTATTTTATTTTCTACCTTTAGAAGGCTAGTTGTGCTTCAATAAAAGCATATTTAAAAAAAAAAAATTTAATATTATTTTATTTTATACTATTTAGTTTTTAATGAAATCGGTTTATATAATTTGAACAATATGAAGATGGGATGCTAATATTGAGACCTCCACAAGGCCCCAAAATACCACCAAAATACCCTCAAAAGACTCTAAAAAGACCCCGAAATGAACCCCAAAGGACCCTCTAAAAAATCCTCAAGATCACCTAGAGCCCCCTCAAGACCACTTTCAAACCCCTTAAGACCCCACTAAAACCACCCCAAGCCCCTCAAGACCACCTTCAATAACACTTTAAGATCCCCATAAAACCTCACTCAAGATCCCCTCAAGACTTCTTCAAGACTCCCTGAATATCCTCTCTTGACCCCACCAAAGACTCTCCCAAAACCCTCTCAAGACTCCTCTCAAACCTAACTCAAGATTCCTTTAAGACTCTCCTCAAGACCATCTCAAGACCCACTCAAGACCCTCTGAAAACACCTCAAGACTCTCAAGACCATCTCAAACCTATTAAACCGACCATCAAAGTCCCGGTAAGACCACGCTGCAACCACCTCAAGACCCCCTTCCGATCCCACTCAAGACCACCTAAGAGCCCCTAAAGACCGCTTTCAAAACCCTCTCAAGACCCCCTCAAGATTCCCTTAAGACCCCCTTAAGGTTCCCTAAAGCCCCCATTAAAACCCTCCTAAGAACCCACTCAAGACTCTCTCAAACCCCACTCAAACCCCCTTCAAGACACCCTCAAACTGCCTTTAAGACCCCCTCAAGACCCATACAGACCACCGAAAGAACACCTTAAGGCAGCCGAGCAACGCTGGCTATTTCCGCTAGTATCTCTATAAAAATTTACGTACCTTATCATCAGGTACAGGTTAAGACAAGAAATGATTGCATTTAAAAAAGTTTGTTATTTAGTCGAATTTACTCCTTCTGCATATAAATAACATTAACCTCGTATTTACATTAGATAAACGATACGATATAATACGATGAGAATTGGGGTGTGTACAAGCCACTTGCACCCCGACCTACATGCGTCTTTCGTGCATCCTATTCTTTGAGCTAGAAATCTTTTATTCTTTTGATAAACTGTATTATTTCTTTGACTGGGATTTGTTGGTAATCTTCCTCTGGGTCTCATCATTGCTGATTCCATTTCTAATTTGTGTAAATGATAGTTACAACAAATTAGTGACGACTAGATTCAAAAATGATCTATTCCACTTTTTCAGTTTTTGTGATAAACGCAAAAAATATTTAATTCCCAATATATTTAGAAACCTTTTATTTTTTTATTTAATACATTGTTCAGACATTTTTATTTAGGCAATATAATGTTTAAAATAGTGTTTGTCGATTACTTAAACTTATTTTTTAAAAATAATTTTTGAATAGAACAGTTTTAATAATTAATTTATGGAATAGGTCTATTTTGAATCGTTTTGTTATGGAATAAGAAGGTTATGAAATTGACTTTTTGGAATAGCATTGCTAATTGCCTGAAAGTAGGATTTTATTTCCAGATTACCAATATCTATTATGTATTAGATTTTTCATGGAATTATCTCTATTGCTGTTCGGGTATAAACAAAGATTATCGAGTCTAAATATATTCTCAAAGAATAATTTTGACAAGTATCAAAATTTTGGAATAGGCATGTTTTGATTTTTATCGACATGAATCGCAAGGAATAGGTTTTTTTTTATGAATGTGCAGTGGAAAAGATTTATTTTGTATGTAGTGAATGTATGGAATATATCATTTTTTAAAAGAAACTCATATAATTTAGTCGACTAACTCAGGAAACAGTTTTAAATATTAATTAATGGAATAGGTCTATTTTGACACTTTTTGTTATGGAAAAGGTAAGTTATGAAATTTACTTTTTGGAATAGGATTGCTAATTGCCTGAAAGTTGGATTTATGTGCAGGACTGGAATTATGCACACGGCGAGTCGCCTTTTTTGAGAAATAGCGATTATGCACTAGGCGAGTAGACACTCGCTCTCGCTTCTTTTTCGTCCATGTATAATGAATAGTGAGAAGTAGAGCGAGAAGTTTTTTGTTTGGTTTTTCCAAATAAACGTTTTTTTATAAACGTAAATTTTTATTTGAATTGGTTGTCGGTAAGATAATAGTGATAATATACATTTTTATTTTTATTTAATTTATCATATTTATAATTACTATTTCAGTATGCATATATGTATTATATATTATTTCACAAAAATGGAAAGAATTACTTAACAACTTAAGAACTATGATAAACTTAATGGAGGAAAATTTTGAATTCATTAACGGGAGATTCAAGTCGGCTCAAGGGACACAATTGACAATTGGAAAATATTCTTTCATACTATTTATTAAATTAATTAATAAACCTTTCGGTAGTCGGTAAAGTTCCTGGAATTTTTGGATAAAATATTGACTTAATTAAATATATAAATAAATAACATACATATGTGTATACTATTAAAATTATATACCTTGTATCGTGGATGTCAAAAGGGTTTAATTCGTCCCTAAGGCGAGACCGGATTATTCTCATATAATTTTTTTTATAAAAAAAAACCGTAATTGGCAAATTATCCATTTTTAAATTTTTATTTATGAAAATAATTTTTATTATTCTCAAATTCACAACACAATATCACAACATAAAATGTCATCCAATTTCAAACAACAACAAAAGCACAATATGACAGCTAAATTCATAGTTGCTCAATTTTCTCGCCTTTTACTTTTGTCGTTTTGTGCATAATCGCTAAAAAACTGTCGGACAAAACAAAAAGGCGAGAAATCAAACCAAAACTCGCTTCTCGCCTTTTGTGCATAATCCCACTCCAGATTACCAATATCTATTTGACGTATTTTATTTGCCGAAGAATAAGGAATTCGAATTTGAAAACCAGCAAAACAGTAGGTTTTCTTATTCCAAAGAAGGAATAATTGCAATTGTTGTTGTTATTCCTTATTCCTCGGCAAATAAAAAACAGCTATTATGTATTAGATTGTTCATGGAATTATCTCTACCTTTGTTCGGGTATAAAAAAAGATTATCGAGTCTAAATATAAGCTGTATTTTATTTGAATTCGAATTGGGAATTACAACAAACTTTGCACTGTCAAATTCCTTCTTTGGAATTTGAAAACCTACTGTTTGGCTGGTTTTGGCTGGTTTTGTCATTCGAATTCGGATTCCAAATAAAATACAGCTATATTCTCAAACAATAATTTTGACAAGTATAAAAATTTTGGAATAGGCATGTTTAGATTTTTATCGACATGAATCGCAAAGGAATAGGTTTTTTTTTTATTATGAATGTGCAGTGGAATAGATTTATTTTGTATGTATAGAATATATGGAATATATCATTTTTGAAAAGAAACTCATATATTTTAGTCGACTAACTCAGGAAAAGGCTATTTTTGTTAAATTTTCGTTTAAACAATTATTTCAGTTTACAAATCGGCACCGAGATCCATCTATTTATAACTCAATCTTTTTTAAACGTGGAATAGATCACTTTTGAATCTAGGTCACAAGTAAAGTGTCCCGTTATTGCCCCACATAAGATTCTTAGTTCTTGTTTTTTGAGTTGTATGACCTCTTTCGCCTTTTTGTTTATTTTTCTTTGGTGGGACCCTTTATATTTTTTATAGTACTTATTTGTGCATTTTATTACCTATTTTTTTCACTATTTATATCTGCATTTTTGACTCCGTAAAGAGTGCTCGGTCCTAAAAATTGAGTTTCAGCTCATTTCTTTGGTATAAGGTCAGCTATCTCATTACTAGTATGTCCTTCGTCCTGGTACCCAAATAAGCTTGACATTATTATTTTTTGCCAAATTTTTTAGGGCATTGTGGAATTCAATGACTGCCTTTGATCTAAATTCATACTTGTTTAGTGCTTTTAGCACGGCTTGACTGTCAGACATTATATTTATTTTTGTCTTTGTTAGCCTTCTTGCTAGCAAGTTTTCGGTTGCATCGTTTATTGCATGAAGTTCCGTTTGAAATATTATGGAGAGTTGCATAGTGGAATGAATTTGTGGCATTTGTGGAATTTTTATTTGGAATGTCAGCAGTGGGACCAACTATTCCTGCACCTACTCCTTCACTTGGGCCATCAGTGAACCATTTTTGAGAATCATCCCTGATCCATTTTGGGTTTGAATTCCACTCATCCATTGAGGGAATGATGGTTTCATTGTTCTGTTTGTTCTTGTCCAACCTTCGGTATATGCTACATATATATATATATATGTTATGACATGGTGTCAGAAGTGTTTTTATAATCGAAAGATATTCAAATTTTTAAAAAAAAAAGTATAAAAGTGTCGGATAAATAAAATGACAACGGAAGCGTCAGCGCCGAATGTACAAAACGCGGGTTTTATTGTAAATGTTCCTCCTCCGCGTCCAATAAATGTCCGAGACAATGCGTTAGAAAATTTTAAATTGTTTAAAAAGCAATGGGAGAACAACGAAGTCACAGCAGAACTCACAAAAAAACGGATGGGGTAAGAGTAGCTATTTTGAAGGGATGCATGGGTGATGCTTGTTTTCAGATCTTGGATAAACTTAAATTATCTGCGGAAGATGCAAAAACTACAAAAGGGATCTTAAACGCAATAAAAAAATTTTGGGCGCCCACAAAAAAATATTCGATATGAACGGTATATATTTAATACTGCCACACAGCAAGAGACGGAAAGCGTAGAAGCATGCATATGCAGATTGAGAGACCTGATCAAAACTTGCGGTTATCCAGCGGAACATGAAGACGACTACATATGCGATCGCCTCATACCAGGAATAAAGTGCATCGATATGCGAAGGAGATTATTGATGGAAGAACAGCTCACTTTAGACAAAGCACAAAAATCATGTTCACTGGCACAACAAACAGCAGAGAGAATGCGAATGATTACACACGCAACAAATAATAACATAGATGAATTCGTCAGTGAAACAAACATGCTAAAGAGGGATCACCATGAAGACAGAAAACTAAAAATACCCAAACAGAACGGAAAAATGCAACAACAAAGGTCAAATAAGTCACAACTGCGCACAACTTTGTTGAATAAAACCCTAATCATAATTTCGCGTTTGGTCACGTAGTCTTAAATATTGCAGAATCGTTTGTTTATTCAGGTGGCCAGAATCGTAGCTGGACCATCCGTAATTTCGCATTTGATCACGTAGTCTTAAATATTGCAGAATCGTTTGTTTATTCAGGTGGCCAGAATCGTAGCTGGACCATCCGTAATTTCGCGTTTGATCACGTAGTCTTACATATTGCAGAATCGTTTGTTTATTCAGGTGGCCAGAATCGTAGCTGGACCATCCGTTCATTTAATAACTTAATAGTCTACACGCGCTTTGTATCTTGGCCTTCGGAGTCCATATGCAATACGCATGATTCTTTGGCAACCGAGGTTTTTCTATAAATTAGAATTGTAAGATCAGTACAGATTCAGATTTAGTTTTGACTTGGTTCAACCAACAGCAAATAAAGTTCATTTCTTTTCACTGGCGTAAAAGTTTTGTTTCTTTTTATTCTAAGTTTCATTCTGGCAAGTTGGCCGGAATTAAAACAAATTTTTTTAAAGTAACTTTACTTCAGTTACATTTTTGGCGCAGTCGGTAGGATACCAATTGTTGGTATCCGATTAAGAACTTTCGTTCTATTTTAAACGCGAATGAACATCGTGTAAAAAGTTAAAGTGAATATTAATCGCAAAAATTAAAAGACGAATGAAAATCGTTAAAATTTTTGTAAATTAATCACACAAAAAATAAATGCAAGTGAAAATTGCGAACATCGTTTAAATTGGTGTAATCAAAATTAAATACAAGTGAAAATTGCGAAAAGGAAAATCTCGAAGTGAATTCTAAATAACATTTTTAAACATAATGGAAATAAAAAAGGACATAATTGTGAAAATTGTCAATAAGACCATTTAATGGAAGGAAAGAAGATCTGGCGCAATACATTAAGAGCATCGAGTCAGTGAGCGGCTATCTAAATGAATTTGGAGAAGACGAGCAGCGGTTATTCTTGATGAATATCCTGCAAACCATCGAGGGAGACGCCAGAACAGTGCTAAGGAAGACAGAATTCTCGACGTGGGAAGAACTAAGGACAGCACTAATACAAGAATTCGGTGAGAAGGCACAAATCCCAACATTACTCCTTGAATTTAATAATTTTAGATATAAGAGTAGTGTTAAGGAATACTATAAAAATATAATTAATCATTTGTGTAGAATTAAGGACCGTATATGTCTCAGCAACGAGGCAGAATCCCTTAAAACAATGTAAAATAGCGAATGTGAGAGACAAGCTTTTGAAGTTTTTCGAAATGGTTTGCCACCACATTTTCAAGCGTTAATTCTCTCGCGCGGGGTATCGAAAATAGAAGCGGCCTTTTCACTACTTATTGAAAACAATTTAACAGATGAAAGTACATCTGTTGTTCCGAAATCATTACCGCGTTTAAGTCAAGTTTAGGTTCATCAAAATCAACGTCTACAAAATTATAGACCTCAATATCAATATCAAAATAACAATTTCCAAAATTATAGATCCCAATATCCTAAGAATAATTTCCAAAATTATAGATCCCAATATCCTAATAACAATTTCCAAAATTATAGACCCCAACATCCCAATAATAACTTCCATAATTTCAACAATGACCAACACCAAAATTCTAATAGGCCAAATAATAATTCTAACTATCATAGTCCTATGAAAAGATTCAGGGAAAATGATAGTAACCAATCAAGAATTCGAAAATACGGTGAACCGAGACCAATGGATGTTGATGGAGAAAATTTTTATCAACGAGCCTCAGAAAAATTACCCTACATTAAATTAAAAGTCTCTGACAAAAAATATAAAGTGTTAGTAGATAGCGGATCTACACAAAGTTATGTAAACCCAAATTTACTAAAAACACCCGAGTTAAAAACAAAAACTAAAACTATTAAAACAATGACAGGTAATACAAAAGTGAATAAAATACAACTGATTGACGCGATAGGCACGTTAAAAGGAAAACTAAAATTATACGTGCATAAATTCAGTGATAATTATGATATCCTCTTAGGCAATGACATTTTAAATATTTTGCACGGTAAAATTGATTACGAAAATAAGGAAATAATTTTAAATGGAATAAAATATAAATTGCTTAATGAATATGAAGATAAAGTAGAAGAAAATTATAATATTGTATTTGGGAAACAAAATTTAAAAACACAAAGGACAGGGGTACGAATAACTAAAATCCAGAATAATTTTAGAAATGATTATAATAATCCAAGACCACAGAATTCAGGACAATTTAGAAATCACAACAACAATCAAGGACATTTTAGAAATTTTGATAACAATCAAAGGTCATTAAATTCAGGACAATATAGGAATAATAATTATAATAACAATAATAATAATAGGAATCCAAGGGTAGAACCTATGGATGTAAACCATACTGAAAATAAACATGAAGAGCTAAATTTTTACTATAACGGGGAAGAAGAATCACTCCCCATAATAAAAATTACAATAAATCATAGAATAGATAATATTCTAATAGATACTGGCTCAACAACAAGTATACTTGATGAGTCACAACTGTTAAAAACCCCGAGAATTCCATTGAAAGTTCCAATCAAAATTAATTCTTTAAACAATGAAAATATAATTAAATTTGCGATCGTAACTGAAGTACCGTTAGAATTCAATGGAAAAGAATCTTCCATGGCATGGAAGTTAATGAGAATAAAAAATAATAAATTCGTAGGAATCATAGGTCAAAATTTATTAAAGCCTTTAGGAGCTGAATTAAATTTAAAAAAACGATTCATCGAAATAAATAAAGTAAAAACATTTTTTGAAAATTATAATAGGAAAAGACCAGCAACATGTTTATATGAATATGATGAAATCAGCACTCCAGAATATTGTAACTCAACGCAAATAAGCCAATTAATAGATGAGAATTTAAAAATTAAAGGTATACCAGAGATAAACACGTTAGAATCAAAGAGAGCTTTGTTAAAAGTAATACAATGGGTGTACCAAAAACAATCAAAATGGACCAAGATCCATGTTTAATAAACGAACTTATGAAAAAATGGTTAGAAGATTTAAAGATTAATATAGAAATAACAACAGGCAAGACAGGAATTGGCGACATTGAAGGGCTACATGGTAGTCTTAATGAAAAATTAAGGTTAATAAATACAGGATCAGACAAAGAATTAAAATTATTAGCAATTGAACAAATAATATTCACATATAATCATACCTTAATACATACTTCTACTAACAGACGTCCTTTTGAGATATTCTTCCAAAACAAAGAACCCAGTGTTGACCCACAAATTATTAAAGAAAAAAGAATAAACAATATTAATAAGAACAGAAAAGAACACGAAGTAGATACAAATTATTTGAAAAACAAAAGAAATATTAAATCAAATAATCCGTTTATTAGAATAAAACATCCAATTAAACAAGAAGGAGATCATGTAGTTGTTAGAGTAGATAAACAAGGCAGGACTAGGAAAAAGTTTAAATATGATTTTCGTAGGAGAAGGAAATTTAATACCCATAATAATTCTAGGGATCCGGAAAACGAAACCACCCAGACAGCATAGTTTCAGGATAATGCACATGTTTTTAATATTCTTAAGTATCACAACCACATCAACCAAGAAATTAACAATCTAAATAAACTTAATAATGTAACTAACATCCTCATAGATAGAATAACTAAATTTAGTACTATAGACTCTTTCTTTAATTCTATCACTGAATATCATAACCACATTAAGGAAATCCAATTATCAATAACTTTAGCCAAAATTGGCATATTCAACCCGAGACTATTCGATATTGAGTCATTTGAACACATCAATACCCTTGAGTTAGAAACGATCAAAATATCCTTATGGCAGAAAAACGAATTACTAATTTTTATTTTATCCTTACCTATATATTCCGATCCTAAACTAATATATAAAATCATTCCTATTCCCAACGAACGATTTGAAGAACTCGATTTTGACAACATAAACGAAAAATTTATTCTAGAAAACAATGATACTATGATAATTAAAAATGGCAAACTATTTCCGATTAACAACGAATGCATTAAAAATGTAATGAGAAGAAATAGTTCGATTAAACGAAAATTCCATAATCACCAAAAACATAAAAAAACAAGAATTAATTAATAACTGTGGATTAGTAAAAACAAATGTAATTGGTAATAATTTAATTAAAATTGAAAATTGTAAAATCCAATTAAATAACCGAACAATTCAAGCCACTTGGCACAACAAAAATGAAGATTTTATTTTACCAGAAATCGACAAAATTATACATAAAACTATATTAGATAACATTACTTTACAAGAATTACATTTAAACCACAAAAAATTGGTAAAACATACTTCTTACGCAGGAGCAATTTTTATTATAATATTTATTCTTCTTATCATTATATATACATACCTCAACATTGTAAAACCAAAGAATCATACGAATCGTAATATTAAATTTAGCCACGAGGACGTGCCTCAATCCAAAGGGGGGAGGAGTGACATACCCACAAATCCCCAGACATCTAAAAATATATTCTAATGTCTTTAATGAAAAACCATCCCTTAAGTTTACGACTCTGCAACGCGTGCTTTATATTTAATTTATGATCGATTAATGCGTGCTTTGTATTTAATTTATGATCTATTAACATTCCAAAGTTTATGACTCTGCAGCTGTGCAAACACGTTGCGTATGCGCAATATAGAGCAACAAAGTTGCGCACAACTTTGTTGAATAAAACCCTAATCATAATTTCGCGTTTGGTCACGTAGTCTTAAATATTGCAGAATCGTTTGTTTATTCAGGTGGCCAGAATTGTAGCTGGACCATCCGTAATTTCGCGTTTGATCACGTAGTCTTACATATTGCAGAATCGTTTGTTTATTCAGGTGGCCAGAATCGTAGCTGGACCATCCGTTCATTTAATAACTTAATAGTCTACACGCGCTTTGTATCTTGGCCTTCGGAGTCCATATGCAATACGCATGATTCTTTGGCAACCGAGGTTTATCTATAAATTAGAATTGTAAGATCAGTACAGATTCAGATTTAGTTTTGACTTGGTTCAACCAACAGCAAATAAAGTTCATTTCTTTTCACTGGCGTAAAAGTTTTGTTTCTTTTTATTCTAAGTCTCATTCCGGCAAGTTGGCCGGAATTAAAACAATTTTTTTTAAAGTAACTTTACTTCAGTTACATTTTTGGCGCAGTCGGTAGGATTGACTAAACAGAGCGAATATCTGTTAATTTAAAAGTCAATCCGTAAAACTACGTTTTTTAAAGTAACTTTACTTAAGTTACATTTTTCTGTGGCTACTGTGGTAACACACATCAAAAGGGTAACTGTCAAGCATACGGAAAGATATGTCATGTATGTAAAAGAAAAAATCATTTTAGCAAAGCCTGTAAATTAAGAAAAACAGTGAATAACATAGCGGAAAGTGAAGATGAAGAAATTTTGTATGTAGCTTATGTAGGAGATAATGAAAAAAGCGATGGAACGATTATAAGAAGAATGGAATTCTCTGTGGAAGAGAACGGTAAAGCCAAAGTGATGAAGTGTATCATTGACACGGGATCGTCGTGTAACATAATGAATTTCAGCGATTACAAAGCAATTGCTAGAAAGAATTACAAATTAGAAGAAAAGTCAAATTACCTGCATTCGGAGGAAATTTGATTCAACCAGTTGGTGTTGGAAATTTGTGTGGCCAATTCGGTAATATAAAAAAGGATTTACGATTTCAGTTGGTTAATGAAAAGTGTTTTCCGATACTGTCAGCACCGAATCATTCATCGAAATCATTCAACATAATTGAGGTAAAACATGTGAATTTAGTGGATAAAATTGAAACGAAAGCTGAAGAAATTATGAATAAATTTAAGGATATTGTTGAATATTACGATATGCGAATTAAGCAATTATGCATTACTTTGCATAATACCGCGAATCGTATTATCGGCTGTGGTAATAGCAACAAACTCATCGTTAACAATGACCCAATTCTGCATTTCTCTATGCACTTTATGTATTACACATATTTTATTGTTAATTAATCACTTTAGCATTATTGGCAATACTGATCTACAAATGCACTTTATGTACACTACACACTTTTAATATAACCTACATACACCTCTTTGTCAATTTAGCACTCTAGTTTAAACCTAGTTATTTACAAATTAAACCCCTTTAGCATGTACTTTGATTTTAGTAATTTAAGTATAAAAGAAAGTAATTTTGGTAAATAAAAATGAGTTACATTCAAATAGTATATCAGCGTTGTTTAATTCCACAAGCGGGCAACAAAACAGTTGTTCGCTATACAAAACATTTGGTGACCCCGACGTGATCGGTGCATAGTACAGAGTTTCCCCAAGCAGTGGTAAGAGCTCTAGTACTCGATCCTTAAGGCGTTAGACTGGGCCGACACAGTCTCTCTATTTTTTTAAGTAGTGTTATACGGCGTTGAGCTCGGCCAACAGAGCTCAGGCGTTTGGTTGGGCCAACACAACCATTATACACATCTTATACATTGGTAAGGCGTAATCTGGGCCCACACAGTTTCTCTTAAAAACAGGCGTAGCCGAAATGGAGCAGCTAACTGCAGAACAAGCCGAGTGTGGAAACGCATGTTCACCAATTTCAAAAAGGACTCGACTTCGCGGAAAACAACGACATATTTAGAAGACAGATTGCTGAAGCTGAACCAGGAGTGGAACGACTTCAGCACAAGAGACGAAAGTATCCAGGCTCTAAGAGAGTCCAACCCCAAACACGACTACTTTGATCAGAAGTTCTTTGAGCAAGTAAAGAAGATGAACGACCAAGTCAAGGAATGTTTGGAAACAATGATCGACGAAACACGTCAATCAACATCTACACTTCCCAAAATCAAAACATCTTCTGCTGCAGCAACGTTACAGCAAAGGCAGATTCGAGCTGAATCAGCAGTCAGTTGCCTACATCGACCAACGATCAAATGCAGTAAACGCTCATTGGAACAACATTTCCAGAATTCATCGAGAGATAGTGTCAGAAGATGAGTCTGGCGCCTACTCTCAAGATAAGTTCTTTGAAATAGAGGATTCCTACAATGACATCCTCACCCAACTAATGGAAAGAAGAACTTCAGGAAGTGCAAACATAGCACAACCAGGTATCGAGACTACTGCTCGACTACCAAGAATTAATCTACCAGTTTGCAGAACTCTTCCAGCAACTCATACATCAACAAAGCATAGGCCTTTCGCAAAAGATGTACTACTTGAAGGCAAACGTGACAGGAGATGCTGCACGTCTGATTCAACAGCTCCCGATAATTGGGGATAGTTATGAAACCGCCTGGACAATTCTAAAGGACCGCTATGAAAGTTATTTTCTTATAGTCTCAGCGTTCATACAAAAATTCGTGGCTCTGACAGTCCTTAACGCAGTGTCCGCAGGTGGACTAAAGGTGGATTTAAGGAAGCATTGCTTGGTATTGGCAACCTTGGCATAGAAACATCCAGTTGGGACGCATTAGTATTACACCTGATGCTACAGAAGTTGGATCCAGAAAGCCACCGGTTGTTTGAGCACTCCTTGACCAATCCCCGTTTCAACATTTCTAGCGTTTTTGGAGAAGCGCTTCCAGATGTTAGAAGCCCTTGGTGATAGAAGAGAAAAACCTTTCCAAAGATTCAACAACAAGTCAAATAGTTTAATCACAACAGAAAATGAAAGGACGTGCCATTTATGTAAAGACGCCTCTCACATGTTAGCGAAATGTAAGAGGTTCCTACAAATGTCTCCTCAAGAACTAAATTCTAAGGTACGAGACCTAAAGCTCTGCCTAAATTGCTTAAAGTCCGGTCACGCATACCGCGACTGCAACTCCGGAACATGTTTAAGGTGCCAACAGAAACTCAATACTCTGTTGCACTTTGGTGCTCAGAAAGAAAATTATAAGCCCATTCCCTCCAAAGACCTTCAGTGTGCATCAACCAATGCTGCATTTTATAAAAGGGAAGAGACATCCTGCGTTTTTCTAGCAACAGCAAGGATCAACATTTTAGATAGCCAGAGAAACGCAGTAGAGGCAACAGCAATACTTGACACTGGCTCTCAGCTTTCATTTATCTCTGAGAATCTATACAGAAAATTGGGTCTTAAAGGGATGACCCAGCAACTCCAAATAGATGGAATAGGATCATCAAAATCCAAATCACATACAAGAACGATACTCAAAATACAGTCCAAAAATACAAGTTTCAGAGCAATAGTTGAGGTCTGCATACTGGCAAAAATAACGTCTGAACAGCCAAGACAAACGTCAAAATCATTGGGTGGAAGGTTCCAGCAAACTTACAATTAGCTGACCCTCACTTCAACAAATCTAAAAAAATTGACATTTTGCTTCGGGCGGAATTATACTCTGAACTTATGTGCGTTGGACAAGTGAAAATGGGGAAAAATCTACCTACGCTTCAAAATACCATATTGGGATGGGTAGTCTTAGGTAAGCTATCGAAGAATGTCACCGCTAAAAACGCATTCTGTGGCATATCTACAAATGAACTACACGAACAACTAGAGAGATTTTGGAAAATTGAAGAAGATGCGGCGACGCCCAAGAAAAAACTCAGCGCGGTAGAACAGAAATGTGAAGAACACTATAAATACGGTAAGAGGATTAGACGGCCGATTTACTGTCGAACTGCCATTTTCGCAATCCCCAAGCGTTTTAGGGGAATCAAAGGAAACAACGATGCGCCGTTTTTTCGCCATCGAAAGGAAATTAGAAAAAAATCCTCACCTAAAGACCCAATACAGGGCTTTTATGCAAGAATACATCGAACTGGGGCACATGAAGGAAATCAAGCCAAGTGATATCCCCTCAAATCACTACCTTCTTCCTCACCATTGTGTACAAAAACCAGAAAGTACCACAACTAAGCTTCGAGTTTATTTGACGCTGCATGCAAAACATCAAATGGAGTCGCATTAAACGATGTTTTGATGGTGGGCCAACAATTCAGAGTGAACTCTTTGGGTTGCTGCTCCGATTTCGGTCTTACAAATATGTATTTACCGCTGACATAGCCAAAATGTATCGACACATTCTCATGAGCGAAAAGGACAGAATGCTCCAGCTTATCATCTGGAGGGATGACGCACAAAAACCATTGAAAATATACCAACTCTGCACTGTCACTTACGGCACATCTTCGGCCTCCTACTTAGCAACAAAAAGTTTGCAGCATTTGGCAGATTTGGAAGAACGATATTACCCAGAGGGTGCAATTTCCAAATCCGATTTCTACGTGGATGATATTATGACGGGTCCCAAAGGCTCTTGCTATGCGAAATGAACTGGAAGCTTAAAGGAGGAGGATTGGAATTAAGAAAGTGGTGCTTAAATCATCCTCAGCTGTTACAGGGAATACCAGCGAGTCACATCGAAATCAAGGTCGACATTGGAGGGAAGGAGGATGAGCACGTCAAAACACTTGGCATGACTTAAAGGACTATTTCGCGATAAAAACAAGTTTATCGGAAAACAAGCATACAACCAAACGATCTATCCTATCAGATACGGCACGTTTATATGATCCACTTGGGTTAGTAAACCCAGTAATAACTACAGCAAAAACCATGTTACAAGAACTCTGGATGCTTAAACTAGACTGGGATGCTGCTGTACCCCAAGAAACACATACCAGGTGGCAAAACTTTCGTCAACAACTTTCAGCGCTGAACACTCTCACAATTCCACGGCATGTACTCTCTTCAAGCAAGGCAAGGGTGATCGAGATTCATGGTTTTTCAGATGCAAGTGAAAAGGCATATGGCGCCGCGATCTATATTAGATGTATAGATACCAATTCCGGAATTTCGGTGAACCTTTTATGTGCAAAGTCTCGAGTAGCACCGCTTAAGTAGCTATCACTGCCTCGTCTCGAACTCTCGGCTGCAGTTCTATTAGCAGAATTGGTCAGCAACGTAAAAGGATATTTAAATATTGATATAAATAGAACGGTCTATTGGACGGACTCAATGATCACATTAGCATGGATCAGAAAGGAGTCATCTTCATTTAAGACATTTGTTGCAAATCGAGTGGCTGAAATTCAAAGGCTGTCGCAAATCAAAGACTGGAAACATGTACCAACAAGGTACAATCCAGCTGACAAGGTTTCCAGAGGCATGAGGCCCGACGAACTGCTAACATCGACTCAATGGTTCATGGGGCCAGGATTTCTACGAGAGCCAGAATACAATTGGCCCTCGGAACCCATTATTCAAACATCTGATCAAAGGGAAGAAAAGGAGTTTAAAACAGTTTTGACCTGCTGTAAAAGGTAGGAATCATTGATTGACTCTATAGACCACAGAGGGTCATTCATAAGACTAAGACAAATTATTGCGAACATTCGGAGATTCTCCCAGAACGCAAGGAGACATAATAGACAGGCACTGGAAGCAACAGAAGAACACGAAGCTGAGATTTTCATACTGAGGAAAATTCAGGCGGAAATTCAGAAGACATTGCAATATTAACGAAAACAAGTTGTGTTTCACCGAGCAGCAAGCTGAGTTCCTTGGTACCATTTGTTGATAATCAAGGACTAATTCGTGTTGGCGGAAGGCTACAAGCAACAAGCATTCCATTTGATGCCAAACACCCAACAGTGTTACCACACGAAAGTCCCATTGTCAAATTGTTAGCACGATATCTCCATGAGAAACATCTGCATGCGGGTCAACAAGCACTGGTAGCGATAACCAGGCAGCGATTTCGGCCATTACGAATGATGGCACTTGCTCAACATATCGTTCACAATTGCTTAAGATGCGCGAGAACTAAACCACACTCAATTCAACAATTAATGGGGAATCTTCCCCCGGGAAGAGTTCAGTCAAGCCGACTATTCGTAAACTCTGGAATAAACTTTTGCGGACCAGTAGAAGTTCATTACAAGCTGAGAGGAAAAAGACCCACCAAGGCGTACATCGCTATATTTATTTGTTTTGCAACCAAAGCAATTCATATGGAGATCGTATCCGCTCTAACAACAGCTGCGTTCTTAGGTGCCCTGAAGCGTTTCATTGCAAGAAGGGGACAACCTTCGAAAATATTTTCCCACAATGCAACCAACTTTGTAGGGGCTCGAAACGAACTTCAAGAGCTTCACAAGTTCTTCTATAACGACGAAGCACAAGAAGATATAAAAAAGGTGCTCAGACTAGTCCCAACGATCCGCAAGCACTGACACCTGGACATTTTTTGATTGGCGAGCCTCTCACCTCAGTTGTCAATCCGTACGCAAAGGAAATGCCAACCACTCTTACCAAAAGATGGGAATTAGTTAAACTACTACAAAATCAATTTTGGAAGCGCTGGACAAAGGAATATTTACATGAGCTACAAACCCGAACAAAATGGCATCAGGAGAATAAGACTATACATCCAGGCACTAAGGGTTTTTTTTTTTTTTTTTTTTTTTTAAAGGACTCAATGCCAAGGGATAAGTCCCTGAATAACTTTCGTCACGGCAAAAAGTTGGGCTATGCCCTTTATTAAAATTAAAAATTAAAAATTCGAAGGAATGTGAATTACAATATATCACATTCCTCACGTTTGTAGCCGGTTTCAGATTATTTCCTCAGAATTATCTCTGATTCATTGAAAAAAGCAATACGAAAAAACGAACACGAAACTAAACGACGCGAGTCCAAATACTTTTATCAGTGAATCATGGTCAGGGAAAACTACAAAAAACCTTGACCAAGAAAATATTACAAAATAAACAACAAATATTATAAATAATACAAAAAATAATATTTTTTTATATAAAATAATCGTATCCTCTAATGAACACTACGGTCGTCCTTTAGGAAGTTGATGTCAGCTATTTTGAAGGCCTGTAAATTATAAGATTCGGGAAATACGGAGTCGTCCAATTGATTCCACATCGAAGTCACTCTCGGATAAAAGGACGATTTGAAGTGTTGGGTTCTACATGAGAACGGTTTTAAGGCAAATCTATGTTGATTAGTCCTCAAACGAGTGTTAACGTTGCTGACAAAAGGACCTGGGAATAGAGAACGGGTTTCTGAAGAACATCTACCGTTGAAAAATTTGTAGAAAACAGATAAAGCTCCAAAATTACGTCTATGCTCCAAAGAATCAAGAGATGAAGTAATGGTTACATCATTTATCAAACGGATAACTCTATTTTGAATTCCATCAATGGAAGACAACATACCTCCCTTGAAGTGGCCATTAGGAAGGATAGTAAAGGAACACAAGGGGGCTGATGGTCTGACCAGAGTTGTGGAAGTGAGGACCACAAAGGGCACTTTCATACGAGCTGTTCCCTTACCCATAGAAGATAAATCGCCCCAAATCAGCTCCCCTACCCAAATCGATAGTAAAGTAGTCCTTAGTGAAGAGATAAAAAATGCACCACCTTGGCAGCCTCCGCTTGCAAGGTCACCGCAGCAGGCAACAGCACTAAGCAAATCTCATCTGAAAATCTGACATCCAGCACCTCAACGGCCATCAAGGAAACGAAAAATCTTGCCCATAAATTCCAACTGGCTACAGAATCCTGAGGCGATGAGGCGTACCAAAGCTCAGCAAAGAACAAACATCAGAAAACCGTAATAACACCCATCCCAAGGGTGCTAACTCGAAATTCATGAAATTCAGTCTCATACTGTCATTATGTACGGTATTGGTATGTCAGACCTTTGCTCTATCACCAGTGGAGATCATCCCCTTTAACAAACCACCCGGGATATACTTTGAAAACATTGGTCAAGCTGAACTAGCCACTGACTCTTGGGGCATAGACATATACTACGATCTAACGACCTATCGACAGGAAGCTTCAATGATAATGGAACAACTGAAACGACTCAAAGGTATATGCAATACGATGACCGATTACAGCGAGTATTGTACCACCATAGCCGATCAATTTCAACAACAAATGAACACAATAAAAGACGTTAATGATCTGTTAATAAAGACTCATGGATACCCTAACAGAACCCGTATGGGAAGCTCTCCATTCGACTTCATTGGGACAATAGCCAACAAGGCATTTGGCATACTTGACCAGGAATATGCTGATGTAATGGTAAGAAAAATCAAAGAATCCAGAACAAACGAACAATATTTGCTTCAACTAATAAAGAATCAAACATCGATATTGGACTCAACTGAAAACATTATGCGAAAGGATAGCGAATTTACCAACAAGCAGTTCCATATCATCGACAACCTTTTGGATGAGATCAACAACAGAATTGTTGCTGAGGAAATTTTTTCGAAAAATTTAATGCTCTGTCAATCTATACTTCGTTGATCATGTCCAGATATCAAAGAACTCAATCTATAATTCTCGATGTACTTACAGATTGTCGTAATGGGAAGATTAACCCTCTTTTAGTAACACCAGATCAATTAAAAACAGAACTGAATAACATTCGGGACAACCTCCCGATAACACTACGAATACCAGGAGATTCTGATCACTTAAACCTACTACAACTCTACAGCTTAATGACAGCACAGTCCCGAGTAACAGAGAACAGCGTAGTTTTTTTTGTTAAAACTACCATTACTAAGCAAGGAACCATTTGATATCTTCAAAGTTGTGCCAGTACCAATCAAGCATAACAAAGGATTTGTGAGTATATCATCCCACACTGAGTTTCTTGCCGTAAATTTGCATAGGGATCAATATTACGATATCTCTGCAAATGAGTTAGCTGCATGCACCCCTACCTTCCAGGGGAAACACATATGCAGACAAAGACATGCCATTTATCACAAAGACGCTGGCCCCAAGCAATGCGAAATTCAACTATTCAACCGAGTTGACTCGATTGAGAAAAGCTGCGTACTTGACTCAAGAAAGGAAAATCGTTTCTGGATACCGCTATATGACTCCATCGCGTGGATTTACGTATTGGATCAAAGCTACACTCTTAATGTGGTATGTGGCACAACAACCTTTCAAATAACATTAGCCGAAGGAGGAGTTTTAAGATTTCGGCAGAATTGTGTGATTAATGACACCCTAACTATAAGTGCTCATAAACAGTACAGTAGCAGAATAAATCAAATATGAGCGAAAACATCATTAACACTCACATCCAGCAACAAGAAGAAACGATCAAGCCACACATATTAATTGCCCAAAACAATTCACACGCAATAACAAATTTGCAGTCGGCAATACATCAAATGAAGGAACAACAAGAACTTCCGAGGAAATTTGATGCCAGAGACATTCATTATTTTGCAGTTAGCTACGTCACAGTAGCCATAGTAGCCGCGATCGTAATAATGTTTGCCATACAAAGACGTAGTAAAAAGTCTACAACTAAACCTGAGCCAGCAAAAAGGGTCCAGTTTCAACTCGGTGGACAACAACCAGACAATTAATGTTGAATACTTCAACAGGGGGAGTATGTTGAATATTACGATATGCGAATTATGCAATTATGCATTACTTTGCATAATACCACGAATCGTATTATCGGATGTGGCAATAGCAACAAACTCATCGTAAACAATGACCCAATTCTGCATTTCTCTATGCACTTTATGTATTACACATATTTTATTGTTAATTAATCACTTTAGCATTATTGGCAATACTGATCTACAAATGCACTTTATGTCAATTACACACTTTTAATATAACGTTTATAACCTACATATACGCCTCTTTGTCAATTACCACTTTAGTTTAAACCTAGTTATTTACAAATTAAACCCCTTTAGCATGTTTTTTGTTTTTAGTAATTTAAGTATAAAAGAAAGTAATTTTGGTAAATAAAAATGAGTTACATTTAAATAGCATATCAGCGTTGTTTAATTCCACAAGCGGGCAACAAAACAGTTGTTCGCTATACAAAACAGATGTATTTAAAGGAGACGGTTTGCTGAAAGGAAACGTGAATTTAGAGATCGATGAGACCATAATTCCAACTCAACAATCAACACGACGCATTCCAATTTCCCTAAAAGAAGAATTAAAACTAAAATTAGAAGAACTACAAAAACGAAAAATAATAAAAAAGGTAAATAATCATTCCGAACTGATCAGCAATTTGATTCTGGTAAAGCGAAATAATAAATTAAGAATAAAGAATAAATATGTCTAGATCCTCAAGACTTGAACAAAGCGCTTAAACGAAAAAACCTACAAACCAATACATTAGAAGGAATGTTGTCGATTTTAGGAAATTCTAAAAATGGATTTTGGCAAGTGGCACTAGACGAAACGAGCGGTCTGTACACAACGTTTTGGACACCCCTTGGAAGGTACTGTTGGCTACGGATGCCTTTTGGAATAAAGCCGGCACCAGAAATTTGGCAGCAAAAACAACAAGAGGTGGTAAGCGGCCTCGAAGGTCTGGAAGTTCTTGTGGACGATTACTTGGTATAAGGAAGAGGCAACACGGTGGAAGAAGCGGTGAAAGATCACAACCAAAATTTTGAGAAATTGCTTATCAGATTGCGAGAGGCAAATTTAAAACTAAATCCAGAAAAATCAAGAATTGGACTGAAGGAAGTATCTTTTTACGGATTTACGTTATCAGCGGACGGACTTAAAGTAGATAACAGTAAAGCAACAGCCATAGTGAATATGGAACAGCCGAAAGATATTAAGGATACCCAGAGGTTCGTAGGACTATGTACATATTTATCGAGGTTCCTACCCAATCTTTCAGAAGTTGCCGAGCCATTAAGGAAAGTATGCCGAATAGACAGCGAATGGCAATGGGGAAGGGCACAAGAAATTTTAGTAGAGACTGATCATCTTCCTCTGCAATCCATATTTAAGAAATCACTGCTTAATGCACCTAGAAGACTACAACGAATGCAACTCAGCTTATAACGATACAATCTAAACGTCATCTAAAAGAGAGGAAAAGAAATGCATATATCGGATGTGTTATCAAGAGCACCAGTAGGATCTGCTGAGAAGGAAGAAGAATCTGAAGAAGAAGTGTATCAAATAAAAGAAATTGAAAAAATCCTGTTACAAATTTCAGAGATTAATCCGCTAGATATGCTGCACATCAAGGATTCGCGTTTGCAGCATATTAGAGAAGAAACCGTAAAGGATGAAGAACTAACAGTACTCAAGGACCGAATATTTAAAGGATGGCCAAATACCAAGTCGTTATTGGATGAAAAAGATTGCCAATACTGGAACTAGAGAGATGAGCTTACCATTTTGGATGGACTTATTCTAAAAGGATCACAAATACTTATTCCGAAAGGTTTACGAAAGAATATATTGCAAAGACTTCACAGCAGTCACCAAGGCATAGAAGCGTGTTTAAGAAGAGCTCGAGAAACTGTATTTTGGCCTAATATTTCCAAACAAATTAAACAAATATGTTCTTACTGTCCTCTCTGTTTGCAGAACTCCCACAGCCAAACCAAGATGCCGCTGCAAAGTACTAGTTTGCCGAACTACCCTTTTCAACGCATCGGCATAGACCTGTGCGAGAATAATCAGGGCAATAAAAACATCATACATTTAATAACAGTCGACTATTATTCGGATTTTATCGAGGGGGATGAAATTAAGGAAGCAAACGCCAAGACTATTTTGAACTGTTGCAAAAAGAACTTCAGTCGATTTGGTATTCCAGAGATATTAGTTACGGATGGCGGAACACCGTTTGTGAATGAAGAATTTGCAAATTTTGCGAAAGACTGGGAATTTCGACACACGCGTAGTACACCATATCATCAACAGGGCAACGGGAAAGCAGAAGAAGCTGTAAAGATCGTCAAGAGATTATACAAAAAAGCCAGACATGCGAATCAACATTTTTGGAAATACTTGTTGGAGTGGCGAACAACAGCAAATAAGATGGACTCTAGTCCTGCTCAAAGACTAATGAGTAGGAGCCAGCGGTCAGCTATTCCCAGTTGAAGTCTCAAGTACCTGGTGATGTCCAACAAAAAATAGAGAAGCAACGGCAGCGCAGCAAAAAACCCCACGATAGAGGCGCACGAGAGTTACCAGCGCTAGATTTTGGGCAAGATGTTTTTGTACAACTGAGGCCAATTTCCCACCATATTACTGACCCGTATAAAATACTGGGTTTGATCATTTGGGTATAGGTCCAAGAAGTCATTTTTGGGTTTAGTCCTCAGGACTTACCTAGTAATTGTCTTAGGGTCCATAATGCTTTTAAAGCTTTTATGGTCACCATTTTTAGATGTTTTCCCATGTGAGTTTTGTATCTAGGATGATTCCTAGGAATTTTGTTTTCTCTTTGAGTTTCACTTCTGTTTCTTTAATTTTTAGAGTTGGAATATTTATTTTCCTACTTTTGGTATATAGTATTATTGTAGTTTTGGTAGGGTTGATGGATAATCCCTCTTCCTTGGGAACATCCTTTTTCTGTTTTAATAGTTAATGTCTCCTAAGTTTTATTGTGATTCTTCTTGGTATGCACTTTGTTAGGGTTGGGTTTTTTCCTATTCTTACCATTTATAACTTGCATTATCGAACGCCCCTTTACCTCCATGAAGGCACATAGTGCTATCTCTTTATAATAAAAAAATTGTTTTTTTGCGTTAAGCTCCAAAGGCTATGAATAAAAAATGATTGTGTGTGGTTTTAGAAAATTTTTGTTTTTTGTGTGTACAACAACAGTTATAACGGGTGCTTTAAGGGTTTTCCTTGGTTGTGTATGCACGCTAAGCCTAGACTTGTGGTTTTTTTTTATTGGTGGCTATCTCAAATAGAATATGTTTGTGATCTGAAAAGGAGTCTTTCTCTAAGACTCTCCAATTTTTAATACCCTCCATTGCTTTATTTGTCAGGTTTAGAACCTCTTTTCTTATGGCGTTTATGAAAGTAGGGCTATCCCGTTTATTTCTTATTGTTAGTTGGCTAGCTACTAAGAATTCTAGTTAAGACTCACCTCTTTTGCTTGTATCACTGCTTCCCCAAACTGTATTGTGGGCATTTGCATTGCAACCGATGATGGGGAACTTATTAGTTTTTTGCCTTTTAGTAACCAGGGCTCCTGAAGAAGTCCACTGTTGGAGATGCCTCCGGCAAATCTTCTGCTTATTTTAACTGATTCTGCTTTAGCATGGTGCAGATTTGCTTGGATGCATCTCATTTTATGGGTTGTTTGAGGAGAAGGAGGCCTTTTCTGTTTGTTGTTCTGGCACTTCTGTTCCGGAGTTCTTTGGGAGAGCTTCTTCGCTGTCTTCTTCTTGAATTTCCTTCTTCTCTGGTCTTAGCGGAATTTGAGCGAAACGGAAGCTGAAGATTTTGTTTTTAGGCCTGCATTTTGCCCCTGTATTATGCTAAGAAATTTTTTTCATTTCAACTTTCAACGTTGGGGAAGTATCTTACAATAGTGACCGGATATGGCATTTTTTTGAAGTTTGTTCTTCGGGGACGTAGTGTCCTCCGATCACACCGTCTTTGGTGTTTGTTTTTTGTCAAGTCATTCTATGGGCTTTTCGGTTGGGATTCTGTCTTCTTTTCTTTTTTTTTCTAGGAAGAAGTCGAGCCTTTTTCGGCCTGCATCACTAAGCTGTTTTGGTTTGTATGGTGTTTTTTTTGGGGACTTGTCTCCTACATTCAGGGTTTTTATGCCCTTTATGATCCCTTCAATTTTTCTTTGAGAGCCTTTGGACGTGGAGGCACGTTTCCGCTACTTGTCCTGGCTTCGTACTGTTTTTAAAGCTCTTTGGGCCGCTTTCGCCCTTAAACTATTTTTTAAAATTTCATTAATTTTTAATCCCACGAGTTCCTCGAGAATGGAATTTTAAGCGCCCAATAGCACTACTATGAGGTTTTCTAGGCTTATCCATTCTTTCTGGGATACCCTGTATATCTTATGAAAACATTTACATTGGAAACTATTGTTTATAACGCGTATGAAATTTGTACAGGTTTGCGACGGCATCAATCAATGCGGGAATCGACAAGACGAAAAACAATGTAAGCATCTAGGATACGACCTACGGTTGACAAACGAAGACGGAAGTCCAAATATGGGAAGGGTGGAGGTAAAAGGTAAGTATCCTCAATATAATTTATTACTGATACCAGTACATGTATTTACTTTAATTATTAGAAAATTCTCGTAGTTCTAGGAAAATGGGGCTACGTGTGTGACGACAAATTTGGATTACGTGATGCAGATGTGGTTTGCAAAGAACTTGGATTTACCTTGGGAGCCAGTGAGGTTCGCGGGAACTCCTTTTATCCGCCTATGGAAAAAAATTATGCGTTTGTGATGGATGAAGTAGAATGTGTTGGCAATGAGTCGCGTCTCAAGGACTGCGATTTTAATGGATGGGGCGTAAGCGATTGTGGAACTGATGAGGTAGTTGGTGTGGTCTGTAAAATTCCAGTGATGAAATGCCCAAACGATTATTGGTTATGTAGTTCTTCAAAAGAATGCATTCCGCCAGCATTTGTTTGCGACAATACGCCCGATTGTACAGATAAGTCGGATGAGAGTGACCACATTTGTAATGTGAGTGGTGTATTTAATCCAGAGAATATACTTGTGTAAATATATTATTAACCTGTATATTCACATGTCAGTCGACAGTTGAATACCGATTAGAAGGTGGAAGAAGTCCAATCGAAGGCCGCTTAGAAGTAAAGTTCCGTGGTGTATGGGGATCGGTTTGTGACGATGATTTCGGTCAATCTGAAGCTCAGGTTTTCTGCAATGCAATTGGATACTACGGACCTGCAGTAAGTATTAGGCCTTGCATACACAGTTAGGCAACTATTCCTTGTTGCATCAACCATAAATCTAAAATTATAGACAGTTTCAAAGAATATTTTTGGTCCTGGTACGGGACCAATTTGGTTGGATCAAGTCTCCTGCTTTGGCAATGAAACCTCAATCGACAAGTGCAACCATTGGTCATGGGGCGAACACAATTGCAATCACACTGAAGACGTAAGCGTAAGGTGTACTCCCGGAGCAGCTACGACACCAACAAAAAAAATCAAATCTGGTGTGAAACATGGTGGAAGTACTTTAAGAAAGAGTATAACTGAAGAATCAACAATGGAAGATATTGGTTTGTATTCTGGTCAATGGGAAAGATCAAGCAAATTTATAGATAGCAAAAGGAGCTGTGGACACTTTAATCCAAATGTCACCGATGTGTTTGATCACGCTGAAGAGCGTGTAATTCAGGGAAGCATTGCAAAACGTGGTCGTCATCCATGGCAGGCTACAATACGGACCAAGGGAAGAGGTGGCATTTCCAGCCACTGGTGTGGAGCCGTTCTTATTTCGAAAAAACATCTGTTAACGGCGGCCCATTGCCTGGTCGGTTACCCCAAGGGGGCCTATTTTATTCGTATGGGTGATCACTATGCCAATATTGCCGAGCCATCTGAAATAGATTTGCACATTGAGAATTGGTATATACACGAGAAGTTTCGCGACCAGTCCCACATGAACAATGATATTGCGTTGATTGTCATGAAGAATGCGGTGCGATTCAACGACTATGTTCAACCGATTTGCCTGCCTGAAGCGGGCACAGTTTATAAGGTCGATCGAATGTGTACCATTTCCGGATGGGGATCAATTCAATCTGGTGTTTCAAGTAAGTTTGCTACCGATTTTGTTTTAAATGTATTTCTTAATTTTTGACTGTTAACTGTGTGTCAGCTCCTTCCAACATACTCAGAGCGGCGGAAGTACCAATACTTTCCGATGTTACATGCAAGCAGCCATATGTTTATGGTAATTCGTTAACTGAGGGAATGTTCTGTGCGGGTTACATGGATGGAAGAGTGGATGCCTGCGAAGGTGATTCTGGTGGTCCACTCGTTTGTTCCGATGAAAGTACGTTTTTTAAAAATAATATTGTTTTCACGTAAGCAATTTTAAAGAAATTGATCTCTTTAGGCGCAGAAATACTCTATGGAATTATCTCTTGGGGTCAGCAATGTGGGTACGACAATAAACCTGGAGTTTATGTTCGTATTGAGAAATATTTAGATTGGATTTTAGAAAAAATCCGCTTTTCAATGCAACAAAAAACAACTTAGGAATTAACATTAAAAATTTGCCAGAAATATATATTTAAAGAAATAAGAAATGCAATAATTTGATCTTGTATGTGATTGTTGGTCTTTAATCATCGAAAGTTAAAGCATGTGCACAAACTTTCAAGTTCTTAAATACGTAAAAATACTTTTGTTGTGATCAACATGTCTTATCTTGTCTCACTCTGCTAATCCTTCATAAATACCCTTATCATGTTTCACTCGGCTATCGCTTCATTTCATATCTACATAAATAACTTTATCTTAACGATACAAGCTGGCACTGTTAATTGCTCGCTTATATGTTCATTGGCATTGAGCGGGAACCAAAAACCACTACATGGCATTTTTAGAATCTATCTGTATAGTGTTTTCTTATCTTGTGAAAAACCTAACTAATGTTTTGGGGTTACACAATCCTTATTACTTGCCATATCACCCATCAAATAGATCGTTTGAGTGCTCAAATACTAGCTTGTTTGACGTGATGTGTGTGAGCTCGCATTATCGTGATGCAAAATGATTCGCCCCTTTTGGTTTGTTTTCTCTCAATTTGTTGAAAACCTCACGCAAACAAATGGTCGTATACCAAGCTTAATTGACTTTCAAGAGCCACAGTAGCCACATGACAGGTTTAAGTGAGAAACACGCCCATTTGCTTACCAAAGCTCCGCGCTCGCACAACTTTTGTTGGATTTTCTTCGAATTGGAAGACCCAAACAGTCGATTCCCCTTTTCTTTCTGGCTCCTACGCAAATATCCATGACTTGTCACCTTTCACGATCTTGTATACAGTTTTGGAAGTACCTGCAACGAATTTTTCGAGCATTTGGCAGCACCAATCGACACGAACCTTTTTTGTGCGCTTGTCAAAAAATGTGGAATCCAACGTGCACATAGCTTCCGCACCTTTAAATGTTCATGTAAGATTGTATATACGCTGGTGTTACTAATGTTACTAATGCTTAGGCATGCCTCGATTTCCCGATAAGTCACATGACGATCCACTTCAATCAGTTTTCACACAGCATCAATTTTTCTTGGCACAACATCTGTTTTTGGACGACCTTCACGAGGCTCGTCTTTGAGTGAACATCGTTGGCGTTTAAATTCATTGTACCAATTATAAATACCAGCCAAGGATGGTGCTACGTCGCCAAAAGTAGACTGAAGTGATTCGAAGCACTGTTGTTGAGTTAGCTCCTTTCGAAAATCGAAAAAATCATCACACGAAAATGTTCACGCGATAATTCCATTTTTTCACTGAATTTATTTTATGAAGTAAATAAAAAACATTGATGCGATGCAAACTGACAGATTACTTTCGAGAAACATAACATGTTTTCAGCACTCTGTACATAACAATGCAGCTGCGTTGCACATGGTGTTGCGTACGTGGAGATAAGATTTTGAGAATTAATACTATTGGTCGTTAATTGTACAAATAAGTATTGAATCGAACCGATTAGTCAATCATACCAATCGTACTTTGTTTTAACCCACAAGTTGAGTAGGAAGAAGCCGAAGAAGTTGAACTATAAACCGAAACTCTAGATCATCAAAATCCAAATCACATACAAGAACGATACTCAAAATACAGTCCAAAAATACAAGTTTCAGAGCAATAGTTGAGGTCTGCATACTGGCAAAAATAACGTCTGAACAGCCAAGACAAACGTCAAAATCATTGGGTGGAAGGTTACAGCAAACTTACAATTAGCTGACCCTCACTTCAACAAATCTAAAAAAATTGACATTTTGCTTCGGGCGGAATTATACTCTGAACTTATGTGCGTTGGACAAGTGAAAATGGGGAAAAATCTAACTACGCTTCAAAATACCATATTGGGATGGGTAGTCTTAGGTAAGCTATCGAAGAATGTCACCGCTAAAAACGCATTCTGTGGCATATCTACAAATGAACTACACGAACAACTAGAGAGATTTTGGAAAATTGAAGAAGATGCGGCGACGCCCAAGAAAAAACTCAGCGCGGTAGAACAGAAATGTGAAGAACACTATAAATACGGTAAGAGGAATAGACGGCCGATTTACTGTCGAACTGCCATTTTCGCAATCCCCAAGCGTTTTAGGGGAATCAAAGGAAACAACGATGCGCCGTTTTTTCGCCATCGAAAGGAAATTAGAAAAAAATCCTCACCTAAAGACCCAATATAGGGCTTTTATGCAAGAATACATCGAACTGGGGCACATGAAGGAAATCAAGCCAAGTGATATCCCCTCAAATCACTACCTTCTTCCTCACCATTGTGTACAAAAACCAGAAAGTACCACAACTAAGCTTCGAGTTTATTTGACGCTGCATGCAAAACATCAAATGGAGTCGCATTAAACGATGTTTTGATGGTGGGCCAACAATTCAGAGTGAACTCTTTGGGTTGCTGCTCCGATTTCGGTCTTACAAGTATGTATTTACCGCTGACATAGCCAAAATGTATCGACACATTCTCATGAGCGAAAAGGACAGAATGCTCCAGCTTATCATCTGGAGGGATGACGCACAAAAACCATTGAAAATATACCAACTCTGCACTGTCACTTACGGCACATCTTCGGCCTCCTACTTAGCAACAAAAAGTTTGCAGCATTTGGCAGATTTGGAAGAACGATATTACCCAGAGGGTGCAATTTCCAAATCCGATTTCTACGTGGATGATATTATGACGGGTCCCAAAGGCTCTTGCTATGCGAAATGAACTGGAAGCTTAAAGGAGGAGGATTGGAATTAAGAAAGTGGTGCTCAAATCATCCTCAGCTGTTACAGGGAATACCAGCGAGTCACATCGAAATCAAGGTCGCCATTGGAGGGAAGGAGGATGAGCACGTCAAAACACTTGGCATGACTTAAAGGACTATTTCGCGATAAAAACAAGTTTATCGGAAAACAAGCATACAACCAAACGATCTATCCTATCAGATACAGCACGTTTATATGATCCACTTGGGTTAGTAAACCCAGTAATAACTACAGCAAAAACCATGTTACAAGAACTCTGGATGCTTAAACTAGACTGGGATGCTGCTGTACCCCAAGAAACACATACCAGGTGGCAAAACTTTCGTCAACAACTTTCAGCGCTGAACACTCTCACAATTCCACGGCATGTACTCTCTTCAAGCAAGGCAAGGGTGATCGAGATTCATGGTTTTTCAGATGCAAGTGAAAAGGCATATGGCGCCGCGATCTATATTAGATGTATAGATACCAATTCCGGAATTACGGTGAACCTTTTATGTGCAAAGTCTCGAGTAGCACCGCTTAAGTAGCTATCACTGCCTCGTCTCGAACTCTCGGCTGCAGTTCTATTAGCAGAATTGGTCAGCAACGTAAAAGGATATTTAAATATTGATATAAATAGAACGGTCTATTGGACGGACTCAATGATCACATTAGCATGGATCAGAAAGGAGTCATCTTCATTTAAGACATTTGTTGCAAATCGAGTGGCTGAAATTCAAAGGCTGTCGCAAATCAAAGACTGGAAACATGTACCAACAAGGTACAATCCAGCTGACAAGGTTTCCAGAGGCATGAGGCCCGACGAACTGCTAACATCGACTCAATGGTTCATGGGGCCAGGATTTCTACGAGAGCCAGAATACAATTGGCTCTCGGAACCCATTATTCAAACATCTGATCAAAGGGAAGAAAAGGAGTTTAAAACAGTTTTGACCTGCTGTAAAAGGTAGGAATCATTGATTGACTCTATAAACCACAGAGGGTCATTCATAAGACTAAGACAAATTATTGCGAACATTCGGAGATTCTCCCAGAACGCAAGGAGACATAATAGACAGGCACTGGAAGCAACAGAAGAACACGAAGCTGAGATTTTCATACTGAGGAAAATTCAGGCGGAAATTCAGAAGACATTGCAATATTAACGAAAACAAGTTGTGTTTCACCGAGCAGCAAGCTGAGTTCCTTGGTACCATTTGTTGATAATCAAGGACTAATTCGTGTTGGCGGAAGGCTACAAGCAACAAGCATTCCATTTGATGCCAAACACCCAACAGTGTTACCACACGAAAGTCCCATTGTCAAATTGTTAGCACGATATCTCCATGAGAAACATCTGCATGCGGGTCAACAAGCACTGGTAGCGATAACCAGGCAGCGATTTCGGCCATTACGAATGATGGCACTTGCTCAACATATCGTTCACAATTGCTTAAGATGCGCGAGAACTAAACCACACTCAATTCAACAATTAATGGGGAATCTTCCCCCGGGAAGAGTTCAGTCAAGCCGACTATTCGTAAACTCTGGAATAAACTTTTGCGGACCAGTAGAAGTTCATTACAAGCTGAGAGGAAAAAGACCCACCAAGGCGTACATCGCTATATTTATTTGTTTTGCAACCAAAGCAATTCATATGGAGATCGTATCCGCTCTAACAACAGCTGCGTTCTTAGGTGCCCTGAAGCGTTTCATTGCAAGAAGGGGACAACCTTCGAAAATATTTTCCCACAATGCAACCAACTTTGTAGGGGCTCGAAACGAACTTCAAGAGCTTCACAAGTTCTTCTATAACGACGAAGCACAAGAAGATATAAAAAAGGTGCTCAGACTAGTCCCAACGATCCGCAAGCACTGACACCTGGACATTTTTTGATTGGCGAGCCTCTCACCTCAGTTGTCAATCCGTACGCAAAGGAAATGCCAACCACTCTTACCAAAAGATGGGAATTAGTTAAACTACTACAAAATCAATTTTGGAAGCGCTGGACAAAGGAATATTTACATGAGCTACAAACCCGAACAAAATGGCATCAGGAGAATAAGACTATACATCCAGGCACTAAGGGTTTTTTTTTTTTTTTTTTTTTTTAAAGGACTCAATGCCAAGGGATAAGTCCCTGAATAACTTTCGTCACGGCAAAAAGTTGGGCTATGCCCTTTATTAAAATTAAAAATTAAAAATTCGAAGGAATGTGAATTACAATATATCACATTCCTCACGTTTGTAGCCGGTTTCAGATTATTTCCTCAGAATTATCTCTGATTCATTGAAAAAAGCAATACGAAAAAACGAACACGAAACTAAACGACGCGAGTCCAAATACTTTTATCAGTGAATCATGGTCAGGGAAAACTACAAAAAACCTTGACCAAGAAAATATTACAAAATAAACAACAAATATTATAAATAATACAAAAAATAATATTTTTTTATATAAAATAATCGTATCCTCTAATGAACACTACGGTCGTCCTTTAGGAAGTTGATGTCAGCTATTTTGAAGGCCTGTAAATTATAAGATTCGGGAAATACGGAGTCGTCCAATTGATTCCACATCGAAGTCACTCTCGGATAAAAGGACGATTTGAAGTGTTGGGTTCTACATGAGAACGGTTTTAAGGCAAATCTATGTTGATTAGTCCTCAAACGAGTGTTAACGTTGCTGACAAAAGGACCTGGGAATAGAGAACGGGTTTCTGAAGAACATCTACCGTTGAAAAATTTGTAGAAAACAGATAAAGCTCCAAAATTACGTCTATGCTCCAAAGAATCAAGAGATGAAGTAATGGTTACATCATTTATCAAACGGATAACTCTATTTTGAATTCCATCAATGGAAGACAACATACCTCCCTTGAAGTGGCCATTAGGAAGGATAGTAAAGGAACACAAGGGGGCTGATGGTCTGACCAGAGTTGTGGAAGTGAGGACCACAAAGGGGACTTTCATACGAGCTGTTCCCTTACCCATAGAAGATAAATCGCCCCAAATCAGCTCCCCTACCCAAATCGATAGTAAAGTAGTCCTTAGTGAAGAGATAAAAAATGCACCACCTTGGCAGCCTCCGCTTGCAAGGTCACCGCAGCAGGCAACAGCACTAAGCAAATCTCATTTGAAAATCTGACATCCAGCACCTCAACGGCCATCAAGGAAACGAAAAATCTTGCGCATAAATTCCAACTGGCTACAGAATCCTGAGGCGATGAGGCGTACCAAAGCTCAGCAAAGAACAAACATCAGAAAACCGTAATAACACCCATCCCAAGGGTGCTAACTCGAAATTCATGAAATTCAGTCTCATACTGTCATTATGTACGGTATTGGTATGTCAGACCTTTGCTCTATCACCAGTGGAGATCATCCCCTTTAACAAACCACCCGGGATATACTTTGAAAACATTGGTCAAGCTAACCTAGCCACTGACTCTTGGAGCATAGACATATACTGCGATCTAACGACCTATCGACAGGAAGCTTCAATGATAATGGAACAACTGAAACAACTCAAAGGTATATGCAATACGATGACCGATTACAGCGAGTATTGTACCACCATAGCCGATCAATTTCAACAACAAATGAACACAATAAAAGACGTTAATGATCTGTTAATAAAGACTCATGGATACCCTAACAGAACCCGTATGGGACGCTCTCCATTCGACTTCATTGGGACAATAGCCAACAAGGCATTTGGCATACTTGACCAGGAATATGCTGATGTAATGGTAAGAAAAATCAAAGAATCCAGAACAAACGAACAATATTTGCTTCAACTAATAAAGAATCAAACATCGATATTGGACTCAACTGAAAACATTATGCGAAAGGATAGCGAATTTACCAACAAACAGTTCCATATCATCGACAACCTTTTGGATGAGATCAACAACAGAATTGTTGCTGAGGAAATTTTTTCGAAAAATTTAATGCTCTGTCAATCTATACTTCGTTGATCATGTCCAGATATCAAAGAACTCAATCTATAATTCTCGATGTACTTACAGATTGTCGTAATGGGAAGATTAACCCTCTTTAAGTAACACCAGATCAATTAAAAACAGAACTGAATAACATTCGGGACAACCTCCCGATAACACTACGAATACCAGGAGATTCTGATCACTTAAACCTACTACAACTCTACAGCTTAATGACAGCACAGTCCCGAGTAACAGAGAACAGCGTAGTTTTTTTTGTTAAAACTACCATTACTAAGCAAGGAACCATTTGATATCTTCAAAGTTGTGCCAGTACCAATCAAGCATAACAAAGGATTTGTGAGTATATCATCCCACACTGAGTTTCTTGCCGTAAATTTGCATAGGGATCAATATTACGATATCTCTGCAAATGAGTTAGCTGCATGCACCCCTACCTTCCAGGGGAAACACATATGCAGACAAAGACATGCCATTTATCACAAAGACGCTGGCCCCAAGCAATGCGAAATTCAACTATTCAACCGAGTTGACTCGATTGAGAAAAGCTGCGTACTTGACTCAAGAAAGGAAAATCGTTTCTGGATACCGCTATATGACTCCATCGCGTGGATTTACGTATTGGATCAAAGCTACACTCTTAATGTGGTATGTGGCACAACAACCTTTCAAATAACATTAGCCGAAGGAGGAGTTTTAAGATTTCGGCAGAATTGTGTGATTAATGACACCCTAACTATAAGTGCTCATAAACAGTACAGTAGCAGAATAAATCAAATATGAGCGAAAACATCATTAACACTCACATCCAGCAACAAGAAGAAACGATCAAGCCACACATATTAATTGCCCAAAACAATTCACACGCAATAACAAATTTGCAGTCGGCAATACATCAAATGAAGGAACAACAAGAACTTCCGAGGAAATTTGATGCCAGAGACATTCATTATTTTGCAGTTAGCTACGTCACAGTAGCCATAGTAGCCGCGATCGTAATAATGTTTGCCATACAAAGACGTAGTAAAAAGTCTACAACTAAACCTGAGCCAGCAAAAAGGGTCCAGTTTCAACTCGGTGGACAACAACCAGACAATTAATGTTGAATACTTCAACAGGGGGAGTATGTTGAATATTACGATATGCGAATTATGCAATTATGCATTACTTTGCATATACCACGAATCGTATTATCGGATGTGGCAATAGAAACAAACTCATCGTAAACAATGACCCAATTCTGCATTTCTCTATGCACTTTATGTATTACACATATTTTATTGTTAATTAATCACTTTAGCATTATTGGCAATACTGATCTACAAATGCACTTTATGTCAATTACACACTTTTAATATAACGTTTATAACCTACATATACGCCTCTTTGTCAATTACCACTTTAGTTTAAACCTAGTTATTTACAAATTAAACCCCTTTAGCATGTTTTTTGTTTTTAGTAATTTAAGTATAAAAGAAAGTAATTTTGGTAAATAAAAATGAGTTACATTTAAATAGCATATCAGCGTTGTTTAATTCCACAAGCGGGCAACAAAACAGTTGTTCGCTATACAAAACAGATGTATTTAAAGGAGACGGTTTGCTGAAAGGAAACGTGAATTTAGAGATCGATGAGACCATAATTCCAACTCAACAATCAACACGACGCATTCCAATTTCCCTAAAAGAAGAATTAAAACTAAAATTAGAAGAACTACAAAAACGAAAAATAATAAAAAAGGTAAATAATCATTCCGAACTGATGAGCAATTTGATTCTGGTAAAGCGAAATAATAAATTAAGAATAAAGAATAAATATGTCTAGATCCTCAAGACTTGAACAAAGCGCTTAAACGAAAAAACCTACAAACCAATACATTAGAAGGAATGTTGTCGATTTTAGGAAATTCTAAAAATGGATTTTGGCAAGTGGCACTAGACGAAACGAGCGGTCTGTACACAACGTTTTGGACACCCCTTGGAAGGTACTGTTGGCTACGGATGCCTTTTGGAATAAAGCCGGCACCAGAAATTTGGCAGCAAAAACAACAAGAGGTGGTAAGCGGCCTCGAAGGTCTGGAAGTTCTTGTGGACGATTACTTGGTATAAGGAAGAGGCAACACGGTGGAAGAAGCGGTGAAAGATCACAACCAAAATTTTGAGAAATTGCTTATCAGATTGCGAGAGGCAAATTTAAAACTAAATCCAGAAAAATCAAGAATTGGACTGAAGGAAGTATCTTTTTACGGATTTACGTTATCAGCGGACGGACTTAAAGTAGATAACAGTAAAGCAACAGCCATAGTGAATATGGAACAGCCGAAAGATATTAAGGATACCCAGAGGTTCGTAGGACTATGTACATATTTATCGAGGTTCCTACCCAATCTTTCAGAAGTTGCCGAGCCATTAAGGAAAGTATGCCGAATAGACAGCGAATGGCAATGGGGAAGGGCACAAGAAATTTTAGTAGAGACTGATCATCTTCCTCTGCAATCCATATTTAAGAAATCACTGCTTAATGCATCTAGAAGACTACAACGAATGCAACTCAGCTTATAACGATACAATCTAAACGTCATCTAAAAGAGAGGAAAAGAAATGCATATATCGGATGTGTTATCAAGAGCACCAGTAGGATCTGCTGAGAAGGAAGAAGAATCTGAAGAAGAAGTGTATCAAATAAAAGAAATTGAAAAAATCCTGTTACAAATTTCAGAGATTAATCCGCTAGATATGCTGCACATCAAGGATTCGCGTTTGCAGCATATTAGAGAAGAAACCGTAAAGGATGAAGAACTAACAGTACTCAAGGACCGAATATTTAAAGGATGGCCAAACACCAAGTCGTTATTGGATGAAAAAGATTGCCAATACTGGAACTAGAGAGATGAGCTTACCATTTTGGATGGACTTATTCTAAAAGGATCACAAATACTTATTCCGAAAGGTTTACGAAAGAATATATTGCAAAGACTTCACAGCAGTCACCAAGGCATAGAAGCGTGTTTAAGAAGAGCTCGAGAAACTGTATTTTGGCCTAATATTTCCAAACAAATTAAACAAATATGTTCTTACTGTCCTCTCTGTTTGCAGAACTCCCACAGCCAAACCAAGATGCCGCTGCAAAGTACTAGTTTGCCGAACTACCCTTTTCAACGCATCGGCATAGACCTGTGCGAGAATAATCAGGGCAATAAAAACATCATACATTTAATAACAGTCGACTATTATTCGGATTTTATCGAGGGGGATGAAATTAAGGAAGCAAACGCCAAGACTATTTTGAACTGTTGCAAAAAGAACTTCAGTCGATTTGGTATTCCAGAGATATTAGTTACGGATGGCGGAACACCGTTTGTGAATGAAGAATTTGCAAATTTTGCGAAAGACTGGGAATTTCGACACACGCGTAGTACACCATATCATCAACAGGGCAACGGGAAAGCAGAAGAAGCTGTAAAGATCGTCAAAAAAGCCAGACATGCGAATCAACATTTTTGGAAATACTTGTTGGAGTGGCGAACAACAGCAAATAAGATGGACTCTAGTCCTGCTCAAAGACTAATGAGTAGGAGCCTGCGGTCAGCTATTCCCAGTTGAAGTCTCAAGTACCTGGTGATGTCCAACAAAAAATAGAGAAGCAACGGCAGCGCAGCAAAAAACCCCACGATAGAGGCGCACGAGAGTTACCAGCGCTAGATTTTGGGCAAGATGTTTTTGTACAACTGAGGCCAATTTCCCACCATATTACTGACCCGTATAAAATACTGGGTTTGATCATTTGGGTATAGGTCCAAGAAGTCATTTTTGGGTTTAGTCCTCAGGACTTACCTAGTAATTGTCTTAGGGTCCATAATGCTTTTAAAGCTTTTATGGTCACCATTTTTAGATGTTTTCCCATGTGAGTTTTGTATCTAGGATGATTCCTAGGAATTTTGTTTTCTCTTTGAGTTTCACTTCTGTTTCTTTAATTTTTAGAGTTGGAATATTTATTTTCCTACTTTTGGTATATAGTATTATTGTAGTTTTGGTAGGGTTGATGGATAATCCCTCTTCCTTGGGAACATCCTTTTTCTGTTTTAATAGTTAATGTCTCCTAAGTTTTATTGTGATTCTTCTTGGTATGCACTTTGTTAGGGTTGGGTTTTTTCCTATTCTTACCATTTATAACTTGCATTATCGAACGCCCCTTTACCTCCATGAAGGCACATAGTGCTATCTCTTTATAATAAAAAAATTGTTTTTTTGCGTTAAGCTCCAAAGGCTATGAATAAAAAATGATTGTGTGTGGTTTTAGAAAATTTTTGTTTTTTGTGTGTACAACAACAGTTATAACGGGTGCTTTAAGGGTTTTCCTTGGTTGTGTATGCACGCTAAGCCTAGACTTGTGGTTTTTTTTTATTGGTGGCTATCTCAAATAGAATATGTTTGTGATCTGAAAAGGAGTCTTTCTCTAAGACTCTCCAATTTTTAATACCCTCCATTGCTTTATTTGTCAGGTCTAGAACCTCTTTTCTTATGGCGTTTATGAAAGTAGGGCTATCCCGTTTATTTCTTATTGTTAGTTGGCTAGCTACTAAGAATTCTAGTTAAGACTCACCTCTTTTGCTTGTATCACTGCTTCCCCAAACTGTATTGTGGGCATTTGCATTGCAACCGATGATGGGGAACTTATTAGTTTTTTGCCTTTTAGTAACCAGGGCTCCTGAAGAAGTCCACTGTTGGAGATGCCTCCGGCAAATCTTCTGCTTATTTTAACTGATTCTGCTTTAGCATGGTGCAGATTTGCTTGGATGCATCTCATTTTATGGGTTGTTTGAGGAGAAGGAGGCCTTTTCTGTTTGTTGTTCTGGCACTTCTGTTCCGGAGTTCTTTGGGAGAGCTTCTTCGCTGTCTTCTTCTTGAATTTCCTTCTTCTCTGGTCTTAGCGGAATTTGAGCGAAACGGAAGCTGAAGATTTTGTTTTTAGGCCTGCATTTTGCCCCTGTATTATGCTAAGAAATTTTTTTCATTTCAACTTTCAACGTTGGGGAAGTATCTTACAATAGTGACCGGATATGGCATTTTTTTGAAGTTTGTTCTTCGGGGACGTAGTGTCCTCCGATCACACCGTCTTTGGTGTTTGTTTTTTGTCAAGTCATTCTATGGGCTTTTCGGTTGGGATTCTGTCTTCTTTTCTTTTTTTTTCTAGGAAGAAGTCGAGCCTTTTTCGGCCTGCATCACTAAGCTGTTTTGGTTTGTATGGTGTTTTTTTTTGGGGACTTGTCTCCTACATTCATGGTTTTTATGCCCTTTATGATCCCTTCAATTTTTCTTTGAGAGCCTTTGGACGTGGAGGCACGTTTCCGCTACTTGTCCTGGCTTCGTACTGTTTTTAAAGCTCTTTGGGCCGCTTTCGCCCTTAAACTATTTTTTAAAATTTCATTAATTTTTTATCCCACGAGTTCCTCGAGAATGGAATTTTAAGCGCCCAATAGCACTACTATGAGGTTTTCTAGGCTTATCCATTCTTTCTGGGATACCCTGTATATCTTATGAAAACATTTACATTGGAAACTATTGTTTATAACGCGTATGAAATTTGTACAGGTTTGCGACGGCATCAATCAATGCGGGAATCGACAAGACGAAAAACAATGTAAGCATCTAGGATACGACCTACGGTTGACAAACGAAGACGGAAGTCCAAATATGGGAAGGGTGGAGGTAAAAGGTAAGTATCCTCAATATAATTTATTACTGATACCAGTACATGTATTTACTTTAATTATTAGAAAATTCTCGTAGTTCTAGGAAAATGGGGCTACGTGTGTGACGACAAATTTGGATTACGTGATGCAGATGTGGTTTGCAAAGAACTTGGATTTACCTTGGGAGCCAGTGAGGTTCGCGGGAACTCCTTTTATCCGCCTATGGAAAAAAATTATGCGTTTGTGATGGATGAAGTAGAATGTGTTGGCAATGAGTCGCGTCTCAAGGACTGCGATTTTAATGGATGGGGCGTAAGCGATTGTGGAACTGATGAGGTAGTTGGTGTGGTCTGTAAAATTCCAGTGATGAAATGCCCAAACGATTATTGGTTATGTAGTTCTTCAAAAGAATGCATTCCGCCAGCATTTGTTTGCGACAATACGCCCGATTGTACAGATAAGTCGGATGAGAGTGACCACATTTGTAATGTGAGTGGTGTATTTAATCCAGAGAATATACTTGTGTAAATATATTATTAACCTGTATATTCACATGTCAGTCGACAGTTGAATACCGATTAGAAGGTGGAAGAAGTCCAATCGAAGGCCGCTTAGAAGTAAAGTTCCGTGGTGTATGGGGATCGGTTTGTGACGATGATTTCGGTCAATCTGAAGCTCAGGTTTTCTGCAATGCAATTGGATACTACGGACCTGCAGTAAGTATTAGGCCTTGCATACACAGTTAGGCAACTATTCCTTGTTGCATCAACCATAAATCTAAAACTATAGACAGTTTTAAAGAATATTTTTGGTCCTGGTACGGGACCAATTTGGTTGGATCAAGTCTCCTGCTTTGGCAATGAAACCTCAATCGACAAGTGCAACCATTGGTCATGGGGCGAACACAATTGCAATCACACTGAAGACGTAAGCGTAAGGTGTACTCCCGGAGCAGCTACGACACCAACAAAAAAAATCAAATCTGGTGTGAAACATGGTGGAAGTACTTTAAGAAAGAGTATAACTGAAGAATCAACAATGGAAGATATTGGTTTGTATTCTGGTCAATGGGAAAGATCAAGCAAATTTATAGATAGCAAAAGGAGCTGTGGACACTTTAATCCAAATGTCACCGATGTGTTTGATCACGCTGAAGAGCGTGTAATTCAGGGAAGCATTGCAAAACGTGGTCGTCATCCATGGCAGGCTACAATACGGACCAAGGGAAGAGGTGGCATTTCCAGCCACTGGTGTGGAGCCGTTCTTATTTCGAAAAAACATCTGTTAACGGCGGCCCATTGCCTGGTCGGTTACCCCAAGGGGGCCTATTTTATTCGTATGGGTGATCACTATGCAAATATTGCCGAGCCATCTGAAATAGATTTGCACATTGAGAATTGGTATATACACGAGAAGTTTCGCGACCAGTCCCACATGAACAATGATATTGCGTTGATTGTCATGAAGAATGCGGTGCGATTCAACGACTATGTTCAACCGATTTGCCTGCCTGAAGCGGGCACAGTTTATAAGGTCGATCGAATGTGTACCATTTCCGGATGGGGATCAATTCAATCTGGTGTTTCAAGTAAGTTTGCTACCGATTTTGTTTTAAATGTATTTCTTAATTTTTGACTGTTAACTGTGTGTCAGCTCCTTCCAACATACTCAGAGCGGCGGAAGTACCAATACTTTCCGATGTTACATGCAAGCAGCCATATGTTTATGGTAATTCGTTAACTGAGGGAATGTTCTGTGCGGGTTACATGGATGGAAGAGTGGATGCCTGCGAAGGTGATTCTGGTGGTCCACTCGTTTGTTCCGATGAAAGTACGTTTTTTAAAAATAATATTGTTTTCACGTAAGCAATTTTAAAGAAATTGATCTCTTTAGGCGCAGAAATACTCTATGGAATTATCTCTTGGGGTCAGCAATGTGGGTACGACAATAAACCTGGAGTTTATGTTCGTATTGAGAAATATTTAGATTGGATTTTAGAAAAAATCCGCTTTTCAATGCAACAAAAAACAACTTAGGAATTAACATTAAAAATTTGCCAGAAATATATATTTAAAGAAATAAGAAATGCAATAATTTGATCTTGTATGTGATTGTTGGTCTTTAATCATCGAAAGTTAAAGCATGTGCACAAACTTTCAAGTTCTTAAATACGTAAAAATACTTTTGTTGTGATCAACATGTCTTATCTTGTCTCACTCTGCTAATCCTTCATAAATACCCTTATCATGTTTCACTCGGCTATCGCTTCATTTCATATCTACATAAATAACTTTATCTTAACGATACAAGCTGGCACTGTTAATTGCTCGCTTATATGTTCATTGGCATTGAGCGGGAACCAAAAACCACTACATGGCATTTTTAGAATCTATCTGTATAGTGTTTTCTTATCTTGTGAAAAACCTAACTAATGTTTTGGGGTTACACAATCCTTATTACTTGCCATATCACCCATCAAATAGATCGTTTGAGTGCTCAAATACTAGCTTGTTTGACGTGATGTGTGTGAGCTCGCATTATCGTGATGCAAAATGATTCGCCCCTTTTGGTTTGTTTTCTCTCAATTTGTTGAAAACCTCACGCAAACAAATGGTCGTATACCAAGCTTAATTGACTTTCAAGAGCCACAGTAGCCACATGACAGGTTTAAGTGAGAAACACGCCCATTTGCTTACCAAAGCTCCGCGCTCGCACAACTTTTGTTGGATTTTCTTCGAATTGGAAGACCCAAACAGTCGATTCCCCTTTTCTTTCTGGCTCCTACGCAAATATCCATGACTTGTCACCTTTCACGATCTTGTATACAGTTTTGGAAGTACCTGCAACGAATTTTTCGAGCATTTGGCAGCACCAATCGACACGAACCTTTTTTGTGCGCTTGTCAAAAAATGTGGAATCCAACGTGCACATAGCTTCCGCACCTTTAAATGTTCATGTAAGATTGTATATACGCTGGTGTTACTAATGTTACTAATGCTTAGGCATGCCTCGATTTCCCGATAAGTCACATGACGATCCACTTCAATCAGTTTTCACACAGCATCAATTTTTCTTGGCACAACATCTGTTTTTGGACGACCTTCACGAGGCTCGTCTTTGAGTGAACATCGTTGGCGTTTAAATTCATTGTACCAATTATAAATACCAGCCAAGGATGGTGCTACGTCGCCAAAAGTAGACTGAAGTGATTCGAAGCACTGTTGTTGAGTTAGCTCCTTTCGAAAATCGAAAAAATCATCACACGAAAATGTTCACGCGATAATTCCATTTTTTCACTGAATTTATTTTATGAAGTAAATAAAAAACATTGATGCGATGCAAACTGACAGATTACTTTCGAGAAACATAACATGTTTTCAGCACTCTGTACATAACAATGCAGCTGCGTTGCACATGGTGTTGCGTACGTGGAGATAAGATTTTGAGAATTAATACTATTGGTCGTTAATTGTACAAATAAGTATTGAATCGATCCGATTAGTCAATCATACCAATCGTACTTTGTTTTAACCCACAAGTTGAGTAGGAAGAAGCCGAAGAAGTTGAACTATAAACCGAAACTCTAGACAAGTCGCAGCAAAGACAGCGGGCTTGCCATAGAGATAAAAAATTAAATAAAGAAAAATATTTATAAAAAAACAAACCATAAAACAATAGTGTTGTCCATCGGGGATAAACATTCGTATAAAATTTGAAAAAAATCGGGAATTTTTTTTTATAAAATTATATGGGTCCGATCACTTCCAAATTTTTACAGAAAGTGGTGTCCATCGGAGGTACACATTCATATAAAATTTGAAGAAAATCGGGTAAATTTCGTAAAAAATTTGTATAAGAGCCCCCCGACCCCGAGGCCCGAGGTGCCCAAATATTAGTAGAAGGTATTGTCACCGGAAATATACATGTGTGCAAAATTTCAATAAAATTGGGCTTTGGGATGTGGGTTAAAAATGTATCACAAGATCTGACCAGCCAGCCAGCCAGCCAGTCCACCAGCCACGGGCACGCGAAGTTAATATAGAGAATTTAAAAATTAAAAGGCTCCGCGCTCGCACAACTTTTGTTGGATTTTCTTCGAATTGGAAGACCCAAACAGTCGATTCCCCTTTTCTTTCTGGCTCCTACGCAAATATCCATGACTTGTCACCTTTCACGATCTTGTATACAGTTTTGGAAGTACCTGCAACGAATTTTTCGAGCATTTGGCAGCACCAATCGACACGAACCTTTTTTGTGCGCTTGTCAAAAAATGTGGAATCCAACGTGCACATAGCTTCCGCACCTTTAAATGTTCATGTAAGATTGTATATACGCTGGTGTTACTAATGTTACTAATGCTTAGGCATGCCTCGATTTCCCGATAAGTCACATGACGATCCACTTCAATCAGTTTTCACACAGCATCAATTTTTCTTGGCACAACATCTGTTTTTGGACGACCTTCACGAGGCTCGTCTTTGAGTGAACATCGTTGGCGTTTAAATTCATTGTACCAATTATAAATACCAGCCAAGGATGGTGCTACGTCGCCAAAAGTAGACTGAAGTGATTCGAAGCACTGTTGTTGAGTTAGCTCCTTTCGAAAATCGAAAAAATCATCACACGAAAATGTTCACGCGATAATTCCATTTTTTCACTGAATTTATTTTATGAAGTAAATAAAAAACATTGATGCGATGCAAACTGACAGATTACTTTCGAGAAACATAACATGTTTTCAGCACTCTGTACATAACAATGCAGCTGCGTTGCACATGGTGTTGCGTACGTGGAGATAAGATTTTGAGAATTAATACTATTGGTCGTTAATTGTACAAATAAGTATTGAATCGATCCGATTAGTCAATCATACCAATCGTACTTTGTTTTAACCCACAAGTTGAGTAGGAAGAAGCCGAAGAAGTTGAACTATAAACCGAAACTCTAGACAAGTCGCAGCAAAGACAGCGGGCTTGCCATAGAGATAAAAAATTAAATAAAGAAAAATATTTATAAAAAAACAAACCATAAAACAATAGTGTTGTCCATCGGGGATAAACATTCGTATAAAATTTGAAAAAAATCGGGAATTTTTTTTTATAAAATTATATGGGTCCGATCACTTCCAAATTTTTACAGAAAGTGGTGTCCATCGGAGGTACACATTCATATAAAATTTGAAGAAAATCGGGTAAATTTCGTAAAAAATTTGTATAAGAGCCCCCCGACCCCGAGGCCCGAGGTGCCCAAATATTAGTAGAAGGTATTGTCACCGGAAATATACATGTGTGCAAAATTTCATTAAAATTGGGCTTTGGGATGTGGGTTAAAAATGTATCACAAGATCTGACCAGCCAGCCAGCCAGCCAGTCCACCAGCCACGGGCACGCGAAGTTAATATAGAGAATTTAAAAATTAAAAGGTTTAGCTAATTTTTTTCTCGTCTAAGTTCTCTTCTCCGCCAGAAAACCGGAAAGCACGAAACTACAACGCAACAAATTAGTAGAAAAACCATCTAAAATATAAATTTAAAGGGGTACAACGCGGCCAGAACAGGACAGTTAAGATTATTTTAAAAAATTTCAAAATAAATGGCGTAAATCCCGGGCAAAACAGGGAAATGAAAAAAATTAATAATAAAAAAAATAAATAATAATATATAAATAAATAAAAAAAAATAAAAAGGCGAAAATCCCGGCAAAAAGAGGGCAGTGCATTTTTTATATATAAAAACATCCCATAAAAATTAAAATTTTTCTTGTAAATTCTTTAATCGAAGATACACTTATGTATAAAATTTGAATAAAATCACGTACATTTTAAAAAAAAATTGTATGGGAGCACCCCGACTCCGGGGCCCGATCACTTCCACATTTTTACAAAAACTGTTGTCAATCGGAGATATACATGCGACCACGAGGCTCGAGGGGCCCCAAATTTTAATAGAAAGTATTATCATGGGAGATACACATGTGTGCAAGTTTGAATAAAATTTGGCATTAGGATGTGGGTTAAAAATTAATCACAAGATCTGACCAGCCAGTCAGACACGGGCCCAAGAAGTTAATATAGAGAATTTAAAAAATAAAGAATATACGGCGTCTTTCCCGGCCACAACAGGAGAATAAAATTAAAAGTGTTAAAAGACCTTAGCGGAATTTGACCGAAACAGAAGCTGATCAGTGGGTTTTCTGTTAATTTTTTTGCCGTTTACTGTTCTACCAAAATTACCATCATGGCACTGGTTCCCCGATTTTCCCACTTTGGGACCCTCTACGATTTTGTGTTTAGGCCTGCATTTTGCCCCTGTGTTATGCTAGCGATTTTACTCATTTTCAAGGCCTTAGGCGCTGGCTATCGTACAATCAGTGGGTTTTCTGTTAATTTTTTTGCCGTTTTCTGTTCTACCAAAATTACCATCATGGCACTGGTTCCCCGATTTTCCCACTTTGGGAACCTCTACGACTTTGTGTTTAGGCCTGCATTTTGCCCCTGTATTATGCTAGCGATTTTACTCATTTTCAAGGCCTTAGGCGCTGGCTATCGTACAATAGTGACCGGATGTGTCACCCGTTCTTTTTTTGTGGCCTATATTTCGATACCTTTCCAAAGCTTGACGTTGGTGCATCTCTTTTTACCCATTCCTCTGTTTGATACTTAGTGTCAACGAATTTCTAGCATGCAGGTTGGTACGATGAATATTCTGTTTAATAAGTTCACATACTCTGTGATTCTTGGGCAGAATAACCGGGTGTTTAGCAGAATAAGATAGCAAAGATTTGTTTAATCTTCCGCCCACCCGCAATAATCCAGTTGATAAATGGATCTTAGGATGACACTGGGTGTTTGCTGGTAATGGCTGTTTACCGTTGAGCCTTGTTAACTCATTACTAAATGTTATTTTTTGGACATTACTGACTTGGGCTTGATTCATGTCGCATGGACTTATCAGGTTATTATCTTCTTATTTCTTTCCTTTACTACGCCCGCCAACGAACTCGATTTAACGCCTGAGGTTTCAAGAGGCGCCACTCGGTCCCCTGGGATATTGCTTCCTCTTCAATTGTCCTTTTCCATGTCTTGCTAGGACGGCCAACTCGACGACTTCCTTGTGGATTCCAGTCGAGCGCTAGTTTCGTAATGTCGTTCGCTGGTTTTCTCAAAGTGTGGCCAATCCAGCTCAATTTTCGTCGTCTGATGGTGAGCGCGATAGCTTCCTGCTGTGTTACTCTCCGCAAGTCTTGATTGGTGATAATATCCGGCCATCTTATTCTCAGTATCCTCCTTAAGCACTTGTTGACGAAAACTTGGAGGAGCGTCGCAATTGACTCTGTGACTTTCCACGTTTCGCAGCCATACAAGAGTACTGAGAGAACGTTAGATCTGAAGATCATTAGCTTTAGATTCCGGGAGATTTGCGAGGATTTCCAGATATTATTTAGCATGCTGTAGGAGTGTCGCGCCTTGTTTACACGAGAGCACACATCCGAGTCAGCACCACAATTTTTTGACATCCAGCTGCCCAAATAACAAAACTTATCGACTTCCTCTATCTGATGTCCGTCAATCGAGAGATCACATGCTCCACTAGCGTTAACGCGAAGTAGTTTTGTTTTTGAGACGTTAATTTTTAAACCCACTTTGTTAGCGTGGAGTTCTAGTGAGTTTAATTTTCGCTCCATGTCACCTAGCGATTGTGATAGGATATCATCGGCATAGTCTAGATCTTCATGGCAGTGAAAAACATTCCATGGCAAACCCGATGGAGTACGGGTCACTATTTTAATCACCCAGTCGATAACAATTTTGAACAGCAGTGGTGAGAGGGTGCAGCCTTGCTTGACTCCCGAATAGATGTTGAAAGGTGAGCCAAGATGACCGTTATGAATGGCGCGGCATGTTGAGTCGCGGTAAAACTCCTTAATGATGTTGATGATTTTTTCCGGAACACCATAACTAGACAAAATCTGCCACATCATGTTTCGGCCTTCGCTATCAAAAGCGCGTTTAAAATCTACAAAAACCATATACAGAGGAGAGCGATACTCAACTGATTGTTCAATGATTATACGCAGGGTGTTAATTTGATCAGTACAATAACGATTTGTTTATTTCTCAAGATTGGCTCTAACGCATTCTGTAAGCGACTAGCTATTATAGAGGAGATCACTTTGTTTATGTGCTTAGCAGGGTTATTCCTCTCCAGTTTTCCAGTTTTCCAATTGCTCAAGTCACCTTTCTTGGGGGGTTTGACTATTAAGCCTTTTTGTAACGACGATGGAATGGATTCAGATTCCCAGATATCTTGATATATCGCATGCAATGTTCGCGTAGTTAACTCGACGTCGGCTTGGAGGAGTTCTGCGTAGATATTGTCGTTGCCTGCTGCTTTACCTGATTTCAGTGAACAAATTGTTGGTCTTATCTCATCCAACGAAGGAGTAGCGACGCTGATGTTAATTAGGGTGCATATGTGGGTTGATGGACGTGCCTTGCGAAGTACAATTCAAAACATTCTTAAAATGCTCTGTACAGCGGGTTAATTGTTGTTCCTCCATAAGGATCAAAGAGCCATCTATTTCCTTAACAGGGTAGTTGATGTGGTGTTTCTTGTTGGCGAGCTTACGAGCGAGTTGGTAGACTGTGCTATATTGTCTGCTATCAGCGGCTAGCTGTGCTTGTGTTGAGATGTCGCTTAGCCATGCTCGTTTGTCGTTCCTAGCTGAACGGCCAACTTGTCGGTCCAGATCCCTATACTTCCGCGCTTATGCGCTTCGCACGGCACCCGAGGCCGCGTTTAACTCTGCTTTGATGGATTGGCGTTCACGAATGGTGTTCCATGTGCTATCTGATATCCATTCTTTTCTAGTTTTGTCGGGATAAACTAAAACGGATTAGGCTGCTTCCGTATACGCATTTACTGTTTTCTCCCATTTAGACTCTAGGGTTTGGCGCTGTATCTCAGAGAGAGACTGTTGTACGCGGGATACATATTGCAGTTTCACATCTGGGTCTTTCAGTGCTGCTACAGCTGGCTTTCTCGTTGTTTGACTTCGTGTGACTGAGTGGACCGCGAGCTTCAACCGCACACTGCCAACCACAAGGTGGTGGTCGCTGTAGACGTCGGCTGCTCTTCGGGTTCTAACGTCCAGCTAAGATGATCGCCACTTGCGGCTTATAGCGATGTGATCAATCTGGTTGTTGTACATGTGATCGGGAGAGGTCCAGGTGGCTTTGTGGGGAAAAATTGTGCCTCCAATGATTAGGTTGCGATCAGAGCATAGATCAGCAAACCTTTCGCCGTTGTTATTCATAGAACCAAGGCCGTGTTTACCGATTACATGTTCCCAATCACTGTTGTCGCTGCCTACCTTTGCGTTAAGGTCACCCATCAAAATAACGATGTCACTCTTCCGTAGTTGATCTAATTATTATTTAGACGCAAGTAAAACGAGTCTTTTTCTTCAGAGGTGGCTTGTTCCGTTGGTGCGTGAACTTGAACAATCTTAATCTTAAATCTTGCAATAATAATTCTATCAGTTATTGCTCGCCAGTCCTGTAACGATCTTCTCGCGGCTTTAGAGAGTAGAAATCCCACTCCATTTGCATGATGTTCTCCTGCAGGCTTACGCGAAAAAATTAGAAACTCGCCGGTGGATGTTCGTTTTTCCCCTACAGGTTATTATGATAATCTGTATTTTTTCGTCATTTGGGTCTCCCAATATTAAGATCTTAAGTCGTAGATAACTTGCCAAGCATTTTTTTTTATCAGCAACTAGTGCAATGGCGTTCCTTCGAAATCGTAAAATGATTGTTGTTAGATCAGTCTGCAGATTTGGACCTACTTGAATGCTATCGTTCAGTGATACTCTAGTACTAGTTTTGCAAGTGTCATCATTGGCATCATCTTGGATTGGAATCTCACTGGGCGGTACACAAGTCATATGCCCCAGATCAGATTCTGGTAAATTTTGAAACTTTCTTTCCATTGATTGTAATCGTCTGTGCGCTGCTTCAAACGAATTACCTAGTTGCGATCTTAGTTCTTTGAACGGCAGTCTGACGACAAATCGACCATCGGTATCTTTTGTAGTTGTGTCTTCATAAAATCGTTCGCAGAAACTGTTATGAACGTTTGGTTTTACTGATGCAGCTACTTACTCGACCAGAAGTTGATGGAGCTCCTCATTATTAGTTTGGATGATTGGTTCGGTTGTGGTATGTAGTCTTACAGCTGATACGTCAGGGAAGCATGTGCCTGCTAATAGCCAACCTAACTTTGACGCTTGTAAAATATGGAATAGGGAATTTCGGGGGTTCTATATATCGAAGAATACTTCCGCTCCCAGCAATATATCAACTTTATTTTTTGGCAAGCTAATTTGTTTTGTTGGTAACATTTAAGTTATGTTACTGATGACATGAGCCTGTAATTGTAAGGTATAGTGTTTGTCAACGCGTGAGTGTATGGGTCATGTCGAGTTTTCCTTTTGGTTCTTCCAGCTGAAGCAGATGCTAGACCGTATATGGACAACGAAGATGGGCTTCGCTTCAGGCCTAAGCGTTGGGCATAAAGGATGTTTGTGAGCCTGAGTCCAAGAGTGCCCGAATAAGCTGAAGTTTTCCGGTGTGTGTTTGGACGTGTACAACCGCTGTTGGCAAGACCCTGGTTGGCGATGAATATATAGTGTGGATTACAGTTCGATTTGATTCGTTCATATACCTTGTTTCTATTGGAGCTATCGTGCCATGATTATCTACTAGTAGTTGCACGTCGTTGAAAGAAATATGATGACTCCTCGACATATTTTATTCTGGATTCTTTCCTGTTTGGCCTGGATGCAAATATAGTAGCGTGTGATGACGTCTTTGACAAATGAGACAAGAATTTTGAAAAGCATTTAGCACCTTTAGACAATGGAGACATAACCTATTTTCACTGACAAATTTTGTTCAAGTGTCAACAATCTGGTTTTTGAATACAGGGCATTTTAAGAGTGGATGTAGCTGCTTGCAAACTAAGCACTCCGATGGCGTATTATTATTAGCGACAAGGAATGATTTGGCACTAGACCGTGAACTGAACTTTTTGGTTACATCGCAAATCTCCAACGCGTCGCACCGCTTATTTATGAATTCTAATAAACTTTCAAACTTGGGAAATTTTTTACCAACAGATTCATTAGCCTATAATTGCTTTGGTTCATTATCAATTTTATTGAGGACTATATGGATCAGCCAAGGATTGCGTGTTTCAGCATCCGAAAGCCACGTATTATCTCGTCGAATGCTTCGGTGACTCTACGTAATTCTTTCCCATAACTCTGTGAGCATGGTTTTTGATCAAAAAAGCTTTGAATTAACGAAGTAACAATTGGAGTATGTAATCTTATTATACCGATTACAAGTTTTACCCCATGCTTCCACGTAATTATTTTCGGTAATAGGAATATGTCATAAGATATGTCTTCTCCGGAAAGCAAACTTTTCAATATTTGTGCATATCAGTAATATTATGATTATCATGAACTGTTGATTGATAGAGATCTCGAAAAGAAGCCCAATTTTTATACCCGATTTTTTTTTTAAGTCTGACGTGTTGTGATGTGTCCGTAAAAGGTTTTTTGTTGGTCAATAAACTGCCCTGTTGTGCCGTTTAACTCGTTGGTGTCTTTAATTCCAGCTCGTCCATTACTAGAACTAGCTTTGATTAACAATTCTTCAAGCTCAATAAACGTTTGATACCGCGTCACAAGACTTTCCAGATGGACATTTAATCCTCAAGAGTGGTATCTTCCGTGATTGTTTCGCTGAACCGAACCGATCACGCAATCGTTCAATTCTATCGGTCATTATTATAACTTGAACTTGTCCACACTTCGCTAGGTATATATAACTTTTAAAACACGTGACCTTTTATACATAAATTTCACACAGCTTGATGTTTATACAATAATAAAAGATTTTATAGTATAATTTATTATTATACTTATCTGGGTTTAGTGCGATATTCCCGTGTTTCGGCACAAAAAAGATGTTGATAAAGTGTGTGGGTCTTCCAGGCAATCTTAATGGTGATTATGATATTGTTACGAAAAGTAGTAAGTAGCGCATATAATAGAATTCGAATCCAAAGATAAATCGCAATGTACATACTGCATACTAAAAAAAACCCATAAAAATTAAAATTTTTCATGTAAATTATATAGGAGGAGATACATATTATGTGTTTAAAGTTTGAAGAAAATTGAGCTAATTTTAAAAAAATTACATGGGCATCCCTCGGGCCCGTTCACTCCAAAAAATTTACAAAAAGTTTTGTTCATCGGAGATACATATGTCTTTAAAATTTGAAAAAATTGGGCTAATTTTAAAAAAAATTATATGTGCACCCCTCGGTCTCAGTGTATAAAATTTGAAGAAAATCGGGTTAATTTAAAAAAAAAACATTGTATGGGGCCTCACGACCCCGTGGCTTGGGGTCTCCAAAATTTTTACAAAAAGTGTTGTCCATCAGAGATACATATGTGTATAAAATTTGAAGAAAATCGAGCTAATTTTAGAAAAATTACATGGGCACCCCTCGGGCCTCAGGGCCCGTTCACTCCAAAAAATTTACAAAAAGTTTTGTTCATCAGAGATACATATGTTTTTAAAACTTGAAAAAAATAGGGTTAATTTTAAAAAAAATTATATGTGCACCCCTCGGTCTCAGTGTATTAAATTTGAAGAAAATCGGGTTAATTTTAAAAAAAACTTTGTATGGGGCCTCACGACCCCGGGGCCCGGGTCTCCAAAGTAAAAGGTGTGCCCATAAAAAATATTAAAAGTTAGCCCGATTTCTTCAAATTTTAAATACATGTGTATCTCCGATGGACAAATGGCCTCTAATATTAATTTTTTTCCAAATTACCCCGGTTCAAACTTTGCACACATATGTATCTCCTTTAAGAGAATTTATGGGTTTAAAATTTCAAATTTTAAACACATGTGTATAACTGATGACAAAGCTTTTGTAAAATTTTTGGAGTGAACGGGCCCTGAGGCGATTATCTTCAAATTATAAACACATGTGTATCTCCGATGGATAAATCTTTTGGAGTGAGCGGGCCCTGAGGCCCAAGGTGTCCACAAAAAAAAGTTTTTTAAAATTTAGTATCACTGATGGACAAAACTTTTTGTAAATTTGTTGGAGTGATCGGCCCTGAGACCCGAGTGGTGCCCATGTAAATTTTTCAAAAATTAGCCCGATTTTCTTTAAATTTTAAACACATATGTATCTCTTATTAGAGAGTTTACATGAAAAATTTTAATTTTTATGGGTTGTTTTTACTGGTCTGTTAGTAGGAGTTGTGAATACCAAAACGCTGTCTAAAGCTCAATTGGTAAAAGTATATTGCTATAACTTGAGAACAGCGACAGGCGAAGCTGCAGAAATTAAACGAGGTGTGTTAGTGTCTTGTTTGTAGAAATCTTTTCTCATCGATTTATTGTTGACAGCATTACAGCATAATGCATATTGGGCTAGACTTCATGACATAGCACGAGATGTTCCTTGATCTGAGGAACCACGTGTTAAAATGGCGTAATGTAGAAGTACCTCTGCAAATAAATGATAAACAAAATGGTGGGTTAAGGGTCATTACTGAAGAAAAAGTAGTAATACCACCAATGTGTGAGAAAATCTAAGGCTAGATAAATTGTGATGTTGCGGATAGCGGAACAGTAACAGAAGAGTTAATCCACTTTAACAAAAACGGACTATTATGCAGATGAGCTTTAGTAGAATTTCAGTCCAATGAAAATAAAGAACATTAGCCCATCACCTAACGTAATATAGAATACGATACAACATCTTGAAAGGAATCGGATCATTCATCCGTTGTGTCTAAATTTTCCTGCAGCACAGCTACAAGCAGCAGTAAAGTGGCTATAAGAATTTCGCTTATGTACAAAACTGATATGGTACAGCATCGATTCGATACAGGAAATGCTACTCCAATTCTGCAAGCGCCAAGACGATTACTTCTAGCTGAATAACAAGAGGCCGGAACCCTTGTTAAGAAGAAGGAACGTGATGGAATCATATAGATGTCCAAAAGCCCATTGAGCTCACCTGTGTTATGTGTCCTTAAAGAAGTATTTTTTTTTTATTTCCCCATTAAATTTTACATCTGTCCTTAATAGGACATTAAGTAATTGATTGTACATACATTTCACGGGATATAACAATACAAGGATAAGATCATTATCTTGATACTTCTTTTTTGGTTTTATTTACATATACATACATATATAATTTATGATTTTTTTTCTTTTTTTCTTAGGCATTTCATCTTTGTTGTAGGTCTACAGGTCTGCGTCTTTTAAGTCGTCTTCTTCTGATGGTTTCCTGATACGGTAAAGCTTGTAGGTGTTGTGTGCTCATATTTCTTATTTCTTCATTGATTGAAGGTATGCCAAGATCACGATGTATACTGTCATTAGATATATACCAAGGTGCATCTATAATTGTCCGAAGGATTTTGTTTTGCAGTCTTTGAATAACGGCTACATTTGATGTACTGGCGGTGCCCCATATCTGTATTCCATATGTCCAGATAGATTTGATTATGGTTTTGTATATTAGCAGTTAGTTTTCTGTCGATAGTTTTGAACTTTTTTTTAAGAGCCAATAAAGTTGTCTAAATTTGATTTTAATTTGGTTTCGTTTTTGTGTTATGTGATGTTTCCATGTCAGTTTGTTGTCTATGTGAATTCCCAGGTATTTGGCATGGTTGTCAATAGGAATTTGCTCATTGTTTAAATAAATGGCTTGAGGGCTAAAACGGGTATAAATTACTTGTACTGTTTTATCTTCATTGACGTGAATTCCCCATCTGCTGAACCAGTCAACTGTTTTGCCCAAATGTTTCGTGCATGTTTCGAAGCATGACCCGAAATCCTCTTTGTTCTTTGGGTTTGTATGTGTAATACTGTGTGTTTTTTTCTTGAAGTAACTTTACTATAATTGTATAAGTTATGGAATCTACGGGCTGGATTTTTATTTCTCTTAATTCTTAATTCATATGAATTTTTTGTTGTCTCGTGATCTAGAGCGTTGGTTAGGACATTTATATATTTTACTCCTTGGACATAAATTGGTGGTGGTTTGGATATTTTCTTAGGTGCTTCTTTGTCTTTGTCTTCAATCTGGGCAGTGTCGGTCTCGTTTTCGTCGTCTGTTGATAATATGTCAAATCGATTAGATGATTTAATATTTGGCTGACTAAGCCAGTAGTTTTTTAAGGTGTTTTGATTTTTGAATTTTTTAGTATTGTCTGTTGTTTTGAGCGGTGAGGTTCTGTTCCTTTTATGGGATGAGGGTTGATTGTTAGAAACATCTTTCATCTTATGTTTGGGTTTTTTTTTTTTTTTTTTTTATATAGAGACTTATTGCCAAGGGATGACTCCCTGAATGACTTACGTCACGGCAATAAATTGGGCTAAGCCCTTTATTAAATTCAAAATAAAATAAAAATCGAAGGAATGTGATTTACAATATATCACATTTCCACGTTTGTAGCCGGTTTCAATTTATTTTCTCAGAATTCTCCCTGATTCGTTGGAAAAGCAATACGAAAAACGAGCACGAATTTAGAACGACGCGAGTCCAAATACTTTTATCAATGAATGATGGTCAGGGAAAACTACAAAAAACCTTGACCAAGAAAATATTACAAATATTTAAAAAATATAAAAAATACTGATAAACAATTTGTTTTTTTTTTTATATATTAAGAAACAACTTATGAATACTTTAACCATCATCCTTCAAGAAATTGTTAACGGCTAATTTGAACGCCTGCAGATTATAAGATTCTGTTAACACGTGTTCGACCAATTGATTCCACATCGAAGAGACTCTCGGAAAAAAGGAGGATTAAAAGTGTTGGGTTCTACATGAAAAAAGTTTTAAGGCAAATCTATGTTGATTGCACCTGAAACGAGTGTTTACGTTACTGAGAAAAGTCCCAGGAACTAGAGAACGGGTTTCTAGAGAACATTTACCGTTGTAAAATTTATAGAGAACAGATAAAGCTCCTACATTTCGTCTGTGCTCCAAAGTATCAAGAGACGAAGTAATGGTTACATCGTTTATCAAACGGATAACTCTATTCTGAACACCATCAAGATGAACCAAATGCGATCTTGGAGCACCACCCCACACATATGAATTAAATTCTTTTGGGCTGCTGTATTTTAACTGGAACATGTTTAGTGGGTCCATAGATGTGATTGATGTTGATGTAGTGGTGCTAAAAATAGGTGTAACGTTTGTTGCAATAAGGCTTGTTGTTGTCGAATTGTTTGTCGCTGTATTAATAATTTTAGAATTTGTCGTTGTTGTTGTTGTTGTGGTGGGAGTTGAGATTATTCTGGGAGTAGGTGGTGTGTTGTTGTGCGTAGCCCAGTTGACTTGGTTTTTTTGTCGCCCCCCAGGTGGCGACCTCAAATGATTTTTAGTTTTTCAATTTGTTTTTTTGTTTCGTAGTATTTATTACAATTAATGTGTTTTTTATATATTTTGTTTTTAACTACTGGTAACTCTATAATTGTAGAGATGAAGTTTTGGTGGAATTGTGTTATATAGTTTTAGGCGCTTGCGATTTCGGTTCAGTGGAAGGTTTGTTTGGCTTTTTTTTTGGATATGACAATCTTTACGGCTCTTTGTCTATTCCTCTCTTTTCCACACTGAATTCAAATAAGTTTAGTGCGGGTTTTATTTATATATGTATTAATAGGAATGTGTTACTTGTAATAAACAATTATTTTGCAATTCACCTTTAAATCCTAGTACTACTGGGATGTGAACTTCAATTTGCAAGTGAGCAGCAAACAATGCTCTTTCCAGCGATGTACAATATGTGTATTATTTAGATGAAACGCTTTCAGAGTTTTGTTTTTATTTTCACACAGTTAATATAGACTACTTGTCACTTTGAACAGAGATGCTACAGTATGGTTCAACGAGATTAGACTATTGAGCGATGTCATTGAAAGGAGAGCTCTTCGATGATACAAAATCGGGAGCCAAAATCTTCAGTATATTGGATCTGCAGATACCTGAGGATACTGGCATCTAGCAAATCATGACGACGACAGAACTTACAGCGGAAAATGACTTGTATCAATTTTCTGTAATCCCGTTTGGTTTTTCCAGAATGAAGTGAATTATTAAGGTCACATTTTATCCAGCCAAGGAGTGCGCACCGATCAAAAAAAGTTAGCAGCTGTTGGGGAATGGCCAGTACCAAGAAATTTACATGAGCTACGGAGTTTTCTGAGCTATACTCGTACTATCGAGTGTTTGTGCCTAACTTCACAGAAGTCTTTATCACCTTACTGAGAAGAATCAGAAATTCAAATGGACGAGCGACCACAAAAATAATTTACTTGCTATGCAGTCCTCGAATTTTGGCATATCTACGAGCAGAATAGCTATTTATTTTGGATACTGACGCGAGCAATGCGGAAATAGGAGTCATGCTATTGAAGAATCAAAAATGGAAGGAGCGTGTAATAGCGTACTACAGCCTTCGCTTTCTTAATCCGAGAAAAATCACTGTGAAACCCTATGATAATTGCAAGCTGTTGTGGATAGCGTCAAATACTTTCATAAGTACCTACCTATATGGTCATAAGTTTCTTCTTCAAACTGACCATGCAGCTCTCAAGGGGCTAATGTAGTTTCAGAAAGCAGAGGTTCAGGTGGCCTGATGGATCCAAGCATACTCAATTAGGACAGAGCATCGAAAATGCATTCTGCATAATAATGCTGATGGGTTTTCCAGGCAAGGGAAGAAAACAAGAAGTACAAGAAACAAATGCTGCTATGTAAAGGACATGACATAATTAACAACACTCTAGACACCTGCTTATTCGTATAATGGGCCGCAGCACACTTGTAATTGAATACTTATGTGGTAACCAAAAGTATCATTTGAATTTCTTGAAAGAATTCTTCTATTTGTTGACCAATCATTTATTATTGTAGCGTCGCAGCCTCAAATCCGATGTGCAGTTTACTATACCTGAGGCTGAGGATTCTCCATAACATGGATACCTCTTTGGAACTTATATCCAGTTGTTGTCCTTTATATATAAAAGCATTTTACATTCTACCTTGGTGTTTTCTGAGATACGATTAATAACATACATAAGCTTATATTCGCCTTTTGGGTTGGACTAATACATACCATATTGAGGCCCGCCCACTTTTGGAAAACAGTTGCATTTTGTAGCCGCAGATAGGATCCTCCGCCACCATGCCACCATTTTTCATGCCGTTGATCGCCACACGGTATTCCTCATCCTTTTTGCAAGTTTTTGGTTCACACCGGGTATTTGATTCCGGCGGCACCCTTTCATATAAAGGGTGTTTTTTTAGGAGGTTTGTTTTTCCGATAGATGTCGTTTTATTTTATGACAGTTTTGTTTGGCAAATCATTATGAATAGGTTAACTCCAGAACAACGTTTTCAAATCGTGGAAATTTATTTTCAAAATCAGTGTTCAATTAAAAATGTTTATAGAGCACTTCGTGAATTTTATGGTGCACATAATCGTCCGTCAGAGACCACCATAAAGAACGTAATTACCAAATTTCGGTCTACATTCACTCTTTTGGATGCCAAGCCACCGACAAGAATGAGAAGAGTTCGTACAGAAGAAAATATTGCTGTCGTTGAGGCCAGTGTCGAAGAAAACGACAATTTATCGATTCGTCGTCGTGCTCAGCAAATTGGACTTTGTCCATCGACTTTATGGAAAATTTTACGTAAAGATTTGGGTTTGGTGCCATACAAAATTCAATTGGTGCAAGAATTAAAGCCACACGACCATCGTTTGCGCCGTGAATTCAGTGATTGGTCGTTAAATCAATTGAACGAAGATCCATTTTTTTACCGTAAAATTCTCTTCAGTGATGAGGCGCATTTTTTGTTAAATGGATACGTCAACAAACAAAATTGTCGCATTTGGAGCAAAGATAATCCACACGCCGTTCAAGAATTACCAATGCATCCTGATAAATGTACTGTTTGGTGCGGTCTATGGGCTGGTGGGATCATCGGTCCATATTTCTTTAAAAATGAGGAAGGACGACGCGTTACCGTGAATGGAAATCGATACAGAACCATGTTAAATGAGTTTTTGTTGTCAAATCTTGAAGATATGGATATGGATGAAATGTGGTTTCAACAAGATGGTGCCACTTGCCATACAGCACGTGAAACAATCGACTTATTGAAAGAAACTTTCAACGACAACATTATTTCGAGAAATGGTCCGGTGAATTGGCCTCCGCGTTCGTGCGATTTGACGCCACTCGATTACTTTTTGTGGGGATACGTGAAGTCATTGGTTTATGTGGATAAACCTCAATCGATTGACGCTTTGGAAACCAATATTCAACGTGTCATTGCTGGAAAATTGGACCTCCAGAATGACATTTGTGAAAAATAGTCGTGGTAGCCATATGCCAGAAATTGTGTTTAAATGTTAAATGCCAAAAAATTATCTACCAAATAAAAAAAAATTTTGGTCATTTCATAATTTTATATGTGTTTTATTCAAAAAAAAAATCGGCAACCTCTTAAAAAAACACCCGTTATAAGATGCGGTTTCTTTTCACGGACACCGAGATAAGTTTTTAAGCCGATGATTTTCACACTCTGCCTGCCATGACCGTGTAAACCGTACACCCAGGGTTCGTTTTTTTCGGAGCATTACAAGTTAATGAGAGAATTGTTGTAATTTTGTTTGTCAGGTTTTCTTTTTATTTTAAAACGTTTTATTAGTTCGATTTCGTATATGTCTGTCTGTGCGGTTGAAATTTGTAATTGATTTTAAACTAACTTCCCATTTAGATACTTGAAACTTTAAACATTGCTCAGAACTGGATGAACATTAATAAATCACAAAAAAAAGACAACAAATTGCTAAAAAAAATAAAACGTATGGGAAGAGGGTTAGGAGTTGTTCATGGTTTATCCAAGCTGTTGCCGGGAGAGCGGGGTAGCGGTGTTGACAAGGCGAAGTAAATAAATCAACCAGGGCCCTGCTAAATACGTAAATTCTGGTAAAGCGAGTGAGTAAGGTGAATAGATCATTCAATGCTCACTCGGTATGGCGGGCTTATGTTCTAAATGGATAACGCGATAATCAAGACAGAGTGAATAAATCCGTCAAAGCCTGCTAACTACGTAAACTCTGGTAAAGCGAGTGAATAAGGTGAATAGAAAATTCAATGCTCACTCGGTATGCGGGTCTTTGGGCGTGAGGGGCTGATGCAACTAGCAGAGTAAAGTGAATAAATCAATCAGTACTCCATACTAGTGCACCCAATACAAAGAATTTTAAAGAATTGTTCGTGAAGAACACGGAGCTGGCAGTTGTTGTCACAACGGCGGCTGCAACTAGAGTGATTTCTTAGTGGCTTCATATGTCATTGGATTGTTTGCAAAACCTGGTGGGAATCTTGTTATCATTTCTACACGTTTGGTCGAACCTGCATGAGCTACTACACTCGCTTCCTATGGTTGTCGGACGGACAGACATATGCATGAGTGATACGTGCTAACTCATGCATTGAGTTCGATCATCCGATATAAGTCGTACATCTGCATGAGTTGCTTGTGCGCTCTTAGTGGCAGGCTATATTTGTTTTCGGACGGAGATCGGTGTATGCGCTCGGTCACACCATATTTACTATATGGTCGCTTGTGCGCTCAAGGTGGTTGACTATTATTTGTCGGATGAACATTAATAAATCACAAAAAAAAGACAACAAATTGCTAAAAAAAATAAAACGTATGGGAAGAGGGTTAGGAGTTTTTCATGGTTTATCCAAGCTGTTGCCGGGAGAGCGGGGTAGCGGTGTTGACAAGGCGAAGTAAATAAATCAACCAGGGCCCTGCTAAATACGTAAATTCTGGTAAAGCGAGTGAGTAAGGTGAATAGATCATTCAATGCTCACTCGGTATGGCGGGCTTATGTTCTAAATGGATAACGCGATAATCAAGACAGAGTGAATAAATCCGTCAAAGCCTGCTAACTACGTAAACTCTGGTAAAGCGAGTGAATAAGGTGAATAGAAAATTCAATGCTCACTCGGTATGCGGGTCTTTGGGCGTGAGGGGCTGATGCAACTAGCAGAGTAAAGTGAATAAATCAATCAGTACTCCATACTAGTGCACCCAATACAAAGAATTTTAAAGAATTGTTCGTGAAGAACACGGAGCTGGCAGTTGTTGTCACAACGGCGGCTGCAACTAGAGTGATTTCTTAGTGGCTTCATATGTCATTGGATTGTTTGCAAAACCTGGTGGGAATCTTGTTATCATTTCTACACGTTTGGTCGAACCTGCATGAGCTACTACACTCGCTTCCTATGGTTGTCGGACGGACAGACATATGCATGAGTGATACGTGCTAACTCATGCATTGAGTTCGATCATCCGATATAAGTCGTACATCTGCATGAGTTGCTTGTGCGCTCTTAGTGGCAGGCTATATTTGTTTTCGGACGGAGATCGGTGTATGCGCTCGGTCACACCATATTTACTATATGGTCGCTTGTGCGCTCAAGGTGGTTGACTATTATTTGTCGGACGAAAACCGGCTTATGCGCTCAGTCACACCATATTTTGTCACACTATTTGTTGTCGGACGGAAACCGGTTTATGCGCTCGGTCACACCATATTTATTTATTTTTTAAAAATTATCCCGATTTTCTTCCAACTTTTAACACATGTGTGTTTGATGGACAAAACGTTTTGTAAAATTTTTTTTAAGGCTCGAGGGGTGCCCATTTATGTAATTTTTTTAAAAAATTAGCCCGATTTTTTTTAAATTTCAAACCCATCGATGGCCGATGGACACACTTTTTTAACAGTTTTGGAGGTGTGCCCATATAATTTTTTTTTTAAATTATCCCGATTTTCTTCAAATCTTAAACATATCTCCGATGACAACTATTGAAATTTGGAAGTAATCGGGCCCCAAGGTCTGGAGCTCCTATACAAATTTTTTACACATGTGTATCTGCGGTGACAAAAGTTTTTGTCGATATTTTGAAGTGAAGGGGATCTAATATTAACATTTTCCAAATTAACCCGGTTAAAACTTTGCACACATATGTATCGCCTATTGGAGAATTTACATTAAACATTTTTATGGGTTGTTTTTTTTAATGACAATATTGATAGAACCTTTAACCAACACATGTTTATCTAAATCTTATTCTATCTTACTATTCATCTATTAAAAAAAAAATAATAATAATTATAACTATAATAAAGTTTTTTCCTATCTTGAAATTCTTATAGTTCCTTTCCTTTAGTTGCATTATTTTTCAATTGCTGGAAGAGAGGACAAGAACACAGAACTCGTGAATCTTAGACACATTTTAAGCCCAATGAAGTTGGGTTGCTTGAAAATAGGGTTGTTATGAAAAACCCAATTTAAGAAAGCGTGCGAATAAAGAAGACATATTTATAAGGTCGTGGTCATTTAAAGAGTGATTATAAAAAAAGAAAAAAATAATAATACAAACAACATAAGAAAACAAAAACCCAACCAACAAAAAATTATAATTTTAATGTAAATTATCTAAGGACCAAATGACAGAATGTTACAACTTATTCAATACGTAGGTACCGTCGACACCAAACGACACTTTTAGTATAAACGCAAAAAAATAAAAACACATGCGAAGCAAAGGAAAGATTTCAAAATATGTGCCTAAAAGTATACTGTTTTATTGAAGTGTGAAATAACAATCTTTAATAAATATTTATGGGAGCCCCTAGATCCTAGGGCCGATTACTTCTGAATTTTTATAGAAAGTGTTGCATGGCAGATACACATGTGTAAAAAAGTTTGAAAAAAATCCTTATGAAGCCATTAATAAAGACACAAACAAACACATCGGCAAAACTGAGTTTCAATGCTGACCTCTTACTCAACGGCCGTGTTTATTCCATGTGACTCTGTGTACGTGTAGGGCCCGCATCAATATAACTGTGTTATTCAACTTGTGCCGTTAGCTTATGACGTACGAACAGAAGCGATTTAGGTTGTCACACACACACATTATCGCCATAAAGTGACAAGACACAAGGGTAAAGACTGCCGACTAAATTTGTGTTCGTGTTGGGGCACGACTCCCACATTTTAATTGAACAAAATTCAAAAAAATACGTTGATTAATAAATTTTGTTGCATTGCGCAGTAAAAAAACATTAAAGCATCAGTCCATATGTTATACATGGTACATATATACCTCCTACTACCATTATCACTAATTGAATCATTCAGACAGAACGATCAGCGTTCGACGTCCAAACTTAGAACATAAGAAGACTTCCGAGATCAAATTATGTGCGGTGGCGGAGCACTGGCAATGGTAATGGCAGATTTACATTACAATAAGTAGGTGATCACTCGACTGTTTGCCGTCTACTAGCTAATAGTTTCAGTATTACACAAAAATAAGAATCATAATTGCCGGCAGTAGGGATTGGGACTTCCATCCAAGCGAGTGAAAATTTGGGCATTATATTTTGCCCGACTCATTATTAAGTTGGTTAGATTGAGCGGTTATCGATGTGGGTATTAAGTTACAAAAAAATCAATCTTGAATTTCTTTTTTCAACACAAAAAACCGTAAAATAGCTTATTTAAAATTTGAAAGTGCATAATTTTTAAACGACAAGGGCGAAAGAAAAAATGAGTAGGGTTTTTAGAAAGCTGATTATACTCGGATTTTGTGTACTAGCAATTAACTGTGATGTCGCAATAATGGAGACACCGAGCAATCCTGAACAACATCATTATTCAATGTTTTGCAAGGATATTAAACCGCAACATTCGCTGGATATAGATCAAGTGTGTATTGTTTCATGATATTGTGATATTTAAAGAAATCATTGTTGCTTTTTATTGGAAGTAATTTTAAGGCATAAAATTAAGGCAAACTTCATGCTTTCTATGTTACACATTAACATTTTGTTTTTATTTGTGTTGCCGAACACAATGGCACAATTTCTAAAGAAGGATCGAAGACTAAAATTGATTTCCCTTTATTTTCCATTGTCTGCTTTTTTAATTAGTGACTCATCATCACATAATACTTAAGACTAGTAAATATAAATGTAATCGAGATAGTGACTAAATTATTTTTAAATTAATAGTCTGATAATACCACCCTTGCAAATTATTGCTTTTATTTTTATTTATTTTACGAGTATATTTATTTAAAGTATTTTTTTGTTACTACTATTTGTTTATTTGTTATTAAAAAAAAGCTGCATTTTATGTAAGCAAGCCATTCGTTCTCTGCAATTCAGAAAAATATAATCGAATAAAACCTTCCAGACTTAAGTTTAAAGGTAAGTTTGTTCTTATATAAATCTACGGAGAATTTCAGATTCAGATCAAAACAAATAATAAATTACAAAATCCTGATAAGTAAAATACATACATATACATAAATAATATAATATGCACTGATAACGTGGCTAAATAATTTTGCAGATAGTATTTACTCGTATTATGTTGAATTTTTATGTTACGTACGTAATATAAAATTATCTTTTGTAACAAAAATCTCCAAGCAAAAAACAAATAAATCTCAGGATTAATTACTTCAATTAAATCAAAAACAAATCAAGTATAGGCTATATATATGTATGTATATGTAATTTTGTTCTTTACCTATGTACAGAGAAAAAATGATAGGTTTATCATCAATTTTTTTAACAAATTAATGCAATGAATATCTGTGGAATTAATGTCTGTTTCCTAAGACTCTATAAATATATTTTTTATTGTTTCATAAGTTCTACCAATGACTATTAAAAGTTTTAAGTATAATTTCATTAAAGTAATCTTAGTTAAATTACAACGTACTAGGATTAATCGATCTGTTAATAAAAATTTTGCGAGAATGGATGCCAAATAATAAGTTTTGATTAAATGAAACCATAACACCAATAATTAACATATATGTACGAAATTGGCTACATTTTTTATAAAATTTGTATGGGTGCCCCCCGACCCCTGGGCCCGATCACTACCATATTTTTACAAAAAGTGTTGTCCATCTGAGATACACATTCGTAGAAATTTTAAGAAAATCGGTTACTCCTTTAATAAAATTTGTATAGGTGCCCCTAAGCCCTGGGGCCCTATAACTTCCAAATTTTTACAAGAACTGTTGTCCATCGGAGATACACATGCGCATTAAATTTGAAGAACATCGGTTAAATTTTGTAAACTATTTGTGTGACAGCTGGGGGCCCCAAATTAATAGAAAGTATTGTCATATGAGATACACATGTGTGCAAAGTTTGAATAAAATTGGGCTTTAGGAAGTGGGTTAAAAATTGATCAAAAGATCTGACCATGCGAAGTTAATTTAGAGAATTTAAAAATCTAAGAGTATTTCACAAAATTTCTTTCTAATACAACTATTGTTGTACATTTTTAAAAAATTAAATACGTGAATTTTTTTTCATATAATAATGTTTGGCTGTAAAAGCAAATCCGGTTCTGGCCTCCGGTATCGATTTTTAGCCGATCCGTTCGCATCCATAAACTCTGGGCGTTATGGTCTACGCCATTATTCCAAAGGGGGATTGACACGCCCCGTTACCGTATTTCATAAACCACACCTGAAAGTACTTTCGAGCAGGATTCTCTTCGCTCATACGAGAAGGGTGTCCTGTCCTCCGGAGATTCGTAAAACTACTAGGTGCAGAGTGCTTTTTGCTATGCACTCAAGACTTGAATTTGTGAAGAATTTCTATATTAATTTGTAGAGTCAAAGACCAAAGGAATGACAACTTTAATTGAAATTTAATTATGCATTCATTTTTGTAACATAAAGTGATTGGTCCATGGTTTCACACTCGACAATAAATAAGAATAGCCACAGTTAATTTACTTGATACATGGAAATACAGATTGAGCTTAATCATATGTATTGAAATGTGTATGTGAGCTATATAAAATTGCAAGGTTATATATTTTTCTACAGATGCTCAATTTAATTGACTGTTTTATTAATTAACGTTTTCGAATAAACAACGGACAAGGCCACGTAATGAAAAATACAATTATCTTTAACTTTATTAAGAACACACATGTAGGTATATGTACTAAATGATTAACATAACAAAATTTAAACTACTAGCTTAAAAGCTGTCTTTTTTATAGTGAAAGCAAATCAGTATATTTTATAATTATAAAGCGCAACTTCTCCCTGTCTGCCTGTTATATATATATATATGTTTATAAGGTTCGTTGGCTACGTATGAATATATATTTTGTTACGTTAGGAAACATAAGGAATAAAGGATAATACTAAAAAACAACCCATAAAAATTAAAATATTTCATGTAAATTATCTAATAGGAGACACAAATTATGTTTTTAAAAATTTTAAAAAAAGTTTTGTCCATCGGAGACATACAAGTGTTTAAAATATGAAGAAAACCGGAAAAAATATATAGGCACCAATCGGGCCCTAGAGAGATACAGATGTGTATTTGAAGAAAATCGGGTTAATTTTTTTGAAAAATGTGTATAGGGCCTACGAAATTGTTACAAGAAGTGTTGTCCATCAGAAATACACATGTGCATAAAATTTGAAGAAAATCGGGTTAATTTTTTTTACAAAATTTGTATGTACACAGGGGCCCGGTGTCTCCAAAATTTCTACAAAAAGTTTTGTCCATCTGAGATACACATGTATATACAATTTGAAGAAAATCGGGAAAAATTTGTATGGGACCAAAATTTCAATGAAATTGGATTTTGGGAAGTGGGTTAAAAATTGGTCGCAAGATTTTATGACATCGGATCGGAGATACACAAGTGTATGGGAGCCCCCGACATTGGGGACCGATCACTTCCAAATTTCAAAAGGAAGTGTTGTCATCGAAGTTAAAAATTTGAAGAAAATCGGCCTAATTTTTAAAAATGTATATGGGACTCAGGAATCTCAGGGCCCGTGCACTCCAAAATTTTTATAGAAAGTTTTGTCCATCGGAGATACACATGTGCTTAAAACTTGAAGAAATCGGGCTAATTTAAAAAAAAAATTATGGGTACCACTCGGGCCTCAGAGCCCGTTCACTAAAAAATTTACAAAAAGTTTTGTCCATCTGAGATACACATGTATATAAAATTTGAAGAAAATCGGGAAAATTTTTTTAAAAAATTTGTATGGGACCAAAATTTCAATGAAATTGGATTTTGGGAAGTGGGTTAAAAATTGGTCGCAAGATTTTACGACAAACAAACAGTCAGGAACGCGAAGTTAATATAGGGAATTAAAAAAAAACACCTATAAAAAGTAAAATGTTTCATGTAAACTCTTCACCGGAGATACACAAGTGAATGGGAGCCCCCGACATTGGGGCCCGTTCACTTCCAAATTTCAATAGGAAGTGTTGTCATCGAAGTTAAAAATTTGAAGAAAATCCGCCTAATTTTTAAAAGAAAGTTTTGTCCATCGGAGATACACATGTGCTTAAAATTTGAAGAAATCGGGCTAATTTTAAAAAAAAAGTTATGGGTACCAATCGGCCCTCAGAGCCCGTTTACTAAAAAATTTACAAAAAGTTTTGTCCATCGGAGATACACATGTGTTTAATATGTGAAGAAAATTGGGGTTATTTTTAAAAAAAATTATATGGGCATCCCTCGGGCCCTACAAAAATTTTACAAAAAGTTTTGTCCATCGGAGATACCCATGTGTTTAAAATTTGAAGAAAATCAGGCTTATTTTTAAAAGGTTTATATGGGCCCCCTCGGTCCTCAGGGCCCGTTCACTCCAAAAATTTAACAAAAAGTTTTATCCATCGGAGATAGACATGTGTTTTAAATTTGAAAAAATAGAGCTTATTTTTAAAAAACATATATCGGCGCCCCTCGGACCTCAGGGCCCGATCACCCCAAAAATTTCACAAAAAGTTGTGTCCACCGTAGATACACATGTGTATAAAATATGAAGAAAATCGGGTTATTTTTTTAAAAAAATTTATAAGGGGACTCACGACCCTGGGGCCCTAAGTTTCCAAAACAAAAAGTGTTTTCTCTCTAAGATACACATGTGTATAAAATTTGAAGAAAATCGGGTTAATCGTTTTAAAAAATTTGTATGGGGCCCCACGACACAGAGGCTCGGAATCTCCAAAATTTTTACAAAAAGTGTTGCCAATCGGAGATAAACATGTATATAAAATTTAAAGAAAATCGGGACACGACACAGAGGCTCGGGGTCTCCAAAGTTTTTACAAAAAGTGTTTTCCATCGAAGATACACATGTACATATATTAAATTGGAAATCGGGTTAATTTATTTTAAAAAATTTGAATAAAATCGGATAAATTTTGTAAATTTATTTTGGATAAAATTTGGATAACAAACAAACAAACAAACAAACAAACAAACAAACAAACAAACAAACAAACAAACAAACAAACAAACAAACAAACAAACAAACAAACAAACAAACAAACAAACAAACAAACAAACAAACAAACAAACAAACAAACAAACAAACAAACAAACAAACAAACAAACAAACAAACAAACAAACAAACAAACAAACAAACAAACAAACAAACAAACAAACAAACAAACAAACAAACAAACAAACAAACAAACAAACAAACAAACAAACAAACAAACAAACAAACAAACAAACAAACAAACAAACAAACAAACAAACAAACAAACAAACAAACAAACAAACAAACAAACAAACAAACAAACAAACAAACAAACAAACAAACAAACAAACAAACAAACAAACAAACAAACAAACAAACAAACAAACAAACAAACAAACAAACAAACAAACAAACAAACAAACAAACAAACAAACAAACAAACAAACAAACAAACAAACAAACAAACAAACAAACAAACAAACAAACAAACAAACAAACAAACAAACAAACAAACAAACAAACAAACAAACAAACAAACAAACAAACAAACAAACAAACAAACAAACAAACAAACAAACAAACAAACAAACAAACAAACAAACAAACAAACAAACAAACAAACAAACAAACAAACAAACAAACAAACAAACAAACAAACAAACAAACAAACAAACAAACAAACAAACAAACAAACAAACAAACAAACAAACAAACAAACAAACAAACAAACAAACAAACAAACAAACAAACAAACAAACAAACAAACAAACAAACAAACAAACAAACAAACAAACAAACAAACAAACAAACAAACAAACAAACAAACAAACAAACAAACAAACAAACAAACAAACAAACAAACAAACAAACAAACAAACAAACAAACAAACAAACAAACAAACAAACAAACAAACAAACAAACAAACAAACAAACAAACAAACAAACAAACAAACAAACAAACAAACAAACAAACAAACAAACAAACAAACAAACAAACAAACAAACAAACAAACAAACAAACAAACAAACAAACAAACAAACAAACAAACAAACAAACAAACAAACAAACAAACAAACAAACAAACAAACAAACAAACAAACAAACAAACAAACAAACAAACAAACAAACAAACAAACAAACAAACAAACAAACAAACAAACAAACAAACAAACAAACAAACAAACAAACAAACAAACAAACAAACAAACAAACAAACAAACAAACAAACAAACAAACAAACAAACAAACAAACAAACAAACAAACAAACAAACAAACAAACAAACAAACAAACAAACAAACAAACAAACAAACAAACAAACAAACAAACAAACAAACAAACCAACAAACCAACAAACCAACAAACCAACAAACCAACAAACCAACAAACCAACAAACCAACAAACCAACAAACCAACAAACCAACAAACCAACAAACCAACAAACCAACAAACCAACAAACCAACAAACCAACAAACCAACAAACCAACAAACCAACAAACCAACAAACCAACAAACCAACAAACCAACAAACCAACAAACCAACAAACCAACAAACCAACAAACCAACAAACCAACAAACCAACAAACCAACAAACCAACAAACCAACAAACCAACAAACCAACAAACCAACAAACCAACAAACCAACAAACCAACAAACCAACAAACCAACAAACCAACAAACCAACAAACCAACAAACCAACAAACCAACAAACCAACAAACCAACAAACCAACAAACCAACAAACCAACAAACCAACAAACCAACAAACCAACAAACCAACAAACCAACAAACCAACAAACCAACAAACCAACAAACCAACAAACCAACAAACCAACAAACCAACAAACCAACAAACCAACAAACCAACAAACCAACAAACCAACAAACCAACAAACCAACAAACAAACAAACAAACAAACAAACAAACAAACAAACAAACAAACAAACAAACAAACAAACAAACAAACAAACAAACAAACAAACAAACAAACAAACAAACAAACAAACAAACAAACAAACAAACAAACAAACAAACAAACAAACAAACAAACAAACAAACAAACAAACAAACAAACAAACAAACAAACAAACAAACAAACAAACAAACAAACAAACAAACAAACAAACAAACAAACAAACAAACAAACAAACAAACAAACAAACAAACAAACAAACAAACAAACAAACAAACAAACAAACAAACAAACAAACAAACAAACAAACAAACAAACAAACAAACAAACAAACAAACAAACAAACAAACAAACAAACAAACAAACAAACAAACAAACAAACAAACAAACAAACAAACAAACAAACAAACAAACAAACAAACAAACAAACAAACAAACAAACAAACAAACAAACAAACAAACAAACAAACAAACAAACAAACAAACAAACAAACAAACAAACAAACAAACAAACAAACAAACAAACAAACAAACAAACAAACAAACAAACAAACAAACAAACAAACAAACAAACAAACAAACAAACAAACAAACAAACAAACAAACAAACAAACAAACAAACAAACAAACAAACAAACAAACAAACAAACAAACAAACAAACAAACAAACAAACAAACAAACAAACAAACAAACAAACAAACAAACAAACAAACAAACAAACAAACAAACAAACAAACAAACAAACAAACAAACAAACAAACAAACAAACAAACAAACAAACAAACAAACAAACAAACAAACAAACAAACAAACAAACAAACAAACAAACAAACAAACAAACAAACAAACAAACAAACAAACAAACAAACAAACAAACAAACAAACAAACAAACAAACAAACAAACAAACAAACAAACAAACAAACAAACAAACAAACAAACAAACAAACAAACAAACAAACAAACAAACAAACAAACAAACAAACAAACAAACAAACAAACAAACAAACAAACAAACAAACAAACAAACAAACAAACAAACAAACAAACAAACAAACAAACAAACAAACAAACAAACAAACAAACAAACAAACAAACAAACAAACAAACAAACAAACAAACAAACAAACAAACCAACAAACCAACAAACCAACAAACCAACAAACCAACAAACCAACCAACAAACCAACAAACCAACAAACCAACAAACCAACAAACCAACAAACCAACAAACCAACAAACCAACAAACCAACAAACCAACAAACCAACAAACCAACAAACCAACAAACCAACAAACCAACAAACCAACAAACCAACAAACCAACAAACCAACAAACCAACAAACCAACAAACCAACAAACCAACAAACCAACAAACCAACAAACCAACAAACCAACAAACCAACAAACCAACAAACCAACAAACCAACAAACCAACAAACCAACAAACCAACAAACCAACAAACCAACAAACCAACAAACCAACAAACCAACAAACCAACAAACCAACAAACCAACAAACCAACAAACCAACAAACCAACAAACCAACAAACCAACAAACCAACAAACCAACAAACCAACAAACCAACAAACCAACAAACCAACAAACCAACAAACCAACAAACCAACAAACCAACAAACCAACAAACCAACAAACCAACAAACAAACAAACAAACAAACAAACAAACAAACAAAACAAACAAACAAACAAACAAATGAACAAATGAACAAATGAACAAATGAACAAATGAACAAATGAACAAATGAACAAATGAACAAACGAACAAACGAACAAACGAACAAACGAACAAACGAACAAACGAACAAACGAACAAACGAACAAACGAACAAACGAACAAACGAACAAACGAACAAACGAACAAACGAACAAACGAACAAACGAACAAACGAACAAACGAACAAACGAACAAACGAACAAACGAACAAACGAACAAACGAACAAACGAACAAACGAACAAACGAACAAACGAACAAACGAACAAACGAACAAACGAACAAACGAACAAACGAACAAACGAACAAACGAACAAACGAACAAACGAACAAACGAACAAACGAACAAACGAACAAACGAACAAACGAACAAACGAACAAACGAACAAACGAACAAACGAACAAACGAACAAACGAACAAACGAACAAACGAACAAACGAACAAACGAACAAACGAACAAACGAACAAACGAACAAACGAACAAACGAACAAACGAACAAACGAACAAACGAACAAACGAACAAACGAACAAACGAACAAACGAACAAACGAACAAACGAACAAACGAACAAACGAACAAACGAACAAACGAACAAACGAACAAACGAACAAACGAACAAACGAACAAACGAACAAACGAACAAACGAACAAACGAACAAACGAACAAACGAACAAACGAACAAACGAACAAACGAACAAACGAACAAACGAACAAACGAACAAACGAACAAACAAACAAACGAACAAACAAACAAACGAACAAACAAACAAACAAACAAACGAACAAACGAACAAACGAACAAACGAACAAACGAACAAACGAACAAACGAACAAACGAACAAACGAACAAACGAACAAACGAACAAACGAACAAACGAACAAACGAACAAACGAACAAACGAACAAACAAACAAACAAACAAACGAACAAACGAACAAACGAACAAACGAACAAACAAACAAACAAACAAACGAACAAACAAACAAACAAACAAACAAACAAACAAACAAACAAACAAACAAACAAACAAACAAACAAACAAACAAACAAACAAACAAACAAACAAACAAACAAACAAACAAACAAACAAACAAACAAACAAACAAACAAACAAACAAACAAACAAACAAACAAACAAACAAACAAACAAACAAACAAACAAACAAACAAACAAACAAACAAACAAACAAACAAACAAACAAACAAACAAACAAACAAACAAACAAACAAACAAACAAACAAACAAACAAACAAACAAACAAACAAACAAACAAACAAACAAACAAACAAACAAACAAACAAACAAACGAACAAACGAACAAACGAACAAACGAACAAACGAACAAACGAACAAACGAACAAACGAACAAACGAACAAACGAACAAACGAACAAACAAACAAACAAACAAACAAACAAACAAACAAACAAACAAACAAACAAACAAACAAACAAACAAACAAACAAACAAACAAACAAACCAACAAACCAACAAACAAACAAAATATATATCGGATCCCATCGGCCCTAGAGTCCTTTTTACAAAAAGTTTTGTCATCGGAGATACAAATATGTGCAAAGTTTGGGTACAATCTGGCTTAAGGTTTGTTTGTGGACATGGAATGGTGTCAAAATGGTGTGCTTTGAATCAGTCGAACGGAGATAATCATAGAGGTGGCAATGTGGTCGTTACGAGTACAAGGTTTGCGCGTAAGAACATCAACTAAGCCACCTTGGTATCTTCTGACAAAGCCATTCACAACCACATAGACCCGGACATAGCCCGAATCTGATAACGATTAGGTTAAAGTGGCTGTTAGTGAAACCGACACATTCAGACCAGTGATGGTCCATTGTGATACCACACGGATCAGAAAAAATTCCCTCCACCTACTCGATGAACCAATTAGAGCTTCGTATGAAGCGTAGGAGACTACCAATATCAATGTTGATAAGATCATTAGTGTCGCTCCCATATGGAGTTTACGTTTTTGGGAGAGGGCTGGACAAGTACAGAGAAGATGGATGATGGTCTTGGTCTCCTACTCCTCCTCATCCGTGCAATTTCTCCAGCATTCGAGAAGACTCCAAGTCTTTCTGGATGCTGTTTGTTTGCCTGCCTATGAGACAGTGTCCAGTGACACCCACAATAGCACCGTTGTGCGATCTTTTTTGAGAAATCAAACACTAGGAGCGTTTCGGATCCAGCTTGGGCCAGATCTGTTTTGTCTCTATGCAAGTTGTACCGTTTGAACACCTACAGTTAGTTTTTACATTTTATTCCATTTCATTTCTAGTCCACTTGGAGATATCATTAAGGCGAATAGCCGAACTAACAGCTACATGCCTGCTGTAAATGTCGAGTGGTTTAAGGTTAAACAGAATGTTCAATGCGGCGGAGGGGTTGTACGATGAGCTCCGCTCATACGTATACTAGCTTATCTTTGGACTTTGCTAAATTTGTCAAAAAAAAGGCAGTCCACCATATAGTCACACCGTATAGAAGAGTAGGTCTTACAACTGCTGTATATAGCCAATGTGTTATATGGGTTTGAAAACCCCATCTGCTACCAATGGCTTTTTTGCATGAGAAGAGTGCCACTGTGGCTTTACGAATTCTTTCTTGTATGTTAGGTTTCCAGCTTAGCTTTCTGTCCAAAATAAGACCCAAATACTTGGCTTTATCAGAGATTGTTAAGCTTATACCTTTTATGGAAGGAGGGTTAATAAGTGGGACTTTGTATTTCCTGGTGAATAGGACAAGCTCAGTGTTATGAGAATTTACCCCTAAACCACAGCATTTTGCAGGAGTTACTTTAAGGTATTCGGGTATTTTCCTGAGACGGCAATAGCAACGTCATCCGCATAAGCGATTACTTTGCAGCCCTCACCTCTTAGGCTTACCAGCAGTTCATTCACCGCTAAGTTCCATAGAATGAGGGACAGAACACCAACTTGTGGGGTTCCTCTGCAGACAGATCTTCTGGCAGACGACACGCTTAGCTTTGAATTAGTAATCCTATTTTTGTGCAGAATATTAATCAATTCGCCGAGCGAGTCGTCCACCCTCAAAGTCGACAGCGCAACAGTAATCGCAGATGTGTTGACGTTGTTAAAAGCGCCTTCAATGTCTAGGAATCCCACCATTGTGTACTCCTTGTGGTGAAGGGAATGTTCAATAGAACGTACCGGTGTGTTCATAGCTGTTTCCACAGACTTGCCTTTACAATACGCGTGCTGATCTGTAGACAGGAGTCTTTTGTCAATGCGTGTGCGTATATAGATATCGATCAGTCTTTCCAGTGTCTTGAACAGGAATTATGAAAGACTGATTGGTCTGAGATCATTTGTACTAACATGCGAGCGAGGGTATGAAAACCACGTTTACTTCTCTCCATAAAACTGGAATATGGACCAGATCGAGACAACTCTTTAGAATTGTTTCCAGCAAAGGAAGGATAATATCCGAAGTCCTTTGAAGCTCGGCTGGAATTATGCCGTCAGGTCCTGCAGATTTGTATGGTTTGAAGCTTTGTAGCAAAGCAGTTTTGCCATATTTATTAGATGATTGGAGATAGTTGTACGAGTGTCTGCCTGTAATGTAATGTCTGCAAGGCTGACATTACTTAACACATGGGAACTGCCTGTGACGTGGGTATCTAAAAGCAGATTGAGAGATTCTTCTCTTTGTAAGCATCACAGCCAGTTTCTAATCTAGTAGCCTTGAATACGTTGAATAGCTTGCTGCAGCCCCAACTCTGAGGTCCACCAATGTGGTTACTTTTTGCCTCGTGGATAAATGAGAGGGCAGGAAGCAGAAAGCGCTTTATTGGTGAGTAACTTGACCTTGTTGTCAAGTTCATTAGAGCTAAGGGGGTAATTGTAAGATCAGAGTGTACGTTTAAATAGTGTTTAAACATTTCTTGGTATTTGAGCCAGTCAGTCTTCCTATGATTTCTATATGGTGATTGGCGAGGGGGTTTGTCATCTAAACTGAATTGTATGTACCAGTGATGGTAGAAAGAATGTTCAGCCAATACCTTCTAGTCTCCATCTTAGGCAGTAGTCGTAAAAATCGGAACGAGAGTTTTGGTGATGAATGTAAAATAGCGACAGATGAACGTGGGCACATTTTCATTGAACGAAAGTACGCGAAAAAGAATATAAAGATCTCAGAAGATATAAAAATTTTCATCGGCACAAGAAAGCAGCCTGGCTTTTGTCTCGTCCGTACAGAAAAGTACAGAGAAGCGACGAGTGCATCAAGCCCAGAAAGTATATAGAAGATCTAACAATCAACTAAGATAGTGGAACGCGAATTTGAAGTAGTGCAATCCCTTAACTATATCGAGTCAAATGTAGAAACTAGAATTACGCGCACGGTTGCTTAAAGCCAACCGTCTCCCAACCGCCGCTGAGCACGGTCGTGCTGCTGCTGCACTCCAGCACTCGCGAATTAAAAAAAAACAACAAAGTGTAGTGTTGTGTGTTTGCACACAAAAAAATCAAAATGCAAACAAACGGTTCGCGCGATCGGTCGATCACTACATGCAAAGTGCAGTGTGTGTGTCCGTGTGGCCCATCATCAATCAGCGCATCTAAAGAATTTGGTGAAACATAACTGTCGTATGTTTTTCATGCTTGTTCATGTTTGTTTCTTTTGGTGATTTAACTCATTTTGTCGTGAAGGCATAACACTGACGACAATTTGTGTTAATAATCAAATTTGAGACATACTCTTCCCAATTCGGTTTAAAGAAGCGGTAAGTTGTGTTTTGTGTGTTTGTGTTTCTGTAGTGGTGTGTAATTTCAGAGTGGATCTCAGCATCATACGTGGGCTGAGAACGAATTTTTTCGCTAAACTCAGGGATTCGTTCTTCCGCCGTACAACACGTAAGTGGAATGCTCTGCCAAGCTCTGTCTTCCCATGTCACTATGATCCACAGACATTCAAAACACAAGCTCATAGACAAGTCCTCTTTTCTCCTCTTCTTCCTCTTCCTTAACGCCCACGCTGTGCCAAGCATATAGCCGAGCATTATAAGGGTGCGAACCCCTTGAGGCGTGCGCGAATTATGAAAAAAAAAAAAAAAAAAAAAAAAAGCCTTCTTTAGTCTATGAAGACTCTTCAAATTCAGTAATTTAACCCTTACATCTAAGCATCTGGTTATAAGACAACGTTCATACTAGTACTTTTTTTTTATAATTAAAATTATTGCCAAGGGAATACTCCCTGAATGACTTGCGCCACGGCAATAAGGTGGGCTAAGCCCTTTATTAAAATTAAGAATTAAATCGGAGAAATGTGATTTACAATATATGTATCACATTTCTCACGTTTGTAGCCGGTTTCACTTTTATTTTCTCGGAATTCTCCCTGATTCATTGAAAAAAGCAATACGGAAAAAACGTTCACGAAACTAAAACGATGCGAGTCCAAATGCTTTAATGAATGGATCATGGTCAAGGAAAACTAGAAAAAACCTTGACCAAGAAAATATTACAAAATATTACAAAACAAATATTACTTACGTGAGCCTTGAAAATTCTTGGAGCCTCTATTAAAAAATTCGGTCTATCAGGAACTAGCAGACTTCTTTCTTGAATCGACAGTTCATTGTACCGGATTCGTTTGTAGTACCAGGCCTAACAAACGAAAAAGGCACGCACAACTATCGAGCCGATAAGCTCCAACGCCAAACATATTACACCAAGGATGAGCGAAAAAGCTGGACTCAAATGGAGCTCCTGAAGATTCTCAGCGGTTCCTCGTAACTTCCTCCAATTCAGGCCTTTCATGAAGATTTGTAATTTGATTCTTTTCTTTTAAATTTTTATGATTTAAAAAGAAACAATTAAAAATTTAATTCCGAAAAACAACTGACTACTACGACAATTATTATTCAAAAAAAAAAAAGAGACTTTGTTTTGGACTTTGTTTTGTGAGTTATGGAAACGTGTTTTGTTGCTATAAAAAGTGTGAGTGCTAGGACTCACGAGGATTTATATATAAACATATAAGTTCGTATCAAATATTCTATATTTTATGTACTAAATATTTATTTAGTATCGTTTGATCAGTTGATTGACATGATATTATCGGCTTTTGATAAATAAAAGAAGACACATACAGTTGCGATTCTGTTGTCTCTAAATGTATGCACCACACGTGTATTACGGGTGACACGCACTCAGAAATGTTCCATAAGATTGAACTGCGCACAAAATTAAAACTCTCTAGGATGTGTGACGATATTGTATGCTACAGATTGCAGTTTTTTATGGCTGTGTCAAAGGATGCGAATCCTTCTAGATAATATTAGTGCCATCCTAAGAACTAAACCCATCATTCACGCTTCAACCACACTCCACCAGCACGATGACAACACACAACACACATTTGGAAGTGATTGCGCCGCTGCCGAGGGGCTCCCATATACATTTTTTAAAAATCAATCTGATTTTATTCACATTTTGTAGACATGTGTATCTCTGTGACTGCAGTTTTTGTAAAAATTTAAAACTGATCGGGCTCCAGGCCCTATGGCTTCCATATAAATTATATCTCTTCACTCTCCTCTTCACTCATGCGAGCTTGATGTTCTGCCCACTGGATCCTACTTGAGCTTAATTCTCTTCACCATATGCGATGTCGATATGGTGAACGCTTGTGTAACGCTTGTGGATCTCTTTTTTTTTGAGTGGGCTTTGAGGGAGTCTTAAGGCGGTACTAATGGGTCTTGAGGGAGACTTAAGTTGATCTTGAGAGACTTCTAAAGTGGTGTTGAGGTGTTCTCAGAGGTCTTTTGGTGGAACTTTTTGGCCCTTGCGGGGTCTCCATATAAGCATTCCATCTTCATATTGTTGGAATTATATATACATACTTCATTAAAAACTAAAGACTATAAAATAAAAAAATTCTTTTATTTTAGCATAAAAGGTAGAAAATAAAATAGGTGGTATATCTGAAGAAACTAAAACTGTTGTAAAATAAATGAAAATTGCTGAAATGTTTTAATGGAAATCTGGAATATTTAAGACATAAAAAAATCACATAATTTAAAAGAACTACGCTAATCGTTCGATGTTCTTTTAATCTTGTCATAAACCTCAAATGCTTAGCGTGGTTTCTTTAAATTATCTTCTTTCTTTTCTTCAGACTGAATAGCAAATATCCATTTTACTTTTTTTTACATAGTAAAAGGATAGTAATCATGAGAATTGTCGAACTCGGAAATTTTGCAGAATTACCCATTTCCGTATCACTGAGTCGGAAAAAGCGAAAACTCTACAGCCCAAACAGTTGAATTGATGGGTATTAAATTCATATTCAAGCTTTTACTTAAATTTGTAGGTTCCAGTTTTTTGGAACCTTTGATTTTGGCTGAAATCGGCCAATCGGAAGTGGCATTTTCCTTGGATAGTTTTTCGAGTTTTTGCAAATATCTCAAAAAGTATAGCACTTATAAGAAATCTTAACGTGGAAAAGAAATTTAAAACAAAAAAATAAAAAATAAAAATTAAAAAAAAAAACTAAAAAAAAAATATAATATACATTTACTTAAGATTCCGAGCCCGTCGTATTCTGGCCATACCTCAATTTTTTTAGATCCAAACCCTGCCAATATGACCAACACTGTGACCTGAACAGATCTATTGTATTGGAAGGATGGATTATTCTAAGAGGTGTACCACCTGATGTTTCGCCTGGAAAACTCAAAGGTATCGAGACTTTGGAGTTGGGTCCAAAGACTTCTGCTCCCACTACAAATTCCATCTTCGGTCCATCTGTGAACCAGACCAGACCAGAACTCTACCGTCCATTGGTCCAATATTTCTACCTTAAACGGGACTCTCTTACCATGATGTCGGGGATAGTGAAAAACATGTCCCTTTCGGGAATTGAATTTTTAGGTGTCCTTCATGGTCACCTGGTTTGTACTTGTATTCTAGCTGCAGCCAAAGCGCATCTAGTAGCCGTCTTCCTTAAGAAGATTTATAATGGAGAAAGGTCACAACAGCTTCTTATACTGCCATATGGCAGGTACCCGTGCTACCGAGACAGGCAATTTTTTGGAGCTTTTGAAGCTTAATTGCCGTTGTCCGTTCAAGAACTTTTAGCCACCAAACGATGACAATGGGCCTCATCATCATTGGGCGCTTTCATGTCCGCCAACAGGTTGACTTTAATAATCAGTATCGCCATCTTATGATACATGCTGTCATCATTACTGTGATCTGAATGAATCTGATTGATCATTTGTCAAAGTTTTTGTTTTGTTTTTATTATGGCTAAATGTATCGACACACAACCGCTGATGGAAAAATTTACATTTAGCTCAACTGTGTTGGCTATATTTTTTGATGAATCGGTGGAGTTCATAACTCAAAATGTTGATTTTACTCAACATGTTTCCAACTGTTGGCAGACCTGAAAGCGCCCATTGTATACATTCAGTCATCGAGTGCGGATATATTTTAACAATGTCTAATTGCGATATATACTGTATTAGTTGTTCACGACGTGTTATAAATAACAAAGCCGTTGTGTGGAAATTCTGCGCGAATTGTTATCATAAACGATGTTCCGGGCTGGATGATAAATCCTGAGATGTTCTGATAAATAACGATCTAGCATTATCAATATATTATTGCAAAAGCGAACAAAATGTTAGGATTCGTTAAATGAAATTCAAAAGATTTTCATGACCCTTACATGGTTAAATCGCTGTACGGTTAAATAAATTATTTGTATCATTTTTTGCCCCAAGTTCTGTCGTAAAGGCGTCTAATGGCCCATATGGCCCTTGTAGCGCGTTCGATGTCGGACTTGATATGAGCGTTCCAGTTAAGGATGAAGAGGAGATATTTAACCTCACTGGAATAGTTTGAAGTGGTGCCTACGATAGTGATAGGTCCTAGATTAACTAACTTCTTCTTTGTGAAAGGCACGTAAACGGTTTTGCAGGGATTGGTGGATAGTCCTGCTCTGCAGTGTGTAGTAAAGCACCTTGCATGGCATTAGAAATGGTCGTGCTGTGTTTAACGCTAATTAAACTCGCATAACCAATGGCGATTTAGCCTGATCTATGTAGATTGACAAGAAGATTCTCGATGACTGGTAAACACAGAAGCGAAGAAAGCACTCCTCCTTGGTAACAACCCTTAATTGCGGTCACAGACACAGACACCCCTCCTGCCCCTCCTGAGGAAATAATACTTGAGTTTCAAGCCTGGCCCTTAACAATTGGTTGGTCGAATCCTTGATACATCTGCTACTAATTGCTCTTGCTAATCGTAGCCAGTGTTATCGAAAACGCCATTAATGTCAAGGAATGCACACAGAGCTATTTCCTTATAACGAAATACAATTTTCAATATGGCGAGCTGAAAAGCTCCGTTTTACTATCTTTTATTTATATTTAGGTTAGAATATTAGTTTATTGAATTTGGCTATTATAAATATATTTTCAAGGTTTTCTAGGGTTCCATTATGCGGGAGAATTTATATTGTTTTGATATTTTACAAATTTCTAATTAGAAGTTGCAACTAATTAACAAAAATAAAAAATTGTATAATTGTTTAAGATAATGGGATTGTGGTATGGAAGCGAAATTATCGCTCATACTGAGAGTATTCCAGGAACATTTTACTATAACACTTGTGTTGTTGTACATTTGGCCGACATTACTAATCAAGTAAGTTTTATAAAAGTATTTTTATGGCATAAGTATAATTATGTCATAGAGCTACGCAAACTTTTTGTTTTTTCGTCTAAATTCAAATGCAATTCAATAGATACCAACGACAACAGAACGAATTCGCGACCATTACAGGCGCACATCGCCACCTGCAATAGCCCAAGAAAAAGCTGTGAACAATAAATACCTGCGTCTGGTTTGGGACGAAAAAGATAATAAGTTGGAATATACGCTAAACTACACTGATGTCAGTCCTGGACTTTGGACAAGTAATGGTGATCAACGTGGAACGATGCTCGATCTACAGTACAAGCAATTTAGCGGAACAATTCAAGTGGTCAAAGTAGTTCAAGATCATTTGGTTTTAACTTTTTGTGACTATAAAGTAAATAGTTCGTTCTTTACGATTGTTCTGAGTAGAAAACACCAAGGGTTGAGCGAGGAAGTATGTTTTGGTTTAGTGCGACTGCTATCTAATGATCCAAGTTGTAACCATCAAATCTTTTTTTACTCGTATTACAGGACTTGCGCAGTATTCGGAATCTCCTTTCAAGACGTGGACTTTCAACTGATTCTGTACGAAAGGTTTGCTCTTCTGGTGCCATAACTTCGACGAAATTTTCAATATTGTTGTTGGTTATAGCATTTTTGGTTAGCAAACTTAAGTAACATCATTCACATGGTTTACACGTATATTTCATCACCAAAAAGTTATAGATTTACAGTTACAGATTTCATATGTTAAAAGTTAATATTTATCTGGGACCTAATGTATATTTTAAATAACAACACATATTAAATACATAAATGATCAATATAAAAAAAATTGTATCTGTCTGTGCGAACTGAAACAAATCATTTTATTTTGACCCTTTATTCAATGTCGAATAAGGCTGCATCCGACTAAATATTGTAAATCTTCTATATATGTAAAATAGAGAATTTATTAGTATATTTGTTTATATATTTGTGCCTAACTAACTCTGGAACGCCTTGACCAATTTCAACCAAACTTGGTATACATATTAGTTACTATTAGAAATCAAATATACATGGTGGTGGGTAGCAGTTTTTTTGTCTGGGGGAGGGGTGGCAGCCGACCCACAGTTTTCGGTATCGCCGTGATGAATTGTGTTGGTAGTACACTCCTATGGATGAGTTATGTATCCCCGCAGGAAGATAGTGTCGATTCTATAGTTTTCGGGGTCGCAGCGTTGAAGGGGTGACCGATTTTAGTTTCGATTCCATAGTTTTCGGTGTAGCTGAGTTGAATGGAGATGATAAGACAGCTCTAAGGGGATGGGGTTGATAGCTGAGGGGGGGGGGGGGGGCGACCGATATTGGTATCGATTCTATAGTTGTTGGGGTCGTTGAGTTGAAGGGTGATGCTATGGCAGAATGATTACAGAACTAATAAATTTTATTTATCTGGCTGTTTCTCTAAACTATCACATTTTGAACCGGTTGCGAGAAAGGTCAATTATTGCTGCTAAAAATGGAGACAGCCGCGAAACAAACCATCAAATACTTTTTCTTAGATTTATTTATTTATTATTCATTTTAATTTTTGTATTCAAGCTAATAAAATAAAGTAAAAGTAATGAACTAATTAAGATCATTCTTTAACTACTTAAAGCTAGTGGTGAATGAAATTTCATAAATTATAATATATTATTTTTGAAAGATAAGATGCGGGGTACATTATTTTATGAAAAATAGAATTTTATAAATTTCAGTGCTGAGTAAAAACATTTTACTTATTCAGCAACATTTAATTGTTTGTATATGCAAATTTAAAATATTTTATTCAATTAAAATGAAAAGAAAGAAAGGGGGAAAAGATTGAACAGTATAGCAAAAAAAACTCATAAAAATAATAAATAATAAAATAATAACACAACATATTGTGGTAAATATATCACATTTCTCACGTTTATAGCCGGTTTCAATTTTTTTTTCGGAATTCTTCCTGATTCATTAAAAAAGCAATACGGAAAAAACGTTCACGAAACTAAAACGATGCGAGTCCAAATGCTTTAATGAATGGATCATGGTCAAGGAAAACTACAAAAAAAACCTTGACCAAGAAAATATTACTTACGTGAGCCTTGAAAATTCTTGGAGCACGCACAACTATCGAGCCGATAAGCTCCAACGCCAAACATATTACACCAAGGATGAGCGAAAAAGCTGGACTCAAATGGAGCTCCTGAAGATTCTCTGCGGTTCCTCGTAACTTCCTCCAATTCAGGCCTTTCATGAAGATTTGTAATTTGATTCTTTTCTTTTAAATTAAAAATTTAATTCCGAAAAACGACTGACTACTACGACAATTATTATTCAAAAAAAAGAGACTTTGTTTTGGACTTTGTTTTGTGAGTTATGGAAACGTGTTTTGTTGCTATAAAAAGTGTGAGTGCTAGGACTCACGAAGATTTATATATAAACATATAAGTTCGTATCAAATATTCTATATTTTATGTACTAAATATTTATTTAGTATCGTTTGATCAGTTGATTGACATGATATTATCGGCTTTTGATAAATAAAAGAAGACACATACAGTTGCGATTCTGTTGTCTCTAAATGTATGCACCACACGTGTATTACGGGTGACACGCACTCAGAAATGTTCCATAAGATTGAACTGCGCACAAAATTAAAACTCTCTAGGATGTGTGACGATATTGTATGCTACAGATTGCAGTTTTTTATGGCTGTGTCAAAGGATGCGAATCCTTCTAGATAATATTAGTGCCATCCTAAGAACTAAACCCATCATTCACGCTTCAACCACACTCCACCAGCACGATGACAACACACAACACACATTTGGAAGTGATTGCGCCGCTGCCGAGGGGCTCCCATATACATTTTTTAAAAATCAATCTGATTTTATTCACATTTTGTAGACATGTGTATCTCTGTGACTGCAGTTTTTGTAAAAATTTAAAACTGATCGGGCTCCAGGCCCTATGGCTTCCATATAAATTATATCTCTTCACTCTCCTCTTCACTCATGCGAGCTTGATGTTCTGCCCACTGGATCCTACTTGAGCTTAATTCTCTTCACCATATCAACATCGCGGTAACGCTTGTGGATCTCTTTTTTTTTGAGTGGGCTTTGAGGGAGTCTTAAGGCGGTACTAATGGGTCTTGAGGGAGACTTAAGTTGATCTTGAGAGACTTCTAAAGTGGTATTGAGGTGTTCTCAGAGGTCTTTTGGTGGAACTTTTTGGCCCTTGCGGGGTCTCCATATAAGCATTCCATCTTCATATTGTTGGAATTATATATACATACTTCATTAAAAACTAAAGACTATAAAATAAATAAATTCTTTTATTTTAGCATAAAAGGTAGAAAATAATATAGGTGGTATATCTGAAGAAACTAAAACTGTTGTAAAATAAATGAAAATTGCTGAAATGTTTTAATGGAAATCTGGAATATTTAAGACATAAAAAAATCACATAATTTAAAAGAACTACGCTAATCGTTCGATGTTCTTTTAATCTTGTCATAAACCTCAAATGCTTAGCGTGGTTTCTTTAAATTATCTTCTTTCTTTTCTTCAGACTGAATAGCAAATATCCATTTTACTTTTTTTTACATAGTAAAAGGATAGTAATCATGAGAATTGTCGAACTCGGAAATTTTGCAGAATTACCCATTTCCGTATCTCTGAGTCGGAAAAAGCGAAAACTCTACAGCCCAAACAGTTGAATTGATGGGTATTAAATTCATATTCAAGCTTTTACTTAAATTTGTAGGTTCCAGTTTTTTGGAACCTTTGATTTTGGCTGAAATCGGCCAATCGGAAGTGGCATTTTCCTTGGATAGTTTTTCGAGTTTTTGCAAATATCTCAAAAAGTATAGCACTTATAAGAAATCTTAACGTGGAAAAGAAATTTAAAACAAAAAAATAAAAAATAAAAATTAAAAAAAAAACTAAAAAAAAAATATAATATACATTTACTTAAGATTCCGAGCCCGTCGTATTCTGGCCATACCTCAATTTTTTTAGATCCAAACCCTGCCAATATGACCAACACTGTGACCTGAACAGATCTATTGTATTGGAAGGATGGATTATTCTAAGAGGTGTACCACCTGATGTTTCGCCTGGAAAACTCAAAGGTATCGAGACTTTGGAGTTGGGTCCAAAGACTTCAGCTCCCACTACAAATTCCATCTTCGGTCCATCTGTGAACCAGACCAGACCAGAACTCTACCGTCCATTGGTCCAATATTTGTACCTTAAACGGGACTCTCTTACCATGATGTCGGGGATAGTGAAAAACATGTCCCTTTCGGGAATTGAATTTTTAGGTGTCCTTCATGGTCACCTGGTTTGTACTTGTATTCTAGCTGCAGCCAAAGCGCATCTAGTAGCCGTCTTCCTTAAGAAGATTTATAATGGAGAAAGGTCACAACAGCTTCTTATACTGCCATATGGCAGGTACCCGTGCTACCGAGACAGGCAATTTTTTGGAGCTTTTGAAGCTTAATTGCCGTTGTCCGTTCAAGAACTTTTAGCCACCAAACGATGACAATGGGCCTCATCATCATTGGGCGCTTTCATGTCCGCCAACAGGTTGACTTTAATAATCAGTATCGCCATCTTATGATACATGCTGTCATCATTACTGTGATCTGAATGAATCTGATTGATCATTTGTCAAAGTTTTTGTTTTGTTTTTATTATGGCTAAATGTATCGACACACAACCGCTGATGGAAAAATTTACATTTAGCTCAACTGTGTTGGCTATATTTTTTGATGAATCGGTGGAGTTCATAACTCAAAATGTTGATTTTACTCAACATGTTTCCAACTGTTGGCAGACCTGAAAGCGCCCATTGTATACATTCAGTCATCGAGTGCGGATATATTTTAACAATGTCTAATTGCGATATATACTGTATTAGTTGTTCACGACGTGTTATAAATAACAAAGCCGTTGTGTGGAAATTCTGCGCGAATTGTTATCATAAACGATGTTCCGGGCTGGATGATAAATCCTGAGATGTTCTGATAAATAACGATCTAGCATTATCAATATATTATTGCAAAAGCGAACAAAATGTTAGGATTCGTTAAATGAAATTCAAAAGATTTTCATGACCCTTACATGGTTAAATCGCTGTACGGTTAAATAAATTATTTGTATCATTTTTTGCCCCAAGTTCTGTCGTAAAGGCGTCTAATGGCCCATATGGCCCTTGTAGCGCGTTCGATGTCGGACTTGATATGAGCGTTCCAGTTAAGGATGAAGAGGAGATATTTAACCTCACTGGAATAGTTTGAAGTGGTGCCTACGATAGTGATAGGTCCTAGATTAACTAACTTCTTCTTTGTGAAAGGCACGTAAACGGTTTTGCAGGGATTGGTGGATAGTCCTGCTCTGCAGTGTGTAGTAAAGCACCTTGCATGGCATTAGAAATGGTCGTGCTGTGTTTAACGCTAATTAAACTCGCATAACCAATGGCGATTTAGCCTGATCTATGTAGATTGACAAGAAGATTCTCGATGACTGGTAAACACAGAAGCGAAGAAAGCACTCCTCCTTGGTAACAACCCTTAATTGCGGTCACAGACACAGACACCCCTCCTGCCCCTCCTGAGGAAATAATACTTGAGTTTCAAGCCTGGCCTTTAACAATTGGTTGGTCGAATCCTTGATACATCTGCTACTAATTGCTCTTGCTAATCGTAGCCAGTGTTATCGAAAACGCCATTAATGTCAAGGAATGCACACAGAGCTATTTCCTTATAACGAAATACAATTTTCAATATGGCGAGCTGAAAAGCTCCGTTTTACTATCTTTTATTTATATTTAGGTTAGAATATTAGTTTATTGAATTTGGCTATTATAAATATATTTTCAAGGTTTTCTAGGGTTCCATTATGCGGGAGAATTTATATTGTTTTGATATTTTACAAATTTCTAATTAGAAGTTGCAACTAATTAACAAAAATAAAAAATTGTATAATTGTTTAAGATAATGGGATTGTGGTATGGAAGCGAAATTATCGCTCATACTGAGAGTATTCCAGGAACATTTTACTATAACACTTGTGTTGTTGTACATTTGGCCGACATTACTAATCAAGTAAGTTTTATAAAAGTATTTTTATGGCATAAGTATAATTATGTCATAGAGCTACGCAAACTTTTTGTTTTTTCGTCTAAATTCAAATGCAATTCAATAGATACCAACGACAACAGAACGAATTCGCGACCATTACAGGCGCACATCGCCACCTGCAATAGCCCAAGAAAAAGCTGTGAACAATAAATACCTGCGTCTGGTTTGGGACGAAAAAGATAATAATTTGGAATATACGCTAAACTACACTGATGTCAGTCCTGGACTTTGGACAAGTAATGGTGATCAACGTGGAACGATGCTCGATCTACAGTACAAGCAATTTAGCGGAACAATTCAAGTGGTCAAAGTAGTTCAAGATCATTTGGTTTTAACTTTTTGTGACTATAAAGTAAATAGTTCGTTCTTTACGATTGTTCTGAGTAGAAAACACCAAGGGTTGAGCGAGGAAGTATGTTTTGGTTTAGTGCGACTGCTATCTAATGATCCAAGTTGTAACCATCAAATCTTTTTTTACTCGTATTACAGGACTTGCGCAGTATTCGGAATCTCCTTTCAAGACGTGGACTTTCAACTGATTCTGTACGAAAGGTTTGCTCTTCTGGTGCCATAACTTCGACGAAATTTTCAATATTGTTGTTGGTTATAGCATTTTTGGTTAGCAAACTTAAGTAACATCATTCACATGGTTTACACGTATATTTCATCACCAAAAAGTTATAGATTTACAGTTACAGATTTCATATGTTAAAAGTTAATATTTATCTGGGACCTAATGTATATTTTAAATAACAACACATATTAAATACATAAATGATCAATATAAAAAAAAATTGTATCTGTCTGCAACAGAATAATCGCCAAATAAATGTAGGCGAACTGAAACAAATCATTTTATTTTGACCCTTTATTCAATGTCGAATAAGGCTGCATCCGACTAAATATTGTAAATCTTCTATATATGTAAAATAGAGAATTTATTAGTATATTTGTATATATATTTGTGCCTAACTAACTCTGGAACGCCTTGACCAATTTCAACCAAACTTGGTATACATATTAGTTACTATTAGAAATCAAATATACATGGTGGTGGGTAGCAGTTTTTTTGTCTGGGGGAGGGGTGGCAGCCGACCCACAGTTTTCGGTATCGCCGTGATGAATTGTGTTGGTAGTACACTCCTATGGATGAGTTATGTATCCCCGCAGGAAGATAGTGTCGATTCTATAGTTTTCGGGGTCGCAGCGTTGAAGGGGTGACCGATTTTAGTTTCGATTCCATAGTTTTCGGTGTAGCTGAGTTGAATGGAGATGATAAGACAGCTCTAAGGGGATGGGGTTGATAGCTGAGGGGGGGGGGGGCGACCGATATTGGTATCGATTCTATAGTTGTTGGGGTCGTTGAGTTGAAGGGTGATGCTATGGCAGAATGATTACAGAACTAATAAATTTTATTTATCTGGCTGTTTCTCTAAACTATCACATTTTGAACCGGTTGCGAGAAAGGTCAATTATTGCTGCTAAAAATGGAGACAGCCGCGAAACAAACCATCAAATACTTTTTCTTAGATTTATTTATTTATTATTCATTTTAATTTTTGTATTCAAGCTAATAAAATAAAGTAAAAGTAATGAACTAATTAAGATCATTCTTTAACTACTTAAAGCTAGTGGTGAATGAAATTTCATAAATTATAATATATTATTTTTGAAAGATAAGATGCGGGGTACATTATTTTATGAAAAATAGAATTTTATAAATTTCAGTGCTGAGTAAAAACATTTTACTTATTCAGCAACATTTAATTGTTTGTATATGCAAATTTAAAATATTTTATTCAATTAAAATGAAAAGAAAGAAAGGGGGAAAAGATTGAACAGTATAGCAAAAAAAACTCATAAAAATAATAAATAATAAAATAAGCTAAAATACTAAAATAAAGCCTTAACATTCCAAAGCATAAAAAATATCAAGCAGGAAGTCATAGTAATGATTCAATATTGTCAAGATCAATTGAGAACAAACATCTTTTAACCTTTTTTAAAAGGAATTAATGTTGTGAGTGGTTCTAGTATCGTATGGTAGTTTATTAAATTATGTTGGTGAAGTAACTAAGTAAAAATGCAAGAAATGAGTTCTGTGTGCGAAAGGGACATTTACAAATGACATATCATTGACACGCAAATTATAAACGCTTGAGTGTCTGATAGCAATATTACGCCTTCGTATAAAGTATTCTCTAAGGACTTTTAATATATAAATTAAACGATTTGTTTCTAGTTTATTAACAATTTATTACGTCCACGGTCCTCCCAGCAGCGTTTTTAGGTGCAACATCGACGGACTTGGTTATGAAAATCTTCCTCTTCGTCATGGCCATGCGTCGGAGTACGCAAGCTGCGAGTCTCGCAATTAATAAGACCCCAGTAGCCGATAAACCTGCGATGCGATCTGTGTCGAAGGTTCTGTTGATTTACATGGTGGAGGTAGGAGGCACTCAGTATGTCGATATGCTGCGTTAGGTTGATTGCGGAAGCCCTTGGAGTTTCAGGTACCTTTGACCGTGATAGGGGCCTCGTTATATTCTTTTATAACAGCTAGTTGATCATTGATGACGACTAGATCATCACTTTTCGGTATAATTGGCGCGAGGTTATTAATTGTTGTGCCGCAACTGGCGGTGTTGTATGTCATTAGTTGCAGAGCGCATGATGTGGCTGAAGATGGCAGAAACACGTTGGTGTTGTGTCGCTACAGTTCCTCACCGCTAAGGTGTGATTGCGACACGTAGCTAAGATGCATTCTTCAAGGTGGAGAAATGAGTGACTGCGAGCTACTGGTAAAATAGTAATTTTCTTAACTCTAAACTTAGGAATAGGATATCTTATTAGAAAATATATTGCATTATTTTATTGTAAAATATTAATCTTAGCTGCTCGTTTTCTATTATAAAATTTATTTCATTACTGTCTAAGAGAATAGGGTTCAATATTCCAATTTTCGAATGTCATGGAAGTAATTACGTTATCTAATACTGTAATTATTGCCCTATTTCTATCTAAGAGTATGTCATAGGTGTGACCTGTGTTTATTTTATTGTCTCGTCCCTTAGTAATTGGTCAAGTTGGTGGCCTGCTTGATGTATCCAAAGTTTTCCCAAATTACGAGGTCACTGCCGGCCACAGGAATGTACCATTGGAATAGTCTATTAATCGTCCTGTTGATGCCGATGGATATATGGATATAAACAATTCTATGACAAGCCTAAAAACATACAAGAATTTTTTTTATTAAAACTAATTAGTTACGGTTAGGAATTATGTCGTTCATTCCTAGATTTTAAATTCAATTTTAATGAAGGTTTTCCTTATGGACCCTCCTCCCTCTTATGAGAACCGTTGTGCCTCAATCCTTTTCCACCTCTTCTCCAGTATAGAGGGGCGTAAGTTTATTTCCTAGTCTCCTATTATTTTTGAAGAGCCCCTTATCTCCTATAGGAAACTCCCTATACTCACTATTCCTATTGTGCGTTATTAACTCTTTATTTTGTGCGCTTTTTAATCGAAATGCTAGTTGTGCGTGGTCCTTTTTTGGACGAAAGACAGTAATGGGTTTCATCCCAGTCACTGTATGAATGGACCTGTTATATTCAGTCGTGGCAAGAAGGACTATTTAAAGTTTAAGGCTTCGCGATATTTCCATCAGTGTGCTATGGAATCGCTATACGTACTGTGCAGGGTTGGGGCATACGCGATGTCAATGTCGAAATGAATTGTTAATGCTGTGCGAATTTAGTGACTTTTCGTTATCACAATAAATTGTTTTTGTTCCGGAAAACATGTTGAGTAACTGTAGAAGCTGTGGTTTAACATCCAGTATCGTTCTAGACTTTATTGACTGTACTATCGCAAATTTTGAAAATTTGTCGATGCAAGTTGGTATGGGTGTCTGAGCAATAAGTTGCTTTTTCGGGTGGCGATCGTACTTCGCCTGAGAGCATACGCGACATTTTGCACCAAATTGCTTAGCCTTCTTTTCCATCTTTGGAAAAAGATAGTCCTCCAAAATATGCTTTACATTTTCTGAGGCTGCTCGATGTGCCCGATAATGTTCAGCCGCGATAATTTCTTGTTGTTCGTTCGGGTCTGATAAATCGATGACAAGTTTTTCCGTATGTCTGCAGTTTACGGTTGGAAAGAGTTTGATTAAGTTATGTTGAAATTGTGCCAATGTGTGCAAGTCACACTGTAGTGCGTTTACTACGTCTACCCTTACAGCCTCTTGTAGGAGTTTCATTAAGTCGTCCTTTGTTCGGAATGTAAGTGTCTTGTCTTCTTTCCAAAAATAATAAAGGTTCTTCTCTGTGGTTCTATGCCTTGTTCTACAATCTGATTACGGAAACAATTTACCGGCTTATCGGTTCTTTCATTTGTGTTGGTTGATGACTCTTCGCTGTGAATTGTCTCAACGCTCATATTATCTAAGGCATTTATGTGCTGACTAGAAAACGCATCAGCTACTACGTTTTCCTTACCTGGTTTGTAGATTAGTTTTGCATTGCATTCATCAATGAAAGCTTTCCATCTCTTAATTTTCGAGTTCTGATTTCTGTCCGAAATAGCAAAATTTAGCGGTTGGTGATCGGTGAAAACATTTAGTTTTGGCGCGCCGTAAAGATAGTTTCTAATCGTTTTCAATGCCTAGACAATAGCCAATAATTCTCTTTCATTGGTAGCAAAATGTTCTTCGCTACCGGACAAAGTACGACAGCACCTATAGCGTGACAGGATACGTTCGTAGTTAGGTCGAACGGTTTTGTAAAATCCGGGTACGTTAGCGTTACATCCTCGGATGCTAATATTTGTTTTGAAGTATTGATTTTTTGACTGTGCTGCAGTAACTCGGCCGTATTCTCCCCTCAGGATGTTTGACAGTGGTTTCGCTATTTTTGAAAAATCTTTTATAAAACAGCGATAGTATCCTGCCAATCCTAAAGATGACCTTAACCCCCTTAAATATAGACCAGAACTCTACCGTCCATTGGTCCAATATTTGTACCTTAAACGGGACTCTCTTACCATGATGTCGGGGATAGTGAAAAACATGTCCCTTTCGGGAATTGAATTTTTAGGTGTCCTTCATGGTCACCTGGTTTGTACTTGTATTCTAGCTGCAGCCAAAGCGCATCTAGTAGCCGTCTTCCTTAAGAAGATTTATAATGGAGAAAGGTCACAACAGCTTCTTATACTGCCATATGGCAGGTACCCGTGCTACCGAGACAGGCAATTTTTTGGAGCTTTTGAAGCTTAATTGCCGTTGTCCGTTCAAGAACTTTTAGCCACCAAACGATGACAATGGGCCTCATCATCATTGGGCGCTTTCATGTCCGCCAACAGGTTGACTTTAATAATCAGTATCGCCATCTTATGATACATGCTGTCATCATTACTGTGATCTGAATGAATCTGATTGATCATTTGTCAAAGTTTTTGTTTTGTTTTTATTATGGCTAAATGTATCGACACACAACCGCTGATGGAAAAATTTACATTTAGCTCAACTGTGTTGGCTATATTTTTTGATGAATCGGTGGAGTTCATAACTCAAAATGTTGATTTTACTCAACATGTTTCCAACTGTTGGCAGACCTGAAAGCGCCCATTGTATACATTCAGTCATCGAGTGCGGATATATTTTAACAATGTCTAATTGCGATATATACTGTATTAGTTGTTCACGACGTGTTATAAATAACAAAGCCGTTGTGTGGAAATTCTGCGCGAATTGTTATCATAAACGATGTTCCGGGCTGGATGATAAATCCTGAGATGTTCTGATAAATAACGATCTAGCATTATCAATATATTATTGCAAAAGCGAACAAAATGTTAGGATTCGTTAAACGAAATTCAAAAGATTTTCATGACCCTTACATGGTTAAATCGCTGTACGGTTAAATAAATTATTTGTATCATTTTTTGCCCCAAGTTCTGTCGTAAAGGCGTCTAATGGCCCATGTGGCCCTTGTAGCGCGTTCGATGTCGGACTTGATATGAGCGTTCCAGTTAAGGATGAAGAGGAGATATTTAACCTCACTGGAATAGTTTGAAGTGGTGCCTACGATAGTGATAGGTCCTAGATTAACTAACTTCTTCTTTGTGAAAGGCACGTAAACGGTTTTGCAGGGATTGGTGGATAGTCCTGCTCTGCAGTGTGTAGTAAAGCACCTTGCATGGCATTAGAAATGGTCGTGCTGTGTTTAACGCTAATTAAACTCGCATAACCAATGGCGATTTAGCCTGATCTATGTAGATTGACAAGAAGATTCTCGATGACTGGTAAACACAGAAGCGAAGAAAGCACTCCTCCTTGGTAACAACCCTTAATTGCGGTCACAGACACAGACACCCCTCCTGCCCCTCCTGAGGAAATAATACTTGAGTTTCAAGCCTGGCCCTTAACAATTGGTTGGTCGAATCCTTGATACATCTGCTACTAATTGCTCTTGCTAATCGTAACCAGTGTTATCGAAAACGCCATTAATGTCAAGGAATGCACACAGAGCTATTTCCTTATAACGAAATACAATTTTCAATATGGCGAGCTGAAAAGCTCCGTTTTACTATCTTTTATTTATATTTAGGTTAGAATATTAGTTTATTGAATTTGGCTATTATAAATATATTTTCAAGGTTTTCTAGGGTTACATTTTGCGGGAGAATTTATATTGTTTTGATATTTTACAAATTTCTAATTAGAAGTTGCAACTAATTAACAAAAATAAAAAATTGTATAATTGTTTAAGATAATGGGATTTTGGTATGGAAGCGAAATTATCGCTCATACTGAGAGTATTCCAGGAACATTTTACTATAACACTTGTGTTGTTGTACATTTGGCCGACATTACTAATCAAGTAAGTTTTATAAAAGTATTTTTATGGCATAAGTATAATTATGTCATAGAGCTACGCAAACTTTTTGTTTTTTCGTCTAAATTCAAATGCAATTCAATAGATACCAACGACAACAGAACGAATTCGCGACCATTACAGGCGCACATCGCCACCTGCAATAGCCCAAGAAAAAGCTGTGAACAATAAATACCTGCGTCTGGTTTGGGACGAAAAAGATAATAATTTGGAATATACGCTAAACTACACTGATGTCAGTCCTGGACTTTGGACAAGTAATGGTGATCAACGTGGAACGATGCTCGATCTACAGTACAAGCAATTTAGCGGAACAATTCAAGTGGTCAAAGTAGTTCAAGATCATTTGGTTTTAACTTTTTGTGACTATAAAGTAAATAGTTCGTTCTTTACGATTGTTCTGAGTAGAAAACTCCAAGGGTTGAGCGAGGAAGTATGTTTTGGTTTAGTGCGACTGCTATCTAATGATCCAAGTTGTAACCATCAAATCTTTTTTTACTCGTATTACAGGACTTGCGCAGTATTCGGAATCTCCTTTCAAGACGTGGACTTTCAACTGATTCTGTACGAAAGGTTTGCTCTTCTGGTGCCATAACTTCGACGAAATTTTCAATATTGTTGTTGGTTATAGCATTTTTGGTTAGCAAACTTAAGTAACATCATTCACATGGTTTACACGTATATTTCATCACCAAAAAGTTATAGATTTACAGTTACAGATTTCATATGTTAAAAGTTAATATTTATCTGGGACCTAATGTATATTTTAAATAACAACACATATTAAATACATAAATGATCAATATAAAAAAAAATTGTATCTGTCTGCAACAGAATAATCGCCAAATAAATGTAGGCGAACTGAAACAAATCATTTTATTTTGACCCTTTATTCAATGTCGAATAAGGCTGCATCCGACTAAATATTGTAAATCTTCTATATATGTAAAATAGAGAATTTATTAGTATATTTGTATATATATTTGTGCCTAACTAACTCTGGAACGCCTTGACCAATTTCAACCAAACTTGGTATACATATTAGTTACTATTAGAAATCAAATATACATGGTGGTGGGTAGCAGTTTTTTTGTCTGGGGGAGGGGTGGCAGCCGACCCACAGTTTTCGGTATCGCCGTGATGAATTGTGTTGGTAGTACACTCCTATGGATGAGTTATGTATCCCCGCAGGAAGATAGTGTCGATTCTATAGTTTTCGGGGTCGCAGCGTTGAGGGGGTGACCGATTTTAGTTTCGATTCCATAGTTTTCGGTGTAGCTGAGTTGAATGGAGATGATAAGACAGCTCTAAGGGGATGGGGTCGATAGCTGAGGGGTGGGGGGCGACCGATATTGGTATCGATTCTATAGTTGTTGGGGTCGTTGAGTTGAAGGGTGATGCTATGGCAGAATGATTACAGAACTAATAAATTTTATTTATCTGGCTGTTTCTCTAAACTATCACATTTTGAACCGGTTGCGAGAAAGGTCAATTATTGCTGCTAAAAATGGAGACAGCCGCGAAACAAACCATCAAATACTTTTTCTTAGATTTATTTATTTATTATTCATTTTAATTTTTGTATTCAAGCTAATAAAATAAAGTAAAAGTAATGAACTAATTAAGATCATTCTTTAACTACTTAAAGCTAGTGGTGAATGAAATTTCATAAATTATAATATATTATTTTTGAAAGATGTTAAATGCCAAAAAATTATCTACCAAATAAAAAAAAATTTTGGTCATTTCATAATTTTATATGTGTTTTATTCAAAAAAAAAATCGGTAACCTCTTAAAAAAACACCCGTTAGATATAACGTGTTTTTTTAAGAGGTTGCCGATTTTTTTTTTGAATAAAACACATATAAAATTATGAAATGACCAAAATTTTTTTTTATTTGGTAGATAATTTTTTGGCATTTAACATTTAAACACAATTTCTGGCATATGGCTACCACGACTATTTTTCACAAATGTCTTTTTTTTTTTTTTTTTTTTTTTTTTTTTTTTTTTCATAATGATTTGCCAAACAATACTGAGTAGAAATGCCACTTTGAGCTGTCAAAACAACTGTCATAAAATAAAACGACATCTATCGGAAAAACAAACCTCCTAAAAAAACACCCGTTATATGCAAATTTAAAATATTTTATTCAATTAAAATGAAAAGAAAGAAAGGGGGAAAAGATTGAACAGTATAGCAAAAAAAACTCATAAAAATAATAAATAATAAAATAAGCTAAAATACTAAAATAAAGCCTTAACATTCCAAAGCATAAAAAATATCAAGCAGGAAGTCATAGTAATGATTCAATATTGTCAAGATCAATTGAGAACAAACATCTTTTAACCTTTTTTAAAAGGAATTAATGTTGTGAGTGGTTCTAGTATCGTATGGTAGTTTATTAAATTATGTTGGTGAAGTAACTAAGTAAAAATGCAAGAAATGAGTTCTGTGTGCGAAAGGGACATTTACAAATGACATATCATTGACACGCAAATTATAAACGCTTGAGTGTCTGATAGCAATATTACCACTTCGTATAAAGTATTCTCTAAGGACTTTTAATATATAAATTAAACGATTTGTTTCTAGTTTATTAACAATTTATTACGTCCACGGTCCTCCCAGCAGAGTTTTTAGGTGCAACATCGACGGACTTGGTTATGAAAATCTTCCTCTTCGTCATGGCCATGCGTCGGAGTACGCAAGCTGCGAGTCTCGCAATTAATAAGACCCCAGTAGCCGATAAACCTGCGATGCGATCTGTGTCGAAGGTTCTGTTGATTTACATGGTGGAGGTAGGAGGCACTCAGTATCTCGATATGCTGCGTTAGGTGTAATGGTGTATATTTTCCCTAAGCAGCCTTTCCATTAGGCCAGTGTGTACGCCTAGCGGATGCGCTAGCTAGCTCGCCGGATTTGGGTGGGATCTTGGCCAAATAGCTGCTTATACCATCATAAATAATTTCCATGCGTACACCTCCCCCGCGACAAAATACGAACCTCCCCCTAGGACCCACAACACCCGAACTCAATAATTAAATGATTAGACCTTCTTACTTTTCATTTCGCTTATCGTTTCTTTTTATTTTCAATCGAACTTAACCTAAACAATTTGACCGATAGATACCGGCGATTTACACTAATCGCAAAAATAAATTCTATCATATACAGCGGCTTAATTCGAAAGTAAGCCTACAAACACCGTAGCATACTAAATTTGAAAGGCAAGTTATTATGCAAGTCGTGAGGTAACGCAACGACTTATAATATATAACAATATTGTAGTGATCTACGATCAACCAAGTGTCCTCCTACTGTAATACTATGCATGTATAATAATGTAAAGATAAATATTTATATATGTATACAGGTATATATATATGGTCCATTATACTCTCTATAGGTGCATACGTATTCGTAGCTGTGTAAGCATATAGTTGCTAAATATTAAAAGAAGGATATAATATATATATATATATGCATGTATATATTAATTTAAAATGGGTGCATACGTATTCGTAGCCGGGTAAATATATAAGTGCTAAATATTATGCAAAGAATATTATGATATTTATATAAATGCATGTATATAATCATTTAAATGGGTGCTGACGTAGTCGTAGCTGGGTAAGTATATAAGTGCTAAATATTATGCAAAGAATATTATGATATTTATATAAATGCATGTATATAATCATTTAAATGGGTGCTGACGTAGTCGTAGCTGGGTAAGTTCATAAGTGCTAAATATTATGCAAAGAATATTATGATATTTATATAAATGCATGTATATAATCATTTAAATGGGTGCTGACGTAGTCGTAGCTGGGTAAGTATATAAGTGCTAAATATTATGCAAAGAATATTATGATATTTATATAAATGCATGTATATAATCATTTAAATGGGTGCATACGTAGTCGTAGCTGGGTAAATACATAAGTGCTAAATATTATGCAAAGAATATTATGATATTTATATAAATGCATGTATATAATCATTTAAATGGGTGCATACGTAGTCGTAGCTGGGTAAATACATAAGTGCTAAATATTATGCAAAGAATATTATGATATTTATATAAATGCATGTATATAATCATTTAAATGGGTGCTGACGTAGTCGTAGCTGGGTAAGTTCATAAGTGCTAAATATTATGCAAAGAATATTATGATATTTATATAAATGCATGTATATAATCATTTAAATGGGTGCATACGTAGTCGTAGCTGGGTAAGTACATAAGTGCTAAATATTATGCAAAGAATATTATGATATTTATATAAATGCATGTATATAATCATTTAAATGGGTGCTGATGATGCAAGATATGAGGCCAACACTATGGGAATCATGGTTCCCAGCCGATAATGACACTCCATACATGCTCGGATTACTATCTGTTGCCTCTCGCCGTTTCCGGAAATAATTAATGTGGGAATAAGTTGCGTCTTACTTCCAAAACGTTTGATGGTGTATACTTTTTCTTATTGGTGATGATGCGTATAAATATTAATATACTGGCTTAGGCACTGCCAGAACGGAGTGTGATTCGACGTGCAAAAAGGCGGCTTTCTGCCTTTCCGAAACCGTCTCTTGCTTGCTGATGGTTCAAGCTTCCAATGGAGTCCTCGTTCGTGTGCGTTGAGACGTTCGGACTGAGTGGTTTGCGCAATGAAGGCGTTTCTGCCTTCCCCCGACTTTCCGCACCGCGTAGCACCAGATAATGCAATATATAACTGAAATCTTTTGGACACTTACTCAGAGATAGAGAAGGGGCTCCTATAAAGTTGAGGTTAGTGCTTTTAGTGTGATTGACAATCCTGACCTCGTGGCAAATCTAATCCCACTAGATCCAGGCCATCCGGACATGAACCAGGATGTTTTCAATATATTTTGGATTTCTTTTAATTTCTCCTCCGATTCCGCTGAGTCGCACTGTTTCTGCACTGGTGGCCCCAATTCCCTAAAAATTTTCTTTAGCGATTTGCTTACTTACATATTAATGGCTATAGGCGTTTCGCCCAACCTTACCTATCTCTGATTTGTTCCTTTCCGGTATTCTTTCTTTCGTGTTTTCCCTGTTTTTCTTTCCTTTTTTTTTTTTTTTTCTTATCTTCTTTCGTATTAATATTAATTTGTGGATTAATATTTTATTTCGGCTTTCCGCAGCAACAGCGTGCCGGGTTTTTTTTCAATTTTTATTTCTTGCCCACTACGTCTTTGCGCTTCGGGTTCACCGATTAGAAGAAAGTAAAAAAAAATCCACATACCCTGGCCAGTCCTTCTTTCTGACAGCACCAGCCTATCATGCCGTGTGTGTGAGCGAGGTGACTACACGGTTGCTCAATTCGCAATAAATTTAGTGCATGATGCTTATTTACACTTGACTTGCCTTTCAGAGTTGTGGAGATTTTTTTTTCTCAGTGAAGTGTGGCGCGTTGATATTGCACCGTCACAAAACAGATTTTTGGTGTAGTAATTACTAGCCAAGGATCTGAAGGTGCTCTTAAGTTGTTTCCTTACCGACATTAATTGGAAATATATCCTTTCCGTGAAAAGTACCCAATGACTTGCCGTTCATATCTTCCAGTATATAATAAGAACTACCCAGTTTAGTCTTTACTCTTGCTTTTAAAAACAGTGGTGCCAGTTTGGCGTTGAACCCCTTTTGTGCATTGCTCTGAGTGAAATTACGACGGAAGACTAACTGACCTTTTCCATACGTTATCGGTCGGGACCGCAAGTTATATATTCTAGAATTATTGTTATATTCGGTTTGCATGTTCCTTTTGGCTCTCTCCCGAATTATACTTAGTTGGTCTCGATTTGCAATCTTGGTATCGACCCCTGACAGAAGGTTAAGGCTCCGAAGCAATTCATAGCTAGATCCATGTAGTAGCATGTTCTGCCCGAAAAGAAGGTAATACGGTGTACATTTAATAGACTGATGTGTCGAGTTCCTGAGTGCGCAACTAATGCTGGATATGTGTTCGTCCCAATCCGTTTGATCCGGTTTGATATACACTCGTAATGCGGCAATGACAGATCTATTAACCCTTTCAGACGCATTTGCCTGGGGTGAATATAAAGCTGTACATACATGTTTGATGCCGTAGGTGGTTAAGAATGCTTCGAATTCGTTAGACTTACACTGTGATCCATTGTCAGACACCAGTATTTCGGGGACGCCGAACGTATGAAAGATTTTGTTTTGAAGGTACAGACAAATAGGTTTCGCCGTGAACTTTTTCAGGGGTTCCAGGAAGTGGAACTTGCTAAAATGGTCCAGGACGATTAGTATTCCGACATTTCCCGACTTGGTTCTGGGATATGGTCCTAACAGGTCAACGTACAACCGCTGGAATGGCCGGTCTGAGACTGTTTGTTGACCCATGGGAGGGCGGAGAACCCGATTTGGTGGCTTTGTAGTTCGACATGCTTCACAGGATAGGACGTAATTCCGGACTTGTTTATACATTTTTGGCCAAAACAGGTGACGTCGAATACGCTCTAGCGTTTTGCCGATTCCTCCATGAGCTGCTGTCGGCGCATCATGAGCCCGTCGAATAATTTCCTCCGTCAATTCCATAGGCACCCAAAGCTTCCATTGGTCAAGGTCCTGAGTGCTGTCTATTGAGGATGGGTCCAGACGAATGTATACATAATCCCCCTCTACTTTTACATTTGGGAGCTTGGATCGCTTTGTCTTGACCTCTTGCTTCAATAACGCATAGTCAGCGGAAGTAAATGCTGGAGATGTTAAATCAATCTCTGGCCTAACGTCATTTAACCCGCAAATTTCGTCCGAGTAAACTCGCGATAGGGCATCCGGTACAACATTGGCTGTGCCACGTCTATGACTTATGGAGAAAGTGAAGCATTGCAACTTTAGAGCCCGGCTAGCTCAGTCGGTAGAGCATGAGACTCTTAATCTCAGGGTCGTGGGTTCGGGCCCCACGTTGGGCGCCAATTTATGTAATGGTGTATATTTTCCCTAAGCAGCCTTTCCATTAGGCCAGTGTGTACGCCTAGCGGATGCGCTAGCTAGCTCGCCGGATTTGGGTGGGATCTTGGCCAAATAGCTGCTTATACCATCATAAATAATTTCCATGCGTACACCTCCCCCGCGACAAAATACGAACCTCCCCCTAGGTCCCACAACACCCGAACTCAATAATTAAATGATTAGACCTTCTTACTTTTCATTTCGCTTATCGTTTCTTTTTATTTTCAATCGAACTTAACCTAAACAATTTGCCCGATAGATACCGGCGATTTACACTAATCGCAAAAATAAATTCTATCATATACAGCGGCTTAATTCGAAAGTAAGCCTACAAACACCGTAGCATACTAAATTTGAAAGGCAAGTTATTATGCAAGTCGTCAGGTAACGCAACGACTTATAATATATAACAATATTGTAGTGATCTACGATCAACCAAGTGTCCTCCTACTGTAATACTATGCATGTATAATAATGTAAAGATAAATATTTATATATGTATACAGGTATATATATATGGTCCATTATACTCTCTATAGGTGCATACGTATTCGTAGCTGTGTAAGCATATAGTTGCTAAATATTAAAAGAAGGATATAATATATATATATATATGCATGTATATATTCATTTAAAATGGGTGCATACGTATTCGTAGCCGGGTAAATATATAAGTGCTAAATATTATGCAAAGAATATTATGATATTTATATAAATGCATGTATATAATCATTTAAATGGGTGCTGACGTAGTCGTAGCTGGGTAAGTATATAAGTGCTAAATATTATGCAAAGAATATTATGATATTTATATAAATGCATGTATATAATCATTTAAATGGGTGCATACGTAGTCGTAGCTGGGTAAGTATATAAGTGCTAAATATTATGCAAAGAATATTATGATATTTATATAAATGCATGTATATAATCATTTAAATGGGTGCTGACGTAGTCGTAGCTGGGTAAGTTCATAAGTGCTAAATATTATGCAAAGAATATTATGATATTTATATAAATGCATGTATATAATCATTTAAATGGGTGCTGACGTAGTCGTAGCTGGGTAAGTATATAAGTGCTAAATATTATGCAAAGAATATTATGATATTTATATAAATGCATGTATATAATCATTTAAATGGGTGCATACGTAGTCGTAGCTGGGTAAATACATAAGTGCTAAATATTATGCAAAGAATATTATGATATTTATATAAATGCATGTATATAATCATTTAAATGGGTGCATACGTAGTCGTAGCTGGGTAAATACATAAGTGCTAAATATTATGCAAAGAATATTATGATATTTATATAAATGCATGTATATAATCATTTAAATGGGTGCTGACGTAGTCGTAGCTGGGTAAGTTCATAAGTGCTAAATATTATGCAAAGAATATTATGATATTTATATAAATGCATGTATATAATCATTTAAATGGGTGCATACGTAGTCGTAGCTGGGTAAGTACATAAGTGCTAAATATTATGCAAAGAATATTATGATATTTATATAAATGCATGTATATAATCATTTAAATGGGTGCTGATGATGCAAGATATGAGGCCAACACTATGGGAATCATGGTTCCCAGCCGATAATGACACTCCATACATGCTCGGATTACTATCTGTTGCCTCTCGCCGTTTCCGGAAATAATTAATGTGGGAATAAGTTGCGTCTTACTTCCAAAACGTTTGATGGTGTATACTTTTTCTTATTGGTGATGATGCGTATAAATATTAATATACTGGCTTAGGCACTGCCAGAACGGAGTGTGATTCGACGTGCAAAAAGGCGGCCTTCTGCCTTTCCGAAACCGTCTCTTGCTTGCTGATGGTTCAAGCTTCCAATGGAGTCCTCGTTCGTGTGCGTTGAGACGTTCGGACTGAGTGGTTTGCGCAATGAAGGCGTTTCTGCCTTCCCCCGACTTTCCGCACCGCGTAGCACCAGATAATGCAATATATAACTGAAATCTTTTGGACACTTACTCAGAGATAGAGAAGGGGCTCCTATAAAGTTGAGGTTAGTGCTTTTAGTGTGATTGACAATCCTGACCTCGTGGCAAATCTAATCCCACTAGATCCAGGCCATCCGGACATGAACCAGGATGTTTTCAATATATTTTGGATTTCTTTTAATTTCTCCTCCGATTCCGCTGAGTCGCACTGTTTCTGCACTGGTGGCCCCAATTCCCTAAAAATTTTCTTTAGCGATTTGCTTACTTACATATTAATGGCTATAGGCGTTTCGCCCAACCTTACCTATCTCTGATTTGTTCCTTTCCGGTATTCTTTCTTTCGTGTTTTCCCTGTTTTTCTTTCCTTTTTTTTTTTTTTTTTCTTATCTTCTTTCGTATTAATATTAATTTGTGGATTAATATTTTATTTCGGCTTTCCGCAGCAACAGCGTGCCGGGTTTTTTTTCAATTTTTATTTCTTGCCCACTACGTCTTTGCGCTTCGGGTTCACCGATTAGAAGAAAGTAAAAAAAAATCCACATACCCTGGCCAGTCCTTCTTTCTGACAGCACCAGCCTATCATGCCGTGTGTGTGAGCGAGGTGACTACACGGTTGCTCAATTCGCAATAAATTTAGTGCATGATGCTTATTTACACTTGACTTGCCTTTCAGAGTTGTGGAGATTTTTTTTTCTCAGTGAAGTGTGGCGCGTTGATATTGCACCGTCACAAAACAGATTTTTGGTGTAGTAATTACTAGCCAAGGATCTGAAGGTGCTCTTAAGTTGTTTCCTTACCGACATTAATTGGAAATATATCCTTTCCGTGAAAAGTACCCAATGACTTGCCGTTCATATCTTCCAGTATATAATAAGAACTACCCAGTTTAGTCTTTACTCTTGCTTTTAAAAACAGTGGTGCCAGTTTGGCGTTGAACCCCTTTTGTGCATTGCTCTGAGTGAAATTACGACGGAAGACTAACTGACCTTTTCCATACGTTATCGGTCGGGACCGCAAGTTATATATTCTAGAATTATTGTTATATTCGGTTTGCATGTTCCTTTTGGCTCTCTCCCGAATTATACTTAGTTGGTCTCGATTTGCAATCTTGGTATCGACCCCTGACAGAAGGTTAAGGCTCCGAAGCAATTCATAGCTAGATCCATGTAGTAGCATGTTCTGCCCGAAAAGAAGGTAATACGGTGTACATTTAATAGACTGATGTGTCGAGTTCCTGAGTGCGCAACTAATGCTGGATATGTGTTCGTCCCAATCCGTTTGATCCGGTTTGATATACACTCGTAATGCGGCAATGACAGATCTATTAACCCTTTCAGACGCATTTGCCTGGGGTGAATATAAAGCTGTACATACATGTTTGATGCCGTAGGTGGTTAAGAATGCTTCGAATTCGTTAGACTTGAACTGTGATCCATTGTCAGACACCAGTATTTCGGGGACGCCGAACGTATGAAAGATTTTGTTTTGAAGGTACAGACAAATAGGTTTCGCCGTGAACTTTTTCAGGGGTTCCAGGAAGTGGAACTTGCTAAAATGGTCCAGGACGATTAGTATTCCGACATTTCCCGACTTGGTTCTGGGATATGGTCCTAACAGGTCAACGTACAACCGCTGGAATGGCCGGTCTGAGACTGTTTGTTGACCCATGGGAGGGCGGAGAACCCGATTTGGTGGCTTTGTAGTTCGACATGCTTCACAGGATAGGACGTAATTCCGGACTTGTTTATACATTTTTGGCCAAAACAGGTGACGTCGAATACGCTCTAGCGTTTTGCCGATTCCTCCATGAGCTGCTGTCGGCGCATCATGAGCCCGTCGAATAATTTCCTCCGTCAATTCCATAGGCACCCAAAGCTTCCATTGGTCAAGGTCCTGAGTGCTGTCTATTGAGGATGGGTCCAGACGAATGTATACATAATCCCCCTCTACTTTTACATTTGGGAGCTTGGATCGCTTTGTCTTGACCTCTTGCTTCAATAACGCATAGTCAGCGGAAGTAAATGCTGGAGATGTTAAATCAATCTCTGGCCTAACGTCATTTAACCCGCAAATTTCGTCCGAGTAAACTCGCGATAGGGCATCCGGTACAACATTGGCTGTGCCACGTCTATGACTTATGGAGAAAGTGAAGCATTGCAACTTTAGAGCCCGGCTAGCTCAGTCGGTAGAGCATGAGACTCTTAATCTCAGGGTCGTGGGTTCGGGCCCCACGTTGGGCGCCAATTTATGTAATGGTGTATATTTTCCCTAAGCAGCCTTTCCATTAGGCCAGTGTGTACGCCTAGCGGATGCGCTAGCTAGCTCGCCGGATTTGGGTGGGATCTTGGCCAAATAGCTGCTTATACCATCATAAATAATTTCCATGCGTACACCTCCCCCGCGACAAAATACGAACCTCCCCCTAGGTCCCACAACACCCGAACTCAATAATTAAATGATTAGACCTTCTTACTTTTCATTTCGCTTATCGTTTCTTTTTATTTTCAATCGAACTTAACCTAAACAATTTGCCCGATAGATACCGGCGATTTACACTAATCGCAAAAATAAATTCTATCATATACAGCGGCTTAATTCGAAAGTAAGCCTACAAACACCGTAGCATACTAAATTTGAAAGGCAAGTTATTATGCAAGTCGTCAGGTAACGCAACGACTTATAATATATAACAATATTGTAGTGATCTACGATCAACCAAGTGTCCTCCTACTGTAATACTATGCATGTATAATAATGTAAAGATAAATATTTATATATGTATACAGGTATATATATATGGTCCATTATACTCTCTATAGGTGCATACGTATTCGTAGCTGTGTAAGCATATAGTTGCTAAATATTAAAAGAAGGATATAATATATATATATATATGCATGTATATATTCATTTAAAATGGGTGCATACGTATTCGTAGCCGGGTAAATATATAAGTGCTAAATATTATGCAAAGAATATTATGATATTTATATAAATGCATGTATATAATCATTTAAATGGGTGCTGACGTAGTCGTAGCTGGGTAAGTATATAAGTGCTAAATATTATGCAAAGAATATTATGATATTTATATAAATGCATGTATATAATCATTTAAATGGGTGCATACGTAGTCGTAGCTGGGTAAGTATATAAGTGCTAAATATTATGCAAAGAATATTATGATATTTATATAAATGCATGTATATAATCATTTAAATGGGTGCTGACGTAGTCGTAGCTGGGTAAGTTCATAAGTGCTAAATATTATGATATTTATATAAATGCATGTATATAATCATTTAAATGGGTGCTGACGTAGTCGTAGCTGGGTAAGTATATAAGTGCTAAATATTATGCAAAGAATATTATGATATTTATATAAATGCATGTATATAATCCTTTAAATGGGTGCATACGTAGTCGTAGCTGGGTAAATACATAAGTGCTAAATATTATGCATAGAATATTATGATATTTATATAAATGCATGTATATAATCATTTAAATGGGTGCATACGTAGTCGAAGCTGGGTAAATACATAAGTGCTAAATATTATGCAAAGAATATTATGATATTTATATAAATGCATGTATATAATCATTTAAATGGGTGCATACGTAGTCGTAGCTGGGTAAGTACATAAGTGCTAAATATTATGCAAAGAATATTATGATATTTATATAAATGCATGTATATAATCATTTAAATGGGTGCTGATGATGCAAGATATGAGGCCAACACTATGGGAATCATGGTTCCCAGCCGATAATGACACTCCATACATGCTCGGATTACTATCTGTTGCCTCTCGCCGTTTCCGGAAATAATTAATGTGGGAATAAGTTGCGTCTTACTTCCAAAACGTTTGATGGTGTATACTTTTTCTTATTGGTGATGATGCGTATAAATATTAATATACTGGCTTAGGCACTGCCAGAACGGAGTGTGATTCGACGTGCAAAAAGGCGGCCTTCTGCCTTTCCGAAACCGTCTCTTGCTTGCTGATGGTTCAAGCTTCCAATGGAGTCCTCGTTCGTGTGCGTTGAGACGTTCGGACTGAGTGGTTTGCGCAATGAAGGCGTTTCTGCCTTCCCCCGACTTTCCGCACCGCGTAGCACCAGATAATGCAATATATAACTGAAATCTTTTGGACACTTACTCAGAGATAGAGAAGGGGCTCCTATAAAGTTGAGGTTAGTGCTTTTAGTGTGATTGACAATCCTGACCTCGTGGCAAATCTAATCCCACTAGATCCAGGCCATCCGGACATGAACCAGGATGTTTTCAATATATTTTGGATTTCTTTTAATTTCTCCTCCGATTCCGCTGAGTCGCACTGTTTCTGCACTGGTGGCCCCAATTCCCTAAAAATTTTCTTTAGCGATTTGCTTACTTACATATTAATGGCTATAGGCGTTTCGCCCAACCTTACCTATCTCTGATTTGTTCCTTTCCGGTATTCTTTCTTTCGTGTTTTCCCTGTTTTTCTTTCCTTTTTTTTTTTTTTTTCTTATCTTCTTTCGTATTAATATTAATTTGTGGATTAATATTTTATTTCGGCTTTCCGCAGCAACAGCGTGCCGGGTTTTTTTTCAATTTTTATTTCTTGCCCACTACGTCTTTGCGCTTCGGGTTCACCGATTAGAAGAAAGTAAAAAAAAAATCCACATACCCTGACCAGTCCTTCTTTCTGACAGCACCAGCCTATCATGCCGTGTGTGTGAGCGAGGTGACTACACGGTTGCTCAATTCGCAATAAATTTAGTGCATGATGCTTAATTACACTTGACTTGCCTTTCAGAGTTGTGGAGATTTTTTTTTTCTCAGTGAAGTGTGGCGCGTTGATATTGCACCGTCACATAGGTTGATTGCGGAAGCCCTTGGAGTTTCAGGTACCTTTGACCGTGATAGGGGCCTCGTTATATTTATTATAACAGCTAGTTGATCATTGATGACGACTAGATCATCACTTTTCGGTATAATTGGCGCGAGGTTATTAATTGTTGTGCCGCAACTGGCGGTGTTGTATGTCATTAGTTGCAGAGCGCATGATGTGGCTGAAGATGGCAGAAACACGTTGGTGTTGTGTCGCTACAGTTCCTCACCGCTAAGGTGTGATTGCGACACGTAGCTAAGATGCATTCTTCAAGGTGGAGAAATTAGTGACTGCGAGCTACTGGTAAAATAGTAATTTTCTTAACTCTAAACTTAGGAATAGGATATCTTATTAGAAAATATATTGCATTATTTTATTGTAAAATATTAATCTTAGCTGCTCGTTTTCTATTATAAAATTTATTTCATTACTGTCTAAGAGAATAGGGTTCAATATTCCAATTTTCGAATGTCATGGAAGTAATTACGTTATCTAATACTGTAATTATTGCCCTATTTCTATCTAAGAGTATGTCATAGGTGTGACCTGTGTTTATTTTATTGTCTCGTCCCTTAGCAATTGGTCAAGTTGGTGGCCTGCTTGATGTATCCAAAGTTTTCCCAAATTACGAGGTCACTGCCGGCCACAGGAATGTACCATTGGAATAGTCTATTAATCGTCCTGTTGATGCCGATGGATATATGGATATAAACAATTCTATGACAAGCCTCAAAACATACAAGAATTTTTTTTATTAAAACTAATTAGTTACGGTTAGGAATTATGTCGTTCATTCCTAGATTTTAAATTCAATTTTAATGAAGGTTTTCCTTATGGACCCTCCTCCCTCTTATGAGAACCGTTGTGCCTCAATCCTTTTCCACCTCTTCTCCAGTATAGAGGGGCGTAAGTTTATTTCCTAGTCTCCTATTATTTTTGAAGAGCCCCTTATCTCCTATAGGAAACTCCCTATACTCACTATTCCTATTGTGCGTTATTAACTCTTTATTTTGTGCGCTTTTTAATCGAAATGCTAGTTGTGCGTGGTCCTTTTTTGGACGAAAGACAGTAATGGGTTTCATCCCAGTCACTGTATGAATGGACCTGTTATATTCAGTCGTGGCAAGAAGGACTATTTAAAGTTTAAGGCTTCGCGATATTTCCATCAGTGTGCTATGGAATCGCTATACGTACTGTGCAGGGTTGGGGCATACGCGATGTCAATGTCGAAATGAATTGTTAATGCTGTGCGAATTTAGTGACTTTTCGTTATCACAATAAATTGTTTTTGTTCCGGAAAACATGTTGAGTAACTGTAGAAGCTGTGGTTTAACATCCAGTATCGTTCTAGACTTTATTGACTGTACTATCGCAAATTTTGAAAATTTGTCGATGCAAGTTGGTATGGGTGTCTGAGCAATAAGTTGCTTTTTCGGGTGGCGATCGTACTTCGCCTGAGAGCATACGCGACATTTTGCACCAAATTGCTTAGCCTTCTTTTCCATCTTTGGAAAAAGATAGTCCTCCAAAATATGCTTTACATTTTCTGAGGCTGCTCGATGTGCCCGATAATGTTCAGCCGCGATAATTTCTTGTTGTTCGTTCGGGTCTGATAAATCGATGACAAGTTTTTCCGTATGTCTGCAGTTTACGGTTGGAAAGAGTTTGATTAAGTTATGTTGAAATTGTGCCAATGTGTGCAAGTCACACTGTAGTGCGTTTACTACGTCTACCCTTACAGCCTCTTGTAGGAGTTTCATTAAGTCGTCCTTTGTTCGGAATGTAAGTGTCTTGTCTTCTTTCCAAAAATAATAAAGGTTCTTCTCTGTGGTTCTATGCCTTGTTCTACAATCTGATTACGGAAACAATTTACCGGCTTATCGGTTCTTTCATTTGTGTTGGTTGATGACTCTTCGCTGTGAATTGTCTCAACGCTCATATTATCTAAGGCATTTATGTGCTGACTAGAAAACGCATCAGCTACTACGTTTTCCTTACCTGGTTTGTAGATTAGTTTTGCATTGCATTCATCAATGAAAGCTTTCCATCTCTTAATTTTCGAGTTCTGATTTCTGTCCGAAATAGCAAAATTTAGCGGTTGGTGATCGGTGAAAACATTTAGTTTTGGCGCGCCGTAAAGATAGTTTCTAATCGTTTTCAATGCCTAGACAATAGCCAATAATTCTCTTTCATTGGTAGCAAAATGTTCTTCGCTACCGGACAAAGTACGACAGCACCAATAGCGTGACAGGATACGTTCGTAGTTAGGTCGAACGGTTTTGTAAAATCCGGGTACGTTAGCGTTACATCCTCGGATGCTAATATTTGTTTTGAAGTATTGATTTTTTGACTGTGCTGCAGTAACTCGGCCGTATTCTCCCCTCAGGATGTTTGACAGTGGTTTCGCTATTTTTGAAAAATCTCTTATAAAACAGCGATAGTATCCTGCCAATCCTAAAGATGACCTTAACCCCCTTAAAGTGGTGGGCTCCGGGAATTTCTAAATTATGTCGACGTTTTCTGGGCACGTTTTAATTCCCCCTTGTGAAACCAGGAATCCTAAATATTCGACTTCGGTTTGGGAAACATCTCTTCTCCCTTAACACATCATCTGTTGCCTTCAGGAAGATGCTGGGAGCGTTCTTTAGGCCGAAGGCTAGCCTGCAAAATACGTACTTCCCACTTTTAACGGAGAACGCAGTCTTTTCTCTATCGCGCTCTGAAAGCTTAATCTGATAGAAACCAGATTTAAGATCAAGTGTAGTAAAAAATTTGCTCCCAACAATATTGGACAAAATCCCTGTGATATCGGGAATCGGGTATTTGTCACTGATGGTTTTTTCATTTAGATTGCGAAAGTCTATTACCAATCGCTTTTTTTCTTGCCCAGTTTCATCAAAGCCTTTTTTCTTAACAACCCATATAGGGTTTTTGTATGGCGACCTAGACGGTCGAATGATGCCGTTTGCCAATATGTCCTGAATTACCTTATTTACGAAATCCGAAACGCCCAGTGGGTAAGGGTATAACCTTTAGTACACTGGGTCTTCATTCTCGGTGCGAATAGACGCCACCACGTTTGTATTGTTAGGAAGGGCCTCGTTGGGATCTGCAAATACTCCAAATTAATTGGTATTTGGAGAAAGCTTCTTGTAAATGCTTTGGAACTGATCTGGCGTGCAGTTGTAGGTAACTTATATGCTAGCTCGTATTGAATAAAATAATCTCCTTGCCAAAGTCTTGTATTTTGTGTTTGTCTTTAAATCGATAGACGCGTGAACTTTGTTCAACAAGTCCAAGCCAATTACACCATCGAATAATGTCAGATTGGGTAGTATGAAAAATGCTGCTACTACTCCAACAATTTTAACTCTGCATTTGTGTCTGATGGGGGTAACTCCGTGAATCGATTTTACCGAAAATTAATTTTGAACCGGTTGTATTCCTTTCAGCTCCGGTAGGGCCTTGATATTGCTCTTTGACGCCCCAGTGTCGACAAGGAGCTTGACCTCTTTCCATCCTATTGACCTTGAAATCCAAGGAAGGAGGGACTTTGCCCTAAAAAATTAAGTTCATCGTTCTCGATGCTATCCGCCGCTTGTTCCGCTTCTTTACCATACGTTGATTCCTTAGGTAAATCAGGCTCTTCGTTAGATGATTTATGCATTGTATCTTAGGTCCGGTGTAACATAACATAATTTACCCGATTTTCGTCAAATTTTATACACACATGTTTAATCCTATGAACTACGCTTTTTGTTAAAATTTGGAAGTTGCCCCAGGACCGATGGGCTCCCATTAATTTTTTTTAAAAATTACCCGATTTTCTTCAAATTTTATACACACGTGTATTTTATACGCATGTGTATCTCCGGATGGACAACATTTTTTGTAAAAATTTGGAAGTGATCGGGCCGGGGGTTCTCTAACAAAAATTTTAAAAAATTTATCCGATTTTATTCAAACTGCACATTGTGTATCCCCGATTAGAGAATTTACACGAAAAATTTTAATTTTTATGGAATGTTTTTATATTTACGTTACACAACAGCTAGTTATTTAAATTTCGACTTAATTTTCGCGGCCCCACGTTCGGCGCCAATTAAACGATTTGTTTCTAGTTTATTAACAATTTATTACAGCCGCTGGCTTGTTTGAAATGAGTATGAAAACTGAACTTACAATAATTTCGTAGCTTAAACCTAAGCCACCACTTTGCGCTGTGCTGCTGTTCCTCTGCCAACGTTTCCACTGCACTTTGCTGACTTAGCGGCTCGTGTAGAATATTTGTGCAACTTAGGTGCAACAACCTGTGTGAACGCTGAATGTGCTGACTTATCGGCTCGTGTAGAATATTTGGTTGCTTAGGTGCAACCAACCTGTGTGGATGTTGAATGTGGTGGTTGTCACGATAACTTACATTTCGTACAGACCCGGTTTGCTGAAATTTGCGCACAATTCTACCGATTGTGGACACATTTGGTCGATTATGCTGACCAAAAAAATCACGAAGTGCACGAAATGCATTTTGATTTGAACGCCCATTTTCGTAAAAGGCTTCAACAACCTTAACGCGCTGCTCAATTGTGTACCTCTCCATGGTTGAATTTTGTGAAACACTGAAACAAAGAAATGTCAAATTAAGTTGGGCAAAAAACTTGACGTTTAGGTGTGACTCACAATTAACATCGTACATTATGGTTGGACCACCCGGTACAAGTGCCGAAGTAGTAGAATGCCAAGACCGCAAAAAAGGGGCCAAGTATGGGTATTGAATCCATTAGCTATGCTGCAATCTTCTGAAATCACTGCATTATCGATGTATAAGCCTTGGATTATGGTAGATTTATTTCCTTTACCTAGTATATTGTTCACTACTTTCCATTCTTCCTTGATATTTCCCCTGCAACGATGGAATTGGTTTGTGAAATGCAGATCCCGAGCTTCTGCAACCAGTTGCTTGATTCTCTTACAAAGTGTTTCATAGGCTAGTTTAAGTCTTAGGTTTTGTGGATATCGTTTGCATTTTTTAGCTAGGACATTTTTCCTCCTAATTTGTTTAAGCAATTTTTGTGACATCCAGCTTTCAAAAATGTTGCGAGTTGGAGTGGGATATCGAAGTACATTTCTAAATATGATTTCTTAAAATCGAAATAAAGATGTCATAAGATTTAGATGGATCATTTTCAAGGAGAACAGGCGCCCTTTGTTCGACAGTAAGTCTTGCACGTAGCTTGTTGAAATCCGTTCTAGTTTTTTTTTGTATTATCATTGACTTGGTAATTAGAATCGATGACATTAGCATATAAGCTGCAGAAAAAGTGATCTGATATTTTATAACCAAGAACCTCCCCATTTAATAAGATATTATTTTTTTTATGACACCGTAAGAAGCTATGGTCAATGCAACTTCCTGTTAGGTTCGTTACCCGGATTGGTTCGTTAACAACACATTTTAGGCCGTGAAAATCCATGTAATAAGTGTATCGATACCGTAGTAGATGCTGATAGAAATTTATTTATCAAAGAAAGTTCCTAAAGTCACTTGATTCGTCTGGATTGCCACCACATCGTCTTTTACTTACAGTGGGATCTCCAATTATATTACTACGGAATCTCGACTCGCCAAAACTTTGCAACGCCACAAGACTGTGCGTAAAAAAGATGCTTGAAGCGACTATCTTGACAGAAAAGGGACAGTGTGAAACAGTTTTTATCCCACGGATAGCACTAATTTCGACGGATTTAACTTTTAAATTTAAAAGATTGCAATTTTCAGTAAAACTTGCGTTTTCGATGACGATAAATAAGTTTATTACTGTACTGAAGGGTATAGATTTGAGATCGCCATGTTTTTCCCACGGACAACTTTATTTTGCTTGTTTGGGTGGGTTCACCTAAGAATTTATTTATTCTTGCTCTTGATGGTGAAACTAAAAACATTGTATACAACCAAGTTTTGTCTTAAATAATTATGATGTATTTTTTTAAATTTTATTTTATAATTTCAATACTATTCGTATAGCTATAATTAAAAATACTTATTTTGTTAATAAAACCTGCATTTTACCTAATTACATAGATAGATATCCTTCTTTTTTCTACCCCTGCCTAATAGAAGATTGGGATGAATAACTAACTAGCTGGGCAACGCCGGATAATCAGCTACTACAATAACAAACACAAACACAACGAAAACCAGTAACTTGGTTATCCAATTAAAATCAATTAGCTAAGAAGTAGATTCCCGCTTAATTAAGTAGGGTGTTCTTGTAATATGAGACACAACACATTCTCACAAGAACTATACTTACACCCGCATTGCGCATTACGACTGGTGTGTTGAAGTCTCGCTCTAAGGTAAATTAGAATTAAGAAATCGCAGCTAGTTCATTGGTCCAACAATTAGCATAGGCAGAACAAAGTAATTTCTTACAATTATAGTGTAATTATTTATCCAATATTTTTTTATATATATTGGGGATAGTGTTAAGAGGAGGAAAAGAGGAGATCTCTGCTGGCCTTGAAAGTCTGTGGATAATTAAAAAGCGAAAATAAAGAGCTAGGCAAAGCATTCGACTTACAGGAGGCCTTTTTCTCAACCGTTAATTTTTTCATATTCATATCATATCATTGATAATAATTAAATATAAAAGCGGACTATAAGCAAAAAAAAAAAGCTGTCATCCATCAACAGAGGCGAATAACACAGAATGCTTCAGAAATGCATGTGGCCGCAATTATCTCTTACTGGTGGAAGTGCGATCAAACCTCCACGTGGTGGCCGATGGTAATTTTCCTCCAGTACAGGAAAAGCCTCATCCCTTTTAGGTTATCCCGACAAAACTAGAAAAGAATGGATATCAGATAGCACATGGAACACCATTCGTGAACGCCAATCCATCAAAGCAGAGCGGCCTCGGGTGCCGAGCGAAGCGCATTAGCGCTGAAGTATAGGGATCTGGACCAGCAAGTTAGCCGTTCAGCTAGGAACGACAAACGAGCATGGCTAAGCGACATCTCAACACAAGCACAGCAAGCCGCTGATAGCAGACAATATAGCACAGTCTGTTAAGGCAATATATGGCTCTTTAATCCTTATGGAGGAACAACAATAAGCCCGCTGGACAGAACATTTTAAGAATGTTTTGAATTGTACTTCGCCAGGCACGTTGGATGAGATAAGGACAACAATTCGTTCACTGCAATCAGGTAAAGCAGCAGGCAGTGACAACATCTACGCAGAACTCCTCCAAGCCAACGCCGAGTTAACTACGCAAACATTGCATGCGATATATCAAGATCTCTGGGAATCTGAATCCATTCCATCGTCGTTAAAAGAAGGCTTAATAATCAAACTCCCCAAGAAAGGTGATTTGAGCAATTGCGAAAACTGGACAGGAATTACACTGCTAAGCACCATAAGCAAACTGATCTCCTCTATAATAGCTAGGTGTTTACGCAATGCGTTAGAGCCAATTTTGAGAAATGAAGAAACAGGATTTCGCCCAAACCGTTCTTGTACTGATCAAATTAACACCCTGCGTATAATCATTGAACAGTCAGTTGAGTATCGCACTCCTCTGTATGTGGGTTTTGTAGATTTTAAACGGAGCTCTAACGCGACTCAACATGCCGCGTCATTCATAACGGTCATCTTGGCTCACCTTTCAACATCTACTCGGGAGTCAAGCAAGGTTGCACCCTCTCACCATTGCTTTTCACAATTGTCATCGACTGGGTGATGAAAATATTAACCCGTACTCTATCGGGTTTGTCATGGAATGTTTTTCACCGCCTAGAAGTCCTGGACTATGCCGATGATATCTGTCTCCTATCACAATCGCTAGGTGACATGGAGCGAAAATTAAACTCACTAGAACTCCACGCTAACAAAGTGGGTTTTACAATTAACGTTTTAAAAACAAAATTACTTCGCGTTAACGCTAGTGGAACATGTGATCTCTCGATTGACGGACATCAGATAAAGGAAGTCGATAAGTTTTGTTATTTGGGCAGCTGGATGTCAAAAATGGTGGTGCTGACTCGGATGTGTGCTCTCGTGTAAACAAGGCGCTAAATAACATCTGGAACTCCTCGCAAGTCTCCCGGAATCTAAAGCTAATGATCTCAGATCTAACGTTCTCTCAGTACCCTTGTATGGCTGCGAAACGTGGAATGTCACAGAGTCAATTGCGACGCGCCTCCAAGTTTTCGTCAACAAGTGCTTAAGGAGGATACTGAAAATAAGATGGCCGGACATTATCACCAATCAAGACTTGCGGAGAGTAACACAGCAGGAAGCAATCGCGATCACCATCAGACGACGAAAATGGAGCTGGATTGGCCACACTTTGAGAAAACCAGCGAACGACATTACGAAACTAGCGCTCGACTGGAATCCACAAGGAAGCCGTCCAGTTGGCCGTCCTAGCAAGACATGGAAAATGACAATAGAAGAGGAATCAAGATCCATGGGGACCGAGTGGCATCTTTTGAAACCTCAGGCGTTAAATCGAGTTCGTTGGTGGGCGTTTGTAGAAGTCCTATGCTCCCCCGCGGAGTTAAGGAAGTCCCTTAAAAGTAAGTTTGGCGCGGGGCCAATAAACTCGCCCGTTAAAAAACCATATTACGGAACCCCAAATCAGCCTCGGATTCACAGATGAACGACGACGACCAAGGCAACGAAAACGGCTAAACGATTTAAGAATTTTCTCATGGAACTGTATAGAGCTCGAGCTGCACAGCAAATAGCCGATAACCTGTCCAAATACAATACTGACATAACAGCAATTCAGGAGATGCTTTGGACGAGGAATGGTGTCTAACAAAAATAAGAATATGACATATATTACAGCTGTCATGCAAGACATCATGTGCTCGGGGTGGGGTTTCTAGTCAGCAAAAGAATGAAACCCACCGTTATCGGCTTTAAAGCAGTAAATGAAAGGCTATGCACCCTTCGCGTACGGGGCAGATTTAAAAACATAAGCCTCATAAACGTTCATGCACCTACAGAGGATTCCCCAGATGATGAAAAAGAAGAATTCTTTGAATCAGTCTATTTGGGACTCCATGCCTGAACTCAGTATGACGTAAAAATCATTCTTGGGGTTATGAATGCCAAAATAGGTAGGGAGCCAGTATTCAGGCAGTACATTGGAACCCATAGCTTACACGAGGACACTAAAGACAATGGACAACGAGTCATATAGACGGCAGCAAGCAATAATTTGGTCATTGCGAGTACAAGGTTTGCGCATAAAAATATTATGGGTATCTCCTGATGGAGCCACTCGCAACCAGATAGACCACGTGTTGGTATACCGCCGCCACAAATCGAACGTACCCAGGTGCCAACGTCGACTCGGACCACTATCTTTTTGGTATGGTGCCCCGAGCGCGGATTGCATCATCAAGAAAGACCGACCAGAAACAACTACGGTCAAGCGATAGGACTCGCCCTAAATGCAAGGAGAGTAAGTCCTGGTGCTAAGATGCCGGGCATAGAAGAGAAATGGACACCCCTTAAGAATACTGTCATTAGTACTGCTGACTCCATCTTAGGCAGTAGTCGTAGAGATCGGAACGACTGGTACGATGATGAATGTAAGCTAGCGAATGAACGTATAAATGTTGCGTACCGAGCAATGCAACAATCTTATAGAATATATATCATAGATGAATATAAAGAGCTCAGAAGATATGGAAAAACAGTTCACCGGCGAAAGAAAGCAGCTTGGAAGAAGAAGCTCGTCCGTGAATTAGAACAGTACAGAGATTAAGGACTGCACCAGGAGCGGAAGATTTACCAAAGAGTCTGCGGTATATGACGCAATATACACCGCTTTTTACATACTGCAAAGACAAAGAGGGTTATCTGATCGGCGATCTCAAAGGCATCTTAAAGTGATGGGAAGAGCACTTTCATGAGTTGCTTAATGGCCAGCCAACTGGGGAATTGAAGGCTCCACCAATGACCGAAGACCACACTATGCTGCTGCCACCAAGCATAGACGAAGTTAACAGAGCTATAAATCTCCGACAAGGGGATGGACTGGCCTGCGTCCTCTTCAACCTGACGTTGGAGAAAGTGATCTGAGCCTCTGACGTAACGGCGAGAGGAACAATCCTATATAAGTCAATTCAGATACTGGCTTACGCAGACAATATTGACATCGTTGGTAGAAACCATAGGGCTGTACAGGACGCTTTCATTCAGATTGAGAAGGCGGCACGAAATCTGGGGCTGCACATAAACGAGAGCAAAACAATGTACATGGTGGCCACGTCTGCGAGTAGAATATCCAACATTGGTCCCTCAATTCAAATAGTGGAGCGCGAATTTGAAGTAGTTTAATCCTTTAACTATCTCGGGTCAACTGTAGCAGCCGATAACAGCAAGAACCAGAAATACGCGCACGGTTGCTTAAAGCCAACAAAGCCAACTCTTCAAATCAAGGAACTTAACCATAACATCCAAACTGCTATATAAGACAATGGTCATACTAATACTTACATATGGATCCGAAACTTGGGTGTTTAGCAAAAAACATTCTGACCTCTTAGCGGCGTTCGAGAGAAAAGTCTTACAGAGAATTGTGGCCGATTCCATAGACTCTATAATGATGAGATCTACGAGAGTTACCGCGATGTCTACATCGTGAAGATAATTAAACTCGGTAGGCTTCGGTGGGCAGGACACCTAGCTCGCATGAGCGAAGATGATCCTGGTCGAAAAGTCCTTTGCGGTAAGATTTATGGAACACGACAGCGAGGCCGGCCAAGCCTACGCTGGAAGGACACCGTAGACCAAGACGCCCAGAGTTTAGGGATGCCAAACTTGATGACATCGGCTCGAAATCGGGACCGGTGGAGAGATATTTTGCGGGATGCGGGATGGACACCGGTTGTACAGCCAAATATGATGATAATGATAAGCAAAATATGTTGAAAATTTAGTAAAACCTATTTTTTCCAGAGAACACAAAAAGTAACATTTTACGATGATCGAATTTTTAAAATTAAAGGACGAAAAAATTAAAGAATAACTACTTTTTTAACTGTTATATTTTGTAACAATGTTAGATAATAAAAATACATTTTTTATTTAAAACGTTTAAAACAAATATTGTGCGCAGTAGTTTGCTTTGATCAGAAACAAATTGCAAACTCGCGTTAAATTTTTTTTTGTGATTTGTTGTAATTTTTTTTTTTAATTTGTCAATGTTCATCCAGTTCTGAGCTATGTTTAAAGTTACATATCCCTGGCTTAATGGAAAGTTAGTTTAAAATCAATTACAAAATTCCACCCGCACAGACAGACATACACGAAAGCAAGCTAATAAAAACGTTATAAAATGTGATAAAAAAAAGATTAATTCTTGGCTTGGCGGCTTGATCAGCACTAAGGACACGAAAATTCAGCTAGGTAAATTTTATAGTTTTTCTTCCAAATGCATAGTTCTTTTTTTCCTTTATAGTTTGTTGAAACACGTGATTGTTTTCATGGAACATGTTCCAACTTATTACTATTACATTTTATTTCCTTGAAACAATTCCAAACTAATTTCTTCCTCGTAGTTTGTCTGGTCGCCTGGCGGTTCTTCAAATAACTTTTCTCTATCTACGTACGTACTTCTAATTATCCTTCAATAAAATTTGGATGCGTTTTGGTTCATTTTCTCCTTATTAAATTAAATTAAAAACAACCCATAAAAATTAAAACTGTTCATAAAAATTCTCTAATAGGATATACACATGTGTGCAAAGTTTGAATAAAATCGGGTTAATTTAAAAAAAAATATGAGAACCTAACTGAATAGAGAAAAAAACAACGCATAAAAATTTAAATTTTTCATGTAAATTCTGCAATACCCAAAAATATACTGAATTCCACTATAAATGCTGAAAAAAAACACATGGGAAGCACTGCAACCCAACTACAATACAACCCCACTTTTAAGAAATTCGGGTACTTATTTTTATAAAATTTGTATGAGTGCCCGCCGACCCTGGGGCCCGATCACTTCCAAATTTTTACAAGAAGTAAATTTTTTAAAAAATTTCCCTCAAGGCCACCTTAGGACCACCTCACCGATCTAAAGACCTATTTAGAAACCTCTCGAACCCTCTTGAAGAACCTTTAGACCCATCAAAACCCTCTCAAGATCCCACTAACGACCGTATCAACCCCCCCCCCCCCCACAAGACCCCCTCAAGACCACAAAGACCCCCTCAATTCTACACTGAAGACCCTCACAAAAACTCTTCAAGACTCCCCTAAAGACCCCCAAGACCACCCAAAGACCCCCTCAAGACTCTCTCAAAACCACCCCTAGACCACCTAAGGAACCCCTCAAGACACTTAATATTTCCTTAAAAAAACCTCTTAAGACCCCCTCAAAAACAACTCAAGAACCCTGAAAGTCCCCTCAAGACCCTTCTCAAAATCACTTAAAGACCCGCAAGACTCTCTTCAATAACAGCTCAAGACCCACTTAAGACCTCCTTAAGACCCCTTAAAACCCTCTAAAGAAGCCCCAAAACCCCCTAAACACCCCCTCAACTCCCACTCAAGCCTTTCAAAACCCCATCAAGACCCTCCTCGAGACCACCTAAAAATACCCCTTGAAGACCCCCTCAAGACCTCCTCAAGACTCCCTCAAGACCACTTCAAGTCCCTCTGAAGACAACCTCAAGACCCCACTAAAGACTCTCTTTCAACGCCCCTCAAGACCATCACAAGACCGCTTCAAGACCCCCTCAAGTCCACCTCAAGCCCCTCCTTTAGACCCACGTAAGGACCCCAAAAGTCCCCCCTTAAAGCTCCCTCAAAACATTACTCAAGACCCTCTTAAAACAACATCAATACCACCGACTAACTCAAGACAACCCAAGACCCTTCAAGACCCCGCAAGACCCCTCAAGACTCCCCTCAGGACCCTCTTACAACCTCCTTAAGACCCTTAAGGCCACTTTAAGGTTCCTGAAGACCCATCAAGAACCACTTAACAAGACGCCCTCAATGCCACCCTAAATCCAACTCAAGATTTCACTTAAGACCCTGTTAAAATCACCTCAAGATCCCTTAAGACCTCCTCAACACCACCATTAAGACTCTTAAGACCCTCTCAAGACACCCCTTATGACCCGCCCTGAAAAATCTTCCACAAAAACGCTTACGACACTGGCAATTCAGCATGACATAAAAAACCGACAAACCGACAAATATAAACGCATTTCATAAAAGGATACGAGAAACACAACTGCATACTGTAACTTTTCTATTATGTCGTTTTTTCACCCTTTTCGAAATCTACGATTTCGGAAATACGATTTTTTCTCGGCAAATCGGACATGAAAGACGAGAATCGTTTGTTACATTGTTTTACTACAAGTGTTGTTGTTTTAGTAAAAAAAAACAACCCATAAAAATTAAAATTTTTCGTTTAAATTCTCTAATCGCAATGTTTAATTAAAATCGGATTACTTTTTAAAAAAATTTATATGGGAGAACCTAGGCCCTAGGTCCTGGTCACATTCAAATTTTTACAGAAACTTTTGTCCATCGGAGATACACATTTGTTTGAAGAAAATCGAGTTTATTTTAAATAAATTTAAATGAGAGCCTCTCGGCCTTCCTAATTTTTACAAAAAGAGTATATAAAATTGGAAGAAAATCAGGTACATTTTTTAAAAAATTGGTTTGAGAGCACCTGAACCCGGCGCACGATCACTACCAAATTTTTACAAAAGTTTTATTCATCGGAGATACACATCTGCAAAAAAATTTAAGAAAATAGGTTATATTTTTTAAATATTTGGTTTCATCGTTTGGGTTTTTTATGGAACTTGACAGCAAAAAAATTAATCTGCGCCGCATTTTTCGTCAATCCGAATTCAACATTTATCATCATATTTGGCTCTACAACCGGTGTCCAGTCCTGGCATCCCGCAAAAAATCTCCTCACCGGTCCCGATTTCGAACCGATGTCATCCAGTTTGGCATCCCTAAACTCTGGGCGTCCTGGTCTACATCGCGGTAACGCTCGTAAATCTCATCATTATAGAGTCTACGGAATCGTCCTTACTCACATACGGGGCCAACAATTCTACTTAAGACTTTTCTCTCGAACGCCGCTAAGAGGTCAGAATGCTTTTTGCTAAGCACCCAAGTTTCGGACCCATATGTAAGTATTGGTATGACCATTGTCTTATATAGCAGCAGCTTGGATGTTATGGGTAAGTTCCTTCATTCGAAGAGTCGTGACAGACTATAGTAGGCTTTGTTGGCTTTAAGCAACCGTGCGCGTATTTCTGGTTCCATGCTGTTATCGGCTGCTACACTTGACCCGAGATAGTTAAAGGATTGCACTACTTCAAATTCGCGCTCCACTATTTGAATTGAGGGACCAATGTTGGATATTCTACTCGCAGACGTGGCCACCATGTACATTGTTATGCTCTCATTTATGTGCAGCCCCAGATTTCGTACCGCCTGCTCGATCTGAATTAAAGCTTCCTGTACAACCCTTCGGTTTCTACCAACAATGTCAATATCGTCTGCGTAAGCCAGTATCTGAATTGACTTATATAGGATTGTTCCTCTCGCCGTTACGTCAGAGTCTCGGATCACTTTCTCCAACGTCAGGTTGAAGAGGACGCAGGCCAGTCCATCCCCTTGACGGAGCCCGTTATAGATGTTGAATGGACTTTATAGTGATCCTGATATTTTTACTTGGCTTATAGCATTGCTGATGGTCAACCTACATAGTCTTTTCAGTTTATTTGGGATGCCGGATTCTCTCATGGCTTTATAAAGTTCAACTCTGGCTATGCTATCATAGGCGGCTTTAAAGTCTATAAAAAGATGTTGTAGTGAGTTTTGAAACTCTGGACATTACCTTAGAGTCTCGAATCACTTTCTCCAACGCCAGGTTGAAGAGGGCTCAGGCCAGTCCATCTCCTTATGGGAGCCGGTTATAGATGTTGAATAGTCTTGATAGTAATCCGGATATTTTTAATTGCCTTACAACATTGGTCATGGTCAACCTACATAGTCGTGTCAGTTTATTTGGAATGCCAAATCCTCTCATTGCTTTATAAAGTTCTATTCTGGCTATGCTATCATAGGTGGCTTTTAAGTATATAAAAAGATGGTATAGTGAGTTTTGAAACTCTAGACATTTTTCTTTCACCTGCCTAAGGGTGTAAATCTGTTCAGTTGTTGATTTGCCTGGAATGAATGCAATGGAGCAATGCGTATGTATGGGGCAAAGGATGCCTCTTCGCCGGTCTTCTGGCGTCGCTTCTTCCTCCCACTTGCCCTATTATTTCATGAATTGCTTGGTGTATTGTGGGGAATTCAACATTAACCATATACAAAAACATAACGGTAAGGTCTGGGAGACTTATACGCACCAGCGGTATAGAGTTAACAGTACCACCGAAGATGGGATTTAGGGTAAACTGATCGGCATTTAGGGAACTATGAGTATCGTGGATGAATTTATGAAGTGGGGGCAAATAATTGGTTATTTCTCTTGAGTGCCGCTGGTGGTACAAGCCATAAAATAGTGATAAGCAAAAAACATTCCTGTGGTGCTCAGCGAATCTATTGACTTCGTACTGTTTTCATCATCAATAAATTTTAAAGCTCGGTTTTGTATTCTATTTAGCAGATGCAGGGTAGTTTAAGGTATACCTGACCAGCTAAGACACTTGTACATACTCATGATTAGAGTGAATGAACGCCTTGTAAATGGTAGCTAGATGAGAGAGAGAGAGAGAAATATTTCCTGCTAATGCCTAGACTAGACTAGATGGGTATACATATAAGGAAAACAGCAAAAAAAAACAATTTAATTTTAAACGATGCCATAGGCAAAGGACAATTTTGTTTAAAAAATATAAATACAAATAAAACTGTATTGAATGTGCATAATAGCAAAGATGCGGACAAAATAAAAAATATACTTAACGAGACAAAGATTGAATTTTTTACATATACGGCCAAAGACAAAAGAAATCATACATTTTTAATAAAAGGGTTGAATGTTGAACACACACCAGAAGAAGTATTAGAAGAATTACAAAATAACAAATAATAACAAATCGTCAAATCAAAACGCGAGAACATAACATTTTAGTTGTACAGCTATCTCCAGACAGCAAAGTATAAAATGTACGAAATTTAAGTTATGTCAGAGGTCATGTCGTGACTTTTGAAAAGATTCATAGAACAATTCGGACATACTTCTGCGAACTGTAATATAGAATTCCGGGTTTTTTTTTTATAGAGACTTATTGCCAAGGGATGACTCCCTGAATGACTTACGTCACGGCAATAAGTTGGGCTAAGCCCTTTATTAAATTCAAAATAAAATAAAAATCGAAGGAATGTGATTTACAATATATCACATTCCTTACGTTTGTAGCCGGTTTCAATTTATTTTCTCAGAATTCTCCCTGATTCATTGGAAAAGCAATACGGAATGCGAACACGAATTTAGAACGACGCGAGTCCAAATACTTTTATCAATGAATCATGGTCAGGGAAAACTACAAAAAACCTTGACCAAGGAAATATTACAAATATTTGAAAAATATAAAAAATACTGATAAACAATTTTTTTTTTTTATATATATTAAGAAACAACTTATGAATACTTTAACCATCATCATTCAAGAAGTTGTTAACGGCTAATTTAAACGCCTGCAGATTATAAGATTCTGGAAACACGTGTTCCACCAATTGATTCCACATCGAAGAGACTCTCGGAAAAAAGGAGGATTTAAAGTGTTGGGTTCCACATGAAAAAAGTTTTAAGGCAAATCTATGTTGATTGCACCTTAAACGAGTGTTTACGTTACTGAGAAAAGGCCCAGGAACTAGAGAACGGGTTTCTAAAGAACATTTACCGTTGTAAAATTTATAGAAAACAGATAAAGCTCCTACATTTTGTCTGTGCTCCAAAGTATCAAGAGACGAAGTAATGGTTACATCGTTTATCAAACGGATAAATCTGTTCTGAACACCATCAAGAACCAAATGCGATCTTGGAGCACCACCCCATATGAATTAAATTATAAAATTGGTCTAACATAAGATTTATATAATCTTAACACTTCAGAGGGAGTGAAGTAGAAGTTACAACGTCTTATGAAGCCTAAACATTAGCTAGCTCTTTTTGAAATTTCATAAATATGTTCTTTCCAGGAAAGATCACTTGATACTTTTAAACCTAACAACTTAAGTGAACCAGATCTCGCAATAGAGGTACCATTAAAAACAGGAGGAACATAATGTTGAGTTGTCTTCTGAGAAAAAAAGCAAGACTGGAATTTAATTGGGTTAAATTCTACTCTGTTAGAAATGCCCCAATCATGAATGATTTGAATATTAGACAGAATAGTCAAATTCATTAATTCACGCGAACCATTCAAGCGAGAATTGCATTCTTTTTGATTGTCAAACTCAATGGAGGCCGATAGTGTTGTATCATCAGCAAATGAATGGATATCACAGGTTGTAGAAGAAAACAGGTCGTTGATATATATCAAGAAGAGCGTGGGAGACAAGGATGATCCTTGAGGCACGCCAGCATTGATCCCATGTGAATCTGAAGATATACCATTTAATACAACTTTTATTTTACGGTTCCATAAATAATTATCAATCCATGTAATGAGAGAGGAGTGTAAATTCAGCGCACGAATCTTATTAATAAGACAATCATGCCATACTCTATCAAAAGCTTTAGCAATATCTAAGGAAACAACGCTTGATTCACCTAGGTTTTCAATGCTTCGCTCCAAACAATGAGTTATGCACGTCATTAGTTCGCCTGAAGATCGATTTTTACGAAATCCATACTGCACATCGGATAAAAGAACATTCGAATCCAGATAGTTCATTAGTCTGAAATTAACGATAGATTCCATTACCTTCTATAGAACCGACAACAAAGCAATAGGTCGGTAGTTCGTAGGTGCCGATTTATCACCTTTTTTCGGAACGCGTTGAATATTTGCTATTTTCCAAAATGATGGAAAAACACCTGTCTTCATTGAGAGATGAAACAATTTGCTAAGCGGTTTTGCCAAAGTAAGATGACAACTTTTCAATACTAATGGCGGAATACCGTCGGGGCCAGTCGCTTTATTGGGGTCAAGTTCTTTCAGAATCTTTGAAACAACCCGTTTCCGAAAATAGATTTTAGACATACCTGGGCCTAGATTCGGGAGAATTGGGGGCTTTGATTAGTTAAAGGAAGAGTAGACGCACCAGCGAAATGAGAAGCTAAGAGATTAGCTTTCTCAATATTAGTTCTATAATGAATACCATTATGAAATAAAGAAGGAATAGACGAAGTATTGTCTGCAAAGTTTCTTTTAACCAATGCAGCAAACGACCAAAAACTTCGACTGTTTGAATCAGAATCCAAAATTTTTCGCATGCTATCTCGAATCTTAAGGTCATATATTATTTTAAACCTTTTCAATATAGCGTTTGATCTATTTCTAGCTATTCGAAACATTACAAGGTTTTCTTCAGAACGTAGTCCAAATGGGCTGCTTTTTTACACACGACTGCTGACCTGCAATGTTCGTTAAACCATTTATTTTTATGAGTATTTTTCTTTTTAAATTAAGAAGGAATGCAATTTTTCATTCCTAGCAAAATGGTTGACGTGATAAGTTGTGATGCTTCATCAGCATTATTGCTGGAAAAACAGGTTGACCAATCAAATGAGCTATAAAATTGGTTCAGGAGCTCCCAGTTAGCATTTTTATAGTGCCAGAGTAGCCTTTTACTTGTAGTCTCTATAAGGGCTGGTGATATTGAAAATTTGGCTACTATCAAAGCATGGTCAGAAAGACCTAATGGAGCAGATACATCAATTGAATATTTATCAGGCATAGTTGTAAGAAATAACTCTAAAAGGTGAGGTGATTGACCAGTTGTATCGGGATACCTAGTTGGCTTATCAACGATTTGGGTGAAAAGATTAACATTTGAAAATAGTTCAGCGGTTTCACCTGATCGATCTCTACCATTCGAATAGGTCAACCATGAATCATTGTGGACATTAAAATCACCCAAGACTACCAATTCTGATGTTGGTGATGATTGGTAAATCTTGTCTATTGTGTCTGATAAGTAATTAAACTCAATATTAGTGTCATCAGGTGACAAATTAGGACTACGATAAAGGGAACAAATAAATATCGAATGGTTTGAAATTACAGATTTAGATTAAGATTAAGATATTTTATTAAACATTTAGATATTATACAATTTTGACTTAAAAACTAAACTTATAACTATTATTATTAAGTGTCGGCTCAACAATAGGGGCCCGACGTATTTACATTGTCTTTTTTTTGGATTGCTTATTATTAAACAATATTTTTTACTACTTAATCTACTACATGTTTATTTTTAAAGCAATTTAATTTTAAACGATAAATTTTAAAATAAAATAAAAATGAAGAATAATATTAAAGGGGGTATAAACAGGGCGATCTTCAGCCTCTGTAATGTTGATTGCTGGCCTTCTCGTAGAAGGAAACGTCTTGATTATTAAAGATGTCGTCAAATCTAGCATCTGTGAATCCTCTGATGTTTATATAGCGGTGGCTTGGCTCGATTTCTTCGATTCTCAGTCCTTGCATCTCCGGACTTGGATGTGTTTCCAACCCATCAACGAATTTCTTTGCCATTCGGAACAAGTGGTCGGTTATGGGCAGCAGACCTGCCGCGTCGTAAAGCCTTGCACTCGAGACAAACTTATAGCTGTTTGGCACCCTCCAGAGTCCTGTACAGATCCTAAGTACCTTCCTTTCAAATAGGGAGATCTTCTTCATCGTTGTTGGTGAGACGGTGAACCATATGGGATAGCCATAGGTTATCACTGGCCTGATGAGCTGCTTGTAGATGAGCAGCCTGGTGTTGTTTGACAGTCCGTTTCGCCTTCGTAGAAGCGGGTGCACCAAATGAAGGGCGTAATTAGCCTTTTTCAACGTTTTATCGATGTGGGCATTAAACTTGAGCCTCTCGGTGAAGTTTATTCCCAGGTACTTCGTCTCTGATTGGGTTTTTATAACTGTGTTGTCTGGAAGGGTGATTTTTAAGGCTCTGCAACGACTTGCGATTTTTCTTATCCTTGTTTCGGTTGCTGGTACTCGGAAGCAGATGAGTTCCGTTTTATTGGCGTTGATCTTTAGTCCCCACTTCAGGTAGTAGTCCCAAAGATTTCTGAGGTGTTCCTCCACTCTTCGGGCAGCTATCTCGGGAGAGCGGGAAACTGCATACGTTATGGAGTCATCCGCGAAGAGCATAGTCCTTGTTCCGGCTGTATTTGTGGGTTGATCCGCCGTGAAGATGCTATACAGGATTGGTCCAAGTCTGGAACCTTGAGGAACTCCGGCTTTAATCCTTTTCCTTGTCGATGGGCGGTCGTACACCTGTACAAAGAAGACCCTGTTAAAAAGAAAATTTTTAATTATTTTTACAATATAATTGGGGAAACCAAAACTAATAAGCTTGTACAGTAGCCCGTTTATCCAGACACTATCGAAAGGGTTTGAAATTACAATTTCAATCCATATCGTATTGAACATTGGATTACTGTTTGGAATATTAAAATTAGGTACACTAAAACTGATGTCTTCTCGTATAAATAAAATAACCCCACGATGAGGAACCAAACAGTCGACACGATAATACCCCTGACATTGAAAATCATTTGGGGTACCCATATAAGAAGCCTGCGTTTCACATAAACTTAGAACCGCAGGTTTATTCGCGTCAAGATGTGCTACGATCGAGTTGAAATTACTTTTAATGCCGCGAATATTTGTGAAATGAATTTCAAAATAAGAGTTCATTTTACAAATTAAAAATACCGAACCCGTCAAGATAATGAAAATATACGTAAAATAAGATAATAATAAAATAAAAAATCAAAAAATATTATAAATAACAATAATAAGAAGAATTTCTACGAACCAACCACTCAACAGTAAAAACGTTGAAATGCCAGAATTCACATGGGCCGGGAGAGTGCCTAATCCAAAAAGATATAGGAAAGTAACAGTTGTTCTGTGTGCTATGCAGCAAAGCTGGACATTCAGTCTCCTGGCGCGGCGGTGAGGTTTACAAAAACCTTCAAGAGCGACTCCAATAAATAAAGGGGGAGCCCAACAAAAAGCTGCAAAAAAAATCATATCGAAAATTTTGTTCAAATGGGGTATCATTTGCCGACAAGGTCAGAAGCGCCAATGGCTCACGAACTGTTTCACATTCTTTAAGCGAAAAGAGAATAAAGTAAATAACTTAGCCAAGATCATAGCGGCACAAACAGCCCAAATTACGGCGGTTTTAAATGTGCTACGCTCCCTGAGTCTGAATGTTTAGGCTGCGTGGCAGAGCTTAGACTTAGTTTTACATTTATGACGTTAGATATTTTAAGTGTAGTTTTAGGTAGTTTTTTAAGTTTTTGGTTTATAAGATATGTTATGAGAATATTTCACAAATTTTTATTCTCTAAATGGAAATTTGCTATAGAAAAAAATAAACAAATAAATTAAATATTGTTAGATTTAAGAAAAAAAAAAGATATAGAATGTGGTAAAAACCAACGTAGGTTAATTAACTAGTTTAAGATAATATATTTATTACTAACAATAGTCTTAGAAACAATGTTCTTTTGTTATATAAATGGATTAAAAGAAAACCTTGTTGGTGACAGTGAATATTTGGTAGTTCCAACGAATCTTATTGTTAATACTCATACCAAGTTTTTTGGTTAAAAAATAAAAAACAACCCATACAAATTCAAATTTTTCATGTAAATTTTCTAATAGGAGATGTTAAAATTTGAAGAAGATCAGGCTAATTTTTAAAAAATTTACATGGACACCCCACGGGTCTCAGGGCCCTATCACTCCAACAAATTTACAAAAAGCCTGTCCATCAGTGATACACATGTGTTAAAAATCATTGAATAAAATCGAGCTAATTTTAAAAAAATTTATGCGGGCACCCTTAGGGCCTCAGGGCCCGTTCACTCCAAAAACTTTACAAAAAATGTTTTTCATCGGAGATACACAGGCGTAAAGAATTTGAAGAAAATCGGGTTAATTTTTTTGAAAAATTTATATGGTGCCCCAAAATTTTTGCAAAAAGTGTTGTCCATCAGAGATACACATTTGTATAAAATTTGAAGAAAATCGGGCTAATTTTTTTAAAAAAAAATTATGGGGTCCCACGAACCCGGGGCCCGGGGTCTCCAAAATTTTTACAAAAAGTGTTGTTTATCAGACATACACATGTGTATAAAATTTGAAGAAAATCGAATAAAATTTTGTAAAATATTTGTATAGGAGCCCCCCGACCCAGTGGCCCGACGGTCCTCAAATAGAAAGTGTTGTGTCCGGAAATACACATGTGTGCAAAATTTCAATAAAATCGGGCTTTGGGAAGTGGGTTAAAAATTGATCACAAGATTCCACGACAGACGACCGACGACCGACCCACGGGCAAGTGAAGTTAATATAGTGAATTTAATAATGGATGGTATTTTGATTCGCTTGAACGACAGGAGACAGCATTGGTTTTTGGAAGCTTTAAATTCTAGTTTATGTTGTCCCCATGTTATTATGCTTTCCAAGAAAGAATTCAACGTGCCTTAAATACGTAGTTGTTTCAGGGGAAGGGACTATCCCCAAAATTATATGGAAGTGGCAGTATATTTGGGGAAATATATACACTTGAAACCGTCCAAAACAAATTGTATAGAGCGGTCCAAAAGATTGCTTCTAATCTAATGAAGCAGTTTAGATTTGACTCCATAAGCACTAATTTTCGACACACTCTGTCACCTTGGAAATATCCTTTGCCTTCAACAAATTGATGAATAGACTGGTTCCACTGTTCGGTGAGATATGCCATTAAATCACTAGTAGAACTTTTCTGACGTACGAAATGTTTTTTAACTTAATGGAAAGAGTCCAGAAGAAGATGATAGATGACAAAGCTTAAGCAATGGTAATGCCAGCTTTAACACATCTTCAGAACTAATGGGGAAATACCAGCTGGCCCAACGGATGTATGTATATGTTGAGATCACTTCAAACTTTACAAAAGTGAATCTGCCTCATATAGTGTTCAATACTCCGAGGTACAGGCGGAAGCAACGCACAATATGAAAGAGTGTGGCTAGATGCAAAATGCCTAGCCTGCATTAGAGCTTACAATTGAAACGTTGGAGCTGATGACGAGGAAGTATTTTTTATTCTTCTAACGAATGTCCAAAAATTGTTCCACCTTTGGGACATTGTAGAAATTTCCTCAATTTTTGGTCATTCGCGAATTTTAATCGCCGAAGGTTTTTGGCATTGCAATCATTTCTGGCTCGTTTTCTTTTTAAAAACTTTTATTTACCTTGACTTGACCCCTTTTTGTTTGTATTGTTGATTACTTTGATGTTCTTTTAAACCACATTCCACACATCCTAGAGAGCTGAAATTTTGAGACTGTCTAAGTCCAAAATAGCATTTTTTATATTCTGTGTATGGTGCGTGTGATGGGTTGAAATTCCGCCATTTTATCGTTTTTAACCACCTTTCGCACGACGATTTTGTGAATGGCTCAATGTGGACCAATTTTGATATGCATTGTGTGACGCGTAGTTTTCTTACATAAACTTGTTTTATTCGGATTTCATCATGCTTTTGCTTTGCTTCTATCCAGCTCGAATAATACCTGTTGATGCACAAGCCTTTTTGTGCTGTTGTAAAATTAAAACATTCACGACAAGATATTGATGTTGTAGAATAAACCAAAACTTCAGGAAAAGGCAAAGCGAAAAGGAAAACACGATGATGAATTTTTGTCTCGATTTATTTCTTTCCAAAAAAATACAGCGTTCGATCGCACAAAAGTGAAAAAGGAAGTGAAGTTAAAACACATGACAGATTGTCAAAAAAAAAAAAAAGAGAAAAGTAATAGACGAGTATGCTCGTATGAGCGCATTTAGATTAATGTAGTAGCGGTAGGTGCGTTTATTGCGTTGGTTGTCTTTGCTCCGACATTCTCCCCGCCTTGAAACGTCCTATTCGTTTCAATGTTGTCTTGAGGTAGCTTTGTCTTCACATTTGCGACTCGTACGAGCCCATAACTACCGGTAAAGGTTTCAATCACTCGGCCGAGTTTCCATTTAAGTGGCGGTGGATTTTCCTTTTTGAGCACTACCAACTCCCCAACAGCGAGGTTGCGTGTTGGTGTGGTCCATTTATGACGTTGCTGGAGGGATCGCAAGTATTCCGTAGACCATCGATTCCAAAACGCGCGATGTTGGAATTCAATTTGTTTCCAGGTATCGAGAGGAGGCCGGTGAGGTAGATCACGCATTGGTAGAGCTTTAAGTGGCCGCCCAATCAAAAAATGTCCCGGCGTTAGACAGTCGATGTCATCAATGCTGTTAGTGAGTGGTCCTAGTGGTCGAGAATTAAGAACCGCCTCCACTTCTTTGATTAGCGTAAGCAGTTGCTCGTAGGTAAATTTGGCAACACCAATTGTGGGCGCAGATGAAACTTGGCGAGTTTTACACCTGCCTCATGAAAGCCACCAAAATGAGGTGTGCCTGGCGGCATAAATTTCCACTCGATTTGTTCATCCTGACACATTAATTGCACCTGTTCCTTTAATTGTTGAGATGTGAGCAATGCATACAATTCGCGCAACTCTGAATTAGCACCAATAAAATTCGTACCATTGTCAGAGAACACACGTCGGCAGAGTCCTCTATTGGCTACGAAACGTTTGAAGCAGCCCATGAATGCTTGTGTGCTCAGGTCCGATGCTAATTCCAAATGGATTGCCTTTATGACGAAGCAAATGAACAAACAAAGATATGTCTTCGTCGGTGGCTTGCCCCTGATGCGATGATGGACAAAAAATGGTCCAGCAAAGTCTACACCCACTGTGTAGAATGGTGGCGTTGCAATTACACGTTCTGGTGGTAAGTCTCCCATTTGTTGAGTCATCGGAATCGGTCGGGCACGAAAGCATTCCATGCATTCTCGAACAATCTTCTTGCATACAGTTGTACCATAGAGTAGCCAATAAAGCTGGCGAACGGCAGCTAGTAATGCTCGTGGACCGGCATGTAACAATTTCCTATGGTAGAAATTAATTAATGTTAGTGTAAACTGGTGTGTATTTGATAATAAAATGGGATGTTTTGAAGTGTAGGGCAAGGCGGTATGTTGAAGACGCCCCCCAACACGAATGATGTGATGAGTATCCAAAAATAGAGATAGTGAGCGAGGATGGGGTCGCCTTACAATGAAATTCACTTTTTGCAACCCATTGTACTCATCAGGAAAGGATTCTTGCTGTACAAATCTGATGATCGTATGAAGTGCTCGATCTAGTTCTTCCAATGTAAGCGGCCCGCTTATTTTGAACTTCGGCTGGAATCTCAAGCGTAACATATATGCAATAACTCGTCGAAGTTTTCGGAAGTCCTTTTAATATTTTATGTCTGTCAAGATATTTGAAGTTGCGGTTGAAACGACTGAGACAGTTGTCGGTTTCTTCATCTCGGACAAATTATCAGGTAGTGGAAATTTTTCACGGAGCGTCGGCCAACACGCGGGTTCCTATGGCAGAAATGAAGGTCTCTGAGTCCAAAGATCAGATTGCATAAACCTTTCAGGCACCACTCCTCGAGAAATCAGATCTGCTGGATTACAATCGGTCGGTACATGCAGCCAATTTTCCTTCGTTGACCTTTACTGTATGGCAGTGACACGATTCGCGACGAATGTCTTCCATTTAGATGGGCAGGATTTAATCCAATGGAGCGTGATCTTTGAATCAGACCAATAAAACGTATCGTCGACATCAAAATTTAAAATTTGGTGAATTTTGTGCGCTAGTTGAGTCAGGAGGACTGCCGCACATAACTCTAGTCGAAGTAAAGTTGTCCTTTGTAGTGGAGCTACACGGGATTTAGAGCACATTAGCTTGACGGAGACCTTACCATCAGGTGTCGAACTGCGGAGGAAAAGAACTGCCCCATAAGCACGCTCACTAGCATCGGCAAATCCATGTATTTGGATACTGTGTGTATTGTCCGAACTGAATAGATGACGGTCGATGGTAAACTTATTAAGTAACTTCATACTTTCTCGAAGCGTTTGCCAATAAGTGTGCTGTATTTGCTTCAGCTGCCAAAGTGATTGCATTAGCAGTTTTCCCAAAACAACCACCGGTGCCAACAGACCGAGAGGATCGTAAATTCTGGCGATTTCTGAGAATATTGATCTCTTCGAGACTGTTTTACCTTCCTTGAAGTTAACAAAAACGCTGAACTTATCTGTTGATGGATTCCAAAATAGTCCTTATGTTTTTACCAAATCGTTTTCATTAATTGTTAAAAGGGTCTGGGTGAATTGAGCTGGCACATCTTCGGTAATCTTTGGGCAGTTGGTGCACCACTTGCTTAGCTCCATACCAGCGGAATGAAGTATGTTCGAAATTGTCGTTTTCAGTTCTGTTGCAGCAGCGATGGAATTTGCTCCCGTGAGTAAGTCATCCACGTAGACATCTTTCTCTAGTACTTCGGCGGCGGCAGGAGAGACGTCTTTATGATCGACGGATAACTGTTTGAGGCATCTAGTTGCCAAAAATAGTGCTGAAGACGTTCCATACGTTACAGTTGTCAACTTAAATGTTGATAGCGGTTCAAGTGGTGAGTGTGTCCATAAGATGAGTTAAAATCTCTGATCGTCCTCGTGAACTCGGACTTGACGGTACATTTTGACAATGTCCGCGCTAAATGCATAGGCATGTGACCGAAAGCGAATAAAGATAGAAAAAATGTCATTCTGCACAACTGGACCGACCATCATTATTGAATTCAGTGATACTCCGGTAGAAGTTTTGGCGAATCCATCAAAAACCACACGTAGTTTTGTTATTGAGTTGTCCGGTTTGACCACACAATGATGCGGGAAGTAAAAATTCAGTTGGTTCGTGCTTTCCGGGTCGACAAGCTCCATATGGCCTAGCGATTTGTACTCATCCATGAACATTGAGTACCTGTCCAATAACTCTGGTGAATTATGAAGACGTTTCTCCAACTAGTAGAATCGGTGAATTGCACTGTGTCTCGAATCACCCAGCTGCGATGGACATAATGAGAATGGAATTCTGACGATGAACCGTCCATCGCTATTACGCACAGTAAATTTTGTGAAATGGACTTCACACTCTGATTCTTCGGTGGAGAACGGTTTGACAGAATGTGGCATGTTCTCGATTGTCCAAAACTTTTCAATTTGTTCAGTCAGACTCGCTGGATTGTCAACCGCCAAATGACAACACTGAGTGGAGTTCAAGATAGTTGAAACTTTGCCGGATACTATCCAGCCTAGAACGGTGTTCATCAGCAAAGGCAAATCGTCAGCCATCTGAATTTGACCAACGGAAAGTAGCTGATGATAGATCTCTGCGCCAAGCAGCAAATCAATATCTTTTGCTTTGAAGAATTCAGGATCAGCCAGTTGAATATTTGATGGAATTCCCGACGATTTGATATTGATGGGACCGATTGGCTGATAGCTTGTGATTTTCGGCAACACTTGAACGTCCAAAGTAGTATGAAAATTAGTAGTGTTTGATTTCACGGTGATTGTTGTGCTGGAGAGCGATACGATGGCGTGCGCTCCAATTCCATGAACTTTACTGCTTCCTTTACGTCGTGGTAATTTTAGTAGTGCTGCAAATGATTCAGTCATGAAGTTTATTTGGGAGCCTGAGTCTAGCAGTGCTCTTCCCGTAACAGCGTGTCCATTTTGGTCGAGCACATTGACCATTGGCCAAGTAGATGAATGAAGTTGACCTTGGCTCGGAATTGATATCAGCCAGTGACAATGATGATGAAACTGCTGAATTGTTGGTTTGTTTCACAAAACCTTTAATAACTGGATTACTCGAGGAGTTCGTAATTGCAGATGGCGACTCAACCTTCGAAAATTTCCCCTGGACTTTACCTGCATCCTTGTGAATAAGTGAATGATGCGCTGAATTGCAGTGTCGGCAGCGAAATGTCACTGGACATGTATCCACAAAGTGATCAGGACACAAACAGTTGTAGCACAATTTAGAGTTTACTACGAAGCTATGGCGTTGATGAATGGGTAAATGTAGAAATTTATGACATCGAGCTACCATGTGTCCATTGGCTTGGCAATATACACAATGAAACTTCGAAGTTGTGGTAACTGTAAGCGAACTTGTAATCGGACGATTGTAACGAGTGGACGGTTTAACCAGCGTCTTCGGAGATGTCGATGATGTCTGCATGAATTTTGGTTCGCTGTGTAGACGATGAGCTTGACCACTGAGGAAATTGCATAGATCGTCCATAGTTGGCAGATGAGTCGTCGGGGCTGCATGATTCCATTTGTTTTTTGTGTCTGCATCCAACTTTGATCTCATTAGGTACACAATGAGATCATCCCACTGCTTTACTGGTCGTTTGAGAGCATCTAGTGAGCGAAGATGTGATCGAAAATGGTCGACGAGACCTAGCAGCTTGTCGGATTCCGGTTTATCGATAGATTTAAATGAGAATAGCTCATGGACGTGTTGTTCGCAAATGAAGTTGGGTTTGTCGAATCTATCCTTAAGAATTGGCCGGGCAACTTCATAATTCTGGTCGGATAATTCGACAGCCGCTATGGCACTTGCAGCGATACCATCAAGTGACAATTTCAGGTATTGAAACCTTGTGCGGTCACATAGAGATGGATTATCATGAATAATGGCATCGAATGTACCAATAAACGCGTTCCACTCGAGATATCCACCACTAAAACTCGGAAGGTCAACGGTAGTAAGTTTGGCACTTACGGGTACTGGAAGCTGGTTTAAGGGCTTTGATCTGATCTGCGCTTTGCGTCGTTCCTCCTTTAATTCTTCCAATTTTTCCTCAAATTCCGAGGTTATTGATAGATAAGCCTCTTCTATAGAAGTTCGTACCTTCTCAGTTAAAAGTTCTACATCCATTAATTCATAAGGCGGTAACATACTTTTATACACAGAAAAGCCTTCAGTTAAATCGGCCAGCCGATGTTGTATGTGTTTGGCCTTTGCTGTTTTCAACTTATTTTCGACGAAGTCTTCATACCGCTCCAATTTTTCTTTGAAATTCTCGATGAATTGTTTGGAACGACGAGGGTCCACTGCTGGAGGCATTATAGAAAAATAAATTGTTGGAATTTACACGTTTCCTGTTGCTATAGAAATTTTGCACACATGTGTATTTCCGGAATTTTACAAAATTTTACTCGATTTTCTTCAAATTTTATACACATGTGTATCTCTGATGGACAACACTTTTTGTAAAAATTTTGAACACCCCAGCCCCGGGTTCGTTGGGCCCCATTAAAAAAATGTTAAAAAAATTAAACCGATTTTCTTCAAATTTTATATACGTTTGTATCTCAAAAAATAATATTTTATCAGAGAACACACACGCTAAAAAAATGTTCTGCCTTGATTTCTGAAAACTGAACTTTCATCTGAAATAATATCTTTGGCAAGCAGATTTACAGAAGTGGTTTTTTGAAACAAAAGTTAAGCAAGCAAAGAAAAGAAGTCTTCTGGAATTGATGAATTCCAGCTAATTTCCATTGTGTCGGATTTGTTTTGAAGCTTTGATAGTTGGAGTATTCCATTGCAGTTGATGTTTTCTTGCATCTTATTTATTTGTGTCATCTTATTCGGCAACAGATGGTTGTTTATTCATTCTTCAAAAAAGCAGTTACGTAAAAATGATTTTTTATACAAATTTTTCAATTTTTTAAATAATTTATTTATTTGAGTAGTTTTTAGAAGCAGAATTTTTATTGACTTTCTGACTCAGTAGCTGTGCGTGCCTTCTTCGTTTGTTAGGTCTGGTACTACAAACGAATCAGTAACGTTTCACTGTTGAGTGGTTGGTTTGTAGAAATTCTTCTTATTTTTGTTATTTTTAATATTTTTTAATTTTTTATTATATTCTTATCTAATTCTACATATATTTTCATTATCTTGCCGGGTTCGGTATTTTTACTTTGCGAAATGAATTCTTATTTTGAAATTCATTTCACAAATATTCGCGGCATTAAAAGTAATTTTAACTCGATCGCAGCACATCTCGACGCGAATAAACCTGCGATTCTCAGTTTATGTGAAACGCAGGCCTCTTATTTGGGTACCCCAAATGATTTTCATTCGGGTATTCTCGTGTCGACTGTTTGGTTCCACATCGTAGGGTTATTCTTTTTATTCGTGATGACATCTCTTTTAATGTACCTAAATTTATTATTCCAAACAGTAATCCCATGTTTAATACGATATGGATAGAAATTAAAATTTCAAACCATTTGATGTTTATTTGTTCCATTTATCGTAGTCCTAATTTGTCACCTTTTGACACTAAAAATGAATTTAATTACTTATCAGAAACTATAGACAAAATTTACCAATCCTCACCATTTTCAGAATTGGTTGTCTTGGGCGATTTTAATGTCCACAATGATTCATGGTTGACCTATTCGAATGGTAGAGATAGTTCTGGTGAAACTGCAGAAGTTTTTTCAAATATTAACCTTCTCACCCAACTCGTTGATAAGCCAACTAGGTATCCCGATACTTCTGGTCAATCACCTCACATTTTAGATTTATTTCTAACTTCTATGCCAATGAAATATTCAATTGATGTATCTGCTCCATTAGGACTTTTTGACCATGCTTTGGTAGTAGCCAAATTTTCATTAACACCAGCCATTATAGAGCCTACTCATAAAAGGCTACTCTGGCACTATAAAAATGCAAACTGGGAGCACCTGAACCAATTTTATAGCTCATTTGATTGGTCAACCTGCTTTTCCAGCAATAATGCTGATAAAGCATCACAACTTATCACGTCTACCATTTTGCTAGGAATGAAAAATTGCATTCCTTCTTCATTTAAAAAAAACAATACTCGTAAGAATAAATGGTTTATCGAAAATTGTAGGTCAGCAGTCGCGTGTAAAAAAGCAGCCCATTTGGTCTACGTTAATTGCACTTCTGAAGAAAACCTTGTAAAGTTTCGAATAGCTAGAAACAGATCAAACGCTATATTAAAAAGGTCACAAATAATATATGACCTTAAGATTCGAGATAGCATGCGAAAAATTTTGAATTCTGATTCAAACAGTCGAAGCTTTTGGTCGTTTGCTGCTTTGGTTAAAAGAAACTTTGCAGACAATAATTCGTCTTTAACAGGGTCTTCTTTGTACAGGTGTACGACCGCCCATCGACAAGGAAAAGGATCAAAGCTGGAGTTCCTCAAGGTTCCAGACTTTGACCAGTCCTGTATAGCATCTTCACGGCGGATCAACCCACAAATACAGCCGGAACAAGAACTATGCTCTTCGCGGATGACTCCATAACGTATGCAGTTTCCCGCTCTCCCGAGATAGCTGCCAGAAGAGTGGAGGAACACCTCAGAAATCTTTGGGACTACTACCTGAAGTGGGGACTAAAGATCAATGCCAATAAAACGGAACTCATCTGCTTCCGAGTACCAGCAACCGAAACAAGGATAAGAAAAATCGCAAGCCGGTGCAGAACCTTAAAAATCACCCTTCCGGATAACACAACAATAAACACCAAGTCAGAGACTAAGTACCTGGGAATCAACTTTACTGAGAGACTCAAGTTTAACTCTCACATCGACAAAACAATGAAAAAAGCGAACTACGCTCTTCATTTGGTGCACCCGCTACTTAAAAGACGAAACGGTCTGTCCAACAACACCAGGCTGCTTATCTACAAGCAACTCATCAGGCCAGTGATAACCTATGGCTACCCCATATGGTTCACCATCTCACCAACAACGATGAAGAAGATCTCCCTATTTGAAAGGAAAGTACTAAGGATCTGTACAGGACTCTGGAGGGTGACAAACAGCTATAAGTTTGTGTCGACTACAAAACTATACGAAGCAGCAGGTCTGCTGCCAATAACTGACCACTTGTTCCGAATGGCGAGGAAATTCATCGACGCATTGGAAACACATCCAAGTCCTGAGATGCAAGGACTGCGAATCGAGGAAATCGAGCCAAGTCACCGGTACATACATATTAGAGGATTCACAGATGCTAGATTCGATGACATCTTTAACAATCAAGACGTCTCCTTCTACGAGAAGGCGGGCAACCAATATTACAGAGGCTGAAGTTCGCCCTGTTTATACGCCGCTTAATATTTTTCATTCTTATTTTATTTTAAAATTATTGTTTAAAATTTAATTCCCTTAAAAATAAACATGTAGTAGATTAAGTAGTAAAAAATATTGTTAAAAAATAAACAATACCAAAAAAAAGACAATGTAAATACGTCGGGCCCCTATTGTTGAGCCGACACATATTAATATTAGTTATAAGTTTAGTTTTAAATCAAAATTGTATATTACTTTAATGTTTAATAAAAATATCTTAATCTAAAAAAAAAAAAAAAAAATCTGACAATAATTCGTCTATTCCTTCTTTATTTCTTAATGGTATTCATTATAGAACTGATATTGAGAAATCTAATCTCTTAGCTTCTATTTCGCTGGTGCTTCTACTCTTCCTTTAACTAATCAAAGCCCCCCAATTCTCCCAAATCTAGGTCCAGGTATGTCTAAAATCTATTTCCGGAAACGGGTTGTTTCAAAGATTCTGAAAGAACTTGACCCCAATAAAGCGACTGGCCCCGACGGTATTCCGCCATTAGTATTGAAAATATGTCATCATACTTTGTCAAAACCGCTTAGCAAATTGTTTCATCTCTCAATGAAGACAGGTGTTTTTCCATCTATTTGGAAAATAGCAAATTTTCAACCCGTTCCGAAAAAAGGTGATAAGTCGGCACCTACGAACTACCGACCTATTGCTTTGTTGTCGGTTCTATCGAAGGTAATGGAATCTATCGTTAATTTCAGACTAATGAACTATCTGGATTCGAATGTTCTTTTATCCGATGTGCAGTATGGATTTCGTAAAAATCGATCTTCAGGTGAACTAATGACGTGCATGACTCATTGTTTGGAGCGAAGCATTGAAAACCTAGGTGAATCAAGCGTTGTTTCCTTAGATATTGCAAAAGCTTTTGATAGAGTATGGCATGATTGTCTTATTAATAAGATTCTTGCGCTGAACCTACACTCCTCTCTAATTGCATGGATTGAGAATTATTTATGGAACCGTAAAATAAAAGTTGTATTAAATGGTATATCTTCAGCTTCACATGGGATCAATGCTGGCGTACCTCAAGGGTCATCCTTGTCGCCCACGCTCTTCTTGATATATATCAACGACGTGTTGTCTTCTACAACCTGTGATATCCATTCTTTTGCTGATGATACAACATTATCGGCTTCCATTGAGTTTATCAATCAAAAAAATGCAATTCTCGCTTGATTGGTTCGCGTGAATTAATGAATTTGACTATTCTGTCGAATATTCAAGTCGTTCTCGATTGGGGCATTTCTAATAGAGTAGAATTTAACCCAAATAAATTTGAGTCTTGTCTTTTTTCTCAGAAGACAGTTCAACATTACAAGTGATCTTTCCTGGAAGGATCATATTTTTGAAATTTCAAAAAGAGCTAGCCAATGTTTAGGCTTCATAAGACGTTGTAACTTCTACTTCACTCCCTCTGAATTATTAAGATTATATAAATCTTATGTTAGACCAATTTTAGAATTTAATTCATATGTGTGGGGTGGGGCTCCTAGATCGCATTTGGTTCATCTTGATGGAGTTCAAAATAGAGTTATTCGTTTGATAAACGATGTAACCATTACTTCGTCTCTTGATACTTTGGAGCACAGAAGAAATGTAGGAGCTTTATATGTTTTCTACAAATTTTACAACGGTAAATGTTCTTAAGAAACCCGTTCTCTAGTTCCAGGTCCTTTTGTCAGTAACGTAAACACTCGTTTAAGGACCAATCAACATAGGTTTGCCTTAAAACTTTTTTCATGTAGAACCCAACACTTTAAATCCTCCTTTTTTCCGAGAGTCTCTTCGATGTGGAATCAATTGGTCGAGCCCGTGTTTCCCGAATCGTATAATCTGCAGGCCTTCAAATTAGCCGTTCACAACTTCCTGAAGGATGAAGGTTGAAGGATGAAGTGCTCATAAACTGTTTTATTAAATATAAAAAAAAAAAAAAAAAAAAAAAATATTATTTACATTATTTGTAATATTTTCTTGGTCAAGGTTTTTTGTAGTTTTTCATGATTCATTAATAAAAGTATTTGGACTCGCGTCGTTTTAGTTTCGTGTTCGTTTTTTCGAATTGCTTTTTCAATGAATCAGGGAGAATTCTGAGAAAATAAATTGAAACCGGCTACAAACGTGAGGAATGTGATGTATTGTAAATCACATTCCTTCGATTTTTATTCTATTTTGAATTTGAATTTTCAATAAAGGGCTTAGCCGAACTTATTGCCGTGACGCAAGTCATTCATGGAGTCCTCCCTTGGCAATGAGTCTCTATATAAAAAAAAAAAAAAATAAATCTCCGATAGACAAACTTTTTGTAAAAATTTTGTAGACCCCGGAGTCGTGGGGCCCCAAAACTTTTTTAAAAAAAATTAACTCGATTTTCTTCAAATTTTATATACGTTTGTATCTCCGATGAAAAACACTTTTTGTAAAAATTATGGAGACCCACGTATTGCCAAACGGTTTTTTTTAGTTTTTTCTCTAAATGTGTAGTTAATATTTAATAACAAGAAGTAAGCCAATACTGCACAGTCATCTGATGAGACTAAGGCGTTTACAGACTTTTCACACTACCATGGACGAAAGTGACTGTTTTCTACGCTATAACCTACGCCCGAAAGTAGGCATTATCCACACTAGTGTGTTAACATAGAAAATACTTTAGTTATTTACTGCAGTCTCAGCGAACACACATTCCCACAATAGTTTTGCATTGGGCATGAGCAGTTTAGCAGAGAAATTGTTTTGGTCGTGTGAAAAATAGCGTACATTACTCGCTAATAAGTGATAACGTCCACTTTCCGCGCTCGTTATGTAATATAATATTTCACCCGACAATAGACGAAAGTGTTTCCTACACTATAACCTGGTCTCGAAAGTAGGCCTTATCCACACACAGAAAAATTCACTTGGTCGTGTGAACAATATCGTACATTACTCGCTGAAAAGTACATATCGAAAGCTCGTTAGATTGCCGCTTCTAGCTCGCAAGATAACATCCACTTTCCTAATACTAATAATACCCTGGACTGTATATTTATCAGGATGAGCGGTTGTAACGTTCTTTTCCAACTGAAGTAGCGCTCAGCGGCTTCTAGGGTTCAAATGAAATACGAAATGAAATACGAGGGGTGCCCGTATACATTTTTTAAAAATAAGCCCGATTTTCTTAAAATTTTAAGCATATTTTTATCTCCGATTGACAAAACTTTTTGTAAAATTTTTGGAGTGAATGGGCCTGAGGGCCGGGGGCAGGGCCATATAATTTCTTTTAAAAATTAGCTCGATTTACTTTAAATTTTAAACATATGTGTATCTCCGATAGACCGAACTTATTGTAAAATTTTTTAAGCGAACGGGGCCTGAGCCCCGAGGGGTGCCCATATAAGTTTTTTATAAATTAACCCGATTTTCTTCAAATTTTAAACACATGTGTATCTCTGATGGACAAAACTTTTTGTACATTTTTTGGAGAGATCAGGCCCTATGGCTCGAGGGGTGTCTATATAAGTTTTTTAAAAATTAACCCGATCTTCTTTAAATTTTAAATACTATGTATCTCCGATGACAACACTTCCTATTGAAAGTTGGAAGTGTCGGGGGCTCCCATACAAATATTTTCACAAATGAGTATCCCCGTTGACAACAGTTTTTAAAAAAAGATTTGAAGTGAAGGGGCTCTAAAATTAATTTTTTCCAAATTAACCCGGTTTAAACTTTGCACACTTATCCTCCTCCTCCTATTAGAAATTGACATGAAAAATTTTTTTGGGTTTTTAGAATTTATATTTAACTTCACTTGCCCGTGGGAAGTCGGTCGTCTGTCGGTCTGTCGTGGAATCTTGCGATCAATTAATTTAACAATTTAACCCACTTTCCAAAGCCCGATTTTATTGAAATTTTGCACACCTGTGTATTTCCGGAGACTGCACTTTCTATTTAAATTTGAGGCCCTCGGGCCACGGGCTCGGGGATTTCCCATACAAATATTTTACAAAATTTTACTCGATTTTCTTCAAATTTTATACACATGTGTATCTCTGATGGACAACACTTTTTGTAAAAATTTGGAGACCCCCGGCCCCGGGTTCGTAGGGCCCCATAAAAAAATTTTAATAAATTAAACCGATTTTTTTAAAATTTTATATACGCGTGTATCTCCGATAGACAACACATTTTGTAAAAATTTTGTAGACCCCGGGCCCCGGGGTCGTGGGGCACCAAAATTTTTACAAAAAGTGTTGTCCATCACCAAATTAACCCGATTTTCTTCAAATTTTATATACGTTTGTATCTCCGATGAAAAAACCCGATTTTTTTTAAATTTTATATACGTGTGTATCTCATGTGGGGGGGTCGTGGGGCCCCATAAAAAATTTTAAAAAAATTAACCCGATTTTCTTCAAATTTTAAACACATGTGTATCACTAAAGGACAAATTTTGTTTTTAAATGACCTCCCGCCCACTGACCACCCACCAAGTGACCTCATACACACTGACCCACCTCGGAAAAAAAAGACACCAGCGTTCCATAAATAAGAATTTTCAGAAAAAAACGATACCAGCGCCACCTAGCGGGGCTGAATTCACCTTTTAAACCTTTTCTGGACTTTCACAAATAATTTAAGACCAAAATTAGCCAAATCGGTTCAGCCGTTCTCGAGTTTAAGCCAGTCTAACGAACAGCAATTGATTTTTATATATATAGACTAGCTGATTACCCGGCGTTGCCCAGGTATTTATTATTCCTAATGTTTATAAGGCAGGGGTAGAACAAAGAATGATATCTATCTATAAGGTAAAATTGCAGTTTTTAAAATTAAATTGAATAAACATACATAAATTAATTTAATACAAAACTTGGTTGTATACAATGTTTTTAGATTCACCTTCAAGAGCAAGAATAAATAAATTCTTAGGTCAACCCAACCCAGGGCAAGCAAAATAAAGTTGTCTGTGGGAAAAACATGGCGATCTCAAATCTTTACTTCGCAGTACTTATACTTACTTATTGATCGTCATCGAAAACGCAAGTTTTACTGGAAATTGCAATCTTTTTGCAAAATTTAAAAGGTAGATCTGTCGAAATGAGTGCTATCCGTGCGATAAAAACTGTATCACACTGAACTTTTCTGTCAAGATAGTTGCTTCAATTATATTGCCCGGTATCTCTTTTACGCACAGTCTTGTGCTGTTGCAAAGTTTTGGCGAATCGAGATCCGTAGTAAAATAATTGGAGATCAAACTGTGAGACGATGTGGTGACAATCCAGACGAAATAAGTGAGTTTAGGAACTCAGCTAGATAACTAACTCCCTCATCAGTATCTACAAAGGTATCGATACACTTATATTCAGTAACCACGCCTATTAACATGGCAAGTATTTGATTGTTTATTTCGTGGTTGTCTCCAATTTTAGAAGCAAGAATGGCCCCTTCTAGCAACCGGTTCAAAATGTTTTAGTTTGGAGAAACAGCAGAATTTATTAGTTCAGCGGCAGAATTCAAAAATCGATGTCAATTAAACATATCCATAAAAAAAGGCTACTAATCTACCTTTCCAATGTGAAGTAGGTGCGACAATGTCCTCACCCCCGAATTCGTCGCCAAATGGTCTCCGAGTACCATTCTATATACCACTATTCACACTTATATCGGTCACTCTTCCCCCTCCGGGGAGACAACTCACCCATAGGAGTGTCCTACCAACACTATTAATCTCAGCGACCCCAAAAACCATAGAATCGACACTAATATCGGTAATTTTACAACGGTAAATGTTCTTTAGAAACCCGTTCTCTAGTTCCAGGTCCTTTTCTGAGTAACGTAAGCACTTGTTTAAGGTCCAATCAACATAGATTTGCCTTAAAACTTTTTTTTTATGTAGAACCCAACACTTTAAATCCTCCTATTTTCCGAGAGTCTCTTCGATGTGGAATCAATTGGTCAAGCCGTATTTCCCGAATCTTATAATCTGCAGGCCTTCAAATTAGCCGTTAACAACTTCCTGAAGGATGATGGATAAAGAATTCATAAGTTGTTTATTAATATAAAATATATATTTAAAAAAAAAAATTGGTTTATCAGTATTTTTTACATTATTTTTATAATTTGTAATATTTTCTTGGTCAAGGTTTTTTGTAGTTTTCCCTGACCATGATTCATTGATGAAAGCATTTGGACTCGAGTCGTTTTAGTTTCGTGTACGTTTTTTTTTCGCATTGCTTTTTCAATCAGAGAGAATTCTAAGAAAATAAATTGAAACCGGCTACAAACGTGAGGAATGTGATATATTGTAAATCTCATTCCTTCGATTTTTATTTTATTTTGAATGTTAATAAAGGGCTTAGCCCAACTTATTGCCGTGACGCAAGTCATTCAGGAAGTCCGTTATCGACCCTATCCCCCTAGAGCTGTCTTACCATCACCATTCAACTCAGCGACCCCGAAAACCATAGAATCGACACTAATATTGGTCACCCCCCCCCCCACAGTTATCGACCCAATCTCCATAAAGCTGTCTTACCATCACCATTCAACTCAGCGACCCCGAAAACCATAGAATCGACACTAATATCGGTCACTCCCCCCTCCCCCCCCACCAGTTATCGACCCCATCCACAAAGCTGTCTTACCATCACCATTCAACTCAGCGACCACGAAAGCCATAGAATCGACACTAATATCGGTCACCTCCCCCCTTCAGTTATCGACCCCATCCCCCTAAAGCTGTCTTACCATCACCATTTAACTCAGCGACCCCGAAAACCATAGAATCAACACTAATATCATCCGAAAAGGCTTATGGCGCTGCGGTATACGTACGATCCACCAACAAGAATGGCGTGATAATAGTTCGACTACTATGCTCAAAAAACAGAATAGCACAAGCTACCAAGACATCGTCAGGAAAAAGTTCATTTACCATACCTAGACTCGAATTATGTGCTGCCTTGTTAGCTGCAGAATTGTCTAATATGAAATCAGACTTATATATTGATAGAGCATCCACACATTTCTGGACAGACTTTCAGATAGCACTAGATTGGATTAACTCAAAGGCAGAATCATACCAAGAATTCGACACATCTGATCAAATGACAACCCAGCAGATGTTTTAAACCAGAGAAGTTACAAGAATACAACACGTGGTTCTACGCCCCAAGATTCTTAAGTGGCATGGAATCAATCTATCCACTACCATATGTAAATCACAGCCAGTGTGCAGAAGAAAGAAAAAAAACGTCACTATCTGTCAGTGTGACAAGGCCAGCCTTCATGAACAAATAAAACATTCAAATTAATTTTACAAGCTGAAGAGGTTTAAAGCTATAATTGCTTTCGATTCATCGGATTGACAATTGCAGAACTAGATAGCGCTTCAACTCATTTTGAGGAACGTTTAACAAGGCGAATTCAAGGCAGACATCGTTCATTTAAGGAAATACAAGGATCTAGACACAAAAAGCAAACTAGTTGGACTTTCAGTTTTCTTGGATCAAAACAAGCTCTTGCTATTGGGAGGAAGGCTATAAGCTTCCACTTTAGCTTACGATTAAAAATCAGGAGTCCTTAAGTGCACAATACACAAATTGGCTCCACTCTTCAAGGATGACGAAACCACAGAGTATCAGCCAAACCAGCTATCTGCAGCCGCTTAGGCTCGCAAACGAGGAAATCAATCAAATACTTCCGACTATACTTCGAATAAAACAAACAAATCTGCTAAGACCCGTATGCTGGGTTCAACATGGCTAACTACCCTTCTGGTATGCTTACCAGTGCCAATTGTTAGAGGAAGTAATGGTGTGGAAATGACTAAATATAGACCAACTCCCGGAATACACTTCTATAATCAGGGTACTGTAAAATTGGTGGCTAATCAATGGAACTTTGTCATTTATAACAATCTTGATCGTACCGAAGAGAGTTTCAAGCCTTAGAAAATAGAAAATAAATAGCATGTTTGCAATCAAATCACATCAAAGAACATATGTACTCAAGAGTTCCAAGGGGTTTCGCTTTCCCGGATAACGGTTCCACCTTTTTTTTCATTATTATTATTTTCTTCTATCCAGTCTTCTTATTAACTAAAAAAATAAAAAATAAGATACGAAAAGGCAATTTCATAACAAGGTGTGGAATTCGGCGGATAGGCTTTCTATATTTCTTTTTTTGTCTTTTTTTTCTCCCTATCCGGTTTAAACTAAATAATTCTAAATTTAATTTTTCTACTTGGTCTGGCGGGTCTGTAACGCTTGTGATAGTGTTTTATATAGGATGTTTTCGGTATCGGCATTTTAGATGGTGTCGACCCTATTTCGCTGGACAATGCGGTCCACTTTCGTGGAGGTAAGGGGTCGGTTGGGCTCTGGAGGTTGTCGTCAGATTTCTCGTAGTTCGAGCTTACTGGCTGCTGTCATCTGGGGTCTAATTACAATTTGAGTAGGTCTGGTACGGTTGCGGATACCGACGGTGAAGGTAGTTCTTCGTTTCGCCATATTATCGAGGATAACTTTAACCACTTGGTTGGTGTTGTTATTTATCCCCACAGCTTCGGCAATTTTATTTAGAGCTGTTCCTTTTTCGGTGGAATTCGGCTGGATTTTTATCTCAATGGACGGTATGAGCACTAGAAGGAGTTTTCTTCCATTCGTATAGGTGGCGGTGTGCATCGGATTTTACGGTCAAGCTTCTTCGGATGTCTAGCGGTAGTTCTTTGACAAGAAGTCAGTCCCAATTAGACATTTGCTGCACAAAATTTGGAACGTATGCGAACTCTTGCACGTAAATCTGTTCTCCCCAGCTCAATGACAATGAATATGCTTGGCGGGATCTTTCGGATCTCGTCTCCAATGCACGATATTCCAGCACCGGTATCAATGACCGTATTGAATGAGTGTTGGCCAAGTCGTACAGGCATTGTATAGTGAGTGAGACTGGTTGTTTCGGTCGGAATGTCTGTTGCCTCACTTGACTGGCCACTGCAATGGCGGCTCTGGAACAAGTGTCTTGATTATATGTATCCGGTATTGGTTGAACTATAGGCGGTACTCTCGTTTCCATTAATTTACTCCCAGGGGTCGAGGGGCTTGCATTGCTGGTCGGTAAGGTTGATCATGGCTTTGGTTCAGCTGGGCGGTATTTCGGTGTGGCGGTATCAATGGTCTGGCTGGTGGAGCGGTTAGGTGAGATCTCGGCTGTTCGCTTTGAAGATATTCAAAGTCTTTTACCAGAGCGGTAAGTTCAAATACTGTAGAGAATTCTCTTCGTTTGATATAATAATGATATTCCGATCTGAGATTCGGTTTAATCTTTCTTCTGCGCTCTCTCATCAGGGTTTGAATGGCGGTTATGAATTCTTTCCACTTTTGTCGCGCGTGATTCCTTGGCTAATTTCGTGAAAAGATTCGTATGGAAGGTGGGGGTCTATTTTCAACCCCTGCGGTGTACGTAGCGTTTTAATGCGAAGAGACGTACTTTTGACCTTACATCACTTCACACCTGTAACTCTTGAACGCTTCTTCCAACAAGGTCACTGTTTGTTTATTTTTGCACTCGGTCAACAGGAGCAGGGTTAAAAATTAAAGTTTGTAAAATAAACGAAAACTTACTTTTGACCTAACATGACTTCACACCCTATAACTCTTGAACGCTTCGAGATAAAAGGTTACCATTAATCTTTTTTGAAAGAAAAGTAATTTTTTAAGATCAAACAATGTACCTTTTTTAATTATTTAAGCAATACCGATATAAAGGTCGTCAAATTCAAAACAAAATTTTTTAAAATGGTTTTTATCAACACGATTATTTTGAGAAATGCTCTTAGATACATTTTTTTTTTGATAAATACAGTATTGAAGAGCGAGATAGTGCGGGTTGTGTTACTACCTAGTGTTCCTGCAGTAACAGTGCAACAAAATTACACGGGCAGTGGATGCACCCTTACCACTTCACTCCAGTGTAAAGTCTGCTTCGAAAGGAATTACCAAGAAGGACCTAATTTTGTGAGTCGATTTCACAACATCGAATGGACACATAAAATTGGTGGTGAAAATGGACACATGAAAATTGGGTCCACTCACAAAATTAGGTACTTTTGGGTATGTCCTGTTAAAGCAGATTATGCACTGGAGTGAACTGGCAAGGGTGCATCCGTTCCAGGTGTAATTTTGTTGCACCCTTGCTACGGGAACACTGAGACGTAATGCAACTCTTCTTATACGTAATAGTAGCAACACAACCCGCACTATCTCGCTCTTTTTGACTGAATGGAAAAATATTTTGACATGGAATTATAGAAGATTGAATAGGAATTAATATTGCATTTGTCAAAAAAAATGTATCCGATAGCGTTTCTCGAATTAATGGTGTTTGTGAATATAATTTGTAAAAAAAAAATTGGATTTTGAAGACCTTCATATCGCTATCGCTTAAATAATTTAAAAAAGGGAACATTGTTTGATCTTAAAAATGTACTTTTCTTTAAAAAAAAAAGATTAAAAGTAACCTTGTCATGGAAACGTTCAAGAGTTATAGGGTGAGAAGTCATGTAAGATTCATTCATTTCACAAACTTTCAATTTTAAGCCTGTTCCTGTTGACCTATTGCAGATACATTATGAGGTGAATTTGTAGAAAATTCAATGGGCTTTAATACTGCATTTACCAAAAAAAATTATCCGAGAGCATTTTTCGAAATAATCGCGTTTGAAAATAAAATTTAAAAAAAAAATTTTTTTACTTTGAGGACGTTTATATTGGTAATGGTTTTAAGAATTTAAAAAAATTTTCACACGCCCATAGATGAAAGTGACTGTTTCATACGCTATAAGCTATAAGCTCGGCTACCGCCTCTTTCGTCAAGCTTCGACCTCGCACGATATACTCCACTTTCCTTGCTCGTTATGTAATATACTATTACATTCTTTTGACCTTAAAGATTTAATTTTCTATTAAAATAGACCAACAGTGACCTTTTAGCTAGAAGCGTTCAACAGTTACAGAGTGTAAAGTGATGTAAGGTCAAAAGTACGCATCTCTGTTTTAAAACTCTACGTACACCGCAGGGGGTGAAAATAGACCCCCATCCCATACGATTTTTTTCACGAAATTAACCAAGGAATCACCCCTTTAAGTATTTTCCACCTTAACGGACATCCTGTATACGTGTGCGTTTCAATAAAATCGGGCTTTGGGATGTGGGTTAAAAATTGATTACAAGATCTGACCAGCCAGCCAGCCACGGGCACGCGAAGTTAATATAGAGAATTTAAAAAATATATAATATGTGTTAAAATCGTGAGTGATGTTCGCGAGTTCATACTTTTGTCCAAGGAAAAAGCACTTTCAGTTTTCCCGATTCCCGGCAACTTTTCAGTTTTTCTTTCCGTACATAATCCGTATTCGGATTATAACCAACATTTTGAAATAAAAATGAGCCAAATTGTTCCAGCCGTTCTCAAGTTATGCGCTTACCAACAAAAAGCATTTCATTTTTATTTATATAAAAGAAGATGTAAAATGTATCGCAAACTTTTGCGCTTTATATAAATTGTGAAAAATTAAAATTCGCATTCTTTTTATCACCTACTCTCAACTACTTTGTTTGACTTGGGAAGACATAATGGAATTCAGCCAATATTCTTAAGCGCAGTTCACAAGTTTACTGTTTGAAATTGCGTGCACTGAACTGGCGTTATTAAAAGGAGAATTGTAGCTCATGAGCAATCAAACGAATTTCAATTTGAAAATCGCATTTAAATTACAAACAACTGTGTGGATGTTTCAATGTTTGTTCGCTAGGACTGCAATAAACCAAAAGTACGGTAGTAGCGGTAGCGCACGGTTGATCGATGGGAAATGATAATGCCTATTTTCGAGGCTAAGTTATTGTAAGGAAACTGTCATTTTTGTGTGAACATTAAACATAGTCTGAGTAAGCTAATCAGTGCCACGAATTTTGTGCTGTAATTGGTGGATAGCGGAAAACAATTGGCTCTTAAATCACTACGAAGTTTTATTGTGCGTTTCTTAATTCTGCCTTGTAGATATAAGTATAATAGATGGAGAAATATTTATTTCAACTTTTTAGGAAGCCTAAACATGTCTAGTATTTCACAATGCAATTGCCCTTCATGGATAAGGGTTTATTTTTCGCTTTGATGACAGAAGACCATATCGTTGGCTTTAAAATTCTTATCTCTTTTATTTTCTGCATATTGTATGCAGACAAAGTCCACTTTTCATTGCAAATTTTATCAAGATCACGACTAGATTAATCCGCATGTTAATGACCTTAGAAAGAAGGGTCACTAGTGCTGAACATCTTATAGTCCAGCCTCCTCCCTTGCTATTGTCATATTATTCGTCAACTTCATGTTTGACTCAAAAACCGGAGTCCGGTTCTGGCCTACCGCAAAAAATCTCTCCCCCAGGTTTTGATGGTGGATATCACAATAGATTTTTCGTGCAGATTCTTATCGCTCATGCGACTTTAGTGTCCCGAACACCGCAGCCTGCCGAGATAGATTTTCTTCATCATGCAAATAACCCTCGTAGATCTCGTCATATATGTAATTAAACCATAACAACCAAGCTTCTGGTATATCGTATATACAACAATGATCATACAAACACTTAAAGACATGTGTTCATAGCAAAAAGCACTCTAAATTCTAAGGAAAATTGTGAAAATTGCTGTAAAAAATCAAAAACGGCATAAACGTTAAAACATTCGAATTTTATCAAAAAGACCATATGCATGCTTATGTTTATGTAAATATTTATATATATAAGATTTTTATAGAGTTTTTAAAATGCAACAGCAAAATTTTTAGTTGCTTTCTCAATTTCTTTCAGCTTTATTTAAATTTTAAAAAAAATGTTTTTTAAATTGAAAATCACCACAACTAGGATTTAATTAATTTGATTTAATTTTATGGATATTTACTTAGGTTACAATAATTACGGTACAATAATTTCGCTGAAGAATTCTTTATAATACAGGAACTCGGCTCTTCACAAGCACATTAAAAAGAATTTGTTTTGAAATTTCGGTTGTAATTCGAAATTCGTATGCTAGGTGGCAGTTTTTGTGATTTATCAAATTCACAAGTCTTATTATATTTGTACATCTTCCCAGTTGATCCAGCGGATGTCCTCCAGTACACGGTTTGGACAGCATTTCTTCCGGCTATATATCTTGTGGCGGCTCCCACCAAAGTGTTGATTTTGTTCGGAGATGTCATAATTAAACTTAGAACCACACAGAACAAGAAAAAATAATTAAGTCGAAGAAAAATATGAAACGTTTGCTTGATCAGCTGTGGAATGACTGTCTTTCTGAATTGCGAAAACAAAACGCGACCATTTTATATGAAACTATTATTATTGTGCATCGAACGTTCTTATCAGATTTGGTTATGTGAATTCTATTTGATTAGAAGCTTACAATACTCGCTATCTACTTTGCAAATTGCAAATAGCATTTTATAATCATTGTTGTAATTATTAATTGCGCGATATTTTTGCACACTGTGACGCTCTGTTGCCTAATCGGCTTAATTGAAGAAATTCTTTATTTTTTTATTCTGACATTTTTTGCTCATTTAATCGTATTTCATCCCTTTTCTTTAAATTGTACCTCAACCTGTCGAGCTTTAGTTTTAAAACAACTTAAATAGTAAACGTAGATGTAGTCTGTGTAGTTTCGGACTATGCAATGCTGTAGAATCGGAAGAAGTAGATTCAGAAGCAGCCATACGTCGGTTTTTATTTGATAACAGTACGCATCCACATTATTAAAATTTTGTCGCAAGAAAGACAAAGTTCAATAAGATTCGTCGCACGCTGTCAATATTTCTAATACATAATAATATAATATAATATTTTCCAATTAAATGCAAGTTTACATAATCTCTCAATTGTTTTACGTAGCGCACTTTTATTACAGTTGTCTTTACTTCAAGACTACGAGTATGATGAATCTAAAACAAAAAATAATAATAATTCAAAATTCAAAATCAAACATTTGAAAACACAACATACGAAGCACTGCAACCCAACAACAAAACAACCCAATTGTAAAGCAAGCAGCGCTGCTCACAGCGCACAGCGCATACAGAACGCAGTCATTATAGTATGAAATGGTCTAGGGACTCGCGTCCCGATCACTCTCAACTTTTAATAGTTTAATAGTTAACTTCGCGTGCCCGTGGCTGGCTGGCTGGCTGGTGGGCAGAATCTTGTGATCAATATTTAACACACTTCCTTAAGTCCGATTTTATTTAAACTTTGCACACATAAATAATTTTTAAAAAATTTACCCGATTTTCTTCAAATTTTATACTCATGTGTATCTTCGATGGACAACACTTTTTGTAAAAATTTGGAAGTGTTCGGGGCTCTGGGTCGGGGGTACCCATACAAATTTTATAAAAAAAAGTACCCGTTTTTTTCCAATTTTTTACGCATGTGAATCTCCGATGCAGAACACTTTTTGTAAAAATTTGGAAGTAATCGGGCCCAGGGGCCAATACAAATTTTATTTAAAAAGCACCCGATTTTCTTCAAATTTTATACGCATGTGTATCTCCGATGGACAACACTTTTTGAAAAAATTTGGAAGTGAAATGGTCCCATGGTCGGGGGGCTCTCTAACAAAAAATTTACCCGATTTTATTCAAACTGCACATTGTATATTCCCGATTAGAGAATTTACACGAAAAATTTTAATTTTTATGGGTTGTTTTATTATTTTTGTTTACTTATGTGTATAAGATAGTAAAGCGAGCTTCTCAGCTCACCAGATGGGTATGCCTAGCTTCTCGCGACCATTAGTGTTGCGCATTTATATTTTTGGCACAAATGCAAGGGACCTACAATTTAAGGCTTGCTCCGAACGACGAATTGAGAATTCAGTGTAAAGACTATTTTATCTTAGAAGCCTTATAGTATGCAACGTCTTTCATTCATAAGCGATAGGTCATTCAGTTAAAAGCGATTTCTGAAATAGACTGAAAAAAAACAACCTATAATAAAATCGGGTCTTAGCAAGTGGGTTCAAAATTGATCACAAGATTTGGCCAGCCACCCACGGGCACGCAAAGTTAATATAGTATAATGAAAAAAACAAATGCGAAGCACTGCAACCCAACAACAAAACAACCATTGTCGTAAAGCAAGCAGCGCTGCTTACAGCGCATCAGCTCATCAGTGCACACAGAACACAGTCATTATAGTATGATATGATATGATGCCCCTATATGCGGAAAAATTTGTATGAAAGCCCCCCGATCCCGCAGCCCGATCACTCTCAAATTTTAATAGAAAGTGTTATGACCGGAGAGACACATGTGTAAAAAGTTTGAATAAAATCGGGCTTGAAGAAGTGGTATGAAAATTGTTCGCAATATTCCACCAGCCATATATATATTTATATATATATTTTATATATATATATATATATATATACTACGATTGGGGGTAATCATGTGAAGTCGTGGGTACTAGGAAGCATAGTGAACTACTAAGTGAATGACCGACGATACTGTGTAATCAGGTATCAATGAGTTAAGCTAAGATGTTGCTTGCAGCTCAGCATATTTTGTATATAGGCGAGAGAATGAATGAGAATGAATGAAAGGTTAGTTCAGCTTATTCGTTTTGTGCACAGTTGACGCAGCGAAAAAGATTATAAGACATTTAAAAAAGGACAACAATCGTATCGATACAATTGGTTAATTATGGTACCGATTGGTGATGAATCGATCCGCTTGGTTGAAAATTCCCTATTTCCGAAACCAAAATGGTATAAAAGTAGCTGTTGGGTAAGAAGTGGCTGCAATTCAAAACTTAGGGCTAGAATCCGTGCTAGTCGCAGACAAGCTGAATATAACGGGTGTTTTTTTAAGAGGTTGCCGATTTTTTTTTGAATAAAACACATATAAAATTATGAAATGACCAAAATTTTTTTTTATTTGGTAGATAATTTTTTGGCATTTAACATTTAAACACAATTTCTGGCATATGGCTACCACGACTATTTTTCACAAATGTCATTCTGGAGGTCCAATTTTCCAGCACTTTTTCAAGCATTTGAGGGCGTATGTCAGCAATGACACGTTGAATATTGGTTTCCAAAGCGTCAATCGATTGAGGTTTATCCACATAAACCAATGACTTCACGTATCCCCACAAAAAGTAATCGAGTGGCGTCAAATCGCACGAACGCGGAGGCCAATTCACCGGACCATTTCTCGAAATAATGTTGTCGTTGAAAGTTTCTTTCAATAAGTCGATTGTTTCACGTGCTGTATGGCAAGTGGCACCATCTTGTTGAAACCACATTTCATCCATATCCATATCTTCAAGATTTGACAACAAAAACTCATTTAACATGGTTCTGTATCGATTTCCATTCACGGTAACGCGTCGTCCTTCCTCATTTTTAAAGAAATATGGACCGATGATCCCACCAGCCCATAGACCGCACCAAACAGTACATTTATCAGGATGCATTGGTAATTCTTGAACGGCGTGTGGATTATCTTTGCTCCAAATGCGACAATTTTGTTTGTTGACGTATCCATTTAACAAAAAATGCGCCTCATCACTGAAGAGAATTTTACGGTAAAAAAATGGATCTTCGTTCAATTGATTTAACGACCAATCACTGAATTCACGGCGCAAACGATGGTCGTGTGGCTTTAATTCTTGCACCAATTGAATTTTGTATGGCACCAAACCCAAATCTTTACGTAAAATTTTCCATAAAGTCGATGGACAAAGTCCAATTTGCTGAGCACGACGACGAATCGATAAATTGTCGTTTTCTTCGACACTGGCCTCAACGACAGCAATATTTTCTTCTGTACGAACTCTTCTCATTCTTGTCGGTGGCTTGGCATCCAAAAGAGTGAATGTAGACCGAAATTTGGTAATTACGTTCTTTATGGTGGTCTCTGACGGACGATTATGTGCACCATAAAATTCACGAAGTGCTCTATAAACATTTTTAATTGAACACTGATTTTAAAAATAAATTTCCACGATTTGAAAACGTTGTTCTGGAGTTAACCTATTCATAATGATTTGCCAAACAATACTGAGTAGAAATGCCACTTTGAGCTGTCAAAAAAACTGTCATAAAATAAAACGACATCTATCGGAAAAACAAACCTCCTAAAAAAACACCCTTTAGTTGGCTTGTTATGAGATTACCTATCTAAATATCTTCTATCTTCTATATATATAAAATAGAGAATTTATTTGTGTATTTGTATATATATTTGTGGAATTTTTGATTTTGGAACGCCTTGACCAATTTCAACCAAACTTGGTATACATATTAGTTACTATCTGGAATCAAGTATAGGTCGTGGGGGTAGCACTTTTTTGGTTGGGGAAGCGTGGCAGCCGATATTAGTGTCGGACCCACCGTTTTCGGTATCGCCAAGACGAATAGCTCTGGTAGTACACTCCTATGGGTGCGCTATGTATCCCCGCAGGGGGTGGGCGACCGATATTAGTGTAGGTTTTTTAGTTTTCGGGGTTGAGTTGAATGCTGAGTTGAAGGTTGACGGTAAGACAGCTCTCGGGGGTTGGGGTCGATAACTGAAGTGCTGAAGGGGGATGACCGATATTAGTGACGATTCTATGGTTTTCGGGGTCGCTGAGTCTAATGGTGATGGTAAGACAGCTTTAGGGGGATGGGGTCGATAACTGAGTGGGGTGACTGATATAAGTGTATATTCTATGGTTTTCGGGGTCGCTGAGTTGAATGGTGATGGTAAAACAGCTCTAGGGGATTGGGTCGATAACTGTGGGGGGATGACTGATATTAATGCTGGTTCTATGGTTTTCGGGGTCGCTGAGTTGAACGGTGATGGTAAGACAGCTCTAGGGGCTTGGAGTCTGTCATTGATTGGGGTGGGGGGATGACCGACATTAGTGTCGATTCTATGGTTTTTGGGGTCGCTGAGTTGAATGGTGATGGTAAGACAGATCTAGGGGGATGGGGTCGATAACTATGGGGGGGTCACCGATATTAGTGTCGATTCTATGGTTTTCGGGGTCGCTGAGTTGAATGGTAATCTAGGTGGATGGGGTCGATAACGGAGGGAGGGGGGGTACCGATATTAGTGTCGATTCTATAGTCGTTGAGTTGATTGAAGTTGAATAGTTATGGTTAGACAGCTCTATGGAGATGGTGTCGGTAACTGTGGCGGGGGGTGTGACCGATATCAGTGTTGATTCTATAGTTTTCTGGGTCGTTGTGTTGAATGGTGATTGTAAGAGATCTCTAGGGGGATGGGGTCGATAACTGTGTGGGGAGGGGGGTAACGGATATTAGTGCCGATTCTATGGTTTTCGGGGTCGCTAAAGTGCATGGTGATGGTAAGACAGCTTTAGGAGATGGGGTCAATAACTGAGGAGAGGGTGGCCGATATTAGTGTCAATTCTATAGTTTTCGGAGTCACTGAGGTGAATATTGCTGGTAGGACACTCCTATGGGTGAGTTGTATTCCCGGTGGGGAGAGGGTGACCGATATTAGTTTCGATCCCATCGTTTTCGGGTCCTTGAGATGAATAGTGGTCACTGAGGTAAATGGTGATGGTAACACAGCTCCAGGTGGATGGTGTCGATAACTGGGGAGGGGGGGCGATCGTGACCGATTTTAGTATCCGTTCTTTAGTTCTCGGGCTTTAGGGGATGGGGTCAATAACTGAGGAGAGGGTGGCCGATATTAGTGTCAATTCCATAGTTTTCGGAGTCACTGAAATGAATAGTGCTGGTAGGACACTCCTATGAGTAAGTTGTATTCCCGGAGGGGAGAGGGTGACCGATATTATTGGCGATCCCATAGTTTTCGGGGTGAGATGAATAGTGGTGTCTAGAATGGTACTCGGTGACCGGTTGTGTCAGATTCAAACTAATAAATTCCATTTATCCAGCTGTTTCTCAAAACTATGCCATTTTGAACCGGCTGCGAGAAAGTAAGTAACAAAAGTTTTTTTTTAATTTTATTTTTTAGTTTGAATACTGTGGCTATAATTTAAAATACTTATTTTGTTAATAAAAACTGTCATTTTACCTTAAAGATAGATGTTATTCTTTTTTCTACCACTGCCTAATAGAAGATTTGGATAAATACATACCTGGGTAACGCCGGGTATAATAAACGAAACTTTCAACTTTTCATTTCATTTAATTAGACAAAAAGAATTCGCCATAACAGGTAAGACCTCTTTTCTTAAGAGCTACTACTACAACGCAAGGAATCAAGACCGGAACAGACAGCCTGTGAATTGTGTGAACAGGCCTGGAAATTTACGGCAGATAGGCGCACTACACATGAATGAAGTGAAGCAGCCCGCTTACCTCATAGCAGGAGATCCGAAAAACTAAGTTACACCAGCTTTGCTTCTAGATCAGTGGTGAATTGAAAAAAATGTGGCTAAAGCTCAAGCGGAATTTGAGAAAAGCGACGGGTGAAACTGCAAAAATTAAAATAGGGTGTTCCTGTAGTGTCATGTTTGAAGGAATGAGGTTTTCCCATCGGTTTGTTGTTGCCAACGACCCGGATGAAGGTATATTGGGCCTTGATTTCATGAGAGACCATGCGATGCTCCCTGATCTGAAGAACCACGTCTTAAAACGGCGCAAAGTGGAGGTACTCTCAAATAAACAACAACCAGAACGGTGGATTACGAGTCTTCATTGAAGAAGAAGTAATTATACCAGAGGTGTGTGAGAATATTATCTACAGGAAAAAACGGTGACCTTGGGGATAGTAGAATAGCATCAGTAGAGCCAACCAAGTTGAAAAATAATGGACTGTTGTGCAGAAAAACATAAGTCTCTCAAAATGTGAAAGCAATGCATTACATTTGGAAAGAAAGAGAATCAATCGTTCGTTGTGTCAAAGTCTTTCAGCAGCAGTGCTACAGCAGCAGTAAAGGCGCTGGAGCAATTCGCCGTATTTTCTATCAGCGAAAACGACATGGGTAAAACGAATATAATGCAATTTTAAATCAACAAAGGAAATGCTACTCCAAATCGCTAAGACGATTACCGCTAGCGAAACAACAAGAAGCCGATATCCTGGTGAAGAAGATGAAACATGTTGGAATTATACAGGGTGTCCCCTAATTCATGGAGGATAATTTGGGAAATGATTCTTGGGTATATTCTATAACATGCCGTTTATACAATTGAATTATTTCGCTGATTCATTTGGATACGAACGTGGTCCAACGAAACCAATCCAATACAATTTGTGAACAATTCGACTATTAAGATACTCACGGTTAATGAATCCTCTACCATCTTCATCAATTTTGCTACCAACAGTGATCCCATAGCTCAAGCTGTGGCAAGCTAACTTGTTTAATCGAAGCTACGAGGGATTTTAATGTGACTAGATGTGACCGTAGGCCCTCGTTTGTGTCCACTAAAGCGTATACCATCGCGGCGTATGCTTCCTCGCTAGCGTCGCTAAATCCAATAAGGCTCACTTTATCACGGTAATGAAACCATCTTGGAATTCTCAAACTTGTTGCTTCGCATACATCATTTCTAATTTGTATACAAGAATTAAATATGCTCTGACACAGCTGCTCATCCCAGTTGATTTTCGGCATCCAGAGATTTTGGAATAAAACCCTAACCTTGATTATTATCGGAGATACCCAGTCAAGCGGATCAAAGATTCGACTGGCATCCGAAAAGAATGTTCATTTGGTATGCATGTCGCGAGTTGGTAGTTGGACAATAAATTTAAATATGTCTGCGTGTGATTCCCATTGATGTTTCTCCCTGCTCTCCAATTTCTTAGATCTCCTTATCCGAATTAGTTTGGATAAATGCTCTCAATCCATCGCTGTTGCTTAGAATTTTTCGAAGACATAACCCATAGCTTGCCAATGCGTTTGTTACTTGCGTTATTAAAGTTTTGGCTTGTGATCTGGTGGTGGTCCCGATCATTATATCATCTACGTACATATCGTGCAATATGGCTCATAATACCTCTGGCTGGCTAGACTTTAGTTGTATTCCAATTTGTCTTAAGCAACGGTTTGCCAAAAATGCTGCTGAGGCGGTCCCATACGTTAACGTTTTTAGCTGACATATGGTCGGTTGATGATGTGGACTCTCTCGCCATAAAATTATTTGATATGTCCGATCTTCGACATCGACCCACACCTGCCGGTACATTTTTTCCACATCTCCACAAATTACGATCTTATGTTGACGAAACCGTAGTAACCATTAAGACGTCAATTAATGAAAGCCCCGTGGATGACTTAGTAGACGCATCAAGGTAGATAGGTAGAGTGGTGGACCCCGCTGTACTTGCGAGGTTCTCAATTAGCGCTAGTGTGCGCCATTTTGAGGCCACAAATCTCGAGGGACCTAGCATGGATATTAAAGTGGTTTAAAGCCTTAGCGTTCAGATACGAGAACAGCTCAATGATCCTGCAATCTGAGATCTCTTTCAGGTCGTTTACCTAAATTGCGATGTCTTGGTCCTGCTAGGGCCGGACAACTGCAGAGGAAGTGTATAAGAGTATCTTTCTCATTTTCTTCCTTGCAACTACTGCAGAAGTTGTTGTGCGGCTAGCCAGTGGCTCGTGCTGATAGCCACACCTCTGGCAATATCCCTCCGGGTTCTAGATAACAACTCGGTGGTTTTCCTTTTGTTGTAGGATGGCCACATCAATCTTGAAATGGCGCAGTTCGACAGACTGCTCCACCTGAGCTGTTCCTTAATATTAAAAAAGAAACTATATAAATTAAAATTTTTCATGTAAATTCTTTAACAGGAGATATGTTTGAAATTTGAAGAAAGTCGGGCTTATTTTTAAAAAAACATGGGCACACCTCGGGTCTCAGGGCCCGATCACTCCAACTAATGTACAAAAAGTATTGTCTATCAGTGATACACACATGTCTCACTAATTTTGGGCTAATTTTGAAAAAATGTATAAAATTTTGTCCTTCGGAGATACATATGAGTATAAAATTTGAAGAAAATCAGGCTCATTTTTTTAAAAAAAAATTTATGGGCCCCTCGACTCCGGTCTGCAAAATTTCAATAAAATTGGTCCTTGGGAAGCGGGTTAAAAATTGATCGGAAGATTGCACGACAGACAGACCGACCGACAGACGTGCCACGGGCAAGCAACATTAGAGAATTAAGAGAATTTAAAATTGATAATACTTGGTTGTACAACAAACACTTGAACTTGTACTCGGAGCGGTTAATTAAAAAAAATGAATACACGTCTTTGCCACTGTGTAATTAGCAATAATCCATTTATTCAAAATAGTAGCTTATTATATACTACTTATTATACACTAATACTACGTACAATATCAAAATATACCTAACGTTAGCAACTTACAATTAATAACAAAACTGAACGTAAACAAAAGTAAAGAGAATTAAAAATATGCTGCGTCGTCAATACAGTTCGTTACCGCAAACCAACGAGAATTAAAAATACGCAAATATGCTGCATCGTCAATACAGATTGTTACCCCAAACAAACGAGCTGAATCCAGGTCAACTGCTAGATCAGCAACAAAGTTCATTGGCTTGACTGACCGAACTGCAGTGTGTCAGCACACCATCATATATCTTGACCTCCCCCTCCCCCTCTCCGTTAAATAATAATTTAACTGTTCATTAAACGTAACGGTGAATGCTCTTTCACCTGATTTCGGGGCTTGGGCTGAGGTTTCGATGTAGGCTTGCGGCTTATGTTTTTCAAGGTGACGTAGATATTAGCGAAATCGAAAATGTTAGTTCCAGGTTTCCAATGGTCAGATGGTGAATAACTTTGTGCTTGAAGCTAATGAGGCAACTCAAACACCTTCTGCTGTGCAATCATATTATAAAGGTCCGTAAGATTTTTAAGATGACTTTCCTAATTACTGGCGTTGAAATCCTCGTTGAGTACCGGCTTAATTTTTGTTGCCCATGGATGATGATGAAATTGTGTCTTAGAATACATTCGGGTTGAAGTGTTAACATTCCCGAACCCTCTAAGACGAACTGTGACGATTCTCTATCACATACTTCTGAAAGCTGGGTTGGAGCTATTGTAGCGTACATCCCATGGTTCTTGTGATTTATTTGAATCCATGTCGAGTTACTCTCAGTCTTTTCGAAATTACAGGTTGATTGAGTTTCATTGTTAAAAATGTGAAGCTCACGTGAGCAAGCTTCTGCGCCCTTCCTGTATTTTAATTGGATATTGAAACACAAATATTGCTCGTACTTCAGGCTAACGAGGGATCTTAGGGTTGTTGAATCTATTGGAAAGTATTCCTCGCGATGGGAACTTATGCTCAATACTGGTGCGCAGGTTTTAATATCAATCATGGTGTTGTTGATAGGACTTGGATTGGCTATCATTCTGAAAAGGTCGTACTGCTCCTGATCTGCCAGTGGGAGTGTAAACCTTTAAAAAATATGATTTGTGACGATTCCTCCCTTGACCGTCATATGTTTGAATAACTGCAACAGGTTATCTTCGTCAGAAGGGATTTCTAAGTAAGCTGGTAATGTGCCTTGAGAGTTTGTATTTATTCCTTTAGCTGTGTTGTTGTCAGGTTGCTTTGCTTTGCCAATGGATCATTGTACGGGAGAAGAGTTGGATGTTTTGCGTCGTATGATAATGCGAATGACTCTAATCGTCCTTCTACTCTAAGTTCTTCCTTATCGTCTAAAAATGGGGCAAGACTTGAAAGGTGGCTTATTCTTCTTAGTTCTTTGTAAGTTTTTAGATTATGTATTTCCTGCTTAAGATCGCATGCTTGCATTGCTCGCTTTCTGCAAACCCCTCTTAATCACAAGTGGAGCTTGAACAACAACGTATGATAAGGACGTTAAATTCTGACCATGACAGCATAACAAGGTGGGGACTACATAATAGAGTTGAATTTAACGCTTCTAACACCCAATGCTGTCTTCTGTCGTCCAAGCATAATTTAAACTCCAACCTTTATCCATGACTGGATCTTGCATCAAAGAAACAGAACAACTCTCAATTCTCGGTGTGTGCGTCAACAACAAGCTTCGTTGGAATGACCACCCCCAAGGAAGACGAAACCCGGGACGCCCAGTGAACATGTGGCGCAGATCAATCGAGCGAGAATCGCGTACAGTAGGTGTATGGCGTGAAGTTAAACAGCTGGCGAGAGACAGACGGCGCTGGAAGGAGGTCGTTTCCGCTCTATGCTCCTCTTAGGAACAATATATATTTATTAGAATTTTTTTATTTTTATATATATTGTTCAGAACCGCGCGTTAAAACTTATTGGTGACGTACATATCGCGAAAACAATCGAATCGCTTGAACATCGTATGATGTTTCCTGTCTGTCACTGTTTTATCACTGTTTTATCGCTTTCCACAAGCGGTGTTCAAAAGAAATATGCAGATGCATCCCGCCTATTCTCCAAGCCATCCGTAATACCCGTGCCTCAACTCGAGCACACGGGTCCACCATTAAGTCTATCTTCGGACGTACTAACCAATTCAGAGATTCCTTCTTTAGCCGCACGATAGTTATGTGGAATGAATTGTCTATTTCTGTGTTTCCGCATTTGTATGATCTGCATTCGTTTAATACATGCGTGCATAGACATCTCATGTTTTCCTCTCCCTAATTTCCTAACGCCAACGCTGTGCTAAGCATTATAAGGGTGCTAATCCCTTTATCGTGTGTACATTATAAAAAAATCAGCAAACGCGTGGATTTGTGTGACTTTTGAAACGTTATTTTACAAAATCTATTGTGTAATGCTGTTAGTCACAAATCAACCAAAAGAAAACCTGGCGTATATAAAAAGAGCTTTTGACAGTGGAAACCAATCTGTGGAATCAAGAGCTTTACATATCTTAGAGCTTTTGATTGTGGAATCTAAACATTTTTAAACCACACGACCAGAGTTACCATTAAAAAAAAACATTATCTTCTTAAAATTTTAAAAGAGAAAAAAAAAAGTAAGATAAAATATAATAATAACAACTACATAAAATGGGAATGGATAGAACTCGAGAAGAGGAGGAAAAAGAAAGACGTCTATTTCCAATACACCACGAGGTGGTGTAGATCCTTTAAATCTATTAAATAAATCAAGTCTAGAAAAAAGAAATCTTCAATCTAACGCTATAACTGAAAGTACCGGACAAACATTACGCGAAAAAAGTGATGCCACCTGAAATTTTACTTTGCGAGTAGCCGAATCTAGTAAAACAACTATTGACCTAGAAAAGGAGAATATGGATCTCTTGGGGAGACTAGAACATATGGAATAACTTTTTGCCAAGCTATGCGAAGAAATTGAGTATCTAAAGCGAGAAAATGAAAACCTAAAAATGAATCGGGGTTCAAAAGAAGATTGCGATATAGGAAGCATTGAACCAGACAAATTCATCTATTCCACTGATGAAGATGAATTAGCAAGATAGACGGACTGGATCCTAAAGGAACAAAGGAAAAAGACAGCCCAGAAAGAGTAAGAAAAGAAAAACTGAATCGTCACCTGAGGCTTAGCAATTAAATGGTAGGGGACAACCTAGTCCAGATCCGAAATTCGTTCCTCCCAAAGCCAATAAATCAAAAGGTAGTAAATCTACCAAGAACCCCCTACGGGAATATAACTCACCCATAGGAGTGTACTACCAGCACTTTTCGTCTCGGCGATACCAAAAACGGTGGGTCCGACACTAAAATCGCCTGCCATGCCTCCCCCTACCAAAAAACGTGCTATCCCCCACCACCTATATTTGATTCCACATAGTAACTAATATGTTTGGTTGAAATTGGTCAAGGCGTTTCAGAGCTAGTTAGACACAAAAATATATATATATATGTATATATAGGGTGTTTTTTTGGGAGGTTTGTTTTTCCGATAGATGTCGTTTTATTTTATGACAGCTCAAAGTGGCATTTCTACTCAGTATTGTTTGGCAAATCATTATGAAAAAAAAAAAAAAAAAAAAAAAAAAAAAAAAAAATGACATTTGTGAAAAATAGTCGTGGTAGCCATATGCCAGAAATTGTGTTTAAATGTTAAATGCCAAAAAATTATCTACCAAATAAAAAAAAATTTTGGTCATTTCATAATTTTATATGTGTTTTATTCAAAAAAAAAATCGGCAACCTCTTAAAAAAACACGTTATATCTAACGGGCCGGTTTGCGGGACACCGGCAGAGATTTTCTTTAGTTCGGAGTATTCATCCTCATATTTCACTAGAAAATGTCTATTGGATAAATAAAATCTTAGTATGGCATAGAATTGCCTCGGCAGATCTCTATGCAACTTGAATTCCAGTCCATTATGCCAAACTTTATCGAATGCTTGGGCGACGTCCAGAAATATGCTGGAGCATACTTTTTACGTTCTATCTTTTTTTCAATAATGGTGGTGATTCTATGCACCTGTTCAATTGTGGAGTGCTTTTCTATGAATCCAAATTGATGTGGAGGAATTAGCTGTCGTTCCTCAATTATTGATTGAAGTCTTTTTAATAATAATTTTTCAAAAAGTTTTGACATTGGCAGCAATGAAATTGGCCTGTATGATTTTTTATCGTTAGGTGGTTTATCAGGTTTTGCTATCATGATTACTTCTGCTACTTTCCATTGCCACGGAACATATTTTAACCGAAAGCTTGCATTGATTATGTGTAACAGCTTACGAAATCCTTTATCTACTAATCAAGTCATACCCTGGGGCTTTTTTAACATTCATGTTACTTTTTACTTCTTCTTTTAATTCTTTCAGAGTTACTGGGCGTATATCAAAATCATCAAGCTTGCGGATTGGCATTATATTTTCATTGGCCGTTTGTCTTGGTAGTGGTTGGAAGGTATCCTCGAGATACTCCGCAAACAGATAAGCCTTCTCTTTAGGGCCTCTTGCCCAGGTTCCATCTTCCTTTTTAAGTGGAGGCACTTGCATTTTGGGTCTTTTGAGTCCCTTCGTCGCCTTCCACAGCGAATAATCAGAATTTTTTTCATCGGTTAAGCTAACTAGATATCTGTTGATTGATGCATTCTTAACTTCTTTAAGAAGAGATTTGAGACTGCTACCTAAATTGTTAAGAATTGTTTTGTTCTCCGGTGTTCTTGTTATTTGCCAGGTTCTACGTGCCCGTCGTTTATCTCTTACCAACTCTCTAACTTCCATTGGGTAGGATATGTTAAGCTTCTTCTTATTTTGTATAATGGGGGTACTTGACAAAGCAGCATAATGAATTGTATCATTGAGTCGATCTAATTCATCTTCCAACTGATGAGAATTTCTTATCGGTACCTGAAGATTGATTTTTCCCTCCATTACTTCACGAAATCTGTTAATCTGTGTGCACTCTCCCTTTGAATTACCTGTTTACTGACTTTCATAATAACCGGGGAATGATCCGATACTAGAGAATTACTGTCTTCAATGTGAATGTAGTTCTGGGATATACCTCTTGCTACCTAAAAGTCTATTAGGTCAGGTATCTTCGTTCCGTCACTGGGCCAGTATGTTGGGGACCCACCCTTTGACGTCGTAAGTCTAGATCCCCAATAGGTGTTTTTCGCATTTAAGTCACCTGCAATAATAAAATCGCGTCCAAGCGATTTAAATAGTTTAAGGTAGTCTTCTCTTTTCAAGTTATGCCGAGCAGACATCAAAATGTGAATTTTACTCTGGTGGGTCCCCAACATACTGGCCCAGTGACGGAACGAAGATACCTGACCTAATAGACTTTTAGGTAGCAAGAGGTATATCCCAGAACTACATTCACATTGAAGACAGTAATTCTCTAGTATCGGATCATTCCCCGGTTATTATGAAAGTCAGTAAAAAGGTAATTCAAAGGGAGAGTGCACACAGATTAACAGATTTCGTGAAGTAATGGAGGGAAAAATCAATCTTCAGGTACCGATAAGAAATTCTCATCAGTTGGAAGATGAATTAGATCGACTCAATGAAACAATTCATTATGCTGCTTTGTCAAGTACCCCCATTATACAAAATAAGAAGAAGCTTAACATATCCTACCCAATGGAAGTTAGAGAGTTGGTAAGAGATAAACGACGGGCACGTAGAACCTGGCAAATAACAAGAACACCGGAGAACAAAACAATTCTTAACAATTTAGGTAGCAGTCTCAAATCTCTTCTTAAAGAAGTTAAGAATGCATCAATCAACAGATATCTAGTTAGCTTAACCGATGAAAAAAATTCTGATTATTCGCTGTGGAAGGCGACGAAGGGACTCAAAAGACCCAAAATGCAAGTGCCTCCACTTAAAAAGGAAGATGGAACCTGGGCAAGAGGCCCTAAAGAGAAGGCTGATCTGTTTGCGGAGTATCTCGAGGATACCTTCCAACCACTACCAAGACAAACGGCCAATGAAAATATAATGCCAATCCGCAAGCTTGATGATTTTGATATACGCCCAGTAACTCTGAAAGAATTAAAAGAAGAAGTAAAAAGTAACATGAATGTTAAAAAAGCCCCAGGGTATGACTTGATTAGTAGATAAAGGATTTCGTAAGCTGTTACACATAATCAATACAAGCTTTCGGTTAAAATATGTTCCGTGGCAATGGAAAGTAGCAAAAGTAATCATGATAGCAAAACCTGATAAACCACCTAACGATAAAAAATCATACAGGCCAATTTCATTGCTGCCAATGTCAAAACTTTTTGAAAAATTATTATTAAAAAGACTTCAATCAATAATTGAGGAACGACAGCTAATTCCTCCACATCAATTTGGATTCATAGAAAAGCACTCCACAATTGAACAGGTGCATAGAATCACCACCATTATTGAAAAAAAGATAGAACGTAAAAAGTATGCTCCAGCATATTTCTGGACGTCGCCCAAGCATTCGATAAAGTTTGGCATAATGGACTGGAATTCAAGTTGCATAGAGATCTGCCGAGGCAATTCTATGCCATACTAAGATTTTATTTATCCAATAGACATTTTCTAGTGAAATATGAGGATGAATACTCCGAACTAAAGAAAATCTCTGCCGGTGTCCCGCAGGGGAGTGTCTCTTGACCAATCCTGTATTTAGTGTATACAAGGAATATTCCAACAACAAATGAACAAACCATAGCCACTTTTGCAGATGACACAGCAATCATGGCGATTGGAAGTAATGTCGCTGATGCAACGAGCAAACTCCAGAATATTACCAATGCGGTTTGTTACTGGACTAAGCGCTGGAGAATCAAGCTTAATGAGACGAAATCCACGCATATTAACTTTACATATCAACAGGCTTCCCATCTACCGATAGAAATTAACTCACGACCGGTGCCATATGCAAACAAAGCTAAATATCTCGGCATGACCCTCGATGCTAAGCTCAAGTGGAGAGAGCCTGTCAAAAAGAAAAAAGAAGATCTCAACATTAAGTTCAGAAAAATGTATTGGCTCATAGGTAGAGGCTCTGATCTTATAATTCACAAGAAGCTACTGCTATATCGGCAAATACTGAAGCCGATATGGACCTACGGTATTCAACTCTGGGGATGTACTAAGCAAACAAACGCCAAACACGCCAAAACGATACAGACGTTTCAAAACAAGGTTCTTCGTAGCACCGTAAATGCTCCGTGGTACACAAGAAATGAAGACCTTCACAGGGACTTACAGATGGAATACATCAAAGATGAAATAAAAAAGCATGCCGCCAAACACGAAATAAGGCTCCAGGAACATGGAAACCCCTATATTCGCCATATGATAGATAACCCTGTCGTTGAAAGAAGACTCCAAAGAACGAGGCCACTTGACCTAGTAAACAAACCAAATTAAAATTAGTATTTTAAATAGGTTAATTTAATTATGGGACTAACCATTGGGTTTTACCCCAAAAATTTAGAATTGTAAAAGAAATGTAAATTTGTAAAAATTTGAAAGATAAATTGCTAGATGAGCACAGTCTCAGTTGTAATTAATAAAAGGGAAAAAAACTTAATCTATATAATAAAGTAGAGTAGAGCTCGACAAATTTCCGGGTCGAGACGCCAACCTGCGACGCGACCCTGCAGTTTGCAATCAAAACATTGTTTATCACAGAAAGGGCAATCACGGTGGAAATGGATTGCTCCACACTTTCGACATGGAAATCTTGCTTTCGGTGGCTCTGCTTTGGGACATTTAGCGTTCAGTTCCGCCTTTTGATTACTGCTATTTCCCCTTGAGTTTCGGCGCATTGCTAACACTTCACCATTAGAAACATCTGGGCACAAAACCATCGATTTCTCGACTTTGAGGCTGCTTAACCGTGTTGCAATATTGACAACATCTCTTAATGTCAGCTTAGGTCTCACATCACCGCCTGCACTAGCTTCATCGTGTTGTATCTCTTGGCTGTCCAACTTCATAAGCAGCTTCTCCAGAGTCTGCGCATCTTGCGCTTTGTTGAGTCCTTGAACAAACATCAAAACTTTAAAATCGTCAGGTGTACAATTTGCCATATCGAATTTTTCACATATTACGTTTACACGTGCTGCATACTCTGAAAACCCTTCACTAACTTCCTTCTCCATTTTCAAACACTTGTAACGCAACGAAAATTGTGATTCCTTTCGGCCAAAAATGCGCTTGAGCTCCCTCACTGTATCATCGAAAGGAATAGTGTCTTTTGTTAGTGGCAAAATCGTATTGGCAAACCTTTGGTAATCGGCTGTAGAGAGTTTCTCTGTCAGCAAATCCACCGCCTGAGACGTAAAAATAATTTTATATCGCTGGTACCACAATTCGAATATCAAATTGTCTTCAGCGCAAATTTCACACAATTTTCTCCATGCGTTCCGACAACTTCTTATGCATTGATGCTATCTGCGCACTTTCAGTTTTTGCTGTTTGCTGCTGCCCTTCTGCCTGTAGCGTTAACTGCGTCATCAACAACCGCAATCATATCGTCAGTCTTTCTCTGCCTTTCAGCCATCATTTTCAAAATTTCTTTCAATTCTGAATCCATTTTTTCACACACAAAAATAAAACGATACTGCCGTAAGAATTTTTAAAGATTTTAACGCGTGAATTCTAATTAATCCTCGTCGCCACTGTTGTGTTCGTCACAAATACAATTCACTTGTCTCGTTTCTTAAATGTTTTCTTTATTCAATGAAAGGTCAATTCGTCTGCGTCTGCTTTTTTTTTTATAATTCGCGCACGCTTCAAGGGGTTCGCACCCTTATAATGCTCGGCTATATGCTTGGCACAGCGTGGGCGTTAAGGAAGAGGAGGAGAAAAGAGGAGATGTCTATGAGCTTGTGTTTTGAATGCCTGTGGATCATAGTGATGTGGGAAGACAGAGCTTGGCAGAGCATTCCACATACGTGTTGTACGGCTGAAGAACGAATCCCTGAATTTAACTGTACGTCCGAAGACGGGCTTGAGGGTAAACTGATGAGCATTTAGAGCGCCACGAGTATTGCGGTTGAATTCAAGGAGAGGTGGCATGCAGCTGGCTATTTCTCTTGAACACCGCTGGTAGAAGAAACGATAAAACAGTGACAAGCAAGAAACGTTCCTGCGGTGTTCAAGCGAATCTATTGATTTCGCTATATTTTCGTCACCGATAAGTTTTATCGCGCGGTTTTGTATTCTATCTAGCTGATGCAAAGAAGTCTTAGGCGCACCAGACCAGATATGGCAATTGTACTCAAGTTTTGGGCGAATAAAAGCCTTGTATATGGTAGCCAGATCGGAGGGAGAGAAATATTTCTTGCACCGGGCTAGAAAACCTAAACATTTCGCAGCATTTTTAGCGATGGTAAATATGTGGGGTCATTCCAACGAAGCTTGTCGTTAACGCACATACCGAGAATTGCGAGATTTTCAGTTTCCTCGATGCAAGTGACATTCATGGATAATGGCATGGGGTTAAGGATTCGCTTTGACGACAGGAGACAACATTGGGTTTTGGAAGCGTTAAATTCTACTCGATTGATTTCTCCCCATTGTTTTATGCTGTCAAGGTCAGAATTCAACGAGCTGAACATACAAAGTTGTTTGTGTTCCACATCAGAAGTGGAGGGACGTTCCACAAACTTATATGAGAAGCTGAGAGTGCTGTCGTCAGCGAAAGAGTGAATTTGATTAGAAGTCACAGATAAGAGATCATTAATAAAAATGAGAAAGAGTGTCGGCGACAGAACAGAGCCCTGGGGAATGCCAGCATTTATGTGGTGTATTTCAGACTTGAAACCGTCCAAAACAACTTGAATTGAGCGGTCCAAAAGATAGCTTCTAATCCAATGAAGCAGTTTATCATCAACACCATAAGCACGCATTTTAGACAAAAGATCTTGATGCCAAACTCTGTCAAATGCCTTTGAAATATCGAGTGCAACAGCTTTGCTTTCTCCAAAATGATGTAAAGATCCGTTCCACTGTTCGGTGAGATATACCATCAAATCACCAGTAGAACGTTGCCCACGAAATCCATACTGCCGGTCACTAAGGATTTCGTTGGTTTCAAGATATTTCTTAAGCTGATAATTGATCAGCGTTTCCATGACCTTGGAAAGAATGAATGTAAGTGCTATGGGTCGGTACGAAGAAGGAGATGACGGCTCGCCTTTTTTGGGTATGGGCTGGACAAATGCTGTTTTCCAACTTCTCGGGAAGAGTCCAGAAGAATAGGATATATTGAAAAGCTTACGCAGTGGTAATGCCAGCTTGGAAGAACACCTCTTCAGAACTAATGGAGAAATACCATCTGGCCCAGCGGATTTGTGTGTGTTGAGATCATTTAAAAATGCTCTTTTTGGGTTGCGCACTTCGACTGCCAGACCATCAAGCAGCCATGCTACAAGTCCACAAACATGCAGCCTATTATGTACATGTCAAATGTAAATAAATATATGTGTTGCACGTCACAACAGTAAGAACAAAACTTGCAAAATAGCAACCTGGAATGCGAATGGGATTATGCAACATATTCCAGAAATAGAAATATTTTTAAATTCAGAAAAAATCTATATTTTCTTAATATCTGAAAGCCATTTAGTTAAATCTTCGTTTGTTAAAATACGGGGTTATAACTTATATCACTCCATTCATCCAACGGAAAGAGCAAGAGGTGGTTCGGATCAGATAGATAGAATCAAATATCGAAGAAGAAACAATGCAAGTCACTACTGTAAGGATTCAAATTAAACATAGACAGCTTACTGTCTCTGCAATATATTGCCCTCCCCGGCATAACTTGAAAAGAGAAGACTACCTTAAACTATTTAATCGCTTGGACGCGATTTTATTATTGCAGGTGACTTTAATGCGAAAAACACCTATTGGGGATCTAGACTTACGACGTCAAAGGGTAAAGAGTTGCTTCAAGCAGGGCAGACATCAAAATGTGAATTTTACTCTGGTGGGTCCCCAACATACTGGCCCAGTGACGGAACGAAGATACCTGACCTAATAGACTTTTAGGTAGCAAGAGGTATATCCCAGAACTACATTCACATTGAAGACAGTAATTCTCTAGTATCGGATCATTCCCCGGTTATTATGAAAGTCAGTAAAAAGGTAATTCAAAGGGAGAGTGCACACAGATTAACAGATTTCGTGAAGTAATGGAGGGAAAAATCAATCTTCAGGTACCGATAAGAAATTCTCATCAGTTGGAAGATGAATTAGATCGACTCAATGAAACAATTCATTATGCTGCTTTGTCAAGTACCCCCATTATACAAAATAAGAAGAAGCTTAACATATCCTACCCAATGGAAGTTAGAGAGTTGGTAAGAGATAAACGACGGGCACGTAGAACCTGGCAAATAACAAGAACACCGGAGAACAAAACAATTCTTAACAATTTAGGTAGCAGTCTCAAATCTCTTCTTAAAGAAGTTAAGAATGCATCAATCAACAGATATCTAGTTAGCTTAACCGATGAAAAAAATTCTGATTATTCGCTGTGGAAGGCGACGAAGGGACTCAAAAGACCCAAAATGCAAGTGCCTCCACTTAAAAAGGAAGATGGAACCTGGGCAAGAGGCCCTAAAGAGAAGGCTTATCTGTTTGCGGAGTATCTCGAGGATACCTTCCAACCACTACCAAGACAAACGGCCAATGAAAATATAATGCCAATCCGCAAGCTTGATGATTTTGATATACGCCCAGTAACTCTGAAAGAATTAAAAGAAGTAAAAAGTAACATGAATGTTAAAAAAGCCCCAGGGTATGACTTGATTAGTAGATAAAGGATTTCGTAAGCTGTTACACATAATCAATGCAAGCTTTCGGTTAAAATATGTTCCGTGGCAATGGAAAGTAGCAGAAGTAATCATGATAGCAAAACCTGATAAACCACCTAACGATAAAAAATCATACAGGCCAATTTCATTGCTGCCAATGTCAAAACTTTTTGAAAAATTATTATTAAAAAGACTTCAATCAATAATTGAGGAACGACAGCTAATTCCTCCACATCAATTTGGATTCATAGAAAAGCACTCCACAATTGAACAGGTGCATAGAATCACCACCATTATTGAAAAAAAGATAGAACGTAAAAAGTATGCTCCAGCATATTTCTGGACGTCGCCCAAGCATTCGATAAAGTTTGGCATAATGGACTGGAATTCAAGTTGCATAGAGATCTGCCGAGGCAATTCTATGCCATACTAAGATTTTATTTATCCAATAGACATTTTCTAGTGAAATATGAGGATGAATACTCCGAACTAAAGAAAATCTCTGCCGGTGTCCCGCAGGGGAGTGTCTCTTGACCAATCCTGTATTTAGTGTATACAAGGAATATTCCAACAACAAATGAACAAACCATAGCCACTTTTGCAGATGACACAGCAATCATGGCGATTGGAAGTAATGTCGCTGATGCAACGAGCAAACTCCAGAATATTACCAATGCGGTTTGTTACTGGACTAAGCGCTGGAGAATCAAGCTTACTGAGACGAAATCCACGCATATTAACTTTACATATCAACAGGCTTCCCATCTACCGATAGAAATTAACTCACGACCGGTGCCATATGCAAACAAAGCTAAATATCTCGGCATGACCCTCGATGCTAAGCTCAAGTGGAGAGAGCCTGTCAAAAAGAAAAAAGAAGATCTCAACATTAAGTTCAGAAAAATGTATTGGCTCATAGGTAGAGGCTCTGATCTTATAATTCACAAGAAGCTACTGCTATATCGGCAAATACTGAAGCCGATATGGACCTACGGTATTCAACTCTGGGGATGTACTAAGCAAACAAACGCCAAACACGCCAAAACGATACAGACGTTTCAAAACAAGGTTCTTCGTAGCACCGTAAATGCTCCGTGGTACACAAGAAATGAAGACCTTCACAGGGACTTACAGATGGAATACATCAAAGATGAAATAAAAAAGCATGCCGCCAAACACGAAATAAGGCTCCAGGAACATGGAAACCCCTATATTCGCCATATGATAGATAACCCTGTCGTTGAAAGAAGACTCCAAAGAACGAGGCCACTTGACCTAGTAAACAAACCAAATTAAAATTAGTATTTTAAATAGGTTAATTTAATTATGGGACTAACCATTGGGTTTTACCCCAAAAATTTAGAATTGTAAAAGAAATGTAAATTTGTAAAAATTTGAAAGATAAATTGCTAGATGAGCACAGTCTCAGTTGTAATTAATAAAAGGGAAAAAAACTTAATCTATATAATAAAGTAGAGTAGAGCTCGACAAATTTCCGGGTCGAGACGCCAACCTGCGACGCGACCCTGCAGTTTGCAATCAAAACATTGTTTATCACGGAAAGGGCAATCACGGTGGAAATGGATTGCTCCACACTTTCGACATGGAAATCTTGCTTTCGGTGGCTCTGCTTTGGGACATTTAGCGTTCAGTTCCGCCTTTTGATTACTGCTATTTCCCCTTGAGTTTCGGCGCATTGCTAACACTTCACCATTAGAAACATCTGGGCACAAAACCATCGATTTCTCGACTTTGAGGCTGCTTAACCGTGTTGCAATATTGACAACATCTCTTAATGTCAGCTTAGGTCTCACATCACCGCCTGCACTAGCTTCATCGTGTTGTATCTCTTGGCTGTCCAACTTCATAAGCAGCTTCTCCAGAGTCTGCGCATCTTGCGCTTTGTTGAGTCCTTGAACAAACATCAAAACTTTAAAATCGTCAGGTGTACAATTTGCCATATCGAATTTTTCACATATTACGTTTACACGTGCTGCATACTCTGAAAACCCTTCACTAACTTCCTTCTCCATTTTCAAACACTTGTAACGCAACGAAAATTGTGATTCCTTTCGGCCAAAAATGCGCTTGAGCTCCCTCACTGTATCATCGAAAGGAATAGTGTCTTTTGTTAGTGGCAAAATCGTATTGGCAAACCTTTGGTAATCGGCTGTAGAGAGTTTCTCTGTCAGCAAATCCACCGCCTGAGACGTAAAAATAATTTTATATCGCTGGTACCACAATTCGAATATCAAATTGTCTTCAGCGCAAATTTCACACAATTTTCTCCATGCGTTCCGACAACTTCTTATGCATTGATGCTATCTGCGCACTTTCAGTTTTTGCTGTTTGCTGCTGCCCTTCTGCCTGTAGCGTTAACTGCGTCATCAACAACCGCAATCATATCGTCAGTCTTTCTCTGCCTTTCAGCCATCATTTTCAAAATTTCTTTCAATTCTGAATCCATTTTTTCACACACAAAAATAAAACGATACTGCCGTAAGAATTTTTAAAGATTTTAACGCGTGAATTCTAATTAATCCTCGTCGCCACTGTTGTGTTCGTCACAAATACAATTCACTTGTCTCGTTTCTTAAATGTTTTCTTTATTCAATGAAAGGTCAATTCGTCTGCGTCTGCTTTTTTTTTTTATAATTCGCGCACGCTTCAAGGGGTTCGCACCCTTATAATGCTCGGCTATATGCTTGGCACAGCGTGGGCGTTAAGGAAGAGGAGGAGAAAAGAGGAGATGTCTATGAGCTTGTGTTTTGAATGCCTGTGGATCATAGTGATGTGGGAAGACAGAGCTTGGCAGAGCATTCCACATACGTGTTGTACGGCTGAAGAACGAATCCCTGAATTTAACTGTACGTCCGAAGACGGGCTTGAGGGTAAACTGATGAGCATTTAGAGCGCCATGAGTATTGCGGTTGAATTCAAGGAGAGGTGGCATGCAGCTGGCTATTTCTCTTGAACACCGCTGGTAGAAGAAACGATAAAACAGTGACAAGCAAGAAACGTTCCTGCGGTGTTCAAGCGAATCTATTGATTTCGCTATATTTTCGTCACCGATAAGTTTTATCGCGCGGTTTTGTATTCTATCTAGCTGATGCAAAGAAGTCTTAGGCGCACCAGACCAGATATGGCAATTGTACTCAAGTTTTGGGCGAATAAAAGCCTTGTATATGGTAGCCAGATCGGAGGGAGAGAAATATTTCTTGCACCGGGCTAGAAAACCTAAACATTTCGCAGCATTTTTAGCGATGGTAAATATGTGGTCATTCCAACGAAGCTTGTCGTTAACGCACATACCGAGAATTGCGAGATTTTCAGTTTCCTCGATGCAAGTGACATTCATGGATAATGGCATGGGGTTAAGGATTCGCTTTGACGACAGGAGACAACATTGGGTTTTGGAAGCGTTAAATTCTACTCGATTGATTTCTCCCCATTGTTTTATGCTGTCAAGGTCAGAATTCAACGAGCTGAACATACAAAGTTGTTTGTGTTCCACATCAGAAGTGGAGGGACGTTCCACAAACTTATATGAGAAGCTGAGAGTGCTGTCGTCAGCGAAAGAGTGAATTTGATTAGAAGTCACAGATAAGAGATCATTAATAAAAATGAGAAAGAGTGTCGGCGACAGAACAGAGCCCTGGGGAATGCCAGCATTTATGTGGTGTATTTCAGACTTGAAACCGTCCAAAACAACTTGAATTGAGCGGTCCAAAAGATAGCTTCTAATCCAATGAAGCAGTTTATCATCAACACCATAAGCACGCATTTTAGACAAAAGATCTTGATGCCAAACTCTGTCAAATGCCTTTGAAATATCGAGTGCAACAGCTTTGCTTTCTCCAAAATGATGTAAAGATCCGTTCCACTGTTCGGTGAGATATACCATCAAATCACCAGTAGAACGTTGCCCACGAAATCCATACTGCCGGTCACTAAGGATTTCGTTGGTTTCAAGATATTTCTTAAGCTGATAATTGATCAGCGTTTCCATGACCTTGGAAAGAATGAATGTAAGTGCTATGGGTCGGTACGAAGAAGGAGATGACGGCTCGCCTTTTTTGGGTATGGGCTGGACAAATGCTGTTTTCCAACTTCTCGGGAAGAGTCCAGAAGAATAGGATATATTGAAAAGCTTACGCAGTGGTAATGCCAGCTTGGAAGAACACCTCTTCAGAACTAATGGAGAAATACCATCTGGCCCAGCGGATTTGTGTGTGTTGAGATCATTTAAAAATGCTCTGTTTGGGTTGCGCACTTCGACTGCCAGACCATCAAGCAGCCATGCTACAAGTCCACAAACATGCAGCCTATTATGTACATGTCAAATGTAAATAAATATATGTGTTGCACGTCACAACAGTAAGAACAAAACTTGCAAAATAGCAACCTGGAATGCGAATGGGATTATGCAACATATTCCAGAAATAGAAATATTTTTAAATTCAGAAAAAATCTATATTTTCTTAATATCTGAAAGCCATTTAGTTAAATCTTCGTTTGTTAAAATACGGGGTTATAACTTATATCACTCCATTCATCCAACGGAAAGAGCAAGAGGTGGTTCGGATCAGATAGATAGAATCAAATATCGAAGAAGAAACAATGCAAGTCACTACTGTAAGGATTCAAATTAAACATAGACAGCTTACTGTCTCTGCAATATATTGCCCTCCCCGGCATAACTTGAAAAGAGAAGACTACCTTAAACTATTTAATCGCTTGGACGCGATTTTATTATTGCAGGTGACTTTAATGCGAAAAACACCTATTGGGGATCTAGACTTACGACGTCAAAGGGTAAAGAGTTGCTTCAAGCAGGGCAGACATCAAAATGTGAATTTTACTCTGGTGGGTCCCCAACATACTGGCCCAGTGACGGAACGAAGATACCTGACCTAATAGACTTTTAGGTAGCAAGAGGTATATCCCAGAACTACATTCACATTGAAGACAGTAATTCTCTAGTATCGGATCATTCCCCGGTTATTATGAAAGTCAGTAAAAAGGTAATTCAAAGGGAGAGTGCACACAGATTAACAGATTTCGTGAAGTAATGGAGGGAAAAATCAATCTTCAGGTACCGATAAGAAATTCTCATCAGTTGGAAGATGAATTAGATCGACTCAATGAAACAATTCATTATGCTGCTTTGTCAAGTACCCCCATTATACAAAATAAGAAGAAGCTTAACATATCCTACCCAATGGAAGTTAGAGAGTTGGTAAGAGATAAACGACGGGCACGTAGAACCTGGCAAATAACAAGAACACCGGAGAACAAAACAATTCTTAACAATTTAGGTAGCAGTCTCAAATCTCTTCTTAAAGAAGTTAAGAATGCATCAATCAACAGATATCTAGTTAGCTTAACCGATGAAAAAAATTCTGATTATTCGCTGTGGAAGGCGACGAAGGGACTCAAAAGACCCAAAATGCAAGTGCCTCCACTTAAAAAGGAAGATGGAACCTGGGCAAGAGGCCCTAAAGAGAAGGCTTATCTGTTTGCGGAGTATCTCGAGGATACCTTCCAACCACTACCAAGACAAACGGCCAATGAAAATATAATGCCAATCCGCAAGCTTGATGATTTTGATATACGCCCAGTAACTCTGAAAGAATTAAAAGAAGAAGTAAAAAGTAACATGAATGTTAAAAAAGCCCCAGGGTATGACTTGATTAGTAGATAAAGGATTTCGTAAGCTGTTACACATAATCAATGCAAGCTTTCGGTTAAAATATGTTCCGTGGCAATGGAAAGTAGCAGAAGTAATCATGATAGCAAAACCTGATAAACCACCTAACGATAAAAAATCATACAGGCCAATTTCATTGCTGCCAATGTCAAAACTTTTTGAAAAATTATTATTAAAAAGACTTCAATCAATAATTGAGGAACGACAGCTAATTCCTCCACATCAATTTGGATTCATAGAAAAGCACTCCACAATTGAACAGGTGCATAGAATCACCACCATTATTGAAAAAAAGATAGAACGTAAAAAGTATGCTCCAGCATATTTCTGGACGTCGCCCAAGCATTCGATAAAGTTTGGCATAATGGACTGGAATTCAAGTTGCATAGAGATCTGCCGAGGCAATTCTATGCCATACTAAGATTTTATTTATCCAATAGACATTTTCTAGTGAAATATGAGGATGAATACTCCGCACTAAAGAAAATCTCTGCCGGTGTCCCGCAGGGGAGTGTCTCTTGACCAATCCTGTATTTAGTGTATACAAGGAATATTCCAACAACAAATGAACAAACCATAGCCACTTTTGCAGATGACACAGCAATCATGGCGATTGGAAGTAATGTCGCTGATGCAACGAGCAAACTCCAGAATATTACCAATGCGGTTTGTTACTGGACTAAGCGCTGGAGAATCAAGCTTAATGAGACGAAATCCACGCATATTAACTTTACATATCAACAGGCTTCCCATCTACCGATAGAAATTAACTCACGACCGGTGCCATATGCAAACAAAGCTAAATATCTCGGCATGACCCTCGATGCTAAGCTCAAGTGGAGAGAGCCTGTCAAAAAGAAAAAAGAAGATCTCAACATTAAGTTCAGAAAAATGTATTGGCTCATAGGTAGAGGCTCTGATCTTATAATTCACAAGAAGCTACTGCTATATCGGCAAATACTGAAGCCGATATGGACCTACGGTATTCAACTCTGGGGATGTACTAAGCAAACAAACGCCAAACACGCCAAAACGATACAGACGTTTCAAAACAAGGTTCTTCGTAGCACCGTAAATGCTCCGTGGTACACAAGAAATGAAGACCTTCACAGGGACTTACAGATGGAATACATCAAAGATGAAATAAAAAAGCATGCCGCCAAACACGAAATAAGGCTCCAGGAACATGGAAACCCCTATATTCGCCATATGATAGATAACCCTGTCGTTGAAAGAAGACTCCAAAGAACGAGGCCACTTGACCTAGTAAACAAACCAAATTAAAATTAGTATTTTAAATAGGTTAATTTAATTATGGGACTAACCATTGGGTTTTACCCCAAAAATTTAGAATTGTAAAAGAAATGTAAATTTGTAAAAATTTGAAAGATAAATTGCTAGATGAGCACAGTCTCAGTTGTAATTAATAAAAGGGAAAAAAAACTTAATCTATATATATATAAAGTAGAGAATTTATATATATATATATATATATATATATATATGTGTTATGTCAGAGCCATCCTGTACGCCCCAACAAATACCAACAAACCAAGATGAACAAACCCTGGATTTTAAGTTCAACCAATAAATGTAAACGATTCAAAGAGTATCGTCCGCAGTCGGAATGTACACAGGTTATCGTCCGCAGGCAAAATGCCTCGTGTTAAATATTGTATTATAAACAAACCGCCATTTTCAATGTAAACGATACAAAGAGTATCGTCCGCAGTCGGAATGTTCAGAGGTTATCGTCCGCAGGCAAAATGCCTCGTGTTAAGTATTGTATTATAAACAAACTGCCATTTTCAATGTAAACGATACAAAGAGTATCGTCCGCAGTCAAAATGCTGCGTTAGCAATTAAGCACTATAAAAAAGGATCGCTTGATCTTAATTAATTCAGTCTTTAAGCAGTTACATTTACAGCTGACGATTTCCCCCTACCAGTGGTAAGGGATCCGAAGCTCTAGTCTTAATACTCAAATAATAAAGATATTCATTTTGAAATTAAAAATATTGTTTTTTTTTTAACTAAATTTGAATACTTTATTAAAATTGGCGCAGTCGGTAGGATTGACTAAACAGAGCGAAAATCTGTTAATTTAAAAGTCAATCCGTGAAACGAATAAAACGCGAAAAATCTGCAAACCGCGTGAACATTGAAAACATTGAAAGTGAAAAGTGTCGCATTGATGAACGAAAATCATCAATTTACATTTAAAACAATTTCAGTGTTTAAACACTAAATAAAGTGAAAAGTGAAAAACCACAAAATCGAATTATCGAACGAAAATCGAATTATTCGAACGAAAATCGAATATTGCAAATTAAATTATTTAGTAACCATGGTTAGCAAAAATAATTAATATTACGAAACCTCATAGAGAGGAAATAATTTGAAGTGAAAGTGAAGAAAATTATGAATACGAACAATAATAAAACAAATACAAAAATAATTTCATAAATTATGAACAATCGATAAAAATAAAAACAACAAAAAAGAACTGAAGAAAAGTGGTATAATCTAATGCCCCAACGTGATCGACAAATGAAGAAGATTAAAGAATAATTAAGGAAACAACGTAAATTCAACCCTTACAAACAGCAACAGTCATCTAATAATTCAAGCTCCGAAGAACACTACGCAGGCATCATGATGAATAATCAACACGAATAACAACAACCACCACAACTAGCAAATGGTAATAATAATATTAATAATAATAATAATGTAGTTTTAAAAAGTCTACAATTAAACCCATTAAAATACATAGAAAGACTTAATAATTTTGATGGAAGAACGGAAGATCTCTAATTTTTATTCAAAATGTCGATGACATTATTCCCACTTTATTGGAATATAATTGTCAGGGCCAAAAAATGTGTTTTAATTTGTTAAAATCAAAATTTATAGGTAGAGCAAGACAAAGTATAGAAATTCATACCCACTTAACGACATGGACAGATATCAAAGCTATGCTTATAGAAAACTTCGGTGGCTTCCAAAATAGTAACCAATTATATGAGGAATTGAGAAATTCTCAGTACAGAGGGGATGTTATAAAATTTTATAACTACATTCAGAAAACTCTCTCTTTATTAAATCAAAAATGCCAACAAGAAAATAACCTCTTAGATATTACTAGAAATAACCAAGCGGCACTTAATATCTTTAAAGAAAAATTGCCAACTCATATGAGGACAATCCTCTATGCTCTAAAACCAAACACCATAGAGTTAGCACTTTATGAGTTAAATAGTGCAGGATTTGTCATAAGACAAAACAACGATGTAGACAGTTACAATGAAAAACAAAAACACTATAATAAAAAATTAGAAAATAGGTATGAGCACAAAAATAGTAATAATTTTAAAACCCCCAATAACCCCTTCAGAAATAATTACAATAGGGAAAATAATAATAACAACAAAAATAATAATAATAATTAGCAACCAAAAACGTGCGTGCCAAACAATCAAAACAATTACCAAAGATCAAATAATAACAATTATAATAACAATTATAACAGAAACTATAACCCCAACAACTATAGGCAGCAACCCCCAAAATTTGAGCCTATGGATGTAGATCCTACATCTTCTCAAATCAAACGAATACCAAAAGCTAATTATGCGGAAGACACAGGAGGTAATACAAATTTTCGGTATGCAGCCTCGGAACAAGAAGCGGAATGCCCTTTATTAAATTAAAAAAAGGACAAACCACTTTTAGAATGCTCATTGATACAGGAGCAACTAATAGCCTTCTTAGAGAAGTAGATGCTCCAAAGAAATTTATTAAAATAAGAAAAAATCCTCTAATTATAAAAACTTGTGGGAACCCAGTAACTATAAATAAAGAAATTATTATACCTAAGGATCAATTTATTTTTTTCAGTCATTGAAGATTGTGAATTCCAAATCCACACCTTCAGTTCAGAATACAACGGAATAATAGGGAATAATATTTTAATTCCAAATAATTGTGCAATCAATTACAAAAATAAAATATTAAAGTTGAACGGTAATAGCATACCTTTCTTTCTCAACAGAAATGAAGAAGAAGAATATGAAAGTACAATCAATTACTTTAATAATATTTCACCTTTTAATACAATTATTGATCATTCTTTTACAAATGAACTTAGGACTGAGCATTTGAACTCAGAAGAAAAAAATATATTAATAAAATTATTAAAAACACACAAAAAAACACACTTTTTACCATAAAGGTGGCGATTTAAGTTTCACCAACCACGTAAAACACAACATACCAACGGAAAATACTTCCGCTATATATACAAGAATATACAGATATCCTGAAATCCACAAAAAAGAAGTGGATAGGCAAGTAAAAGAAATGCTTGAATCAAAAATAATTCAGCATTCGACTTCGCCTTATAACGCCCCAATCTGGGTCGTACCCAAAAAAGAAGATCACGCTGGTAATAAAGAGTGGCGAATCGTAATAGACTACATAAAATTAAATAATGTTACCAAAGAATATAAATATCCCATCCCAAACATGGATTCGATATTAGATAAACTAGGACAAGCAGTATATTTTACAACATTAGATCTCACAAAAGGATTTTTTCAAATAGAAGTTGATGCTAAAGATAGAGAAAAAACAGCATTTAGCACATTAACTGGACACTATGAGTTTTTGCGAATGCCATACCGCTCAATTCCGACATTATTTGTACGGAAGAAAGTTCGTCATTAAGACTGACCACAGGCCATAAGTATGGCTTAGCAATTTAAAAGACCAAACAGCAAATTACAACGCTGGAAAATCAAACTCAAAGAGCACGATTTTGAGATACAATATATTCAAGGAAAAGAGAATAAAGTGGCTGACGCCCTATCTCAAGTAAAAATAAATATGCTACAACAAGATGACTTAGCAACCATTCACAGTGCTGAATCAGATAGTTCATATCTTATTCCTATTAGTCAAAAACCGGTTAATTTATTAAATCGACAAATAATACTTGAAATCAATGAAAATGATCATCAAGAAATTTTGTATCCACATGTTGGAAAAAGAAGAATAATATTTAGTAAAAAAGAATACAAAGAGAACGATTTTTTAGAAATAAATAAAGAAGTGGACACTACAGTGATAAATTCCATATATGTCAAAGATGATAAAGTATTTAACAACCTCCAAAAAGTTTGGAAAAATGAAAATAAAGGTAAGAAAAATATTTTATATCGTAGCACAAAATTTTTAAATGACCTTAACACAATCGAAGCCGATGAGCTTATCCACAATATACACAAAAAATATAATCATATAGGAATAGAAAAAGTTTATTTAGAAGTATCCAAAGAAAATTATATACCCAATCTAAAACTCATGATAAATAAAATTTTAAATAATTGTGCAATATGCATGACCAAAGTTGATAGAAATCCTGTTAAACTGCCATTTGAGAAGACACCCACACCAACAGGACCCAGGCAGCATTACCACATTGATATATGGTTCTTAAACAAAAAGAAGAAATATCTTACATGTGTAGACAAATTTAGCAAATATGCCGCAGCAGAACCTATAAAACATAAAACTCACACTATACTATAAAAGCGTTAACAAAGATTTTCTCATATATGGGATCACCGAATTTCATAACTCTCCACAACGAGAATGCTTTTGTTTCAGATTCCCTCAACAACTATTTAACAAATAAAGACATACAAATACATTACTGTACAGCAAACCGGCACTCAGGAAATTCTGACATTGAAAGACTACATGGAACCCTTAACGAACATTTACGTATTTTATCATCAATCGAACAAATTGGTGAACAACTTGATCCAAGTGATCATACGGTTCAAGCTCTAAATGCTTATAATAATATTATCCACCGAACAACTCGAGAAAAACCTTTCGATATCCATTCTTGTGTCATAAATAAGGAAATAATTTTTAAACGAATAGAAGACAGTAAAAACAAGGTAATTAACAAATTGAATGAAAAACGTAAGAATATTGAAATAAACGAACAATACGTGAAAACAACCGATCCTGATAAATTGAAAAACAAATTAACCCCTAAATATAAAAAAATAAACGTAATAAATAAAGAAGGAAAAAAATATACTCTTAAAGAAGGCAATAGATTCAAAAAGAAACCCAACATAGATTAAAGAAATTCACAGAAAATATTCCTGTTCACAGGGACGACACTTCATCACAAGAAGCCACTTGCGGATCTTCATCTGATCAACCCACTACTTCTAAGGGTAACCATCATAATTATCCTCATTCTTCCAATAATTAAAACCCAAGAAATTCAAATAACAGATTTAAACCATGGTAATGGTTCCACAGTTATACAGCTACAACAGATGCAAATAATACAAAACTTCACTAAAATACTACACATTATAAATTTAACTAATTATGAAATAAATTTAAATATATTAGAAGACCATGTAAGACTTTTACCCAAACAAAATATGGACATTATTAATCTAATGAAACACACAAGAAAAGAATTTGAAACTTTAATACCACACGTTAGACAGAAAAGAGGACTTTTTAATATTTTAGGTACAGGAATTAAATTTTTATACGGAACTATGATGACGAGGATAGAAAAAAAATAGAAGAAAGGTTAATATTAATAGAAACAAATACACATAACGTAATAGAAACTTCAAACTTACAAATACAAATAAATAATCATTTTAATGAACAAATTGCATTACTAACTAATACATTTAATAAAAAAACTAAAAAATTAATTGGGTATGTAGAAAAATTTACTCGCACAGAACACGATTTAGAAAGAGACTTTCACGAATTAAAATTGGAAATAGAAATTAAAGACAATATAAAATACCTAATAAATGACATAGAAAAAATTAAAGACATTGTTTTAACATCTAAATTAGGAACTCTAAGCAAGGATATTTTTTCAGAAACAGAACTTGACGAAAACAATATAACAAGAGAAAAACTTTCACAGGTTAAATTAGAACTTGCTCTATATAAAAATACTATCATATAAACAAATCTATATCCAACACATACCAAATTTAGAAGATAATCAACAATTAGATATTAGTAATAATATGTATTTGACTAAAAAGCAACTAATTTATAATAATTCCAAAATAAAAAAATATTTATCAGAAATAGACGACAATTGTTTACAAAATTTATTTAAAAATCAAATGAATCAAAATAATCAAAATAAATTAATAAAAAATACAAGTAAACAAATAATAGAAATAGGAAATAACAATTTAATGTTAATTAATGTAGGATTACAAGAAATTATCCAAAATTGTAACAGTCAAAACATTATTGTCAAAGGTAATTAATTAATTAAGTTTAGAAATTGTAAAATTAAAATAGATAATAAAAATTACGAGAGAAAAAACTACAAACATGAACCCATAATTCCAAATACAATCACAAATATCAATTATACCAAATCAAATGATTTAACTTTTCAAGAATTGAATTATCAAAATATAAAAAACTTAAAAGAAATTCAAGAATTAAAATACAAACACAACTATACAAATTTAACTATGTATATGATAATTTTAACAATTATATTGATCATAATCTTTTATATCTATCTTAAATGTAAAAATAAGAAAATGAAAATTATAAATAATGTCAATCTTCCACGAGTCGCTTTTCGACCCACAGAAGACTTTAAAGGGGGAGGTGTTATGTCAGAGCCATCCTGTACGCCACAACAAATACCAAGAAACCAAGATGAACAAACCCTGGACTTTAAGTTCAACCAATAAATGTATACGATACAAAGAGTATCGTCCGCAGTCAGAATGTACAGAGGTTATCGTCCGCAGGCAAAATGCCTCGTGTTAAGTATTGTATTATAAACAAACCGCCATTTTCAATGTAAACGATACAAAGAGTATCGTCCGCAGTCGGAATGTTCAGAGGTTATCGTCCGCAGGCAAAATGCCTCGTGTTAAGTATTGTATTATAAACAAACCGCCATTTTCAATGTAAACGATACAAAGAGTATCGTCCGCAGTCAAAATGCTGAGTTAGCAATTAAGCACTATAAAAATTAATCAGTCTTTAAGCAGTCACCATTTACAGCTGACGATTTCCCCCCTCCAGTGGTAAGGGATCCGAAGCTCTAGTCTTAATACTCAAATAATAAAGATATTCATTTTGAAATTAAAAATATTGTTTTTTTTTAACTAAATTTGAATACTTTATTAAAATTTATATGTATATATATATATATATATATATATATATTAGAGTTGATGCTATGGTTTTCGGGTCGCTGAGTTGAATGGTGATGGTAAAACAGCACTAGGGGGATTGGGCGGTTGAACGATATTAGTGTCGATTCTATGGTTTTCGTGATCGCTGAGTTAAATGGTGATGTTAAGACAGCTCTAGGGGGATGGTGTCGATAAGTGAGGGGGGTGGGGTGACCGATATTAGTGTCGATTCTATGGTTTTCGTGGTCGCTGAGTTGAATGGTGATGTTAAGACAGCTCTAGGGGGATGGTGTCGATAAGTGAGGGGGGTGGGGTGACCGATATTAGTGTCGATTCTATGGTTTTCGTGGTCGCTGAGTTGAATGGTGATGGTAAGACAGCTTTAGGGGGATGGGGTCGATAACTAGGGGGGGGGGGGGGGGGAGTGACCGATATTAGTGTCGATTCTATGGTTTTCGAGGTCGCTGAGTTGAATGGTTATGGTAAGACTGCTCTATGGTGATGGGGTCGATAACTCAGGGGGGTGGGGTGAACGATATTTGTGTTGATTCTATGGTTTTCGTGGTCGCTGAGTTGAATGGTGATGCTAAGACAGCTCTTGGGGGATGGGGTCGATAACTGAGGGGGGGGGGACCGATATTAGTGTCGGGTTGCTGAGTTGAATGGTGATGTTAAGACAGCTCTAGGGTGATGGTAATAACTGTGGAGGTGGGGGGGGTTGACCAATATTAGTGTCGATGTTATATTTTTCGGGGTCGCTGAGTTGAATCGTGATGGTACGACAGCTCTAGGGGGATGGGGTGTATGGTCGCCCCTAAATTGTTAATAAAAACTACAATTTTACCTTATAGATAGATATCATTCTTTTTTCTACCCCTGCCTAATAGAAGATTGAGATAAATAAATACCTGAGCAACGCCGGGTAATCAGCAAGTATTTTATAAAAACTATAAGAGAGATTCTGATTTCATCCCTCTTCAGAAATTTTTACTGACAAAATAAACATCATATAGATTTTTAGAAGCGTTTTCAACAGATCTCCCTACTATAAAAATATAAAACAAAATAATAGTTGACCAATGTGTGGAATGTGGAATGTGGAATATTAAATTTTATGATCCTTGCACTGGCGTTTCCTGGATATTCCTTTGAGGTGTTCGGTTTGACAGTATATAGATAGGTATCATTTGTATATAAGTGTACCAATTCTTTTATAATGTAAACATTGATAATTTGTCGAAATTGTATCTTAATTCAAAAACACAGTCTTTGGTTCGTTGTACGTATGAACTTTATTATCCAAATACTTAAATTGAAACTATTGCTTTGTATAATTGAAAAGAATAGGTGAATGCAAATAGTTTTGAAAACCGAATAATGCAATATACTCACCTCTGCAGTTGTATTTGTCTCTGAATCCCAACTTTAGGGTAAATCTTTAATTAATTGGAATAGATCTTGCAAGCCATCCTTATAAACATAAACTGTGTTCACAATTCTTGATGAAAAATTCAATCTAGTTTTATATATTATTATATCCTTGGAACTCGTCTCTTTACAAGTTCGTCAAGAGCTTTCGTTTTTAGTGTTAACCAAAATATGTTGAAATGCCTGAATGAGTTGTGAAGAAAGTGTTAACTTCTCTAGGGTTCTACAAATTTGTTTAAATAAAAACACATCGCACCACTTGTTAATTCAAATATAAAAGTAATTTAATTCATTCAAAAAAAGAACAATTCGAATGGAAAAGTAATTTCATTAAAACAAACAATTTAAACGCAAGTAAAATAAAAAGGGTCCGACTCAGGATGGTCCGCTCGTCTTCGTTGACACAATCAGACTACGTTTTCTTTCTGTCTCGTACGTCGTATGTTCGTCTTCGCCCTATGTTATTCTTTGTGTACATGTTGTCATCGGCTTTGTTGTCTGTCGTCTCGTCTGTACATGAGGTTTGTGCAACTGTCCCTTATAATGTCTGCTGTCTGCGTCTCGTCATGGATTCCTACATTCGGCCAGCCTGATCATTCATTCGGCCTCGAATGATGTAGTCCAGCGCTTCATACCATCGGCAGCGGCTGTGGTACGCCGCGGCCCATCATGATCTCCAACTTTCTCCACGTCATAGCTCCAGAAAATCCAGGGTCTTCTTAACAGAAAAGTCTCCTTCTTTGTGTACCATACAAATAGTTCATGAGAATGGTATCTTTCATCCTATGGACTCGTCCTGTGACTCATAAACTGCACCGGGTGAAACTCCTGGTCATCATTGTCTTTTTGTAGCAGCACCGCTCCGTATCCATATTTACTCGCGTCTGTGTGGATTTCAGTTACGGCCCTTGGGTCAAACAATTTGAGGACTGGTGACTTAGTAAGTGCACCCTTTAACCATTCAAAAGCCCGAAGCTGTTCTACTCCCATCGTGAATGACGCATTCTTCCGAAGTAGATCACTGAGTGGTTTCGCCCACCTGGCATAGCCCTCTATAATTCTGCGAAAATATGAAGTTAGGCCTAAGAATCGTTGAAGCGATTTCCTGTCCTTTGGCATTGGATAATTTCGTACCGCTTTCGTTTTTTCTTCAGATGGTCTAATTGTTCGCTTCTCGATGATGTATTCCAAAAAATTAATTTGCTGCTGTAGGAAACGACACTTCGACCAATTTAACTCGAGTCCATTCTTACTTGCCACTTCCAATACTCGTTCCAATCGGCTGATTGCCTCTTCATGACTGACAGCTGGAATGATTACATCATCCATGTAGACTTGAACCACGCCTTCATTGATCAATGATTTCAAAGCCGTCATGATAAACCTTGTAGGCACAGCCGGTGAATTGCATATGCCGAAAGGAACCTTTAAAAATTCGTACTGTCCATTATGTACAATGAACGAAGTGTACCTTCTAGAATCCTTTTCCACTGGCACATGGAAGAATCCGTTCACTAAATCGAGCGTTGTGAAAACTGAGGCTTGCTGTAGCTGCTCCACCACGTCGTCTATTAGTGGCATATAGGGAAGTGATCTTTAATCATGTTTGCATTGATCCTACGGAAGTCACAGCACATTCTTTTTTTTCCGTTCTTTTTCGTAACTAGTACGACGGGTGATGCGAATTCGGACCTACTCTCCTGGATTATCCCTTTCAAATGATTTCAAAGCCGTCATGATAAACCTTGTAGGCACAGCCGGTGAATTGCATATGCCGAAAGGAACCTTTAAAAATTCGTACTGTCCATTATGTACAATGAACGAAGTGTACCTTCTAGAATCCTTTTCCACTGGCACATGGAAGAATCCGTTCACTAAATCGAGCGTTGTGAAAACTGAGGCTTGCTGTAGCTGCTCCACCACGTCGTCTATTAGTGGCATATAGGGAAGTGATCTTTAATCATGTTTGCATTGATCCTACGGAAGTCACAGCACATTCTTTTTTTTCCGTTCTTTTTCGTAACTAGTACGACGGGTGATGCGAATTCGGACCTACTCTCCTGGATTATCCCTTTTCTCAGCCATTTAGCAACCTTTCGTAAAGTGGTGTCTCGTCCTTCAAAATTATCTTCATGGTGATGGGTGATGACTCTTCATCCTTCGGCTCATAACTCTTGATCATTGTTGTGATCCTTCTCCGATATTCTACAGGTAAATGGTACAAATCGACTGCAGGCGTGGAATCGTCCTTATTCCCCGCCAAAACACACATAGCTCCAAGCACGCTGTGAAGCTCTTCAATCGAGTCAATACTCCGTCTGTATGATGATCTTCGGGTTGACCGTCGCATTGGGACATCTTCCTGCTGCCTGCATTCAGCCCGAGACACACCCTCCTTCTTGTGTCATTTGTTTACCTCTGCTAACTTCTTCTAGATTATCTAAATCCAGCTTCTTCTTCTGAGCCCTGCTTTCACCTGAACCCACTGGCCTAACTGGCCTATTCGACGCCTCCTCTTGAACCGTTTCATTGTCTCGTCGTCTAAATTGTACGTCGTTATCCTTGATTATGACCGATGCTTGACGTATAACATCCACTCCGATGACCATTGAGAACAACATATCGCGTTCACTCACGACATGTAGCCTTACTTCAAATTTGATGTCATCTACAGTGACCACTGTATCAAAGTACCCAAGCGTCTTTACATCATTGTTTCCTAACCCATTTAATACCGTTGACTCTTCTACCAACTTCACATCCGGGAAATGCAGCAACATCTCATGTCGTAATAACGACAAATCGCAGCCCGTATCCACTAATGCTACTATTTCCTTGCCACTCACAATCACATCCTTCAAGAGATGATTCGTCTTCAAGCCAAAATGTGCTTTGGGCTTCGGCTCTTCTTTCGGTGACTTCTTGCATTCAAATGATCGATATCCCATCTATCCGCATCCAAAACACTTGTACCCTTGTGGACATGTTCTTGACAAATTATGAGGATCTCCGCACTTGAAACATTTCCTCTGTCCTTCTCTTTTAATAACAGTTTCTGCTGGTTCGAACTTGGCAAATGAAGCTGCCGTTGAAAATTTTGAAGAATTATCTACTGACCGTTGTTTAACGCGTTCGTACACTTTAATTTGCTTCTTCAATTCATCTACTGTCGTCGCTTCATAGAGTACAATTTTATTTACCTTATCGTCCTTCAGGCCGGCTATAAAATATTCAATCAACGATGACTCATCAATGTCGATTGGTTTAACAATTTCAATCATCTTGTAAAGGTACTCGCGTAACGTTTCACCTGGTTGTTTCCGTCGAGTTCTCAGCTGACGATGAACTTCTGCTGAATTTACTTCGATGGTAATTTTATTTATCAACGCTTCCTTAAGAGATTTCCAGCATCGTATACGTTTTTCCCCTTGAACAAATAACTTTGCAGCGCCGGTTATCAACCTTCGACCGTATATGAATTGTTGTAGATCGTTAAATCGTAATATTGCGCAAATGTCCTCGAAATCCTCGATCCATCTATCTGCGATGCCTCTTCAGCAAATGGCGATACACTATCCTCGATGTCCTTAAATTGAAATGTGCTTGGAGGCTCATTTCGAGTTTCGTTTGGAAAAATTTGTTCTGAACTTGACCTCTCCCGCCGTTGCGCACCACCACCGCTACCTAATGGTTGCACTGTTAACTCCGAATTCACCGAATCATCCTCATCGTTGTCGTAGTAATTTAAAAGTCTTTTCTGCAAATTCTGTTTTTTACCCGTCGTTTTTTACGTCTTTTAGTTGATTTTTCAACTCGTCTACCGTCATCTCATTAATTCTATCTGCGTCCATCCTGTTTCTACACCCTGTACACTTGTTAATTTAAAAATTAATGCAACAATATAATTTTAATATTTTAAAGAATATCAAACTCATAAATTCAATTCATAAAAATTAAATGAAAATTATTTTTAACATAAAAAGAACTTTTATAAATACTAGTGTACTGCTACCACTACAATCGCCTCACTTCCAACCGGATCGTCTACTTCCAATCGGATCGTCTTGCTTCCTCTTTAATTGTTTCCAATCGAATCGTCTTGCTTCATCTTTCTTCTTCACTCTTTCGATGGATGCACAGCTACACAATTCAACGTTGGAGCATACAACGGTGACACTTCTGAGTTGTTGCTCTTTCTATGTCTATTCTTTTTTCCTGTTGTTGTTGTTGTTGTTGTTGTTGTTGTTGTTGTTGTTGTTGTTGTTGTTGTTCAAATTACAATCTCCACTAATTAACACTGTACCGCATTTTAATTTTATTTCGAGTGGAATTTCATTATCGCGCACTCATAACATTAATCCCGGTTGAGCCCCCAAAATTTGTAGGGTTCTACAAATTTGTTTAAATAAAAACACATCGCACCACTTGTTAATTCAAATATAAAAGTAATTTAATTCATTAAAAAAAAGAACAATTCGAATGGAAAAGTAATTTCATTAAAACAAACAATTTAAGCGCAAGTAAAATAAAAAGGGTCCGACTCAGGATGGTCCGCTCGTCTTCGTTGACACAATCAGACTACGTTTTCTTTCTGTCTCGTACGTCGTATGTTCGTCTTCGCCCTATGTTATTCTTTGTGTACATGTTGTCATCGGCTTTGTTGTCTGTCGTCTCGTCTATACATGTAGTTTGTGCAACTGTCCGTTATTGTGTCTGCTGTCTGCGTCTCGTCATGGATTCCTACACTTCTTTAATAAATTCTAAAGATCTCGATAGCACCAGATATAAAATATGCGAATAGGAATGTTAGCAAATATGTTACTATCTGGTAACGTCGAAAAATGAACGAGTTGGAGTTGTCAATCGTTGATGTTAGCAGAACGTCAAAAACGAGGTGTGGCTGACGGGATTCGAAGAGAAGCAGTACAAGAGTGCGGACGCGGATTATTTGAAGATTATTTTTTTTATGTTTTTTCATCTATTATATTACATTTTGCATAAAGAATTAATATCTATAACATTTCAGAAGTGGGATGAATGGAAAAGTTTCCTAATATTTTTGCGATCCGAAATATTACCACGCGCTATATGCATTTCTTGTGTTAATACGGGAAAAGGTGTTTTTCGTGGATGAACTAAGTTGAAAAGTCTGGAATGGCTGAACGTGAGGAAAGAGCTGCAGAGCGTAATAGGCAGCGTGAAGTGAAGCAGAGTGGCAGTTTAATTTACAGCCAAACGTAGTAGGCAAAATCAACCAACCGTTGAGTGATAACGGCAACGTACGAGAACAATTGCAAGTAAGTGCAGAAAATAATGCATGATGTTCGTAATTGGGAAAGAATGTTCAATCACATGGTTCGAGAAAACCATTTTCGTAATGAGCAATTAGATAAACGCGACAAAACTATTGATACATTGATCGAACAAATACAAAATATGACAGGAATTATACCAAATGCTCGCAGTACACCAAGATTTGACGATAACACAACCTTCAATTGTAATGTAATGCCGGACTTGATGAAAAACATTGAGCAGTTCGATGGAGAAGGTGATGTTTCGGCAGCTCAATCTTGGATAAATACCATAGATAATATGCGTCAACTTCATCACTGCCCATATGGATATGCGTTGGATACTGCTAGGACTAACTTAGTAGGAGGAGCTAAACGATGGTTCAGTGCAAGAATCGAAGAAATTTCAACCTGGCCCGACTTCCAAACGGCGTTTAAAAAAACATTTCTCGTCCAAGAAAATCTCACGACTCAGTGGCAACGAATGGTCAGCAGAAACCAACAGCGCAATGAAACAGTAACTGCATATTTTCAAGATAATGATCTTTGCCGTAATTTAAAATTAAGTTTTGACGAATTAATTTCGACGGGATTATGGTAGACTCTAGAGATACAGCAAACGCATTGTTAGGATGTCGAAATATAGATGCGGATGAACTTCTACATGCTATCCTCAAGCAAGAGAAAATGTCTAACATACGAGGAGAACGAATTAGACCTTCCAGAATAGAACAATCTGAAACAAAGAAAGATTGTGTTCGTGATGAGTTCAACAAAACTGAACGTATGAAGGATTTTGTATGTTATAACTGTGGTACTAATGGTCATCTGTCACGTAATTGCTCAGATCCCAAGCAAGAACCAACGTGCTTCAAATGCAAGAAAAAGAGCGGGGTAGGCTGTGTCGTCTACACGGCCGCGAAGGTTATGAGCGTGACAACGGTTACAAACATTTACTGACAGTGCACTGTTTATTTTTAAATTCTCTATATTAACTTCACTTGCCCGTGGGTCGTCGGTCGGTCGTCGGTCGGTCGTCGGTCGGTTGTCGGTCGGTCGTCGGTCGGTCGTCGGTCGGTCGTCGGTCGGTCGTCTGTCGTGGATTCTTGCGATCAATTTTTAACCCACTTCCCATGGCCCGATTTTATTGAAATTTTGCACACATGCGTATTTCCGGAGACAACACTTTCTATTAAATTTTGAGGCCCCTCGGGCTGCGGGGTCGGGGGGCTCCCAAACAAAAATTTTAAAAAATTTACCCGATTTTCTTCAAATTTTACACACATGTGTATACCCAATAAACAATACTTTTTCGAAAATTTGGTAGTGATCGGGTCCCGGGTTCGGCCGCAAGGCCCTTATACATTTTTTAAATATCTGTACTGGCATCAGATATTCGTCGCCCTTTATGGACTTTGTGCGGTGTGTGCTGCGCAGTCGGCTGCGCTGCATGGTTTTGTTGGTGGTGGAGAGAGAGAGAGAAATCTTAGCGCACGCACAAATGAATCCAGCAAATGAAACGAGACATACATGTTTTATGCTTACTTCAACTTACATTTTTATTATATACTGAATTGTATTTTTATTGATGTCGTTTTTTTTGTTGTTGATATCAACTTACAGATAGAAAACAAGTTTTCACAATATTCTGTCATTTGGCGTTTTCATAAATTAGTTCAGAGCAGTCAAAGAGTTCTCAAGATAAATGTTCGTGTTTCTTATTTGCTCAGAGTATGAGCGTGCTCTAAGTGCTCAGAATAAAATGATCTGAGCTTTTTCAATTTTAACATCTGATGTCAAATGTTTGTTTCGATGATTTTCTTCTACAATAAAAAAAAATGGCCCAGGATCGAGGGGCTCCCATATCAATTTCTGCGATTAGAGAATTTAGATGAAAAATTTTAATTTTTATGGGTTGTTTTTTTATTTTTTTATTTAATTTTATTTAATTTTTATGTATGTACATTTAACTTAAATTAAAGTTTTTATCTAGTTTTCCAGTTTATGTTGTTTTCCGAGTATAAACCTGTTAATTTAATACAATTAGTAATGTAATGTGAGTTGAGTTGACGGCATACGAGTATATTTCAGAGGGTGCAGCTTTATTACTAATTATATTGCACGGTAATTTCAATATAAACTTTGCCAAGCCATAATCACATGTAACTTAAATGACTGAATATCATACACATGCGGAAATACAGAGTCGGGCAATTCATTCCAAAAAAATTTTGAGCGGCTAAAGAAGGAATGTTTGAATTGATCGGTAAGTCCAAAGATAGGTCTAAAACTGTTTTCGTCAGTATTATAAAAAAAATATGACAGTGCTACGACTTGCACCGTAGCTCATCACATACATCATCATCACATCACATTATATATAAATTATTTATAAGCGAATTTTAATGTTCATAACCACTAACTGTGAAGTGGCTGCATATTGCATATTGGATATTGCATATCACTGCCCAAACAGAGTAATGCAGCTTTTGGTTTCAACCCATAAAAAATTTGAGTAGTTTTAAAATAAATTGAAGAGAAATGAAATATGAAGAGAGAAGAATGTCACTTTGAAACATGCAGGCCTATTATTCATCATTAAATTTATTTTGCATGGTTCTCTCCCTTCTGTAATTGATCGAAGAGTTATTTACTCCAGTTACTGTAAACATGAGTAAGGATAAGATAAGCGAAAAGAAAAGGAAATAGTTGCAATGAAGCTTGCAGGTTTTCATTGTTATATGCCTCTTTTTGTAACTTATAGTAATATTTTTTTCTGTAAGACGACCAACACGAGAGCACTGTATCACTTTATGCAATGCTGAGAGAACGGGCAGAGCAGAGCACCGATAGAAAATGAACAGAGACTATACTATCACTACAGCTGCGGTAAAGAATTAAGTAGCTACGCAACTTGTGCTGCACAAAAAAATGGCAGGCAGTCGGTATACACGAAATTCCGGCTACATTTTAAACCGACTTACAGTCTGCTTGTAGGGCGACAATTTGACATTTATATTTTGATATTTGCATCCAATTTAAAGTGGCTGCGTAGACTGCGCAGTCGATTTTTCTTTACTGCATTGGCTGGAAAAGTGAATTTTTGACCCACATGCAGCTGTGCAGCGGCTGAATTCTTGACCGCAGCCTACTACTGCATATGTTTGTTTCGTTCTGCTCAAGCTATAAGCTTGATTGTATGTTATTGAAATCACATACATCATCATCAATCACATCAAATACAACAGAATAAATAATTTATAAGCGGATTTAAATGTTCATAACAATTTATTGTGATTAGATTTTTTTTAGATTAAGATATTATATTAAACATTTAAGTAATATACAATTTTGACTTAAAACTAAACTTATAACTATTATTAATAAGTGTCAGCTCAACAATAGGGGCCCGACGTATTTACATTGTTTTAATTTATTTTGTATTGCTTATAATTAAACAATATTTTTGCCTACTTAATCTACTACATGTTATAATTAAAGCAATTTAATTTTAAACAATAAATTTTAAAATAAAATATAAATGAAAAAAAATATAAGAGGTGGTATAAACAGGGCGATCTTCAGCCTCTGTAATGTTGATTGCTGGCCTTCTCGTAGAATTATTAACTTGATTATTAAGGATATCGTCGAATCTAGCATCTGTGAATCCTCTGTTGTGTATGTAACGGTGACTTGGCTCGATTTCTTCGCTCCTCAGTCCGTGCATCTCAGGACTTGGATGAGTTTCCAATCCGTCGACGAATTTCCTCGCCATTTGGAACAAGTGGTCGGTTATTGGCAGCAGACCAGACTGATACGTAAAGTCTTAGAGCCGACACAAACTTATAGCTGTTTGGCACCCTCCAGAGTCCTGAACAACAATTTATTGCGAGGTGGGTGCATATGGCATATTGGATATTGCATATCACTGCCCAAACGCAGTAATGCAGTTGCGTCGATAGTAGTAGTAGAAGTAAGAGCTGTTAAAAAAAATTAGTGCATGTAATCTTTCCGCGCGGTTGGAGTGAAATTTTTTTGACATTGTGGGCGATATCCTATTGATCGATATCCTAGAATTTCCATAGGAAGAAGCCTTATAGTCCCATCTTAGTCCTACATTCTTAATTTTATGCGAATCACTTGAGAAATTGCTTTGTTCCAGAAATTCCAGACAATAAGGATCATTTCCCAAAATTTCCGTAGAAAAAAGTATTACAGTCGCATCTTAGTCCTACATTCCGAATTTCATGCGAATCGCTTGAGAAATTGATTTGCTACATAAATTCCAGACCATATTGATCATATTCCAGAATTTCACAAGGAAGAAGTCTTATAGTCGCATCTTAGTCCTACATTCCGAATTTCATGCGAATCGCTTGAAAAATTGTTTTTTTCCAGAAATTCCAGACCAAAATGATCATATTCCAGAATTTCCATAGAAATAAGTCGCATCTTAGTCCTATTTTCCGAATTTCATGCGAATCGCTTGAGAAATTGCTTTGTCAACAAAATTCCAGATCACAGAATTTCCATAGGAACAAGTCTTATAGTGGCATCTTAGTCCTACTTACTGAAATCCCAGTGGATATTAAAAGTTTGACATAACATCTGTTAAAAACGCAACATAACATCTGTTAAACATCTTCCTTAACATCTGTTTAATAGAATTTGAGTTTTTGAACATGTACCTCTTAAACCTTGTAGTGGAGACTTTGTCACGTCAAAAGGGGCATATTTCTCGTCAATGTCAGGAATATCTTGCCAACATAAATCAAGTGATAAGATATACTACAAGCGGAGCTGAAAAATATTTGAAGAAAGTTTGTGTAGGTGGAAAGAACTTTAATGTTTTCATAGACATGGATAGTTCCGAATGTATAATTAAGGTGACAGCAGCTTTCATGAATGGATTCCAAATTCACAATGAATTTTTAGAATTGAAAGCATTTGGACCTGCGAATTATAAAGTTGTATCTCCTGGATGGATTAAAACTTCATTAATCGTCGACGACGCTGCAGCAGAAAATATAATTTTGAGAGTGGTACCAGATGATGTGCAAGCCTGCGATGCACTTATTGGTCTTACATTTACCGAGCTGGCGCACGTAGTGTACCAGAAAGTGTGCGATAAATTAGTATGAAGACTACTAAATAACTATCTCCTATAGTCAGGCCGCTTTACTAGCGCTAAAAGGCCCGGTTTTCAATTCAAAAACAACGTGGAGCTGCTACTGCCACCTAAACGAACTAGCAAAAACCAACAAGGTCAACCTGATGTGGTCCCCAGGCCATTCAGGCATTTATGGGAACGAGACAGCAGACCTCTGCGCAAGAGAAGGCATGGCAGAGACCTTTACTGGCCCCGAGCCTTCAGCAAGAGCCACCTAAAAAATAAAATAAAGAAGTGGGCAAACAACGCCATCGAGGCTGAATGGGAAGCATCAACTACGATGAAACAAACCAAAAAGTTTCTCAAATACAACATTAAAAATATAACCAAAGCAATCAAGCTAAACCGACAAACACTGAGATCCTTTGTCTGGTACATGACAGGACATGGTCCATTTAATGGCCATTAAAAAAAATGGGAAAATCTCAGACAGATCGATGCCGCTTTTGTGGCGAGGCAGAGGAGACGCCAGAACACATACTATTTATATGTGATGCCTTCACCCGGAAAAGACTTTAATACCTCAAGGCTCACTCAGTTCTATGGCAGAATGCCAGACCTATCGACTTGGCGGATATATTGGCATTTATAATAGGACTAGGCCACCACATAATGTGGTAGACATCTGGGACGCACAATAGACCTTAAGGTCGCAGTGCACAAGGCTCTACAGCCCACCAACAATAACATAACATAACATGACTTCATAACTATAAAAACTGAATCACCACTTCAGGCTTGTTTAGTTTACATGCTAAATGTGGTTAAAGACTACACGCAACTTTTATTACCAATTGTTAACGTTGTGGATGAAGATATTCGTAAAGACGAAATACTTACCACCAAACAAAAACTGAAATCGACAAAGTCCGAAATGATAAAGACCAAAGGCGAAATAGTAGAATCGAAAGATGTTTGTGAAAGAGAAGAGCAACCCCCAGAAGTAGTCACCCAGTTAATTCATGCGATTGCATATCGCTGAATACAAACGAAATTGGATGTTATACAGATTTCAATATGGAAATTGAAGAGGTTCAGGCAGTAAACCGATTCAATCGAAACCATATCCAGCAAGTGAAATTGAAAGAGATAAGATACGCAATATAGTTGGTGATTGGAGAAAGCTAGGCGTGGTGACCGATACAAATTCTGCATATTCCAGTCCAGTTATACTCGTACGCAAAAAACGGGAGATTCAAGACTAGTGGTGGATTGCCGACGTTTAAACAATCAAACGGTTAAAGTGAATTTTCCTCTATCAAACATTGTCGATCATGTGGAATTACTGGCTTGTGCGAAGATGTTCAATGTGTTGAATTTGGCTCAAGGATATCTTCAGATTTCAATCCATTTGAAAGACCGTCATAAGACAGCATTTACTACACCGGAGGAGACGGATGAGTATATACGTATAACGCACCATTTTATTTCACAAAAATTATTCAACGAGTATTGGGACCACTACGAAACAAAGTAGTACTCTTTTACTTAGATGATATACCTCGACGTGACTGGAAAGATTTACGAGAGAGACTTATATTAGTTCTCCAGGCATTACGAGGGGGTGGCCTAACAATACGACTGAGCAAGTGCGAATTTTTAAGACGACGAGTAAACTATTTAGGTTTTATTATTTCTGACAAAGGCATTGAACCAGGTGATCGAAAATTGCATGCTATAGAGGAATCAGTAAACTATGAAAATCCTGAACTAATTCGAGCCAATGCAATCGAGAGAATTAAGAAAGAACAACAAAAATTCAAAGGTCGATATGATCGGAAAAGACTACTCAACGCAGTTCGACATTGGTAATATAGTTTTTATGTCCACACCACCTCAAACTACAGGAGACTCAACGTAGTTACACCCAATGTCATTACAAAAATTTTGCCAGGTAATACATTTGGAGTCGCCACCTTGAGAAATGACTCCACCGGACGAAGGTATGCATCTACCGCCCATGTTAGTCAACTTAAGTTGTGGAAACTAACATCTGATGAAGATAACGATGAATGTGTGATCGTAAATTCTAATGAGCAAGAAAATTTAATAAGAACTCAGCCGATACTAGTTCATGAAGAACCAACTACTATAATTGACGACGGTTTTAAATTAGAACGACAGCCAAAATATTTTAGCCCGAAAGACATTAATCCGCCCTTACGGCCCAGAGATTTCGTAATTTACGCGGATTATTTGAAGATTTTTTTTTTTTCATTTATTATATTACATTTTGAATAAAGAATTAATATCTATAACAGGAATGAATAAATTTTGTTAGGGGAAATTGTTTTTCACTAATGTTTAAACATCTCCAGACATAACTGACGCACCTTCATAATGCTATGCTGTCCAATTATTTTTTTCTCGGAGTGTAATCGTTTAGTATGTTTGACTACATGATCGGACAAACCTATTGCCGAACTATCAGCGAACTATCGCCAAATCTTTTAAAAATATCCCTATTTAAAACGTATCGAAAAAAAACCAACTTTGATTTTCGCGATAGTTTCATCTAACAGTGTGGTAACAAATTTACTTTTTACTTCTATATTACTATATTACTTCTTAAATTTCTTGTAACATACATTACATTTCTTGGAATACTGAAGAATCTCTTAAATGCTGAGCAAGGTGTTCATGAATTTCAGCTAAAAAATAAATTAATTCCTTGTATTAAAAAAATTGCGTTACAGAATTAATTCTTTCGTCGTGACTTCGTGACTCAGCGAGGAAAGAATTCGATCAAGGAAGAATGCGGTAATTTCTCTTGATAAAATTCTACGCAAACATGCCACGTTCTGAATTGTATACGAACATTTAACGATTAAACCTTGCCAAGAGTTTTACGAGGGGTGCCGTAATAGTTTATAACGGGTGTTTTTTTAGGAGGTTTGTTTTTCCGATAGATGTCGTTTTATTTTATGACAGTTGTTTTGACAGCTCAAAGTGGCATTTCTACTCAGTATTGCTTGGCAAATCATTATGAAAAAAAAAAAAAAAAAAAAAAAAAAAAAAAAAAATGACATTTGTGAAAAATAGTCGTGGTAGCCATATGCCAGAAATTGTGTTTAAATGTTAAATGCCAAAAAATTATCTACCAAATAAAAAAAAATTTTGGTCATTTCATAATTTTATATGTGTTTTATTCAAAAAAAAAATCGGCAACCTCTTAAAAAAACACCCGTTAGATCGGGTGTAGAGTAGACTGAGTAGAAATGCCACTTTGAGCTGTCAAAACAACTGTCATAAAATAAAACGACATCTATCGGAAAAACAAACCTCCCAAAAAAACACCCTTTAGAAAAGAAATTGAAAATTTTCATCAAAAATTGCTTTATTGCTTTTGAAAATATTCGCCTTTATGATCTTTTGCATACGCTCAAACCATTTATCAAAACACTTTTTCCAGTCCGAAAATGATAGCTCCAAAACATGGTTTTTGAACGCTTCAACGGCTTTTTCAGGCGATAAAAATCATTGTCCACGCATCTTGTCTTTGATTGTTGGGAAGAAAGGAAGGAAGAAGTCATTGGGTGCCAAGTCGGGGCTGTAAGGCGGATGACCTATCAATTCGATCGTTTGAGTGCTCAAATACTCGCTTGTTTTATGTGATGTGTGTGAGCTCGCATTATCGTGATGCCAAATGATTTTGATATTCAAGGGCCACATTAGCCACGTGACCGGTTTTCGTGAAGAATTGCGCTACCATTTGCTTCCCAACGCTTTGGCGGCACCAATCGACACGAACCTTTTTTTGTGCGTCTGTCAAAAAATGTGGAATCCAACGTGCACATAGCTTCTGCACCTTTAAATGTTCATGTAAGATCGTATATACGCTGGTGGTACTAATGCCTAGGCAACCCTATATTTCCCGATAAGTCACATGACGATCCTCTTCAATCAGTTTTCTCACAGCATCGATGTTTTTGGACGACCTTCACGTGGCTCGATTTGAGATAACGTCGTTCGAGTTAAAATTCATTATACCCAATATACCAATTATAAACACTAGCCAAGGATGGTGCTTCGTCGCCAAAAGTCGAATGAAGTGATGCGAAGCACTGTTATTGAGTTAACCCCTTTCGAGAATCGTAAAAAATCATCACACGAACATTTTCACGCGATAATTTCATTTTTTACCGAATTAAATTTTTTAAGTAAATAAAAAACAATGTTGCGATGCGAACTGAAAGGTTGCTTTTGAGAAACATAACCTCCAAAAATTTTGAACTTTTTGACTGACATAAAGATTTGCATCGGAAAACACTAGTATTACCATTTGTAACGGACGCCAAAGATTTTTTTTTGCGATACCCCTGGCAACCCTGGTTCGTTTGCCTAATTTCTATTTTTTTTCTAATGTATAATAATTTTGTGCGGCATTATTGTTATATATGCTCGTTTTAGCTTTGGGTTGGTGGCGTCACTCCCCATCCCACTTTTTCGCATTATCGTCTATTTTGTAAAATCAAGCGATATTAATTGTTTTCATATATAATAATGTGGTATGCACAATATTAGTATACAAGTTAACACAGAAGAAATTCTATATGTTGATGTTGCACCGTTTCCCACGAGTCGGTCAGAAGAATTCGCTGACAGTGCGTCGAACACGATTTGTCGACATTGCCGCATTCCATCACGAACGATGTGAAACGATGAGCACCTGTGAGAACACGTCGCCGTTGGATGTTTTCGCATAGGACGTTATCATTAAGAGTATAAAAAGCTTAGTTTTAAGAGTATTATATGTTCAGTTTTTATGTAGGCAGAATCGCTGCCGGTTTGGAAAATAAAGATTATTTTTTTTAATAAATTTCAACTTAGAATAATTTAATTGGCGCCCGAGCAGGGACCCTGGCAAAAGTGAGGAAGTGTATTTACCGGTACAGTAAATCGTGAAAAGTCCCCAAGTGGTACAACAAAGTACTTCGCGTAAATAAGTCCTCAAGAGGTACAGTAAATCGTGAAAAGTCCCCAAGTGGTACAACAAAGTACTTCGCGTAAATAAGTCCCCAAGAGGTACAGTAAATCCTGAAAAGTCCCCAAAAGGCACAGTAAATCGCGGATTAAAAAAAAACCCGTACGGTAAAACAAAGTCTCAAGTGTTACAAAATAGCTAGTAAAGGTCCCAAAGCGGTGCAAAATAGCTAATATAGTGTGACCAAAGCCAGGGTCCGCGCGTTTATCAGCAAATTAGCGATATTGGAACTATTAGTGCTTTACGCTAACTCTTGACATTTTGTGCTTGTGAAAATCGGAAGGACGTTGGATACAACAACAAGATGCTGATATTCGCATTATTAATGTAAGCGTAGATCAAGCATATTATAGAGTACTGAATTAAAACATTACAAAATTAAAAGGTAAAATTAAAAGAAAAAATAAAAGATTAAAATTTAAAATAAAACCTAGAAAATTATAGAGTAGTTAACTAGTGAATTCAATTCAAACATTACAAATTAAAAAGAAAGAAGAAACGTTAAAGATTAATTATTAAAGTAAAATCTAGAAAACTGAAGAGTAATTAAGTTGTGAATTCAATTAAAGTATTTCAAATTAAAAGGTAAAATTCACGAGGAAAAATAAAATTTAAAGATTAATATTTAAAGTAAATTCAAGAAAAAGGAAAAATAATTAAAGAGTTGTTAAGAAACAAAAGGGTAAACAAAAGGTTGAATATAAAACAAATATATTATTTAAAAATCAAGAAGGAAGAATACATTTTTTTATTATTAATTAGCTTTAGAATAAATTAAATATTAAAATAATTGAAAAATAAAACAATCCTAAGTTAATCAAATAAGGGAAGTGAAAATTAAGCGTATTATATAAATAAATATTTCTTTCCTTTTTAACCATGCCTGAGCTACGTTCCGGAGCGTCTACTGACCCTCCACAAAGCAACACTAGGGGCGATGCTCCTCACGCCAATGTCTTACCTCCAAATCCTACCCTTTCCACAAATACAAATACTGCTACTCCTGCTAGTGAGATTCTTAATAACTCATCTACGTCTAGTTTTGCACATTTCGAAGGTGACCGAGAGGTTAGAGGAACTCCCGAACTGGACACCCTTATTTCGTCCCTAATTCGGAAAACTTTGAAAGAGACAGGGAAAGAGATTATCCATAGCATTTTAAACCCAAACGCAGATTTTTGCTTCGGTGTCGATCAGCTAATCGCTGCACAGTTTCGAGACAGGTTAGGAGACTTGGATAAAACCCCAGACGTTGTTCGTTGTATAAGGGACTTCTCAGGCGACGTAAAAGAATTCAGCTCCTGGAAGAAGAGCGTTGACCGAATTCTTCAGATATATGAGCCCATAAAAGGAACGCCTAAATACTTCGGTATTTTAAGCATTATCCGAAACAAGATTATCGGAAACGCTGACGCCGTTTTGGAGTCGTACAACACTCCACTCAATTGGGAGAATATTTCCAAATGCCATGTCATGCACTACGCCGACAAGCGCGATTTAAACACTCTCAAATATCAGATGTCGTCCCTTGTTCAAGGCAGCTGCACTGTATCAGAGTTTTACCAGGCTGTCTACAGTCATCTCTCTCTCATCCTCAATAAAATTTCCTGCATGGAAATTTCTCAAGAGTCAACCCAACTGCTTACGCAGACTTATCGCGACAAGGCTCTCGATACCTTCATTAGGGGTCTCAAGGGAGACCTTCCCAGGTTATTGGGGTACGCGAACCCGTTGATTTACCCCAAGCACTTCACTTGTGCCTCAAGTTGGAAAACCAGGGGTACAGATCACAACACATGCACAACTACGGTATGACGAGAGGACATCTCAACCCGTTTTCATCGTCACAAACCCCACGTAGGAATTTTCCTAAAAATTATGCGAATCCGCACAATAGACAACCATTAAATATCCAGTCAAGCTTTATACCTTCCAATCAACCACCGCCAAGAGCATTTTATCAGCAGCAGAACGTGCAAAAGTATCAATACCAACCCCAACCAGGCTACAAACCATCATTTTCACCAAGGCAACAACCTCCGTTTTCTTCAAATCAACAGATTAAGACCGAGCCCTTTGGTCAAAGTGCTCAAGTTAGGAGCCACCAATTTCAACGAGGAACAATGCAAAAACTCCAACAATTTACGTCAAGACAACCTTCGTTTAACTCCATCAAGCCTCAACCAAATTTCCACATCAATGGTGGATATGATGAAGTTTTACAGTCCGAAGATTGTAATTATGATGAAACTTTAGCTGATTACATGCAGCCATTGCAAGAATCTGACTATGACGACGAAAATAAGGTTGATGAAATTACGGATTTTACCGACATTAATTTTTTAGATAAGCTTCCTCTTCGCTACCTTATTTTGAAAGTAGAACGAAGAGTGGAGAGATCATTAAAATCCTAATAGACACTGGATCAAATCGGAACTATATTCAACCTCAATTAGTGGAAAAACCGATACTAAACGCTAAATTTTTTATGCAAGTTCAGTAGGAGGCAGTATTAAAATCAGTCACCACGTCGAAACGAGACCTTTTCGGATTAAACGACCACAAAATTAAATTTTTTCTTTTACCATCGCTGAAGTCTTTTCATGCTATATTGGGTAACGATAGCCTAAAAGAACTGTCGGCCATTATCTACACTAAACAAAATTATATGCAAATTGGAAATGGTATGAAAGTCAGGATAAAGCAACAAGCATCCCAATCGATAAACTCTATAAATCTCAAACATGGCCATATGGTACCCTCTCAAAAAGACGCCATTCTTTCACTCGTAAACAGATTTCCCACTTTATTTTCGGAGCCAGACGAGAAGCTGACTTACACTACAAAGGTAGTAGGCGAAATTCGCACTAACTCGGATACTCCCGTATATACCCGATATTATCCATTTCCTGTGTCCCTTAAGGACGAAGTAAATAAACAGGTTCAAAGCCTAATCGACGATGGAATAATTAGACCTTCACGGTCGCCCTATAATTCACCGGTGTGGGTAGTTCCCAAAAAACCCGATTCTGAAGGGAACAAGAAATATCGGATGGTGATTGATTACAGGAAATTAAATTCCTTCACCATAGCGGATCGCTATCCGATCCCCGATATTAGCGAAGTGCTTGCGCAATTAGGTAAAAACAAGTACTTTACCGTGCTTGACCTAAGGAGTGGGTTTCATCAGATTCCGTTGAAGGAATCCGATATTGAGAAAACGGCATTTTCCATCAATAACGGAAAATACGAATTTATAAGGCTCCCATTTGGGTTAAAAAACGCGCCTTCTATTTTTCAGCGAGTGCTTGATGACATCTTGCGCGATGTCATTGGGAAAATCTGCTACGTGTATATAGATGACATTATCATCTTTAGTAAAAACCAAGAAGATCACGTCAAGCATATCGAAGAAATCTTCAAAATACTCAACGAAGCGAATATGAAATTACAACTGGAAAAGTGTGATTTCTTTAAAGAGCAGGTTGAGTTCCTAGGTTTTGTGATATCCTCCGAGGGTATTAAAACAAACCCAGCAAAGGTTGAGGCAATCACAAATTTTCCCATCCCAAAAACTCTTAAAGAACTCCGGTCATTTCTTGGTCTTTCAGGGTATTACCGTCGTTTTGTAAAAGACTACGCGAAGCTCGCAAAGCCCCTGACATCCCTTTTAAGGGGGGAGGACGGACGTATGTCCAAATCTTAATCCAGCCAAAAATTAGTTCACCTAAACTCCGACGCCATCGCGGCCTTTGACAAAATAAAAAATTCCCTTGTCTCGAAAGATATCATTCTGGCTTATCCTAATTTCAAAGAACCATTCGAATTAACAACAGATGCTTCTAATTTTGCGCTTGGTGCTGTCCTTGCACAGAACGATAGACCAATATCGTTTATATCACGAACACTGAGCAAGACAGATGAAGATTACGCAGCAAATGAAAAGGAACTACTTTCAATAATCTGCGCATTGAACTCTTTACGAAGTTATTTTTATGGAACTTCAAGTGTAAAAATTTACACAGACCATCAGCCCTTAACGTATGCCCTGAGCAACAAAAATAATAATTCCAAGATGAAACGTTGGAAAGCGATTCTCGAGGAATATAATTATGAGCTACGCTACAAACCAGGAAAAAGTAATGTAGTTGCAGATGCTCTTTCTCGCCCTCCACGGGTCTCTCAAGTGAACGTGTTGACTGCTACGCAACACAGTAGCGAAAGTTCGTCTCACGAATTAATTGAAACTGTCGAAACACCGATAAACGTCTTTAAGAACCAGTTGATGTTTTTTACTGGAAACCAAGATAGCTACCAATTTCAAATTCCCTTTCCCACCTTCCATAGACACATACATACTAGGCAAAGTTATTCCGAGGAAGATTTAATTCAGCTGCTTAAACGGCATCTGAACCCAAGCGTCATTAATGGCATTTTCACAACTGAAGAGATAATGGGAAAAATTAAGGAAGTATATCCCACGCATTTTAAATCATATAAGATAAGGTTTACTAAAATTAGAGTTAAAGACCTACCAAATGAAACTGAGCAGGAAGAAGAGATTCTGAAAGAACATAAAAGAGCTCACCGCAATAGTTTAGAAAACAAAATCCAATTACTACAATTTCCTAAAAAGAAATCTAAAATCCATACAATAATTAAGCAATGTGTTACCTGCAAACAACACAAATATGATCGGCATCCGAATAAGCCGGAGCTGCAAGCCACTCCTATCCCTGAACATCCTGGTCATATATTACACATCGACATTTATTCCACAGATGCAAATCTGGTCCTAACGGCGATCGACAAATTTTCTAAGTACGCACAGGCTCGCATCTTGAAATCAAGAGCAAGTGAGGATATAAGAGAACCGTTAAGGCAACTTTTATTCGCGTACGGCGTACCAAAAGTCATTGTTTTTGACAATGAAAAAGCGTTCAATTCCGCATCAATATGCTTCATGCTCCACGACCAGTTGGGAATCGAAATCTATAAGACTCCTCCGTATTCAAGCTTTGTCAACGGTCAAGTGGAAAGATTTCACTCGACACTTTCCGAAATCATGCGATGCCTTAAGGCAGACCGAGTCCATAGATCATTTGAAGAGCTGCTAGATCGTGCTATTTACGAGTATAATTTCTCGGTTCATTCCACTACCAATAAAAAACCTATTGAAGTATTTTTTGGAAGAACCGTTAGCACTGACCCTGAACACTTTGAGAAGGCTAGAAAGGAAAACATATTGAAGTTAAAAGAAAAATAAAATAAAGATTTAGACTATCACAATAAAACTCGGCGACCCCTAAAGAATTACTCTCCAGGCGAAGTTATCTTCGTAAAAATCAATAGACGATTAGGTACCAAACTTTCCGCAAGGTACAGAAAAGAAACAGTTAAGGAGAATAATCCAACAACAATCCTAACCGAATCAGGCAAAATCGTCCATAAGGTCAATATTAAAACCTGATATTTTTTTTTAGGTCCTTCATATCCTTAGTCCTCGCAGAAGTTCAAATACTGGACTATTCCAATTCAATAATGTTGATGAAATTACGGATTTTACCGACATTAATTTTTTAGATAAGCTTCCTCTTCGCTACCTTATTTTGAAAGTAGAACGAAGAGTGGAGAGATCATTAAAATCCTAATAGACACTGGATCAAATCGGAACTATATTCAACCTCAATTAGTGGAAAAACCGATACTAAACGCTAAATTTTTTATGCAAATTCAGTAGGAGGCAGTATTAAAATCAGTCACCACGTCGAAACGAGACCTTTTCGGATTAAACGACCACAAAATTAAATTTTTTCTTTTACCATCGCTGAAGTCTTTTCATGCTATATTGGGTAACGATAGCCTAAAAGAACTGTCGGCCATTATCTACACTAAACAAAATTATATGCAAATTGGAAATGGTATGAAAGTCAGGATAAAGCAACAAGCATCCCAATCGATAAACTCTATAAATCTCAAACATGGCCATATGGTACCCTCTCAAAAAGAAAGCTGACTTACACTACAAAGGTAGTAGGCGAAATTCGCACTAACTCGGATACTCCCGTATATACCCGATATTATCCATTTCCTGTGTCCCTTAAGGACGAAGTAAATAAACAGGTTCAAAGCCTAATCGACGATGGAATAATTAGACCTTCACGGTCGCCCTATAATTCACCGGTGTGGGTAGTTCCCTAAAAACCCGATTCTGAAGGGAACAAGAAATATCGGATGGTGATTGATTACAGGAAATTAAATTCCTTCACCATAGCGGATCGCTATCCGATCCCCGATATTAGCGAAGTGCTTGCGCAATTAGGTAAAAACAAGTACTTTACCGTGCTTGACCTAAGGAGTGGGTTTCATCAGATTCCGTTGAAGGAATCCGATATTGAGAAAACGGCATTTTCCATCAATAACGGAAAATACGAATTTATAAGGCTCCCATTTGGGTTAAAAAACGCGCCTTCTATTTTTCAGCGAGTGCTTGATGACATCTTGCGCGATGTCATTGGGAAAATCTGCTACGTGTATATAGATGACATTATCATCTTTAGTAAAAACCAAGAAGATCACGTCAAGCATATCGAAGAAATCTTCAAAATACTCAACGAAGCGAATATGAAATTACAACTGGAAAAGTGTGATTTCTTTAAAGAGCAGGTTGAGTTCCTAGGTTTTGTGATATCCTCCGAGGGTATTAAAACAAACCCAGCAAAGGTTGAGGCAATCACAAATTTTCCCATCCCAAAAACTCTTAAAGAACTCCGGTCATTTCTTGGTCTTTCAGGGTATTACCGTCGTTTTGTAAAAGACTACGCGAAGCTCGCAAAGCCCCTGACATCCCTTTTAAGGGGGGAGGACGGACGTATGTCCAAATCTTAATCCAGCCAAATTAGTTCACCTAAACTCCGACGCCATCGCGGCCTTTGACAAAATAAAAAATTCCCTTGTCTCGAAAGATATCATTCTGGCTTATCCTAATTTCAAAGAACCATTCGAATTAACAACAGATGCTTCTAATTTTGCGCTTGGTGCTGTCCTTGCACAGAACGATAGACCAATATCGTTTATATCACGAACACTGAGCAAGACAGATGAAGATTACGCAGCAAATGAAAAGGAACTACTTGCAATAATCTGCGCATTGAACTCTTTACGAAGTTATTTTTATGGAACTTCAAGTGTAAAAATTTACACAGACCATCAGCCCTTAACGTATGCCCTGAGCAACAAAAATAATAATTCCAAGATGAAACGTTGGAAAGCGATTCTCGAGGAATATAATTATGAGCTACGCTACAAACCAGGAAAAAGTAATGTAGTTGCAGATGCTCTTTCTCGCCCTCCACGGGTCTCTCAAGTGAACGTGTTGACTGCTACGCAACACAGTAACGAAAGTTCGTCTCACGAATTAATTGAAACTGTCGAAACACCGATAAACGTCTTTAAGAACCAGTTGATGTTTTTTACTGGAAACCAAGATAGCTACCAATTTCAAATTCCCTTTCCCACCTTCCATAGACACATACATACTAGGCAAAGTTATTCCGAGGAAGATTTAATTCAGCTGCTTAAACGGCATCTGAACCCAAGCGTCATTAATGGCATTTTCACAACTGAAGAGATAATGGGAAAAATTAAGGAAGTATATCCCACGCATTTTAAATCATATAAGATAAGGTTTACTAAAATTAGAGTTAAAGACCTACCAAATGAAACTGAGCAGGAAGAAGAGATTCTGAAAGAACATAAAAGAGCTCACCGCAATAGTTTAGAAAACAAAATCCAATTACTACAATTTCCTAAAAAGAAATCTAAAATCCATACAATAATTAAGCAATGTGTTACCTGCAAACAACACAAATATGATCGGCATCCGAATAAGCCGGAGCTGCAAGCCACTCCTATCCCTGAACATCCTGGTCATATATTACACATCGACATTTATTCCACAGATGCAAATCTGGTCCTAACGGCGATCGACAAATTTTCTAAGTACGCACAGGCTCGCATCTTGAAATCAAGAGCAAGTGAGGATATAAGAGAACCGTTAAGGCAACTTTTATTCGCGTACGGCGTACCAAAAGTCATTGTTTTTGACAATGAAAAAGCGTTCAATTCCGCATCAATATGCTTCATGCTCCACGACCAGTTGGGAATCGAAATCTATAAGACTCCTCCGTATTCAAGCTTTGTCAACGGTCAAGTGGAAAGATTTCACTCGACACTTTCCGAAATCATGCGATGCCTTAAGGCAGACCGAGTCCATAGATCATTTGAAGAGCTGCTAGATCGTGCTATTTACGAGTATAATTTCTCGGTTCATTCCACTACCAATAAAAAACCTATTGAAGTATTTTTTGGAAGAACCGTTAGCACTGACCCTGAACACTTTGAGAAGGCTAGAAAGGAAAACATATTGAAGTTAAAAGAAAAATAAAATAAAGATTTAGACTATCACAATAAAACTCGGCGACCCCTAAAGAATTACTCTCCAGGCGAAGTTATCTTCGTAAAAATCAATAGACGATTAGGTACCAAACTTTCCGCAAGGTACAGAAAAGAAACAGTTAAGGAGAATAATCCAACAACAATCCTAACCGAATCAGGCAAAATCGTCCATAAGGTCAATATTAAAACCTGATATTTTTTTTTAGGTCCTTCATATCCTTAGTCCTCGCAGAAGTTCAAATACTGGACTATTCCAATTCAATAATGTTGATGAAATTACGGATTTTACCGACATTAATTTTTTAGATAAGCTTCCTCTTCGCTACCTTATTTTGAAAGTAGAACGAAGAGTGGAGAGATCATTAAAATCCTAATAGACACTGGATCAAATCGGAACTATATTCAACCTCAATTAGTGAAAAAACCGATACTAAACGCTAAATTTTTTATGCAAATTCAGTAGGAGGCAGTATTAAAATCAGTCACCACGTCGAAACGAGACCTTTTCGGATTAAACGACCACAAAATTAAATTTTTTCTTTTACCATCGCTGAAGTCTTTTCATGCTATATTGGGTAACGATAGCCTAAAAGAACTGTCGGCCATTATCTACACTAAACAAAATTATATGCAAATTGGAAATGGTATGAAAGTCAGGATAAAGCAACAAGCATCCCAATCGATAAACTCTATAAATCTCAAACATGGCCATATGGTACCCTCTCAAAAAGACGCCATTCTTTCACTCGTAAACAGATTTCCCACTTTATTTTCGGAGCCAGACGAGAAGCTGACTTACACTACAAAGGTAGTAGGCGAAATTCGCACTAACTCGGATACTCCCGTATATACCCGATATTATCCATTTCCTGTGTCCCTTAAGGACGAAGTAAATAAACAGGTTCAAAGCCTAATCGACGATGGAATAATTAGACCTTCACGGTCGCCCTATAATTCACCGGTGTGGGTAGTTCCCAAAAAACCCGATTCTGAAGGGAACAAGAAATATCGGATGGTGATTGATTACAGGAAATTAAATTCCTTCACCATAGCGGATCGCTATCCGATCCCCGATATTAGCGAAGTGCTTGCGCAATTAGGTAAAAACAAGTACTTTACCGTGCTTGACCTAAGGAGTGGGTTTCATCAGATTCCGTTGAAGGAATCCGATATTGAGAAAACGGCATTTTCCATCAATAACGGAAAATACGAATTTATAAGGCTCCCATTTGGGTTAAAAAACGCGCTATTTTCTATTTCTATTTTTCAGCGAGTGCTTGATGACATCTTGCGCGATGTCATTGGGAAAATCTGCTACGTGTATATAGATGACATTATCATCTTTAGTAAAAACCAAGAAGATCACGTCAAGCATATCGAAGAAATCTTCAAAATACTCAACGAAGCGAATATGAAATTACAACTGGAAAAGTGTGATTTCTTTAAAGAGCAGGTTGAGTTCCTAGGTTTTGTGATATCCTCCGAGGGTATTAAAACAAACCCAGCAAAGGTTGAGGCAATCACAAATTTTCCCATCCCAAAAACTCTTAAAGAACTCCGGTCATTTCTTGGTCTTTCGGGGTATTACCGTCGTTTTGTAAAAGACTACGCGAAGCTCGCAAAGCCCCTGACATCCCTTTTAAGGGGGGAGGACGGACGTATGTCCAAATCTTAATCCAGCCAAAAATTAGTTCACCTAAACTCCGACGCCATCGCGGCCTTTGACAAAATAAAAAATTCCCTTGTCTCGAAAGATATCATTCTGGCTTATCCTAATTTCAAAGAACCATTCGAATTAACAACAGATGCTTCTAATTTTGCGCTTGGTGCTGTCCTTGCACAGAACGATAGACCAATATCGTTTATATCACGAACACTGAGCAAGACAGATGAAGATTACGCAGCAAATGAAAAGGAACTACTTTCAATAATCTGCGCATTGAACTCTTTACGAAGTTATTTTTATGGAACTTCAAGTGTAAAAATTTACACAGACCATCAGCCCTTAACGTATGCCCTGAGCAACAAAAATAATAATTCCAAGATGAAACGTTGGAAAGCGATTCTCGAGGAATATAATTATGAGCTACGCTACAAACCAGGAAAAAGTAATGTAGTTGCAGATGCTCTTTCTCGCCCTCCACGGGTCTCTCAAGTGAACGTGTTGACTGCTACGCAACACAGTAGCGAAAGTTCGTCTCACGAATTAATTGAAACTGTCGAAACACCGATAAACGTCTTTAAGAACCAGTTGATGTTTTTTACTGGAAACCAAGATAGCTACCAATTTCAAATTCCCTTTCCCACCTTCCATAGACACATACATACTAGGCAAAGTTATTCCGAGGAAGATTTAATTCAGCTGCTTAAACGGCATCTGAACCCAAGCGTCATTAATGGCATTTTCACAACTGAAGAGATAATGGGAAAAATTAAGGAAGTATATCCCACACATTTTAAATCATATAAGATAAGGTTTACTAAAATTAGAGTTAAAGACCTACCAAATGAAACTGAGCAGGAAGAAGAGATTCTGAAAGAACATAAAAGAGCTCACCGCAATAGTTTAGAAAACAAAATCCAATTACTACAATTTCCTAAAAAGAAATCTAAAATCCATACAATAATTAAGCAATGTGTTACCTGCAAACAACACAAATATGATCGGCATCCGAATAAGCCGGAGCTGCAAGCCACTCCTATCCCTGAACATCCTGGTCATATATTACACATCGACATTTATTCCACAGATGCAAATCTGGTCCTAACGGCGATCGACAAATTTTCTAAGTACGCACAGGCTCGCATCTTGAAATCAAGAGCAAGTGAGGATATAAGAGAACCGTTAAGGCAACTTTTATTCGCGTACGGCGTACCAAAAGTCATTGTTTTTGACAATGAAAAAGCGTTCAATTCCGCATCAATATGCTTCATGCTCCACGACCAGTTGGGAATGGAAATCTATAAGACTCCTCCGTATTCAAGCTTTGTCAACGGTCAAGTGGAAAGATTTCACTCGACACTTTCCGAAATCATGCGATGCCTTAAGGCAGACCGAGTCCATAGATTATTTGAAGAGCTGCTAGATCGTGCTATTTACGAGTATAATTTCTCGGTTCATTCCACTACCAATAAAAAACCTATTGAAGTATTTTTTGGAAGAACCGTTAGCACTGACCCTGAACACTTTGAGAAGGCTAGAAAGGAAAACATATTGAAGTTAAAAGAAAAATAAAATAAAGATTTAGACTATCACATTAAAACTCGGCGACCCCTAAAGAATTACTCTCCAGGCGAAGTTATCTTCGTAAAAATCAATAGACAGACAGCAAGGTACAGAAAAGAAACAGTTAAGGAGAATAATCCAACAACAATCCTAACCGAATCAGGCAAAATCGTCCATAAGGTCAATATTAAAACCTGATATCTTTTTTTTAGGTCCTTCATATCCTTAGTCCTCGCAGAAGTTCAAATACTGGACTATTCCAATTCAAGACTGGTTACCTTGAATACGGGAATAGCAAAACTGCAAACCGGTACCTTTAAACTGGTGCACGTAATAGACCTTGCAGAATACCAAGATATAATTGATGATGTACAGTTCAGAATCAAAACCAATGTAAGTAAAGACAATCCCATTTACCCTTACCTATCCTATGAGATCACTGAAATCCTTAACCGACTTATCCGCATCAAACCTATAGTCAAAAGGAAAAGGGCAATAAACATTCTAGGAACTGCATGGAAGTTGATCGCCGGTACACCGGACCACCACGACTTTCAAATTATAAAAGCTAAAACCCAAAACCTACTAGATAACAACAATAAGCAATTAGTCATAAACAGACTATCATTAGAAAGAATAAATAACATTACGAATATTACTAATAACATAATTAATACTTTGAAAACGAATGCTGAAATTAAAAACGAATATTCTACCAGCATTAAATATAAACTAGATGTAATCAAAGAAGAGATAACAAACATAGAACATGCCTTACAGTGGGCGAAAGCTGGTATAGTAAATTCTTTTATACTCTCAAGTACTGAAATAAATCTAGTTAGGGCTCATTTTGAAAAAAAAAAAAAAAACAACTTACCTTATGTAAACATGGAGGAGGCATTTGAATTTGCCAATATAAAAATAGCCTCTAATAGTACTTCTATGATTTATATTGTGAGTGTGCCAACCACGAAAAAAGAAGATTGTAAAAGATTATTAGTTAAGCCAATAAAAAGAAAATCTGTTGTAACAAAAATGGATTTTAGAAATGTACTTCAATGCGAAAATGATTTTTATGGAATTAAGAATAATTTTCAAGCTTTTAACGATTTAACCATTTGTAAGATTGATGAAATTATAAACTTAGGTGACACGGAGTGCATACCGAATCTATTGCGAAGCAGACCAGCAAATTGTACCAACATCAACAATCAACATGTTCCAACAGTCGAGGAAATACTCCCTGGGTCACTACTTCTTAACCAGTTCAACGGGTCAATATTGGTCAACCACGACACGCTCAGCATATCGGGAACATTTATAGTACAATACCATAATGCTACCATCGTGGTAAATAAACAAACATTTCTCTCCAATGAAATCCCTACCTCAAGACCTCTTCCAGCCATCGTACAAATAGACTCACCATCAAAAGCCTTCGAAGAACTTTTAACCCTCGAAGTGATAAAAGAGCTGCACTTAAACAACACTCGCTACATAAGTCAAATTGAAGAAAGAAACAAAACGCACCTGATAGCTTCTTACAGTTTGTCGGCTACCATCATCACCGCAGCCGTGGTAATATCCCTGATACTGGTTTTAGCACGCAAGAAAAGCAGCATAATAATCTCCGCAACAGTAGAAGCCAGGGAAACGCCAGCAGCAGCCGAATTGCCAACGGAATCACCTGCAGAGATTTCGGAAGGACCAACACCGATCAAAAGGATTAGCATAAGTCAATATCCGCCATTTTACAAGGTCACGAGTGAGGACACTCGAATTTGAGGGTGGAGGAGTTAACACAGAATAAATTCTCTATGTTGATGTTGCATCGTTTCCCATGAGTCGGCCATAAGAATTAGCTGACAGTGCGTCTGTGCAACACGATTTGTCGACATTGCCGCATTCCATCACGTACGATGTGAAACGATGAGCACCTGTGAGAACACGTCGCCGTTGGATGTTTTCGCATAGGACGTTATCATTAAGAGTATAAAAAGCTTAGTTTTAAGAGTATTATATGTTCAGTTTTTATGTAGGCAGAATCGCTGCCGGTTTGGAAAATAAAGATTATTTTTTTTTATAAATTTCAACTTAGAATAATTTAATTTACATATTATATTTCTCTTCGCTTTGGGTTGGTGGCGTCACTCCCCATCCCACTTTTTCGCATTATCGTCTAATTCGTAAAATCAGGCGATATTCATTACACTTTTCTTTTTGCGAAAATTTATTTCCGAGTCAAAAAAAATGATTGTTTTATTGCGCAGAAATTGTTTATTGTTTTACTGTGCAAAAATTGGTTGAAATTCGTGGCACTTCCTAGATTGTTTTATTGTGCAATAATTGATTGAAATTAGTGGCACTTTCTAGATTGTTTTATTGTGCAGAAATTGATTGGAATTAGTGGCACTTTCTAGATTGTTTTATTGTGCAGAAATTGATTGAAATTAGTGGCACTTTCTAGATTGTTTTATTGTGCAATAATTGATTGAAATTAGTGGCACTTTCTAGATTGTTTTATTGTGCAGAAATTGATTGGAATTAGTGGCACTTTCTAAATTGTTATTGTGCAAAAATTGATTGGAATTAGTGGCGCTTGGAAAATTGTTTTTGCGCGAAAATTGAGCGCAATTCGCAGCCCTTTAAAAATTGTTTTATTGTGCAAAAATTGACTGAAATTAGCGGCACTTTCTAAAATTGTTCTTATGCAAAAGAAAATTGATTGAAATTCACAGCCCTTTAAAAATTGTTTTATTGTGCAAAAATTGATTTAAATTTAGTGGCACTTTCTAAATTGTTGTGCAAAAATTGAGCGCAATTCGTAGCACTTTAAAAATTATTGTTGAGCAAAAATTGAGCGCAATTCGTGGCAACTTTAAAAATTGTTTTTGTGCGAAAATTGATTGCAATTCGTAGCACTTTAAAAATTATTGTTGTGCAAAAATTGAGCGCAATTCGTGGCAACTTTAAAAATTGTTTTTGTGCGAAAATTGATTGCAATTCGTAGCACTTTGAAAATTGTTGTTGTGCTAAAATTGAGCGCAATTCTTTGCAACTTTAAAAATTGGTTTTGTGCGAAAATTGATTGCAATTCGTAGCACTTTGAAAACTGTTGTTGTGCAAAGATTGAGCGCAATTCGTGGCAACGTTAAAAATTGTTTTTGTTGCGAAAATTGACTTTCAACTCGTGGCTACTTTCAGCTCGTGGCTGCTTCCAAAATTGGTCTTTGTTGCGTAAATTTATTCCTGGATAGAAATAGAGTATTTCCGTCAGCTCAACATAACTGGGCCTCAATACGTAGTAAAAAAAAAATCGTAACTCCCAAATAGAGAGAAAAAGAGAGAGATTTTAGTTTGAGAACATTTAATTTTGCCTAACCCATTCCGATATTTCAGCGGATCCTAGCAAGTTCGTCGACAGCGCTGCCGGTGGAAATGCATAGGAAGAGGTAACACATACATAGCGATGTGAATACAAGTAAGTCCTCTTTTGGTAAACGACCGCCTTGGTCTACATTGTAGTGTTTTTTTTCTCTCTCTATGGATAGGGGTTAAATTGTTTTAAAAAAATATATATATATTTATATATATATATATATTCTTCTGAGTCGCCTACTGTACACGGTACATTAGATATAAAAGAAAAAGTTGCCCTTTTAAATTTTGACAAATACTTATGTTCGATAATGGCTATATACCTGTATTTACTACCCTACAGTAAATATGTAGGACGTTTTTCGTACATGGTACAGTAACTGCATAGGAATTCATATGTTTAACTTTAGCATATATATTAAATAACCGTTTGTTTAATGTGCTTTACATTTTTGATATATTTGATTAGCAGTATACTTACTGCACATGGTACAGTAACTGCATAAGAATTCATATGCTTAACTTGAGCCTATATATATTAAATAACAGTTTGTTTAATGTACATTCCATTTTCTTTGATATTTTTGATTGGCAGTATACTTGCTACACATAGTACAGTAACTGCATAAGAATTCATATGCTTAACTTAAGTATACATCTTAAATAACAGTTTGTTTGATATAATACCTTATTTGATATTTTTGATTGGCAATATCCTTATTGCACATGGTACGATAAAGGCCATTGAATTCCCGCACATGACTTTAAATTACGAATACAATAAACACTTTGTTAATACTTACCATTGAGATAACCCTAAAAATGTTTTATTTCTCCGAATAAGTCGATAGATGAGGCCTTCCCAGGCTAGAGTCGTGAGGGGGCGTGCCTACATACCCGGGTAAGCTTCCGCTCTGGTATCTGATTCCTTCTCTTCCTTCCCCTTTCCTTCCTTTTTTTTCTCTCTCCTGATGCACGCAAAATTTATCTTTTTTGTAATGGCGGTTGAGTGGGCCCATGGCAAGAACCCCCTCCCCTTATACCAGCGAGCTGGCAAGGGCAACGCTAGGCGTGCACCCCGCCAAAAGGCTCAACTCCACTTATAGGTGGCAATTGCCATCGGCTGCCAAATACCGCGCAAATAGAACACCGCAATGTGTACATTACACATTTTCTAAAAACATTTACGGCACCCTATGTATAGCACATAAAATTAGATTAAATGCCGCAAAATGCAAAATGCATTACTAGTTATAACATTGTTTGCTCTAAAAAATTTGGCAACGCAGAGCTGTTCTAGAGTGAAATTTTCTCTTAAATTGGCTGACCAAACAACACCGACGCCTAATACATTTATGTATGCCTCTTTTGATAAGATCAATCCATACTCTTTGCATATAAAATGCAAAACCACACCATACCCCGGATACAGTTTGCAAATAGAACGTCAAACCAAAATCACGAGAGAGAAATCTTAACTATATCCTGCAAATCAAAGAGCTATTAGAGAAAAAATTGTACAGAAGTACAGGTACAAAAGTTGAGAATGGTCGAGTTCATAATTGTAAACTCGTTGCCCAAATGCAACAAATATTCTTTGAATACATTTATGAACACGAACGTAGTTGCATGAATGTGGCAGTCATGCATTGGCAAAAATTAGTTCATAAATGTAAATATAATCGATTGTCAAAAAGTAACAACTGACAACCATTTTGTTAAGGACTGGCGAATAAATTTCAGATATTAAATAATTTAGACACGCGCAGTTTTATTTTACAATGCCTGATAAAAAAAATGTTTGAGACTCATTCTAAGTCTAATGGATGGCACAAACTTTGAAAGTCTTCAAACAAAACTAACAGAAAGAAGAAGGCAAAAATCCGAAGACAAAGGATGATATTTTTGACCACCAGGAACTGGAGGGTCATGTCAAAACATATTCCAAGAACGTTGAGAACGGACTAAGACCATTTTGGAAAAAGTCGAATTTTGGTCGACCTAAAACGGACTTGAGTCTAGCACTATACCATACTATTTGGAAGCTTGCCAATAACTGCTCGTTTAGACAAATAAGTAATTTGTTTAATATTGTTAAAGGAGCAGCTTTCAAGTACTTTATTGAAATAACAAAATTGCTATTCAAATTAAGAAAAAAGTATATAAAGTGTCCAGATTCAACCGATGAGCAAAAAAAGATAATGGATAATTTCGCCAGCTTAAGAAATAATCCGTTTCCAAACGTTTTCGGGTGTGTAGACGGAACCCACATACCCATAATTTCACCCAAAAAAGACCTCACAAGCTATTATAATCAGAATGGTAAATTTTCAATTAATATGCAGGTGAGTTAGTTACCTATAAATTTTACCAAAATATAAAAAGTTAAGAAATCTCTTCTTTTTAGGCTATATGTGACCATAGTCAAAAGTTTATTGGCATATGTTTTGGCTATCCTGGTAGTTGCCATGATGCGTCCGTTTGGATGCGTAGCTCAATTGGAAAAGCATTGAAGGCCGGCTCCAAACAAATCATTCAAGATGTCCATATTTTAGGCGATTCTGCCTATCCCTTAAATTGTTTTCTTATGGTGCCATATCGGGATAATGGACATCTATATGCAATGCAAAGAACATAATTATATACACAGCTCAACTAGAGTATGTATAGAACAAGCTTTCGGAAGATTAAAATCTATGTTTCGAATTCTCAAGTTGGAATATGCTAAATACATAGTTTATGCATGTGTTATTCTTCAAAATATTAGCATAGAACAGGAAGAACATCAATCTGTTCATCTTGCTAATGAAGAAACTAAGCCCAAGAGAAATAGAATCGCAATGTTGTTCTCGTCATAAAAGTCGTTAAAAGTCAGTGTTTTGTAATCCATAAAAACTTAAAATAAAAGAAAATAATTCAGTGTAACTTTTTTAAATTTTATTTTGTAATATATATTAGGTAGAAGTCAATATCATAATTCATGGACGCAATCATTAAAGGAAACAACGGAAATTCAATTGGACATTTTTTTTAAAACTTCTTTGAGAACCTCCAATCGCTGTTTCTCAACCAGCATTTTTTTCGCGTTCAAGAGATAATAATTCTTTGTTACGCCGCTCATCTTCTTTACCCTCCTTTTCTAGAAATTCTCTTATTTCGTCACATTTTGAATTTTTTTTCGGAGTCTCCTGCTCCCCGTCCCTTTCGTTTTCATCGCTAATAAAGACCTCTGCCACAAGCTCGTCTGATGGATCTATATTGTGACGAGATCCGTACACTTCGTCAAACTTCTGGTAATAATCCCACGAAGAGGTGTCCCTCCCACTTTGCTTGTTTCTTTTCTTAATCCTTAGGTTGGATATATTTAAATTTTGAAATTGTCTTTTAATTTCATCCTTGTCATATGAAAATGTGGGCCTTCATTTCAAGAAGTACTTTTCCCCACAACACCGATTTCTTCCTCCGACCTGCAATAAATTCCGAATCCATTCCCAGCCGAACGGAAATTAATAGTTTGGTGTCGGCATCTGACCAGATCTTTTGTTCAGCTTTATTCCTACGGTTAACAAATTATTTATTTCATATTTTAAATGCAAAAACATATTTATTATTACTTACATTTTCTCTCCTTCCATTTTCCTTTTAGCGTCGTGCATACATGCAACCAAACAAAAACACATGCCAATTTGACAGCATGCTGACTGTCATTTAACTTTTTTGAACACATGTGTTGCCAAGCCAATGCAAAGACAATGCAGGTTTTTTACAATAATGAACGAAAAATTTGCAGGACTGCAGTTTTTTTTACATTTATGAACTTGGCCAATTGCTTTGCGATTGCGAAAGCTTTGCAGGTTCAGTAAAATTTACGAATGTTTTGTTATTTCATATGAAAGAACAATTCCTCTCTTAATGTTGATTTGAGCTGTGTATATAAATTATACGCAAGAGAAGGAATTGGGTTCGGTCGGTTTTCTGTTCCCAAAGCAAAGTAAACAATTTTAAGTTTCGGGTATCGGGCTCGTAATATATTTAATTTGGCGTTTCAACGGTATGCTCGGCAAAAGTATTTTTGCCCCGCTCCCCGCCCAGCGCAACCGCCCACTCCCAACAAATGTGGGCGGGGCGTGGGGGCGAGGCCCCATTTGGGTGGGAGGGGCATCCAAAGTTTTGAATTTTGAGAAAAATGCATTTTCTAAGTATTTATAAGGAGGTGTGGGGGTTAATTGGTATCATACGAAAGGTAATAAAAACACCTTCCATTTAAAAAGGGCTAATAGAACCCCCCTCGACGGAGAAAGAGCAAAAAACAGACTTTTTCATGTAAAAAGTGTAAAAAGGGGCGTGCTTAAAAGTGGGTGGGACAAAATATTGGGATCAAATGAAAGGTGATAATTAGGTCCACACAGCCATGCTATTATTTAGGGCGTGGCTCAATTGTAGCGCAATCGCGATCAGTTTATATTGCGTTTACATGCAACGTTATCTAAAAATGGTTACCCCATACCATATGCTGACCGAAACCATATTATGCTTACCCCATACAAAACCTAAAAAAATCTGTTTTGGTGGGGGGGGTGTGAAAATCGCCATCGTTTTTTAAAAGGAAAAACTCCTATCTGAACATAAATGAATTGAGCGCAGAACATTTTACAGTGTGTCACTTTTTAACTTTTTAAATGGAAGGTATTTTTATTACCTTTCATATGATACCAAACACATGCGTTTGGGATGGGTTTACAGCATTAGTATGCGTAGAGTTGGGCTTTCTATAGAGAAGGTTTTGTTCACATCCCAGAAATACAGACGCGTTTGGGATTGGTTTACAGCATTAGTATGCGTAGAGTTGGGCTTTCTATAGATAAGGTTTTGCTTTGGGCTTTCTTTAGAGAGGGTTTTGGTTGCATCAGTGAATAAATATTTTTGTTCTGTTTCGTTTCTATTGATATCTCTATACTCTTATGTAACTGTGTTGTCTAATGAGGTGCTCCCACCCATCGCATCTACTAGACAGAATTGAGAACCGCGCGAAAAAATTATCAGTTACGATCATACCGCAAAAACAATCTTCCTGGTTAACTTGAACATCGTAGGAATAATGCCTGAAACACAAACACGCTTCAGCTTCGGCTTCGTTGCGTTACGGTAACCGCTTTGAATTTGCTTTGAATGACATTCTCATATAACTAATTTTCCCGCGCAAAATAATTTTGTTTGTGGTTTTTTCACAGCTGTTGAGCTGTCAGGCAGAGCAAATGTTCAACACTTTTGAACTAGAGCTTCCGTTTGTAGCTTCGTTACGTAGCATTACGTTTTAATTTACGATTGCCAAACGAAACGTTGAAGCCGAAGCGATATGAAGCATTGAAATCGTATGGCTGAACTCGTAAACGTCAGGCGAAGCCGAAGCTGAAGCGTGTTTGTGTTTCAGGCATAACTCCTGCTTGTCACAGTTTTATCGCTTTTACTACAAGCGGCACCTAACCTCTTGAGCCCACGTATCTACTATGAAGCTTACTTCGGACGTACCAACACCAACGAATTCAAAGATTCCTTATTAAACTGAACAATAATTATATAGAATGATTTCCTAGATTGTGTTTCCGCATCTGTATAATCTGTAGGCATTAAGATTAAGCTATTCCCCCTATTCGGCTGGCTTACCCATTCCCATTCATTATAAATAAAAGGCTATGTTGATCTTTAATCATTTAATCTCTATTTTTATTGTAATTCAAATACATAGCAATACGTTTTTTAAATTTTTAAACTTTGTAATATGTTTCTATAAAACTAAACCAATGTTATGCATTATAATTTTATATTAAACTCATCATTATTAATTTTTGAATCGTAAATATTTTTGGTATTGGCTTTTATTTTATTGCAGAAATTATATTTTGTCATAGAAGTAATTATTGTTGTCACCTGTCAATCAATGCTACTGAGTTTGGCTGACTTCCAAAAGGAAAAAAAAAAACAGTTTAATAGTGAATTTTTTTTTTAATTTATACAGTTTTTTTAATTTTTAAACAATTTTCATTGCCTTTCATCCCACTTCCCATCGCATCCACCAAATATTTGTAGATTTTCAAAAAAGTGTACCAAAATGTCAACTACAACATCGTCGTCATCGCAAGGTCAAACTACTAATCGGCTTAATTATATTTGAACTTTGTATTGATAAAATAATTAAACTCCATTTTGGAAATCAGCATTCGTCTTGATTAAAAAAGTTAAAATAATCAAACCCCTTGGAAATAACTTTACAATGAAGGAAAAAAAAAGCTCAAAGCTGTTATGACACTACCTTTTTTGGGATTGTTAATTGGCTGAAAACTCAAAACTAGTGGCAGATAAACGCGATAGTAGTTGCAGTGGATAAACGAGATAGCAAGTTATTTTCTGAAAGAGATAAGATATAGCCCCATTTCCAAAACGCAGGGAAGATGGTTTTGATCGGAAAAGGGCTACTGTTACATCTCGTTTCTCCGCCGCTAGTTTTCAGCCAATTTACAAAAAAAAAAAAAAAAAAAAAAAAACAGTGCGACAACATAGTTTTAGTTATTCCATTTAATGTGACTGTCGAATACAGCTATAGGTATTTATCCCAATCCAATCGACCAAGTATGAATTTTAAATGTTGATGAGCTTAGCAATTACGGACATTTTTCTTAGTTATATTGCGGTTTTCAGCACTAGATAAAGACCCAATTTTATTAATATTCAAATACAATAATTTCCAAAATTGTCCGACTTTTTCGGTTATGCATAACTTGAAATTTCGTTTTGCATTGCAAGTTTACTACATATTTATATGTTTATGTATACATATGTATATTGGTATTGGCCGTCTATAATTAGTTAAAACATCGCAAGATGAGCGGTAGAAATTTCCTTAATTGAATATTTCTCTCTTTTCGCGTTTTTGATTAAATGAAATTCATGAAGCCACTACCATGATTGATTTAGGATTGGGCCGTGCGATAATATACAATTAATAAATGTGGTTAGCCAGAAGAGATTGACACTGCGAGAATGTTATAATTATTTTATATAAGCATGCAAAATGTTAACTTTAGCATTATGAGAACATTGAAAAATGTACTACTTCTCTTGTCTGGCTAACCACGATTTCAATTTACATTTGCCGACGCAAATAAAATAAATGAAGCTAGGCCTTGGACCACAATGTTCTGTCGCGCCGAATATATATACACTACGATAATATTATATAGGGTTTTCTATTTGGGACTTGACAACTTTGATCTTGTGTGGCCGTCATCGAAAATTGGGTTCAACGAATCGGCACTTGCAAACGCGCCCGTGGTGTACATATGAAGGATGTCGAATTTCATATATAAATCTTTTTATTACTTCAAGCCCAATAATAAAATTTTCGTTTTATTTAAGAAAAAAATTTCGTGTGTAGAGTACACGTGTCAGAATCAGAAGTGAAACTTCCTTGGCAATATTAACTTCAAATGTTTACGTTTTGTAAGAAAATATAAAGTAAGAGCGTTACGAAAGTGCGTGACTTTATTTTTCCACTGTGCGCAACGCAGTGCTGATCAACCAAATGTCTAGTACACAAACCACCAAACGATTTTCAAGATCTTGGTTGTACTCTTGGGGTCTTTTGAGAGAATTTAAGTGGTCTTTTTGGGATATTTGGAAGTGTTTTGGGTGTCCTTTTGGGGTTTTTTAAGGTACTATTTAAAAGGTCTTTTGAGAGTATTTTGTCGGTTCTTCGGGGGTCTTTTAGGGATCTTTTAGAAGTTTTTGGGGGTCATTCTGGTTTTTTTTTTTAGTTTTTCACTGGACTTTTTTGGGTATTTGGGCGTCTTTTGGCGGTATTTTGGGGGTCTTGGGGGTTTTTGAAAGTATTTTATGGGGTCTTTTGGGTGACTATTTGGAGTGTTTTGGGGGGTTTAGGAGGTATTTTTGAGAATATTTCAAGAGATCTTTTGATAGGTCTTTTGGGATTATTTTTTCCTTCCATTTCTTTTGGAAATGTTATGGCGGTCTTTTGAGAGTTTTTGGAAGACTTTTGAGGATCTTTTATCTCAGAAGACCCCAACAAGACGCTAAAAAGATCCTGTAAAGACCCCGCAAGAGATTCTCAAAATGCCCCAAAGAGACCTCCTATAGACCCTCAAAAGACCTCCAAAACACCCAAAAGAGCCCTACCATCCCAACAACAAATGTAGCACAGTTCCCTCTTTTTTTCTCTAGCCAGGTATCTTTTTTTTCTTCTTTTATGATCGAAATCAAATATCAGCGAAGCTGTTGAAATACAAATTTTCCTGGCAAATGTGAATGTGCGTCCTTTGAACTATCGTAGTTCAAAATTTTAGAATTCTAGCTAATGCACAATAAAACAACGAATATCAATTTGAAAACAATTAAGTGTAAAGCCACACGTCACACAGTCATATTATTTTTCAATTCACTATATTAACTTCGCGTGCCGTGGCTGGCTGGTCAGATCTTGTGATCAAACGCGCACAAAGAAGTTTCACTTCAAAAAGTTGTCAAGCCTTTATTGGAAAACCCGATTTATTAATTTTATCTATAGCAGTATGATAACATACTACTTCTCTTGTCTGGTTTACAACCATTTCAATTTAACAGCCGTCCTGCCTTTTTTTTTCTCCCACGTTTACAATTCCCCATCTATCCTCAAAGTCGTAATTTCGACATATCGCAGTTATGTTAGCATGTACGAAAAAAATTTGTTCGAGCTAAAAACTATTGCCCGATAGCGCCATTTCGAATGTATATTTTGTTGTTGTTTATACTTGTTTACTTTTTTGCTGTATATTTTTTTTTATAAAAAACTAATATTGTTATTAATTAAATTTAATATTATATGTAAGCAACGAAATGTATTGACCAAATTACAAATACGTAGCTACTAAAAAAAAACCCAAAACGTCGGCTCTGCTCGCGTCATTCAAATAAATGTAGCAGCATCATAATAGATTTAAAATTTTAAATATTCTTTTTTATTTTAGTGATAATTTTATAATTAACATTAAAAAAGTTACAAATTATTACTTAAAAGCTATTTACGCGTTTGATTTCATACAGAAATAACCACTTTAATTACATTTATTTCCCATTCGAACTCCAAATAGATGTTCGATTGAAACAACAATTCAGTCAAAATTACGACTACGACGTTAGTCGTAATTACGACTAAAGTGACGTCATTCGAAAGTCGAAATGCTTACATAATCGACCCATGTGCGTGAAAATGTCTACTTATTTTGTACGACATATAACACGTACGTGAATATAATGCCTGCAACACAAACACACTTCAGCTTCGGCTTCGTTGCGTTACGTTGCAGCCGCTTTGAATGTGCTTTGAATGACTTTTCTCTATATGGCATTTCTCAAATGAGAGTTCTGCCACAGTTCTCTGCTTTGAACTGTCAGGCAAAGCAAATGTTCAGCACTTGCTACATTGCTTTCAACAAAATGAGTTAGGTATTTTTTGTGGTTATCGGCTGATCAAAGCAACAGCAAAAACTAACCAAATTTTAGTTTCATGTGTTTGCCAACTTATCAATATATAATTTTTAAAAGTCGTTACGTAGCATTACGTTTTTCTTTACGATTGCCAAACGAAACGTTGATGCCTGAAACACGAACACGCTTCAGCTTCGGCTTCGTTGCGTTACGAGCAACCGCTTTGAATTTGCTTTGAATGACATTTCTCATATAACTAATTTTCCCGCGCAAAATAATTTTGTTTAGTAAAAATAATATAATTTAGTAAAAATAAACTAATAATAATAATAATAATTGTGGACAGCAATCGGAAATGTCGCATGTATTTTGAAATTATTTTTATTGGTGATATATAACATGTAAAAACTTAATAGATTTTGTTAATTTTTTACTTAATGTGTATTTTATATGAAACAAGTCCAGATGTTACGCTGTCAATGTATCAACGATGTAATTTGCAAGTTTAATGGTGTATACCTACATATGTATATAAATAAATATAGGTTTTGTATTTAATTAATTTATATCTGTACGTAATTGTATACAAGTCAATTTTTTAGTGTGAGTACTTTACTGTAACTCTTCAATGTTCGGTATTTTGATTTGCTACGAGCGTTGCAAAGGACATTTTTGCATTTTGTTGTTATTGTTGTTTTACAAACAGTTTTGACATGTTTTTTAAGGTGTTCATACAATAATATCACAGCTTGATTGATGTTCATGTTTTAAATTTTATTTCGTTTTGCATTCGCAGCATGTTGCGCTTCTAATTAATATACAATACATACCATGTACATAAATATTTGCTACTTACATTTTACATATTGTGTACATGCGCTCATTATAGTTAAGATGAAGATAAAAAATATTTTTTTTTAATTTGTTAACAAGTGCATTTAAAATACGCTATATATGCATTACAGATTTATATGAAAAGTTCATAACATTTTCTTGCTTTTTTACTTCCCTTAGTTGTTGGAATGATTGTAAATAAATGACCGATGTTTTTTCCGTTCCTATGTTCCTTTGTAGATATATATGATTGCGGATTTCCCTATCATTTTGTGTCACTTTTTTTTTTCACTCCCCACTCCTGTATTTTTGTATTTTGTAAATGCCTTCTTATTTTTTTCAATTTAACTTAAATTCATGAATATAATTGAAATCCGTAATCAGTAATTAATTTAAATATAGTTAGAGAGGCATATATTAAATAAAAAAACGTATAGTCGTACTTCGACCCACTAGTATGTTTCTTTAGACGAGTTTAATTTACGTCTTAGAATGTAGAAACAAATTGTTCTATTGCTATATTGCTTTCAACAAAATGAGTTAGGTATTTTTTTTGGTTAACGGCTGATTAAAGCAACAGCAAAAACTAACCAAAATTTGGTAAATTTTTTGTTTCATGTGTTTGCCAACTTATCCATAATTTTTAAAAGTCGACTCTGGTGGTGAGAATTATAAATAAAAATTTGGTTAAATATTTCAAAAAAAATTTTTTGGTTAACGCTAACCATTTTCTGGTCTATCCAATGTGTTGTTGTAATTTTTATTTTTTTGTTGAAAGCAATATAGCATATATTAGCTGTATTTTATTTGGAATCCGAATTCGAATTTGAATGTCAAAACCAGCCAAACAGCAGTTTTTTAAATTCCAAAGAAGGAATTCGACAGTGCAATTGTTGTTTTAATTCCCAATTCGAATTCAAATAAAATACAGCTATTATTACAATAAAATTGGTATAATATTAAAAAAATATCACGTCACTAAGGTGCTTGGGTTTCTTCTATTTTACAGCGGGAATCAAAAGTAGTTTGGTTGGTAACTTTGGAACTGTGCACTCGTGTTTGATTATTTGATCACATGAAAACAGCACACGAAATATTGGTTTAAATACGTTTACATTCTTACGCATATTAAAATAATTTGTTGGTTGACACGATTATTACTATTACGACTTTCCTACGTATCTATAACATAGCAAATAGATTTTTGCATAATATTTATTACTGATACATTACGCCTTCTTTGAGGTCGATTACAATATAGATGTTATTTTATTGTAACCGATGTACTTGGTATACATTTTCATTTATGTTTATTAATATGAGGCTGTTAACAAAAATTGTTTAATATCGCTTTGTTGGTGTGTTGATTTAAACAGAATCAGCTTATTATTACAGTTTTTACAAAAATAGAAGATAATCTGACGAATTTAAATTACGAGCGTAAGTACAAATGTACGTAAGATTTTACAAATAATCGAAATATAATGTGAAAAAAAAACATAAAATGTTCGATAGGTGTTTTTCTTTTGCTTCGTTATAAGTTAGCAACGCTTTTATCACATTTATTGTTTTGTTTGTTTATTTCCTTGTTGTTATATTGTTGTTGATTTTTTATTAATATTTATATACAGAAAGGAGGTAATAAAGATGCTATAAGAGTATATGTATGTAATATGTATGAGCTGTTATTTACTCAATGTTATAGCTCTAGTTGCTTTTTTGTTGTCCGCTTTTGCTTTGATTCTCCATTCTAAGTATTATAGTTATGTTGAATTTTTAATAATTTGCATTAATGCATTGAGTCCTAAAGTAATGGAAGATTCTAAGTTGTTGTTAATCAACATAAGCTGGGGATTGTTTGGTTGTTTTTGCAGCCTGTTATTTGTATTAATTGCCTCGATTCTACTACAGGTTGTTGTCTCAGTCTTCTTAAAACTTCTTTTATAATTTTTAATCACTTTTTAACTGACAGTTAAATCTTCACAAAAACATCATATCAGACATAAAAGTAATATTTGTTAGGCTAATTTTATTTGACAAACCATAATTTATCTGAGTCCGGTTTAAACCGGTCAATGACTGAAAAAACTGAAAAAAAAAAAAATGGAAAGAAACACCTTCGCATTTTATATATATATAATAAATATTATGACTATTTCAACGCTGCGTGTTTGATCATACAAAATTTTCTCCTAAATTTGTTCTAAAGACCATTTAATTACAATTTGAGAAGCATTTTTCGCTTTTCAGAACTTACAGAGCTCTCACAATGAACAACTTAGGACTTATGCCCTAAACCTTAAACCTCAAAATAGCTCGCATAATGAATACAAAAAATTTGTCAACAAAATTACAAATTTTTTACATCCGTTTTGAAATGTTGCTGTATTTCTGTATTTCTTACGAAAAAGTTTAAAGGTTATAAACTTTTGCCCTAAGATTTCTACCGTTGAGTAAAACTTTCCAGACTATCTTGAGGAAGTCTTAAGATAAAGTTTTTCTCCATTGTGAGAGCCGTGTTGTAGACGTCGATTATAGAATTCGCCAGATGAGCTGCGAGGAAGTGTTATTCGCTTTTGACTTTTTACACATTATCGAATACGCCGAATAGAAAGTGAACAAATGATCATACGGATGGTAATACATTTCAAAAATAGATACTATGGAATAGAAAAAATCTTATTACAGATACTATGGAATAGAAAAAATCTTATTACAAATTCGCATCAAATTCAGGTTGTAGTGTTTTCTTTTTTTTGTCATTGAAAGCAATAATGGGTTGTTGATTAATGAGTAGGTTTTCGTAGAAAGAATAAAAACGCATTCGAAGCAATGGAAAGAATTTAAAATATGCGCCTAAAACTATACTGTTTAAATGAAGTGCGCAGTAATAGTTTGTAAGTAATGTATATTGGAGATCCTTGACCCTGGCACCCGATCACTTCCAAATTGTAATAGAAAGTGTTCATCGCTCACATGTGCAAAGTTTGAATAAAAGTGATCACTAGATTTTGCCAGCCAACCAGCCACAAAAACATACGGATGCAAGTTAATATAGAGAACAAATTATATTAACAATACAATCATGCTATTATGTTACTATTTTTTAAAAAATTTATTCCATATTTTTCGGTCAACAAACCATATCGTACCATATGTATGTACTTTTTTTATTAAGCGATATGTTTATTTACGTTTCTTTTTAATTTCCTTATGAGTAATATAATACTGAAAAAACACTGAATTTATGCGATAGACATGATTTTTTTTTTGCGTTTTTCTATTAAGCTTGCTCATTTTTATTTCTACCTATATTTTTAATGCGGACCCCCGCCGCAAAAAATCCGACGAATTCTTTAATCCACATATAGTCTCTTATTAGGAAAAAAAAATACAGCAGTTTTTGTGATTTTGGATAAGATCGCCATATAAAATATAAAATGGTAAAATAGAAAAATTCAACCAACCACCATACTTAATTCACATTTACAATTAAAAAATTTGTTTTTTTTAATTTGTCTATTTAGTAAGTTCAGGTACATGTTGTTTTGTTGATTCTTGTTCTTTGTAGCTTACTCAGTTCAAATGTGAATACAAATGATACACCAGCTCTTATAAATAGGAAGTGTGTGGCCAACAGTTGTGGTCTTACTCTTGTGTTGTTTTGTATATAAATTTTGCTTGATTTTCAGCAATTTGACGCTATAACTTCTATCTCGTTGTCTTAACATTTAACAACATATTTATCTAATTACATAAATGTTTATGTATTAAAAAAATGTTTATAAGAATAAAATGAACATTTTAAAACATAAGATATTTTAAACACAAAAAATAATAAATTCTTTTCTAAAGCAAAAACATAAAGATTAAAGAAATCGAGGTTTGTCCCTATTTCTAATTGGGCCTATAAATGGGATACACATTTGAAAATACGGCAAACACAAGTATTTAATATTTGTTCGTTTACTTAATTTTGCCTATTACATATATGTATTATAAATGGATTTTGATTGATCGTCCACAGCAAACATTCTATTCGATTGCAGCTGTTATTCATTTTCTTTACACTATGCTATCGTATATGTATAGCCATTTGCAGTTGTAGTTTCTTTGATTATAAGTTATTGACTGAATAATAATAAATGTTCTTTTCTACTACATGCATTTGCCTTTATTGTGTACACAATTATGTTATTAGTTGCAATTACATAAATAGATAATAGATGTTCCATAAATTCTTATCACATTTCATTTGCATTTAGTCTAGTCGTATTCGTGGTTGTTGTTAAGTTGGTTTTATGGAGTTTTCAATTGCTTTACTCTGGTTGTAAATAGAGTACACGGAAAATCTTATATACATGGTCGTTGGACTTAAAATTGCCTGCGTCTGGGTATCTTTAGTTAATAACTGTTGTACATTTCCGAAAATAATTTAATTGCACATTTTTGTATAATATTCGTGTTTCGTTTGATTTTATATGTATGTTTGTTGTTATATTATAATTATATTTTGAGCTGCGTTGACATTTGAGCTATTTTTGTATTGCACCACTATTTAGCAACAGGCAAAGTAAGCATTGAATTTGTTTAAAAGAATTAGATTTTTAGTTAGACGAGCTTCCACGACGCCATACATAACAAAACAGAAATTTTTTGAATTAGAAAGTTTCAAAGTTATTCGTTATAGCCGTGCATCATATTTAAAGAGTTAAGAATATTAAATTTTTTGGAGTTATTTAAATCTGAGACGTTTTTTAAGAATTTTGAAAAGTACAAAAAAAATACGAAAAATTTTCTTCACAAGCTTTGTTGCTGCTTTATTAAGATCTATAAGCTCTGATCGTGAGAATAATGAGTTTCTATTCAAGTTAATATGTTTTCAAAGCAATTATTGCGAGTAAAAAATATACTTTAAGTTGCAAAAACTTTTATATCCTAACCCTGGATAAAATATGACTTTAATAGACGGCATTGGAAACATTTTACAAATATGAGTGGCTGCATATATGACAACTGTTGCACTTTATAAACGAAATAGTTCTATCGAATTCTCACACATAAAATAGTAATTTTTGGTTTTAGTAAATAGATTTATATTTTAATGTTGCCTTCGCTAACCAAACAGAAAACATTTTTTGTACAGTAGTGCCAAAAATATCTGCTATGCAAATTTTATTCAATTTAAAACCTTTTACTAATATTTAATAAAACAACTTCAGTGATTGCGCTTTTCGTGTAAATTTTAGAAATTATGTAAATTAACAATATTTTAAAGAAATAACTTTTCAATTATTTAAGTAATTTTTTAAAAATTTTTGTTGCGTTATTTACTATTATACATACTACAATTGATAAAAATATTTCATTCGACATTTGCGCAATTTGGCTTTGCTTATTTTTCGGCTGACTAACACTAATCGACGATATGCTGGGCGATGCTTGCTAACGTCTTCTCTCTAACGCAATGCGTATTTTTAATCACAGAATGTTTATTTGTTCACAGTTATTTGTTATTATTGTGAAGAGTTTAGTCTTTTGTATGAAATTGTGGTTGTGTAATTTGCGATATTCTTCCTAAAATCATCGATTTTGTTACGTTTCGTTTAACAATATCTAAGTTGTTGCTATTTTTTTTAGTATAAATCAATAAGTAAACTTTTAAATCAATACTAAGTTTATAAGGTGACAGTATTTCATTTTTAGTACTGATTGTAATTAGTAGAGTAGGTACAAAAGTTATAACAAAAAATAATTTTAACACAATATAAATAATGATCTAAAGTTTTGCTTTAAGGTTTTGTTGTTCTATAGTTTCAAGTGTTTAAAAGCGATGGAATAGAAAGAAGAGTCTAAAATATAAAACAAATAAATATGTATTAACAAAAGGTATGCCACAGTTAATTTTAAACTGAATTGTATAGTTAGTTCCTAAAGGAAAATTGTCTCTAAATTTCTTGCACTTGGATTGGCTTATGTTAGCTTAATTGTTGGTTTTTTATTTTCATCCTTATCCTGCTAATTGTGGATTTTGGTTCAAATCAAATTACGAAATACGTAACCTCTGCGTTTTTTTTTTCTAATTGGAAATATCAGTTCTCATTAAATCGAAGACGTACGCATCGCGAACATCATCTGACACAGGCATATAGCCCAAAGCTGGATGAATATTATTTGGATTAAGGGGTTCCCATTTTTGACCAAGTAATATATTTATCTCCTAAGAGCGCATGTATTAATTGCTTTTGTCTTTCTCATTAATCAGAGTTTATAATAGGATCCAACTTACCTCAATAAAAGAGTCCATACTGGCTGGAGATGGCATTGTATCGAGCATTGAAACTTCCAAACGTTTTAGAGTTCTGCCACGTAAACGAGATATTCCAACAATATTATGCGGATCCATAACATAACCGTGAATAACAATTTCTTCGAGATTCTTACACCGCCATGACATCATAATGAATGGATCTTGTCCGGAGCGTTGAACCCAATCCATTACATTATTTTCGGAATGCTTAAAAGCCTAAAAGAGAAATGATGTAATTGTAGTGAAGTATTGTCAGGTTGAACTTTATTTAAAATAAACAATTTTAATGAAACAATATAAAGATTAATAATATAAAAGTCACGATCCGTTGTTGTTCATTCCTTGTCACACCTAGTAGCACTTCGCCGCGTTGCTATTGTCGGTGACAGTATGGATTATGTATTGTGTTCTTTAAAAATAAGTTAACCATACACATAATTAATTTTTAAAATTCTGTTTGGCTGGCTGAGTGGTGGAATCTTGAGATCAGTTTTTAAAACCACTTTGCACACATGTGTATTTTCGATGACAACACTGCCTATTAAAATTTAGGAGTGATCGAGCCCCGAGGTTCCCATATAAAAGAAATTAAAAGTTTTATTATTTTTTAAATTCTCTATATTAACTTCGCGTGGCTGGCTGGCTGGCTGCCACACCAAATCTTGTGATAAATTTTTAACCCACTTCCTAAAGCCCGATTTTATTGAAATTTCCCACTTTCTATTCAAATTTAGGGCCCCTCGGGCCACGGGGTCGAGTGTAGCTCTGACGGACAGCACTTTTTGAGAACATTTTGGCGTGATCGGGCCTTGGTGACGGAAGGCTCCATTAAAAATTTTAAAAATTCAAAATTCTTCAAAATTTATAGACATGTGTATCTCCGATGGAAACACTTTTTATAATAATTTTGGAGTGATCAAGATAAGGGGGCTCCCTTTGCACTTTTTGTATCAATTAGAGAATTTACACGAACAATTTTAATTTTTTTTATGGGTTGTTGTTTTTAATATTATTATTATTGGTGGGCTGGTAAGCCTTGTGCACTGCGACATTAAGATCTATTGTGCATCCCAAATGTCTACCACATTATGTGATGGCTTAGTCCTTTTATGAATGCCAATATATCTGCGAGGTCGATAGGTCTGGCATTCTGCCATAGAACTGTGTGAGCCTTGAGGTATTGAAGCCGGAAAAGCGGCAGCGATCTGTTTGGGATTTCCCCATTTTTGTTAAGTGGCCATTAAATGGGCCATGTCCCGTCATGTACCAGACAAGTGATCTGAGTGTATGTCGGTTTAACTTGATTGCTTTGTTTGTGTTTTTAATGTTGTATTTGAGAAGGTTTTTTGGTTTGTTTCATCGAAGTTGATGATTCCGATTCAGCCTCGATGGCGTTATTTGCACACACTTTTATCTTGTTTTTGAGGTGGCTCTTGCTGTAGGCAATGCTTGGCTCGGGACCAGTGAAGGTCTCTTTCGCGTCTGCTCTTCCGCAGAGGTCTGTTGCCTCGTTCCCATTAATGCCTGAATAGCCTGGAGACCACATCAGGATGACCTTGATTGGGGAGGTTATTTATGATATTTTCAACTTGATTACGGTCCGGTACTCTTACTGAGAATAACTTTGGAACTAATTTTTAAAAAATTTATATGGGCACACCTCAAGCCTCAGGGCCCTTTCACTCCATTAATTTTGTCCATCGGAGATACACATGCGTTTAAAATCTGAAGAAAATCGAGCTAATTTTTTAAAAATTTACATGGGCACCCTTCGGGCCCGATCACTCCAAAAAATTTACAAAAAATTGTGCCCATCAGTGATACACATGTGTTTAAAATTTGAAAAAAAACGAGCTAATTTTTAAAAAAATTACAAAATATGTTGTCCATAAGTGATACATAGTTGAAATTTGAAGAATTTAGGGCTAATTTTTAAAAAATGTATATGGGCACCCCTCAGGGCCCGTCTAATCCGAAAATTTTACAAAAAAATGTGTCCATCGGAGATACACATGTGTATAAAATTTAAAGAAAATCGGGTTCATTTTTAAAAAATGTATATGGGCACCACCCCTCGGCCCCAAATTTGAATAGAAAGTGTTGTCTCCATGAAATGATCACAAGATATCACGATAGACAGACAAACAGAAAGGCACCAAATTTGAATAGAAAGTGTTGTCTCCATGAAATGATCGCAAGATATCATGATAGACAGACAAACAGAAAGACAAACAGAGAGACAAAAACACACGGACACGCGAAGTTAATATAGAGAATTTAAAAAAGATGAAATGTGTTTAATGCCTGCAGATTCTTCAGATGCGGCAATTCATTCCACATAAGGAGTGCGGCTAAAGAAGGAATCTCTGAATTGGTGGGTACGTTCGAAGATAGGCTTAATTGTAGTATCGCGGATGGGTTAGACGTTAGAGGATGGGCGGAATACACCTGAATATTTTATTGAACACCGCTTGTGGGAAAAAGTGATAAACAAGTATAAAGCAGGAAATATTCCTACGATATTCAAGGAGCTCATTTGTTTTCGCGATATCATCGTCACCAATAAATTATATTGAGCGGTTCTGTATTCTGCAAAACAGATATCCAAATGCATCCCGCCATTTCTCGAGCCCTTCCGTAAAACCCCTGCCTCAACTCGAGCTTACGGGTCTACCATTCAGGGTTGGAAAAAACCCAGTTTTTTTTTTTAAACCAGACCCGGTGGGTTTTTTAATTATTTGAAGAAAACTTTCAGTTTGTTTTTGCACGATAAAACACAATTCCAGGAATATATTGAATATCGTAACAATATTTGCTTCTCGAATACTTTTACTTTGTGCCTGTTCACACAAATGTGCCTAATCCACCAACATGATCGCCATGTGAGTCAATAAGCCAAAACTACATGTTGCGGCGAACATTTATTCAATATGATGAAGAAATAACCGATCATTTAATAACTGAATTGAAGGATTCCAGTTTGACACTCATTTTAGAAGGATGGTCGAACACTTTAAATGATCCACTTATCGCGTGTTCAGTCCATACCGGCTGTAATAGTTTTTTAATAAGTGCAGAAGAAATCGGGTCAGAAAAAAACTGCTGAATATTGTGTTGTTGTGGCAGAAAAATCAATTGACTTCATAAAAACTAAATAAAATAAAGAAATATTCGCCTGTTGCACGGATAACGAAAACAAGATGAAAAAAATGAATATTTTAGAGGAACGCCATGGGATTTTTTCTTATGGGTGCTCAGCACACATGATCAATCTTTTATACAAAGGTATAATTCCAGTAAAAGCCACCAAATAAATAATAAGTGTACAAAAATACTTTCGAAATCACCACCAGCAACATGGATGGTTAAAAGAAAATCATGAAGTTATGCCTCAACTGCCAAATGATCTAAGGTGGAATTCTTATGACGATTGCTTAACAACATTAATTTCAAATTTTCACCTCTATGCACAATCACATCAGATCATTTAAATGAAATTAATAATGATATCCACAAAATTTAAAATAATGCACAATTGTACAACGAGACCTTAAATGTTCAAAAAATGTTATCTCAAATAAAAATAGCATTAGATGGTCTGCAAGGTGATTCCACTTCAATTGCCACAGCTGTCGAAATCTGGTATAACTTTCTGAATAACGAGATCTTATTAACAAAAAGACCTTTAATTGAAAATCGAATGAAAAGTGTACTCACTGCGGCTCACTATTTAGCAAACATGATGCATCCAAAATATTTGGGCAAACTGCATAGTGAAACTTATACTGGTATGTTCAAACCGGAGGTGCTCGAAAAGTTAAGCGAAAAAAAATGGTGAAAAATATTACACGTGAAAAACGAAAAATCTTCAAAGTTGCCGGAAAATTTTTGCAATTTATTATATCACTAATGAACTGCCCAGCTAGCTCGGCTTCAATTGAAAGAATTTTCGTAACCTACGGTTTAATTTGGAAGAAACTAAGAAACCAACTTGTTTTCGAAAAGGCGTTATCTCTAGTCAATATTTATCGCCACTTAAGATCTGAACCACAAGACTGGTAAATTGCAAAGTTATTAATTTGCATTTTTTTTACATTTTTTTAACTGTCACTTCCGGCCGTCAGATTTCCGTTAAAAAGGTCTGGCCCCTCAAAAATTATGTAAAAAGCTTATATATGAATTTTAATCCTGATAAGTTCAGGCGTCTGGGCTGTAGAGTGGACACAGACAGACAGATTTTTTTATTTTCGCTTTTTCTGACTCCTTAGGAGATACGGTAATGAGCAAATCTGCAAAAATCCCGAGTTCAAAAATTTTCATGATTACTATACTTCCTTTTACTATGTAAAATAAAGTAAAATATGTAATTGAATTTGTTTATTAGAAAAAAAATAAACCAAAAACGCTACCATTAGGCCTATCTTTGGACGTACTAACCAATTCAGAGATTCCTTCTTTAGCTGCACAATAGTTATGTGGAATCAACTGCCCGAATCTGTGTTTCCGCATTTGTATGACCTGCAGTCATTTAAGACACGCGTGCATAGACATCTCATCTTTTTCTTTCTCCAATTTCCTAACGCCCACGGTGTGCTAAGCATTATAAGGGTGCAAATCCTTTTAGCGTGTGTACATTATAAAAAAAAAATGCCATCGCATCACATGTGGAGCGTTGCCTTCGAAAACCATACTGCTGCCCATTAAGGATTTCCTATAATTCAAGGTATTGCATAAGCTAACGATTAATAAGATACTTGACGAGTACGAAAGTAGATCTATCCCATAAAGAATTTGATTTTTGAAAATACAGGCGGCTGGAACGCGCAGTCTGTTAGCTAGCGAAATGTAAGCAATCTGATTTGCCCTGTCTAAAGAACTGACGATTGAAATGTAATTTTGAATGAGCGTTGGAATTGATTAAAAGGTGGGACGGCAAATTTTCTTGTGAGTAAATTTGCCTCACAAACACATTAAATGACATCATAAAGAACACGTCATTAGTCTCTTTTTTCTCAATTAAACATATCATGTAGGCATTTTTCTTTTCTTTATTCAAAATTATGGCATTAAAGTGAATTTATATTATTTTAGCATGAAGCCAACCACTTTTTTCTGATATGGTAAAACCATACATTATTGAATTTAAGAATTATTACTGAATCGTAAAAATGAATTCATTATTTTTTGCATTTATCATTATACGTAGTAATATGTCTGTGCTCTATAGCACTGCAACTAAAACAAAACATAAAGTAAATACTGGTCGCAGTCACAGGACAGAGTTTGCAACAACAAAAACATATTACAAAAGAAAAAGAAAACATAACATATAAGACATTAGTCTGTTCATGTACAGTAGGCATTTTTCTTTTATTTATTCAAAATTATAGCATTATAAATTTTAAAGTGAATTTAAATTTTTTTTAGCATTAAGACCAACTACTTTTTTCTCATATGGTAAAACTATACATTATTAAATTTAAGAATTACTGAATAATAAAAATAATACTAAATCCTCTGCATTTCGCTACCTTGTAAGGCAGCAGTTAAGATTAAAGCTATTTGCTGCTGCGCTTACCTCTGTCAATCATTTTCCTGCTCGCGTCTCTGCCTTGTAAGGCAGCAGCTACGATTGTAAAAAGTTAGTTGCTGCTGCGCTTATATCTGCCAAACATTTTGCTGCTCGCGTCTCTGCCTTATAAGGCAGCAGTTAAGATTGTAAAAAAACAACCCATAAAAATTAAAATTTTTCATCTAAATACTCTAATCGCAGAAATTGATATGGGAGCCCCTCGATCCTGGGCCATTTTTTTTTATTGTAGGAGAAAATCATCGAAACAGACATTTGACATCAGATGTTAAAATTGAAAATGCTCAGATCATTTTATTCTGAGCACGTAGAGCACGCTCATACTCTGAGCAAATAAGAAACACGAGCAGTTATCTTGAGAACTCTTTGACTGCTCTGAACTAATTTATGAAAACGCCAAATGACAGAATATTGTGAAAACTTGTTGTTCTATCTATAAGTTGATATCGACAACAAAAAAAACGACATCAATAAAAATACAATTCAGTAAATAAAAATGTAAGTTGAAGTAAGCATAAAACATGTATGTCTCGTTTCATTTGCTGGGTTCATTTGTGCGTGAGCTAAGATTTCTCACTCCACCACCAAAACCATGCAGCGCAGCCGACTGCGCAGCACACACCGCACAAAGTCCATAAAGGGCGACGAATATCTGATGCCAGTATAGATATTTAAAAAATGTATAAGGGCCTTGCGGCCGAACCCGGCACCCGATCACTACCAAAAAAGTATTGTTTATTGGGTATACACATGTGTGTAAAATTTGAAGAAAATCGGGTAAATTTTTTAAAATTTTTGTTTGGGAGCCCCCGACCCCGCAGCCCGAGGGGCCTCAAAATTTAATAGAAAGTGTTGTCTTCGGAAATACACATGTGTGCCAAATTTCAATAAAATCGGGCTGTAGGAAGTGGGTTAAAAATTGATCGCAAGAATCCACCACAAACCCACAAACACACGGGCAAGTGAAGTTAATATAGAGAATTTAAAAAGCTCCTTGCTGCTGCGCTTACCTCTGCCCAGCCTTTCGATACTCGCGTCTCAGCCTTGAAAGGCAGCAATTAAGATTGTAAAATGCTACTTGCTGCTGCGCTTACCTCTGTAAAGCATTTCGCTGCTCGCGTCTCTGCCTTATAGGACAGCAGTTAAGATTGTAAAAAGCTACTTGCTGCTGCGCTTACCTCTGCCCAGGCTTTCGCTGCTCGCGTCTCTGCCTTGTAAGACAGCAGCTATGATTGTAAAAAGCTAATTGCTGCTGCGCTTACCTATGCCGAGCCTTTCGTTGCTCGCGTCTCTGCCTTGTAAGGCAGCAGTTAAGATTGTAAAAAGCTACTTGCTGCTGCGCTTACCTATGCCGAGCCTTTCGCTGCTCGCGTCTATGCCTTGTAAGGCCCTGTAGTTTATTTTTACTGCATGTACCTCTGCTCGCTAACCTATCTTCTCGTCGTCGACGTCTACGCTATCGCCACCCTACCATCACGCATCGCTCACGATTTACGCTCGTATCAGGCTTGCGCTTACGCACCACTCAGGATTCACACTCGTCTCAGGCTTACGCTCACGCATCGCTCAGGGTGCACGCTCGTCTCAGCCTCACGCATCGCTCTGTATTCACGCTCGTCTCAGGCTTGCGCACACATCCCGTCAAAGGCGCACGAAGGCTCACGTACTCAGACTCTCGACAAGGCATTCGTAGTGCACAGACTTCCTCAACATTATTAATAAAATTACTTATGAATCTATATCGAAATAAATGACAAATTGAATGAAAAGTCCCACATATAGAAATATGATCAGCGGTCGTTAGCCTACGTTTGGTTAATTACCCTCTCCATGCATTGTGCTGAGTAAGCGCCGCATGGAAATACTAATGAAATAATGAGGTCGTTCGCTTGTGGCAACAAATATGTCAACTCAGCAGCACAAGCGAGCGAACCCAAAATAATTGAAGTCGTCGGTCATATACTACATACATACACTATGCTGATGAGCATTAATAGGGAAAATAGGAATATCGATGAATAGGCATTCAAGAGTCGATGTATGGTCGAAAATCGATCAAATATCTATATATATAAAAATCTCGTGTCACGGTGTTTGTCCTCCCACTGCTCCGAACTCGACCGATTGTTATGAAATTTTTTATGTATATTTGGTAGGTATGAGAATAGGTCGTAAAGTATATTTCATACCGCCAGGTGATTAGGGTTTCCCTATCCAGAAAAACAATTGAGAACGACTGGACCGATTTGGCTAACTTTTATTTTATAAGTTCGTCATAGTCCGAATAAGGTTTATGCGAAAAAAAAGTTGAACGGAAAATTGTAAAATTCGGAAAAAACTGAAAGTGCTGTTTTCCATAGGATTTTTGTTTGAACTCGCGACCATAGCTCATGATTCGAACGATGAATTTGCGTAATTCTTTTTTTGTTTTGTTCATTATAGTCCTGGGAAACAAAGACAATTACAAAGGAAAGTCGAAAAATTCGTACAAACAGCAAAAATTGTTTTATTCGCTATGCTCCCGGAGATATTTAAGGCAAAATAAAATTCGGGAAAATTTGGAAAACGATAAATTGGATATTTTTTGATGAAATAACCCAATTGTTTTTGGTGAAGTGACAACTCTGAAAAAACGCGTTCCAGCCTAAATTAAAATAAAATTAAATTTGTGTTGATTCGCGATCTGTTCAACAAAAGTCGTTATTTAATTTCTGTTCCAATAGATTCCAATTGTTTGGGTTACGTGCGCAAATGTCATTAGACAGCTGATCCATTTAAACGGTCTTTCTTTTGCTATCTGTCAACGCATCCCAATGATTCCGACCGACATGCCAGTAGATTTTAAGCGCTTGCAGTTTTGACTGCGGTTTGCATTCGCAATTACAACAAATAAATCAGTTTTCGCGGCATTAACCTTGAAAATCCAAACTATCAGCGTCGTTTACTTACGCGCCAGACAAAAAAAAAATAAAAAGTGCGTGTAACTTTTACGCTCAATTGAAGTGAAACTGCTTTGATGTTGTGGGGAAAAATATCTCCAAAAGACCCCAAAAGACCATCGCAAGGCCCCTAAGTCCCTCAAAATCCTCAAAAATCATTTAAGACCCCCAAAATATCTTCAGAAGACCCCAAAAAGACCGTAAAAAGACCCCCAAAAACCCTCAAAGGACCTCCAAAAAGACTCACAAAAGACTCCTCTAAAGACCTTCAAAAGACCCTCAAAATATCCTCAAAAACCCTCAAAAGACCCCCAAAAGACCCCACGCTCAAAAAACCATACCGAATTTCATACAAATCGGTAGAGAAATTACTTAGTTCCCAAAATTTAAAAATGTAACAAAATAGTGTGACTCAATTTCGCTAAACAAAGTTATTTTTGATTGTTATTATTTTATTCCAAATAGCTTTTTACAAGTTCACAAAACGATCACAAACAATATTTATTGAAAGTGGGACAGGACAACGTCTGTCGGGCCAGCTAGTCTTAATATATAAAAATGAAACTTTGTCTGTATGTCTGTTCACGCATAACTCGAAGACGGCTCGAAGACTTCTACTGGGACGAAGGAGCACATCGTGGCATTTTCAGCAAATCCAAACAAACTAGATGTGGCTTCTCTAGTTCTGGAGGGTTTGAACTCGGTGTGCACAATGGCAGTGTTGTGAAGAAGTTGTCCATCGTGACATTTCTCTCTGGAAATAGCAGGCAACTAGCTTCCTCACAACCCTCTCGCCTTGGTTGACTTTGTCCCTAACGTTGTTTGTTTTGCCAGTATATATTTGGCGTTGTAGTGGAGAGTTCGTCAAATAGTCACAGACCCACCATATTTTTATACCATATTTGGCAGGTTTGAGTAGCATTATAACACCTCCCCTGTACCCGAACAGCTGTAACGCACTTATAGGGCCAATAAAACAATTCAAACTTTGCACATTGTGTATCCCTAATCAGAAAATTTACACCAAAATTGTTTTTTTTTTTTGGATTTTTGTTTTGTTTTTCTTAATAAACAACGTCTCTTAGCAAAAAATTCAAAAGGACTGACTTATTTGTCTTTCGGACCACCAATATGTCCCGGACTTTATTTTTGTCCCAAACACATGACACACACGAGCGACACGATATGGTGGTCACCCGGTTGGGTATTAGTCCAAAATCTCTGGTAAAGAGAAGAAAATCAAAATTATAATCACCTACATATGTAAGAGTATAATTTGAGCTTAGTCTGAGCGTTTTAAAAAAAATTATATTAAATGTGCAGCTTGCTTATTTGATCCAAGTAACCAAAGACGTTGCTCAATTTTCAAAGCGCTGGTCTCATTATCTCTTCTATATTTTGAATTCGAGTGGGACATTTTGATTTAGATAGGTTTACTCACAAAGATATTAAGTAGCGAATCGCAAAATAATTTGCACTGCAATGTCATACAGGATGAGATATTTCTTTTTAATTGAAGCCAGAAATTGTCGATCGATCGATTGGAAAATAATACTTTCAAAGTCAAATTTGACAGCTCAGCAAACTCTTCCTGTGCTTTTATTCAAAGATGGTACAAGCCTTCTGGTTTTGTCGTTTATGGATGTGCTATCTATTCGTGGTTTAAAATATCAAATTCGGAAGGAAAATATTTTGTTTAAATTGAATCTCAAGTGCTAAAAGAGACGACGATTACAGCTTTTTAAGAGCGCTACTTTTCATAAGCTTTCTTACAATTACAATCTGTTTCAAAACATTATCCGGGCATTTTTTAGCTTCTAATACCTATGAATCACACGATTTGTGAATTTAATATCTAAAGTTTTGTACAGAAGTCCATGTAAATTTTTCGTCATTGCAGCTGCTCAGTCACTGTAAACCCTAACGCAATTTTCCCATGACTGATGATCGCGACCCCAATGAAATATATTGCGACTCCATTTGGGGTCGCGACCCTAGTTTCAGTACCACTGCTCTAGATCACGTGAAAGGTAGTTAAAAATGAGCTTAAAGAAGTTAGAAAAAAGACAAAGCCAAGCTAATAAAAGTTTTTAAAAACAGAAAGACCGCCTCATCGGTCTTCACAAGCTGTGCTCAACTGAAGGACTAATAATGCACTCAATCAACACTGATTGGGTTAGTTCCAATGCTGATGGTGGCCACTTTAGGACAAAGATGACGATATTTACTTAGAGCTGGTATATTTAGAACAGATGTTGTTCCTTCTCTGACCGCATGCAGTCTAAACCGAACAGCAGTCTGAATTTCCCGACTTGGGATTGTAGAACGTTTATTGTAGTGTGTTAAGCGGAAGACTTCGGCAGCGAACGTTCAAAAATATCATTGACAAAACTGTCGTGGCTTTTGATGAGATAGCAGTAACCGGATAAACTTGCTTCAACACTTTGTAAATATAAATTGGGTAGCTTTCCTTCCTCTTGAGCTCGTTTTTTTACCAGGTTTAGTAATATTTTTTTGGGCCTTTCCAGATTTTTTTCCGTTTTTCCTTTAACGTATATTTGTATACTAGCTGAAATACCCAGCGGTACCTGGCTGCCCACACCACACCACCTCCACCCAACAGACCACCGAGACCCTCCAATACCCACTCCAAGACCCATCTTAAGATACCCCAACCCACTCCCCCACATATATCATACCCTCTGTCAAATGCACGGTCTTCGAGTCAATCTCATACAAATTATACCTAGCCACCCACCATGTCGACCCCATCAACACAATCATCACACTAACTCCCTACAAACATCCACCCCGACCATACGCATCTCGTTTCAGCTTTATCGGATGAACGGACTTCCAGGTAATCGCGAACAGACATACAGACAAAGTTTCATTTTTATATATATTTGTATATTTGAGGGTCTTCAACATAACATAACAAAATAAATTATTTTAAAATATAGCTATAGTATTCAAATTATAAAATTAAATTAAAAACACATACATAATATTAATTTAAAACAAAACTTGGTTTTTGCAAGAATAAATAAATTCTTAGGTCAACACAGAGCAAGCAAAATTAAGTTGTCCGTGGGAAAAACATGGCGATCTCAAATCTAATCTCCGCAGTATTTAATAAACTGTCCGACTTATTGATCGTCATCGAAAACGCAAGTTTTACTGGAAATTGCAATCTCTTGAATTTAAAAGTAAGATCCGTCGAAATGAGAGCTATATGTGGATTTAAAAGTTCACTGTCCCTGTCAAGATAGTCGCTTCAATTATAATGCCCGGCATCTCTTTTACGCACAGTCTTGTGCCGTTGCAAAGTATTGTCGAGTCGAGAAGCCGTAGTAAAATAATTTGAGATCAAACTGTAAGGTGGCAATCCAGACGAATTAAGTGAGTTTAGGAACTCAGTTAGATAATTAACTTCCTCATCAGTATCTACAACGGTATCGATACACTTATATTGAGTGACTATACCTGTTAACATGGCAAGTATTTGATTGTTTATTTCGTGTGTGTCTCCATTTTTAGTAGCAAGAAGGGCTCCTTCTCGCAACCGGTTAAAAATGTTATAGTTTTGACTCCACCCCAAGTTTATCGCCCCATCCCCATAGAGCTATCTTACCATCACCATTCAACTCAGCGACCCCGAAAACCATAGAATCAACTTTAATATGGTTCACCCCCCCCCCACCCTCAGTTATCGACTCCATCACCCTATATCAGTCTTACCATCACCATTCAACTCAGAGACCACGAAAACCATAGAATCAACACTAATATCGTTCACCCCCTCCCCCTCAGTTATCACCCCATCCCCCTAGAGCTGTCTTACCACCACCATTCAACTCAGCGACCCCGAAAACCATAGAATCAACTTTAATATGGTTCACCCCCCCCCCACCACCCTCAGTTATCGACTCCATCACCCTATATCAGTCTTACCATCACCATTCAACTCAGCGACAACGAAAACCATAGAATCAACACTAATATCGTTCACCCGCTCCCCCACAGTTATCACCCCATCTCCCTAGAGCTGTCTTACCATCACCATTCAACTCAGCGACCCCGAAAACCATAGAATCAACACTAATATCGGTCACCCCCCCCAGCGTTATCGACCCCATCCCCCTAGAGCTATCTTACCATCACCATTCAACTCAGCGACCACGAAAACCATACATTCAACTCTAATAAGGTTCACCCCCCCACCTCCAACCCAACAGTTATCACCCATCCCCCTAGAGCTATCTTACCATCACCATTCAACTCAGCGACCCCGAAAACCATAGAATCAACCCTAATATGGTTCACCCCCCCCCCCCCCCCCACCGTTATCGACAACATCCCCCTAGAGCTATCTTACCATCACCATTAAACTCGACCAACAACGACTTCAACAACGAAAACCATAGAATCAACTCTAATATGGTTCACCCCCACCTACGTTATCGACCCATCCCCCTAGAACTGTCTTACCCTCACCAATCAACTCAGCGACCACGAAAACCATAGAATCAACACTAATATCGGTCACCCCCCCCCCCACTCAGTTTTCGACTCCATCACCCTAGAGCAGTCTTACCATCACCATTCAACTCAGCGACTACGAAAACCATAGAATAAACACTAATATCGTTCGCCCCCTCCCCCTCAGTTATCACCCATCCCCCTAGAGCTGTCTTACCATCACCATTCCACTCAGCGACCCCGAAAACCATAGAATCGACACTAATATCGGTCACCCCCCCACCACCCTCAGTTATCGACTCCATCACCCTAGAGCAGTCTTACCATCACCATTCAACTCAGCGACTACGAAAACCATAGAATAAACACTAATATCGTTCCCCCCCCCCCCACTCAGTTATCAGCCATCCCCCTAGAGCTGTCTTACCATCACCATTCAACTCAGCGAACCCGAAAACCATAGAATCAACACTAATATCGGTCAACCCCCCCCCCCCCCCCACTCAGTTTTCGACTCCATCACCCTAGAGCAGTCTTACCATCACCATTCAACTCAGCGACTACGAAAACCATAGAATAAACACTAATATCGTTCGCCCCCTCCCCCTCAGTTATCACCCATCCACCTAGAGCTGTCTTACCATCACCATTCAACTCAGCGACCCCGAAAACCATAGAATCAACACTAATATCGGACACCCCCCCCCCCACAGTTTTCGACTCCATCACCCTAGAGCAGTCTTACCATCACCATTCAACTCAGCGACCCCGAAAACCATAGAATAAACACTAATATCGTTCACCCCCTCCCCCACAGTTATCACCCCATCCCCCTAGAGCTGTCTTACCATCACCATTCAACTCAGCGACCACGAAAACCATAGAATCGACACTAATATCGGTCCCATCACCCACGGTTATCGACCCCATCCCACTAGAGCTGTCTTACCATCACCATTCAACTCAGCGACTACGAAAACCATAGAATAAACACTAATATCGTTCCCCCCCCCCCACTCAGTTATCACCCATCCCCCTAGAGCTGTCTTACCATCACCATTCAACTCAGCGAACCCGAAAACCATAGAATCAACACTAATATCGGTCAACCCCCCCCCGCCAACACTACGTTATCGACCTATCCACCTAGAGCTGTCTTACCATCACCATTCGAATCAGCGACCACGAAAACCATAGAATCAACTCTAATATGGTTCACCCCTCCCCCTCACTTATCGCCAATCACCCTAGGCTATCTTACCATTACCATTCAACTCAGCGACCCCGAAAACAATAGAATCGATGCTTATATCGGTCAACCCCCCCCCCCCCCCGGCCACACGTTATCGACCCATCCCCCGAGAGCTGTCTTACCATCACCATTCAACTCAGCGACCCCGAAAACCATAGAATCGACACCAATATCGGTCCCCCCCACCCTCCGTTATCGACCATATCCCCCTAGAGCTGTCTTACCCTCACCATTTAACTCAGCGACCCCGAAAACCATAGAATCGACACTAATATAGGTCCCCCCTCCGTTATCGACCCCTTCCCCCTAGAGCTGTCTTACCACCACCATTCAACTCAGCGACCCCGAAAACCATAGAATCTACGCTTATATCGGTCACCACCCCCCCTACGTTATCGACCCATCCCCCTAGAGCTGTCTTACCATCACCATTCAACTCAGCGACCTCGAAAACCGTAGGATCGGTACTAATACCGGTCACCCCCCCCCCCCCCACCCCTCAGTTATCGAATCCATCACCTTAGAGCAGTCTTACCATCACCAGTCAACTCAGCGACCACGAAAACCATAGATTCAACTCAAATATGGTTCCCCCCCCCAACAGTTATCACCCATCCCCCTAGAGCTATCTTACCATCACCATTCAACTCAGCGACCCCGAAAACCATAGAATCGACGCTAATACCGGTCACCACCCCCTACGTTATCGATCCATCCCCCTAGAGCTGTCTTACCATCTGCATTCAACTCAGCGACCTCGAAAACCGTAGGATCGGTACTAATACCGGTCACCCCCCCCCCTCAGTTATCGAATCCATCACCTTAGAGCAGTCTTACCATCACCAGTCAACTCAGCGACCACGAAAACCATAGATTCAACTCGAATATGGTTCCCCCCACCCCCAACAGTTATCACCCATCCCCCTAGAGCTATCTTACCATCACCATTCAACTCAGTGACCCCGAAAACCATAGAATCAACGCTAATATCGGCCACCCCCCCCCCCCCAAACCACCGTACGTTATCGACCCATCCCCCTACAGCTGTCTTACCATCACCATTCAACTCAGCGACCCCGAAAATCATTATGAAAAAAAAAAAAAAAAAAAAAAAAAAAAAAAAAAAAAAAAAAAAAAAAAAAAAATGACATTTGTGAAAAATAGTCGTGGTAGCCATATGCCAGAAATTGTGTTTAAATGTTAAATGCCAAAAAATTATCTACCATATAATTATTATATAATTAATATATCTAACGGGTGTTTTTTTAAGAGGTTGCCGATTTTTTTTTTGAATAAAACACATATAAAATTATGAAATGACCAAAATTTTTTTTTATTTGGTAGATAATTTTTTGGCATTTAACATTTAAACACAATTTCTGGCATATGGCTACCACGACTATTTTTCACAAATGTCATTTTTTTTTTTTTTTTTTTTTTTTTTTCATAATGATTTGCCAAACAATACTGAGTAGAAATGCCACTTTGAGCTGTCAAAACAACTGTCATAAAATAAAACGACATCTATCGGAAAAACAAACCTCCCAAAAAAACACCCGTTATAAAGATTATATTATATTATATTATATTATATTATATTATATTATAGATAATATTATATTATATTTTTTATATTATATTTTAAAACAGAATCAAAACGCGTTAAATTTTATCAAGAAACTATTGTTCGTCAATAGATTGGTTTGTGACTTTAATATCGGTTTGTACCAATAGTACTTATATTGCTCCCGCTCAAATATAAATCTATAGTTCCACACGGTGCACTGTTTAGTAAAGGCCTAATTAGATTATATGCATCAGTATCTAACAGAATTTAAAACTTAAACTTAATAAAAACAAATTTCTTTGTTGCTATTTACAACATACATGCTTGGATAAAAAAAAAAGAATATTAAGAAAATTAAGAATAAAAAAACTAAGCGTTTAGAAAGGCTCACGGATAGCTCGACATAAAGGAATACACTTTTCGCTTCATATCGTGGTGAAGTAGAGCAAAGAAATGCGTATTTCTTTGCTTCAATTTAAGCAATTGATAAAACTTACGGAATCAATCCACTGAATGCTCCTAAGTGTATGCTGGTTGTGAATAGACATCCATTCCAACGCGTCAACATTTATCTGAACGATTGAAAGCATGACAATAGTTTTATTATTAAATGCAAATTTTTATAAACCAACTCACAAAATCACAAAATAGAACTCGCAGATGTGTAATCGGCATGTTATGTCGCAGTATTCGAACTTGTAAAACTTCAACCGCCTCATAGGCATAAACAAGGGTAACAATTAATTCAATGTCTTTGAATTTACTTGAAAAATCTGCCCATGCTAATTCGGAAATTCCTGGATGCTGCCGATCTAGGCCATGGATGCAAATTATTAGTTTTTTTAACGGAAGTATTTGTATTGTTCGAAGAAGTTCTTCGTTTAGTGTATCGTAATCCAGGGATAAAATCTGAAAAAAGTATTATGTATAGAACTTATTAAGTTAGCCACTACTTACTAAACTAGTTGATAGTTTATTAATAACAATTAAACAAAAGATTCATATTCAATTTTTAACAAAATAAATAAAGGAAGTTAACATTGTTCTCGGAAAAATGTTGACTATCCAAAAAAGTCGGGACTAACGGACCTCAAAGATGCAATGGTTATAACCAACGGCTCCCACCCGGACACCGGGTTCGATCGCCGGCGCGTCCAAAAAATACGAATTTTTCCGACCGCAAAACCATCCAGATTACAGGTACAAATGATACGACGCTTTACATGAGATATAAAGTTGCCGTGTACTGCTGCACTCGCTGTTCGGCGTCGTCAAGTTCTGAGTCACCGAAGATGCATTAAGGGTCGTTTATTTTTCTCATCGTATCTAGGCACATACAGAAATAACCATTTCATTTTCAAGGGGACCATAGACGGTACAACAAGTCTGACGATTTTCATTGACAATCATTTTCGTCATTGTTTGTCAAAAGTGGTCGGGGCCTAGGACAGAAGGACTCCCATATAATTTTTTTTTGAAAATTAACCCAATTTCATTCAAACTGGACACATGTGTATCTCCGATTAGAGAATTTACATGAAAAATTTTAATTTTTATGGGCTGTTTTTTACATTCTATTTCTAAATTCGCTTATGACTGAGAAAACTTTAATACTTCATACTATTTGGCTTTTAAATTAATTCAGTGTTTAGATTGAATTACAACTATCCAATTGACGTTTCGTTACATGTATTTGACTAAATTATAGAAGACAAAATATCGTTTGCTTTGATGAATGGTTACTAAAATACCTATGTTTTTACTCACCTGAAGTGCGGTGCACTTTTCGAGGAAAACATTTTCCAATGTAAATATTGGATAATGACTAGGATCAAATTTAATTGATGCCAATGTAAGCTCTTGTAGATATTGGGGTTTAGCTAAAGCTTTGAGAAAATCTGCTCCGTAGTATGTCAATGATTCGATAGCTCCCATATCGAGAGTTTTAAACACTGACTTCTTTCGACTTAAAATTAATTTAATTGGGTCAATAAAGAATCTGCAAGAATAATAATTATTACAAATGTTGAAATTACTTTTTTATGTTGTATGATGTGTCTTACTGCTCAATGTCGACTAGACTTTCAGAGGTTATATCACCTGGTGGGACAAGGCCAACATTGTTTGTATGAAAACGTAAGCCTTGAACGGAATCGCTTCTGGCAACTCTAAAAGAACATTATTATATGAAATTCGATCATAATCTTACTGCAAGCATACTAACTTGAATAAAATGCGTCGAATTTTTTCTATGTGATACAGATTTAAAAAATCAAATAATATAGTTAGTTCGCTGGTTAAGTTGTTAAGAGTGTGGCGAAAAAATGCACACTGTCTATCGTTTTCGATGTGCAGATTAAACTTGAAGTTATGAAAAAACCTGTAAAAATAAAAAAAATATAGTTAGACTATTTTTTTACTGCTTCTGAAATACCGACTATATAATTAAAGAGTGATTTTAGGTAGTGTCTTTTATACTGAATCTTACAATGTGTGAAAACAAATAGAAATTTATTTTGGGTTTAAAAATAACATATTGGGTTGCCCGAAAAAGAGCGCGAAATCAACTCCAATGTACACCACATAAACGCCAGCTCCTCCTCACTCATTTTCATTCATTCATCTCCTATCCGCTACTTCTAACCTAATTCATTCTTTCGCTAACCACAGTACTCGCCTCGCACGCCTTCTTTGTCAAAAGTGAAACTTGAACAACAACACATGTTAAGCACGTTAAATTCCGAACTTGACAGCATAACCCCACCTTGTTATATAATGGAGTCGAATTGAACGCTTACAAAACCCATTGGTGGCCAACCATCAGCAGAATAGTGGGAATAACACAAAATCCATCAGAATTGCAAATTGATAACCTGAATGACCTAACCTAACCTGAACTATGCATACCTTAAAGCTCGAGTTTAAACTTGAAGTTCTTCCTCTAAAGCATTTATATTTTTTTAAGGTATTGAAAAAATTTTTTGAAAAAATCCAAGTATACTGCGCTTCAAAATTGTATGGTTCCCATAATTTACGTTTAAATAATATGTATTTAGTTAATGTACCTAAAATAAGGAAATCACACTTTTCACTCTTCTATGCCTCCTTTTATATATACATACTAGCTGACCCGACAGACGTTGTCCTGTCCCACTTTCAATAAATCTGTTTGTGATCGTTTTGTGAACTTGTGAAAAGCTATTTGTCCCACGCCCACTGACGCCACGCCCACTTACACCCCAATAACTAACCAACTCACCAATCCAGAAAACTATAGAATCGACACTTATACAGGCAAAAAATGTTCACTTGTTCGAATATTCTTTATACGAAGAACATATACAGGGAAAACTACATTTTCCCACCCAGCGCCACCTATCGGGTCAACGAATTTCTTTTTATTTAAATATATGGTGTGAATTTGAGCCAAATCGTTCCATAAATAAGAATTTTCGGAAAAAAAACGATACTAGCGCCATCTGCGAATTTGTGAATCTAAACCATCCACGGCGTCACCCAAACGCATACAAAAAAATTCATTCAAATCGGTCCAGCCGTTTAGGAGAAGTTCAGTGACATACACACGTACGGTAGAATTATATATATAAAGATATATATATATTGGGGAAACTAGAAATGTCGATCCAAAATATTACCACTCTTAGGTCTAGTAGCAAAGTTATTCGTAACAATCATACCATAACTGAGTAATATAGATTTATAATCCGAAACTAGTTTTATGTCCTTGTTAACGGGTATATTCAAATCTCCAACAACAATAGAGTCAGAGGTCGCCTTATTACTATTTAAAAAATGTTCTAAAAATTCCAGAAAGCACTCAAGATTAGAGTCGGACGGCCTATAACATCCACATATAATAGTTTGATTATAATCCACAAGCTGAACAAAAATGAAATGCAGCAATTATCGTGGCATAACGTTGTTGAGCTAGATGTCCATCTAGTGAACCGCAGTGTAAAACGTAAATAATAGCTGCCAAATTAATAACCGAGGCCGATGTGGTACCCGAAATGATACGTCAACAAGTCGTTCACAACAAAAACGGGCGACCCAGTAAGAAACCTAAATCTTCGAAAATATTTTCTACTCCTTTTCTTTGAGTTGCATGTTTTTGTAGGAGGGATGACTAAGATTCCACAATAATTCCTTTTTATTGCACCGCTTCTATAATTTTTTTAACATTCCGTCTTCTATTCTGTGACTTTTTGCTACCGCGGCAATGACAACTATCCATTGTGTTCGTGATACTCGATTCAATGTATTTTAATATTTGACAGCTCGGACCACAGCCATCGCGACTCCTTGCAGGAACATGTTTTGTTCAAAGAAACAACTGCAAAAAACAGGAGCTTCGGGAGCTTCACATAATATTCTTTGGCACACAATAAAAGTGCTTCTTTTGTGGAAATCCAAACACGAAATTCCCAAGTGATCTTAGAGGCTAAGTGAACCCGTTTTTAAATTAGCTATATTAACTTCGCGTGCCCGGTTATATGTCTGTCGGTGGCTGGCTGGCTGGTGGAATCTTGTGATCCATTTTTAATCCCGTTTTTATTCAAACTTTGCACACATGTGTATCCTCGGTGATAATATTTCTATTAAAATTTGCTTTGCAAACATGTGTACCTCCGCGATTATATAATTAACCAGAAAAATTGGTTGTTTTTTAAATTCTCTATATTAACTTCGCGTGCACGTGGCTGGGTGGCTGGCTGGCTGGTCAGATTTTCTGATCAATTTTTAACCCACTTCCCAAAGCCCGATTTTATTGAAATTTTGCACACATGTATATTTCCGATGACAATACTTTCTGTTTTAGGCCCCTCGGACCTCGGGTTCGGGGGGCTCCAAGACAAATATTTTACAAAATTTACCCGATTTTCTTTAAATTTTGTACACATGTGTGTCTTAGATGGAAAACACTTTTTGTAAAGAGTGATCGGCCCCCTGGGGCTCCAATATATATTTTTTAAAAAAAAAAACAATTTTCTTCTAATTTTTTACTTATGTCTATCTATGGCGACAACACAAAATTTGGTCCCGTTTTTTTTTAATCAACCCGATTTTATTTAAACTTTGCACAGTGCACAAAATTTGAATAAAATCGGGTACATTTTTTAAAAAATTTGAATTTGTTTTGATAAAGGCCCTACCTCATATAAAGTAAAATATTTATATTTACTTTATTATTATTACATAATATGATGTAAAAATACTATAACTACTTTTGTTAACCAGTTAACTTTATTGCTTTACTATTTTTTTTAATAAAATAACCTTTATATTTCCTCTTTTGCAAAGGAAATCTACTTTAGTGCGTCCATTTCACTTTTGTGTTGCACGATTTTAAAAGGAAAATTTATATTCCGTAAAATCATGAATAAAATCTTCATTAAATGGGTAATAAATAATAAATAAATAATAATAACAATACTTTTATTTTTACATTGTATTTTTTTGGTTAAATGGTCAAATTATGTTTTTGAGATAGGGTCTATATCTATACCACAGCTTAACCAAAAATTTATATGGGAGCATATCGAAGCTGGAGCTCTCTATCCCTTTCAAATCAATAGAAAGTGTTCTCAGCGAAGATACACATGTGTGCAAAGTTTAAATAAAATTGGGCTTTAGGAAGTGGGTTAGAAATTGAAGATTCCACCAGACGAAGTTAATATAGAGAATTTATAAGCTCCTTCGATTTGCAGGACAGAGTTAAGATTACTAATTAGTATCAGACAGCCTTATATTGTATATTCACTTGTCGAAGAAACTGCATTGCATTTGGATGGACAAAAATATAATAACACAAAAGAAATGCAGTTGCAAATGTCATTGCAGTCAAAGTCAACATTTTCTAGTCGTCGTCACTTCAAACGATATAATTATTAATAAGTATATATATATATTCTGCATTCTTTTTTATTAAATATTGGATAGGTATTCACCGAAAAAAAAAATTGCGTTTTGGTTGGTATCCAAATTTTGACAATGTCCCACTCACCTTTTCTGAAATAACACACTTCTCCAGTGCCAGCATGTCTTGGAAGCACTGAATCGATCCATAGGTTCCAAGTACTCATAGATGTGACCCAGAGCTAGAGCTGGAAGTTCACTCCATTGTGGCGAACTATTCATAGTGCGTTTTCCACTCGGAATCCGCTTCACCTGTCTCCGCCGGAAAACTTTTCAAATTCAAAAGAAAATTGTTTAAATTGTAAATATTTTCGCAACTTCAAATTTTTTTGAATAATGAAATCACGAATTTCTTGTTATAATTTCGAAATTTTCACGCACAATTTTGATATTGTCATATGACAAAAAACAAGGAATACTTAAATTTAATATTGTTTAAATTAAATTTTTTTATTGCAGAAAAACAAAACTGTGAAGTCTTGCTGGGTTTTGCAGTACGTATTTCTAATTATAATTACTTTAAATTCACAAAACCAGCGATGACTTCTTGTTCCTGTTATAATTAGTGCATACAATACAAATATACAATGCATATAAATACAACGGCAGTCGCCAGCAGAGTGTTCACTTACTCTACATTGATACAACAATTCTGTTAACTACCGTTCTAAACCGTTCGTAAACATTTATTGTAACAACAGCCTTGTTCTTATTTGAAATATGTAAACTTACATCCCTTAAAATGAAGATACACCGTGCTCATGCGTTGTGCGTTTTGTGATGTTTTTAAACTACATATTTGTACTTATTTTAACACATTTAACCACTCCGAATAATAATAAAGTTATATTTTGCAAAATAAATTTCTTGTAATTCATAATTCCAACAAATTAAAAAAAAAACTACGAAGTCGAGAAAATTGGTTCCACACGCTGCAGCAAGAATATACGCAAGCCAAATAAAAATTTAAGTTCAAACATAACCAAAGCATAACAAGGTTCGAGTAGCACATATTGTTCCTAACAATTTTCAGTGCTTGAAGTCCTTTAAGTCGTAGTGCGATGAATTCGGTGTATTTCGATAAATCCGTAAACAAAAATGGATTACGTAAATTCCTACGCATAATGCGCTTTATCTTTTATTGTTGTAAACGCCATTCTCAACCCTGCTAAGACTGTCTTACAAATGTCATTCCTACCATATTACGCACAAAAATTTAAAAAAAATGAATCGAAGTGCCGAACATAATAATTTTGAAGAAAAAGACGATATTAAACATACATATGTTTGCTTACAGTGAAACAACTTAATTAATGAAATATGGACAGTTAATTAATTTTATTTTCAAGTTTAAGTTTTTGTGGTTTTTGTTATGTTTGACACTTGGAACAATATGGCTCTTAAAACTGCGTCATTTTTACAGTTTTGCAACAATGTAGAGTAAGTGAACACCCTCCAGGCCAAATGCAAATGCCAAAGAAATATGCAAATAATAAGCACAGTCGTGATATTTTTACTGTAAATTAAGAGGGGAAGCATTCTCTATCACTTACAACGTTACAACTAATAGACATCAATTAACGCAATTTGATGGAATTGTTTATAACTACTATTGCCTCTTTCGATTTGCTAAAACCATGCCGAAACAATAACACGGGTAAGCTATCATAATTAGTCTGCTTGCTCTCTCTTCGCCATCTTGCTGAGTTAACGAAACCATACCCGTCGACTGCCGACGGGTAGAAAAGATATAGTTTTGGTTACAAAACCATGCAATTAAAACGCAAAATCAAACAGTACCTAGGATATAGTTTGCAAGTAGAACGACAAACCAACCCACGAGAGAATAATTTTAACCACCCTACAAATCGAAAGAGCTATATGTTTTCACGATGACCTTTACAATCGTTACTTTTTATATTCTATAAATATTTATAAAGGCAAGAAAAATGTTTTCCCGAACCGATGCTTGTACCTTGTATCGGGTGTGCCAAAAGTAGCGAACGAAATTGAAGTTGTGGTTAGTCATAGGAGATTGACACTACACGAATGTTATAGTTATTTTATAGTAACATGGAGAAATGTTATCTATAGCAATATGGTAACATTGAAAAGTATACTACTTCTCTCCTCTGGCTAACTACAATTTCAATTTAGCAGCAGTCCTGCTCATTTTTTCACGCACGCCACAAATGTAAATCAAGCGTAATGGGCCACCACACACGAGCCTAATTCTACCGGGAGGAAAACCAGTTTCATTCCACTCTTCAAGCACACACGGGTCACGGGATGAAATTAACAATGTTGGTGGAAGAATGTGTATATATGAACCATTTTTCATTGTATTTGTATTTCTGTCAAAACCCAAAACCCCCTCTATGTAACTATAAAAAACCCAAATGTACGCATACTAATGCTGTAAAAGGACGCGGAATATTTATGCATTTGTGACATGTTAATACAGTGTAGAAACACTAATCAGACGCATTTTATGAAACGCGCCCACTGGTGGTAGTCAAAAGAGCGAGAATATAAGTTGTGAAAACAGAAAAATTTCGTATGGCTTTTGCTCTTAATATAATCACCAATGCATAATTATTTCGTTTCGTTAGTCGTTAGTTCAAAAAAAAAAAAGTTGGGCTTTCTAAAAAGAGGTTTTTGAGTTGAAATGTGAGTTCGTATACGTACGAGGTGTTTAGTATACAAATTTATTGTTGCGTGATGTGTTTTCTTTCTTTGGGTTAGTGTAACTTTAATGAGAGAAACTACTTTTTTTTCGCTTTTTGCGAATCGGTTAGCTCTTCCCCTATGTAGCAGTTAGACAACTAGCAACTCACCACTACCACCCGTACTAGGTGAAAAGGCTTTTAATGTCAAAACTTTAATGCTTGATTTATACTTGTTTTAGACGATAGCCATGTACGAAAAAATGAGAAGGACGACTATAGTTAAATTGATATTGTGGTTAGCCAGAAGAGATTAGCACTACGAGAATGTTGTAGTTATTTTATATCTACAGGGGAAATATTATCTATAGCATTATGGTAGCATTGAAAAATATACTACTTCGCTCGTCAGGCTAACCACAATTTCTCTTTAACAGCCGTCCTGCTAATTTTTTTCGCACGGTTCAAATGTAAATCAAGCATTACATTAAGAAAAATGTTAGAAAACATGTCAGCTAATAAAAAAAACAGTTTTAATATAAAACGTTTAAAACGAGTATTGTGTAGTAGTAAGAGAGAAGTAGACAACTTCACACAAAATAAACATCAACAGCACATTATAACAATATTTGCTGCGTTTACAAAGCAACAACTTTTGGCTTTAAATTTACGATGTTTTTTAATTGTTATGTGGCTAATCCAGCTTGGCTTACAACACAATCGCATAAGCATAAAGCCGAAAATAAATCCAAAAAGTTTTTAGGATTTATAACTAAAGCCATTTATTAGTTATAGCGCTCACCGTAAGGCGGTGTTTTGTTTAACACACATAACAATTAAAATGCATCGAAAATTTAAAGCCAAAAGCTGTTGCTTTGTAAAGCTAAGCCGGCTTTGCCAAAGCAATACAGCAAATTATAGCAATTTATAGTTGTGTTTATGTTGTGTATGTTTCCCTTTATGTTACTGTCAGTGATTCCGATGATTCTAGTGATTTTTCATGTAGGAATAACAGACCTGTGACGAAAATGTGACGAAACATTGAAAGAAGCAATACGAAAACAATAAAGAAATTAATCAATGGAATCAGGGAAAAATATAATTATAATAATAATTTGAAGAGTGTCTTGCATTTGTTATGCCTTCCATAAAAAAACCACATGCGTTTCATAACATGTTATTATTAGTAATGAAATAACGCAATAAGAAAATCCCTATTCACATCATTTCAAATATCGCTATTCATTAATTCGATCATACGATCATTATTAATATTGTTACGAAATTCAGGCTTTCGAGTTCGTAAAGGATTTTGCAAATAAAACACAACACAAGTTAATTAATTTACAAATTATAACTCTAATGAACAACAATAAAATTAACACAAGTTCACAATTTATGCTGGTGATAACTTTAAATGTACACAACAACACTTATAATACTTGTACTTTACAATAGATCTCTTAGGTAACAGCTTAATCGCTTCGCAAGAACTTTTACAACTTCACTGGTTAAATTCCAATTCACTAATCATCTTACTTCGGCCTCACGCCTTTATTTATACTCAATCAAAAGCTTCCAGTAACTTCCAATATTGTAGACAGAAATATCCAGAAAATTGTAGCCTTATTCCCTTATTTACAACTAACGATACTTACATGCAATGAGTCATCTTCTAAAAATAGACTACATGTTCAATCATGTTCTTTTACAAAAACCGGGCAAACCGCAAAAACCGGTTTGACTACTTGTTTGACCAGTACACAATGATTAAAACTTGCAGGCGGTTACATTTCAAATTTCAAATAATCTAATAGTCTTAGAGCCTAAAAAGCATGGAACCAGAAATACGCGCACGGTTGCTTAAAGCCAACAAAGCCTACTATAGCCTGTCAATACTATTCAAATCCAGGAACTTAGTCATAACATCCAAGCTGCTGATATAAAAGACAATGGTCATACCAGTACTTACATATGGATCCGAGACTTAAGTGCTTAGCAAAAAGCATTCTGACCTCTTAGCCGCGTTCGAGATAAAAGTCTTACGGAGAATGTTTGGCCCCGTATGTGAGGAAGGACGATTCCGGAGACTCTATAATGATGAGATCTACGAGCGTTACCGCAATATCGACACGTGCAGAAAATTAATCTCGGTAGGCTCCGGTGGGCAGGACACCTAGCTCGCATGAGCGAAGAGGATCCTGCTCGGAAAGTCCTTTGTGGTAGGATTTATGGAACACGACAACGAGGCTGGCTAAGTCTACGCTGGAAAGATGGCGTAGAACAGGACGCCCAGAGTTGAGGGATGCCAAACTGGGTGACAACGGCTCGAAATCGGGAGCAGTGGAGAGATTTTTTGCGGGGGGCCAGGACCGGACCCCGGTTGTAAAGCCAGTTGTAATGATGACTGATAATGACATTATATTATTCGTGTAGTGTTCGCAACACAGTTTCCCACACATCACTACGAACCTGCAAAATGACGAATGATTACGAATTTATGGCAAAAAGCAGAAAGGCTGTGCGAAGAGAGAAAATAGAAAAAACACCATCCAATGTAACCTATATATTTTAGGATTTAAATGGTATAATTGCTTAGTATTAAGATGGTATAATGGTAACGATGCAAATATGCATCTGCATTACCGATAATGAATTGTCAATGTGATGATTGTCAGTTGTTGCGTGAGATACGAGACCGTGTGAGCGTACTTTGGAGAAGTGTATAAAATCAAATTAATAATTCGAAATCATCGATTTTAGTTTTTCTCGTTTCAACTCAGTTGTGGGGTAGCCTAACAAATAAAGTATCGTGAACCCGAATTTGCCAAAAGTTTTGTGAATTTCCATATATTTCCTGAGAAAATGTCTCGCCCACTAACGAAACAACAATTGTGTGCTGCACTTGAAGAAGCCGGCGTGAATTACCCGGTGTCTGCCTATAATACAATTACGTGCTTTGTACGAGAAAATTAGTGCTGCAAATGATGCTCCTCCCCTTGGTAGCGCACGTGCAGCAGAACAACCACGTTTTACCAGCGGAGCGCCCGGCCGAGAATGAGGTTATGTCAGCTAATGCGGCCAACGTGTAAGAGGCTGCAGCAGGCGCGGCAGCCGACAACGATGAAAACGAAACTGCTCATTTGCGGTGCCGTCGTGAATTACTGCAGTTGCAGCATAAAATGCGTTTAATGGAAGCATTATTTCAACCTGTCGTCGTGTTGTGGCGTCGAGAATGCATTGGCCGCATTCTCTGGTGATGATTCATACAATGTTCGCAAATAGATTCCAGATTTCGAAGAAGTGACTGGCACATTGGATTGTGATAATGAATTTCGCCTGCTATCTTTGAGTCGCCTTTTAACAGGCACCGCGAAAACGTTTTTGCGTACAATCCGAACTGAAAATTACGCTGCACTTCGCGACGTATAGATCATTGAATTCGATTCACAGCTCACATGACCGCAAGTTTTTCACAATTAGGCAGCCTTCATCTCATCAGTTCATGTTAGGCATGCAGGAGCTTGCCAGCCACGTGGACATTGACGAAAGTGAATTGTTGGATTTCATCATTAATGGACTCTGTGACCAGATCGGCAGCGTTATTCTCTATTCAGCGCGTACTGTGGCTGAATTAAAACAGCATTTGCCACAGTATGAACAGCGCCGTCAATTGCTTTGTTCCAGAAATTCCAGACCATGATCATATTTCGGAATTTCCATAGGAAGACTTATAGCCGCATTTTAGTCCTACATTCAGGATTTCATGCGAATCGCTTGATCGCATCTTAGTCCTACATACCGAATTTCATACGAATCGCTTGAGAAATTGCTTAGTCCACAAAATTCAAGACCCTATTGGCCAGATCCCAGAATTTCCATAGGAACAAGTCTTATAGTCGCATCTTAGTCCTACATACCGAATTTCATACGAATCGCTTAAGAAATTGCTTGGTCCACAAAATTCCAGATCCTGTTGGCCAGATCCCGGAATTATCATTGGAACAAGTCTGTTAGTCGCATCTTAGTCCTACATACCGAATTTCATACGAATCACTTGAGAAATTGCTTAATCCACAAAGTTCCAGACCCTATTGGCCAAATCCAAAATCTTCCATTGAAAGAAGTCTTATAGTCACATCTTAGTCCTACATACCGATTTTCAAGCGAATCGCTCGAAAAACTGCTTTGTTCCAGAAATTGCAGACCATAATAATCATATTTCAGAATTTCCATAGTAACAAGTCTTATAGTCGCATCTTAGTCATACATACCTAATTTCAAACGAATCGCTTGAGAAATTGCTTGGTCCTCAAAATTCCAGATCCTGTTGGCCAGATCCCGGATCCCTCTTATAGTCGCATATGAGTCCTACATTCCACGTTTCATACATCGCTTGAGAAACGGCTTGGTTCCCAAAATTTCATACCCTATTTGCCAGATCCCAGAATTTCCATAGGAACTAATCTTATAGTCGCATATTAGTCCTACATTCCGAGTTTCATACGAATCGTTTGAGAAATGGCTTGGTCCACAAAATTCCAGACCCTATTGGCCAGATCCCAAATCTTCCATAGGAACAAGTCTAATAGACGCATCTTAGTCCTACAATCCGAATTTCATGCGAATCGCTAGAGAAATTTATTTGTTCCAGATATTCCAGACCATGATGATCATATTCCAGAATTTCCATAGGAAGAAGTCTTATAGTCACATCTTAGTCCTACATTCCGATTTTCAAGCGAATCGCTCGAAAAACTGCTTTGTTCCAGAAATTGCAGACCATAATAATCATATTTCAGAATTTCAAAATTAACAAGTCTTATAGTCGCATCTTAGTCCTACATACCGAATTTCAAATGAATCGCTTGAGAAATTGCTTGGTCCTCAAAATTCCAGATCCTGTTGGCCAGATCCCGGATCCCTCTTATAGTCGCATATGAGTCCTACATTCCACGTTTCATACATCGCTTGAGAAATGGCTTGGTTCCCAAAATTTCATACCCTATTTGCCAGATCCCAGAATTTCCATAGGAACTAATCTTATAGTCGCATATTAGTCCTACATTCCGAGTTTCATACGAATCGCTTGAGAAATGGCTTGGTCCCCAAAATTCCAGACCCTATTGGCCAGATCCAAGAATTTCCATAGGAACTAATCTTATAGTCTTTATCAACTTTGTGTAACGTTTTGAACTCACTCAATAGTACATAAAACACAAGTTAAGAATGCCCTCACACAACTGAGCGTACAACCCATTTCAATTGCGGAACCCATTTATTTTTGTATAAAAAATGTTTGTTCTACTTCGTTCTTCTTGATATCTCTATACTCTTTGGCGAAAGAGTGAATTGGATTAGAAGTAATGGATAAGAGATCATTAGTCACATTTGTATCTCCGATGACAGCACTTTCTATTAAAATTTGAAGCTCCTCAGTCCCCTGGGTCTAGGTAAATTTTTTTGAAAATCAACCCGATTTTCTTCAATTTTTTTCTTTTTATATTGAAGTTTTGGAATTTTTAAACTCCCAGCGTGCAGATTTTTATTTATTTGAGCTTAGGTAATTGCAGTTAATAGATTTACAAATAGAATTGATTTGGTTTATTCCCCTCTAGTGTATTCCCCTTTCAATGCATTTCTGGCTCAAATACATACATATCTATTGCCGGTGACTAATTTAAATAAAATAGCATAACAAAGCAGGAAATGTACATATTGCCTTTGCCTATTTCAAATCTCACTTCGCGGACATTGCCTAATCATTAGATAAAACTCACTAATGTAAGACCAGTTAGTACGAATAATCCCAGGTAACTCAATAATTTAGAGGACAAGATCGCCCTTTGATGGAGAATTAGCAATGATACGCTTCCAACAACTTTATATGACTTAGAATATGGTTCTGGGTAATTTTTTAAAGTAAAATAAAGCTACGATTCAAAATAACATAGAACACTAGCGGAAATACCGGGCGTTTCCCGGCTGCCCCATTCCACTGACCCTCACCCATGTTAACACCCGCCTGCAAACGCCACGCCCACTGACCTACCGCTCTCTTAAAAAAACATCTCTTACACACCACACGCGACCCTAAGAAATAGCCCATGAGACTGATCTGATTGCATTTAGCTCTCTAAGTCACGTGGAAATTGTTTAAAAAGAACCTTAAAGAAGTCGAAACAAACGGACATAGTCATGCTAAATAAAAGTTCTTAAAAATATATATCTTTCTTTTGCATCATAAAATACAAATTGATATATAATTCTTTCGCCTCTTATTAAATAAATTCATACGAATCACTTGAGAAATTGCTTGATCCACAAAGTTCCAGACCCTATTGGCCAGATCCCAAATCTTCCATAGGAACAAGTCTTATAGACGAATCTTAGTCCTACAATCCGAATTTCATGCGAATTTCCAGACCATGATGATCATATTCCAGAATTTACATAGGAAGAAGTCTTATAGTCACATCTTAGTCCTACATTCCGAATTTCAAGCGAATCGCTCGAGAAACTGCTTTGTTTCAGAAATTGCAGACCATAATAATCATATTTCAGAATTTCCATAGTAACAAGTCTTATAGTCGCATCTTAGTCCTACATACCGAATTTCAAACGAATCGCTTGAGAAATTGCTTGGTCCTCAAAATTCCAGATCCTGTTGGCCAGATCCCGGATCCCTCTTATAGTCGCATATGAGTCCTACATTCCGCGTTTCATACGAATCGCTTGAGAAATGGCTTGGTTCCCAAAATTCCATACCCTATTTGCCAGATCCCAGAATTTCCATAGGAACTAATCTTATAGTCACATATTAGTCCTACATTCCGAGTTTCATACGAATCGCTTGAGATCGCTTGGTTCCCAAAATTCCAGATCCTATTGGCCAGATCCAAGAATTTCCATAGGAACAAATCTTATAGTCGCATATTAGTCCCTACATTCTGAGTTTCATACGAATCGCTTGGTTCCCAAAACTCCAGATCATATTCCCAAGTAACAATTTCAAGCAAACTATTCTCTGAATTTGCGAAAAGTAGTTGCCTAATAGCAAAATTTGCGAAATTCTGAGAGCTGTTATTTAGCAAAACAGTAGGTATTCCGAAGAAAGTGGATCCTTTTGATCAGCTTCTTAGAAGCAATAAATTTGCAACTAAGCAAAATAGTTTGCTAACGCTGTATTTTGCGTAATGGCTGAATCAGAGAAAAATTTGCTAAGATTTTTCAAAAAATCAAAGAAAAGTTTGCTAAATTTTTTTCGTAAAGTCAGAGAAAACTTTGCTTAAATTTTTTCGAAAAACCAGAGAAAATTTTGCTAATTTTTTTTTGAGAAATCATTAAGACTCTTTTTTAGCAAAACAGTTGGTATTTCGAAGAAAGTGGAGGTCGAAAACCTTCTGATCAGCTTCTTAGGAGTAATAAATTTGCTACTAAGCAAATTAGTTTGCTAACGCTGTATTTTGCGTAATTGCTGAATCAGAGAAAAATTGGTTTAAATTTTTCAAGAAATCAGAGAAAAGTTTGCACACATTTTTCAAAAATCATGAGTACTCTTTTTTTTAGCAAAACAGAAGAAATTCAGAAGATAGTGGAGATAGAAACCATTCTAATCAGTTTCTTAAATACAATAAATTAGCAATTAAGCAAACTAGTTTGCTTACACTGTATTTTGCTTAATCGCTGTGCCAGAGAAAACTTTGCTGCATATTTCGAAAAATCAGAGGCAAATTCGCTTAAATTTCTCGAAAAGTCAGCGCAAAATTTGCTAAAATAATCAAAAAAGGTTTGCTTTCTTTTCGAAAAGTCATCTCGTTTTTTTTTTGCAAAACAGAAGAAATTCAGAACATAGTGGAGATATAAACCCTTCTGATCAGCTTCGTAGAAACAGCAAATTTTCAACTAAACAAAATAGTTTGCTATCGCTATTTTTTACGTAATCAATTAATCATGGAAAAATCAGAGAAAAGTTTGCTTACATTTTTCGAGAAAACAGAGAAAAGTTTGCTAAACAATTTCTAATAATCAGAGAAAATTTTGCTAAATTTTTCGAAAAATTAGAACAACAAAAAAAATTTTAATTTTTAATTTACTTAATTTTTGTATTTTTGTTCTGGTTATTTTTGTTGTTGTTGGTTTGTGTTATTTTATTTTTCACAATTTTACAATTTTTCCTATCACCTCCTACTACAATCATTCGGTTTTCTGGAATTTAAATCTTTGCTACTTTTTTATTTATGAATAATTCAGTGTTTTGAAAAGTTACCTGATACGGGACTTGAACCATCATCTTCTGCATATGAAGCGACTCCTTAACCATCTGACCTAGGTACTGTGTATACAACCAATGTTAAAATCGGTCTATATTAATTATTAGCAAATCTTGCTGCCTAAAACAGTTATGCTCTGAATCAGAGCTGAAATTAGGCAACACGTTCAGACTAAATTAAAATTTTCAAACATTCTGAATTTTAGCAAAAGCCAGTTGCAAAATCAGAGCATTTTTTTTCAATATTTTTGCTATTTTTCAGCTAAATGCAAGCAAACGCAAAATGTTCAGACTAAATAAAAATTTTCAAACATTCTGAATTTTAGCAAAATCGATTTGCAAAATCAAAGCTGATTTTGCTGATTTTTTAGCTATTTATATGCAACTATTTTGAGTAAACTATACTGATTCAGAGCTGAAATTAAAAAAAACGTTTAGACTTATTTAAAAAATTCAAACATTCTGAATTTCAGCGAGTTGCAAAAACAGAGCTGATTTTGCTAATTTTTTTGCTATTTAAATGCAGCGTTTTTGAGCTGAAATAAAGCAAAACGTTTAGGCATGTATACATTTTTCTTTAAAATATCGGTTATAAAAATCCTACTTGTAAACTCACACCTTCACTATTTCCTTTTACGTAAATAAAAGTAATTTACCAAATTATAATATAAACTGGATAATAAATAATAAATAAAATCTTAAATTTCTTATCATATCATTTGCTAATCATCAAAATTTCAAATGGTCTGTTATTAGCGAGGGGTCTATTCCAAAGTTCAATCTTTTTTAAATTCTCTATATTAACTTCGCGTGCCCGTGTGTTTGTTTGTTTTTTTGTTTTTTCGTTTGTTGGTTTTGTTTGTTTGTCGTGGAATCTTGCGATCCATTTTTAACCCACTTCCCAAAGTCCGATTTCATTGAAACTTTGCACACACGCATATCTCCGATAACGACACTTTCTATTAAAATTTGGGGCATCGGGCCCCGGAGTTGGGGGGCTCCCATACAAATATTTATTACAATAAGGATGGAATATTTGGCAAGTAATCGGGCTTCGAATTCCAATTTATCCGATTTTCTTAAAATTTTATATACATGTATATCTCAACACTTTTTGTAAAAATTTTGGGGACCCAGGGTCGTGAGACCCTGACTGAACCTGATTTTCTTAAAATTTTACACACATGTGTATCTCTGATGAACAAAACATTCTGTAAAATTTTTAGAGTGGCCCATACAATTTTTTTAAAAATATGTCCGATTTCCATATACATTTTTTAAAAACTAGCCCGATTTTATTAAAATTTTCAACACACGTGTATCTCCAATGTCAACACTTCCTATTGAAATATGGAAGTGATCTCGCCTCAAGGTCAGGGGCTCCCACATGATTTGCAAAATTAACATATTTTGTAAATATATTAAAAAACAAACCCAAATCAATTTTTGTGTTCTATTTGCTGAGACAACGACAGATGTCACACTGCAAATGAAACGCAATATTTATATGTTAATCTTTGAACCGTTTTCCCTCTGGTACCAAGGAAATCAACTTTAGTACGCCCATTTTACTTTTTGTGACTTTGTGTGAAAACAAAAAACCTTTAAATTTTTTAACGCATTAATTACTAATTATCGTCAAATGGTTTCTTCTTTCATTTTCTTTATTATTTGCGAATAAATTAATGCCATTTTCAAGGTGCCACATTTGTCGAATTTTTGATTCAAGCCAATTTTCTTTTTTAATTGGCACAAAACTTTTAATGGAATTATTGACACCATCAAAAATTTCGTATTATGAATATTTTCAAAAATTTCAAGATGGCTGGTACTTAACAAATTAAAAATTAAACTACATAGTTGTACTATTTGCACCGTAGCTCATCACATACATCATCATCACATCACATTATATATAAATTATTCATAAGCGAATTTTAATGTTCATAACCACTTACTGTGAAGTTGCTGCATATTGCATATTACTGCCCAAACACAGTAATGCAGCTTTTGGTTTCAACTCATAAAAAATTTGAGTAGTTTTAAATAAAATTAGAAGAGAATGGTAGTGAGTACTGAGTAGTGCTGCCCATGCTTCGAAATGTTATGGTAAGATTGTCGCTTTCAAAAATGCAGGCCAATTATTTCACATTAAATTTCATTTGCATTGTTCTCTTATTTCTGTAACTTTTAGTAGTATTGTTTTCTGTTACACGAACAAACACGAGAGCACTCACTCACAATGTTGATAGAAAGAGCAGAGCAGAGCACTGAACAGAGACTATACTATCACTTATCACTACGGCTGCGGTAAAGAATTAAGTAGCTTCGCAGCTTGTGCTGCACAAAAAAATGGCAGGCAGTCGGTATGCACGAAATTGCGGCTATATTTTGAACCGACTTACAGTCTGCTTGTAGGGCGACAATTTGACATTTACATTTTGCTATTTGCATCCCATTTTAAGTAGCTTCGTAAACTGCGCAGTCGATTTTTCTTTAATGCATTGATTGGCTGAAAAGTGAATTTTTGACAAACATGCAGCATAAACTGCGCAGCGGCTGAATTCTTGACCGCAGCCTACTACTGCATATGTTTGTTTCGTTCTGCTCTGCTTGATTGTATGTTATTGAAACCACATACATGATCATCAATCACATCACATACAACGAATAAATAATTTATAAGCTGATTTAAATGTTCATAACAATTTATTGTGAGGTAAGTACATATTAAATATATCATATCACTGCACAAACATAGTAATGCAGTTGCGTCGATAGTAGTAGGAGAAGTAAGAGCTGTTAAAAAAATATGTGCGTGTAATCTTTACGCGCGGTTGGAGTGAAATTCTTTGACGTTGTGGCCAATATTACGATTAAATTAAAAGGCACGAGTCGCTTGAGAAATTGCTTAGTTCCCGAAATTCCAGACCATAATGATCATATTCCAGAATTCCCATAGGAAGAAGTCTTATAGCCGCATATTAGTCCTGTATTCCGAATTTCATTTGAATCGATTGAGAAATTGCTTAGTTCCCGAAATTCCAGACCATAATGATTATATTCCAGAATTTCCATAGGAAGAAATCTTATAGTCACATCTTAGTCCTACATTCCGAATTTCATGCGAATCGGTTGAGAAATTGCTTTGTTCCAGAAATTCCAGACAATAATTATTATATTCCAGAATTTCCATAGGAAGAAATCTTATAGTCACATCTTAGTCCTACATTCCGAATTTCATGCGAATCGCTTGAGAAATGGCTTGGTTCCCAAAATTCCAGACCCTATTGGCCAGATCCCAGAATTTCCATAGGAACAAATCTTATAGTCGCATCTTAGTTCTGCATACCGAATTTCATACGAATCGCTTGAGAAATTGGTTGGTCCACTAAATTCCAGACCCTATTAGCCAGATTTCAGAATTTCCATAGGAACAAGTCTTATAGTCGACTTTGTGGACATTCATCGAAAAGTCAAATCGACATCGACACCTATACCAGTGAACAACATGTTGTTATTAGGTGTCAATACTGTCACAACACAACAACTAATAATCAAATGAAATGAAAAATGTTACTTTTTGTCGACGACAACTTATGAGGAGAACAAGTTGTCATAACAACCTGCAACTCTTAGTCTTCAGTGAACGATAAAATGTCAAAAAAAATTAACTTTGTGTAACGTTTTGAACTCACTCAATAGGACATAAAACACAAGTTAAGAATGCCCTCACACAACTGAGCGTACAACCCATTTCAATTGCGGAACCCATTTATTTTTGTATAAAAAATTTTTGTTCTACTTCGTTCTTCTTGATATCTCTATACTCTTTGGCGAAAGAGTGAATTGGATTAGAAGTAATGGATAAGAGATCATTAATCACATTTGTATCTCCGATGACAGCACTTTCTATTAAAATTTGAAGCTCCTCAGTCCCCTGGGTCTAGGTAAATTTTTTTTTGAAAATCAACCCGATTTTCTTCAATTTTTTTCTTTTTATATTGAAGTTTTGGAATTTTTAAACTCCCAGCGTGCAGATTTTTATTTATTTGAGCTTAGGTAATTGCAGTTAATAGATTTACAAATAGAATTGATTTGGTTTATTCCCCTCTAGTGTATTCCCCTTTCAATGCATTTCTGGCTCAAATACATACATATCTATTGCCGGTGACTAATTTAAATAAAATAGCATAACAAAGCAGGAAATGTACATATTGCCTTTGCCAAGATTGCCCTTTGATGGAGAATTAGCAATGATACGCTTCCAACAACTTTATATGACTTAGAATATGGTTCTGGGTAATTTTTTAAAGTAAAATAAAGCTACGATTCAAAATAACATAGAACACTAGCGGAAATACCGGGCGTTTCCCGGCTGCCCCATTCCACTGACCCTCACCCATATTAACACCCGCCTGCAGACGCCACGCCCACTGACCTACCGCTCTCTTAAAAAACATCTCTTACACACCACACGCGACCCTAAGAAATAGCCCATGAGACTGATCTGATTGCATTTAGCTCTCTAAGTCACGTGGAAATTGTTTAAGAAGAACCTTAAAGAAGTCGAAACAAACGGACATACAGTCATGCTAAATAAAAGTTCTTAAAAATATATATCTTTCTTTTGCATCATAAAATACAAATTGATATATACTTCTTTCGCCTCTTATTAAATAAATTCATACGAATCACTTGAGAAATTGCTTGATCCACAAAGTTCCAGACCCTATTGGCCAGATCCCAAATCTTCCATAGGAACAAGTCTTATAGACGCATCTTAGTCCTACAATCCGAATTTCATGCGAATTTCCAGACCATGATGATCATATTCCAGAATTTCCATAGGAACAAGTCTTATAGTCACATATGAGTCCTACATTCCGAGTTTCATACGAATCCCTTGAGAAATGGCTTGGTTCCAAAAATCCCAGACCCTATTGGCCAGATCCTAGAATTTCCATAGGAACAAGTCTTATAGTCACATATTAGTCCAACATTCCGAATTTCATTTGAATCGCTTGAGAAATTGCTTAGTTCCCGAAATTCCAGACAATAATGATTATATTCCAGAATTTCCATAGGAAGAAATCTTATAGTCACATCTTAGGCCTTTATTCCGAATTTCATGCGAATCGCTTGAGAAGTTGCTTTGTTCCAGAAATTGCAGACAATAATGATCATATTCCAGAATTTCCATAGGAAGAAATCTTATAGTCACATCTTAGTCTTACATTCCGAATTTCATGCGAATCGGTTGAGAAATTGCCTTGTTCCAGAAATTCCAGACAATAATGATCATATTCCAAAATTTCCATAGGAAGAAATCTTATAGTGACATCTTAGTCCTACATTCCGAATTTCATGCGAATCGCTTGAGAAGTTGCTTTGTTCCAGAAATTCCAGACAATAATGATCATATTCCAGAATTTTCATAGGAAGAACTCTTATAGTCACATCTTTTATCCTACATTCCGAATTTCATGCGAATCGGTTGAGAAATTGCATAGTTCCCGAAATTCCAGACAATAATGATTATATTCCAGAATTTCCATAGGAAGAAATCTTATAGTCACATCTTAGTCCTACATTCCGAATTTCATGCGAATCGCTTGAGAAGTTTCTTTGTTCCAGAAATTCCAGACAATAATGATCATATTCCAGAATTTCCATAGGAAGAAATCTTATAGTCACATCTTAGTCCTACATTCCGAATTTCATGCGAATCGCTTGAGAAGTTGCTTTGTTCCAGAAATTCCAGACAATAATGATCATATTCCAGAATTTCCATAGGAAGAAATCTTATAGTCACATCTTAGTCCTACATTACGAATTTCATGCGAATCGGTTGAGAAATTGCTTTGTTCCAGAAATTCCAGACAATAATGATCATATTCCAGAATTTTCATAGAAAAAAATCTTATAGTCACATCTTAGTCCTACATTCCGAATTTCATGCGAATCGCTTGAGAAGTTGCTTTGTTCCAGAAATTCCAGACAATAATGATCATATTCCAGAATTTCCATAGGAAGAAATCTTATAGTCACATCTTAGTCTTACATTCCGAATTTTATGCGAATCGCTTGAGAAGTTGCTTTGTTCCAGAAATTCCAGACAATAATGATCATATTCCAGAATTCCATAGGAAGAAATCTTATAGTCACATCTTAGTCCTACATTCCGAATTTCATGCGAATCGCTTGAGAAATTGCTTTGTTCCAGAAATTCCAGACAATAGTGATCATATTCCAGAATTTCCATAAGAACAAGTCTTATAGTCAGATATTATTCCTACGAAAGTAAATCAACAATTGTACATATGAATCGCAAGTCAAAAGACGAGGTTTGTGACAACAAGGGTATAAAAATACTTGAGCTGGCGGATGTATTCGACTGTAATATTTTAAATGGAAGCTGTGTAGGTGATTTTGCCGGCGAGTTTACTTTTATTCGTGGTTTAGCCTCTTCTGTAATTGACTACTGCCTCATCTCTGGAAGTTGCAAGCAACTGCTTGGAGATTTTCGTGTAGGTGTCGAGCATTTTTCGGATCACATGCCTCTTGAAATTGAATGCATTGTAACAGGTTCACCAAATGGTGACCCTTGCACGCAACTGGGATTATTACCAAAATTGGTTTGGAACGAAAGAATGCGCAACAACTTCCAGACTAACATGAATATTAATCTAGAGAGTTTATATTTTGCAAATACTCTGTTAAATATTGATACACTAACAAATGTTATTAAAAATGTAGTCCCGACATACAAGCCATCAATAATCAAAAGTTCCTACAAGCAAAAATGGTTTGACAAAGAATGTGTTAAGGCTAGAACCAGATCGTTTGCTTTTTTAAAGTTATTTAGAGCACATAACACCAACTTTCTCAAATCTCTCTACGGAGAAGCTAATAGAGATTTTAAACGTCTTTGTTATACGAAAAAGGTAGCTTATGAGCAACAAACGATTGCTGTAGTGAACGAGTCAAAATCATCTGCAGACTTTTGGAGAGCAGTGAAGTACATAAACGGGCAACCAAGAACAATTGGCAGGATGTTAAATGCTCCACTTCTAAAAGAACTTTTTAACAACCTTTTAAACACAACACTTTGTTCTGCACTATTTCATTACGCAGCGCCGCTTATTACGAATGAATTTTTGGATGCACCATTTACATTGCAAGAAGTACGGGTCGTAATCGAGAAGCCAAAAAAAATAAAGCACCAGGAGATGATCGTATCCCCTTCGAATTTTATAAAAATTGTACAGCGGAATTTGTTTCTGCACTCACGACAGAATTTAACAGAATTTTCGAAACGGCAACTTTTCCAGAAAGCTTCAAAAAAGCAATCATATATCCTCTACATAAATCCAGCTAATTATAGAGGAATATCTTTTTTAAATACTTCAGCAAAACTTTTCTCGGCTATAATTTATAATAGGCTTATTCAGTGGGTCAAAAACAACGAGATTTTATCAGAGTTTCAAGCTGGTTTTAGAGAAAACTATTCCACTATTGATCAAATATTCGTACTTACTAATGTTGCCAACATTTATAAAAAGAAGCACAAAAAGTTGTACGCATTTTTTGTTGACTTCAGAGCAGCATTTGACTCCATATCACGTGAGGCACTAATTTATAAATTATACAAAATTGGATTTTCCACTAAAGTCATCCATATCCTAAGAGCAATGTATGAAAATAATGTAGCGTATGTATGGGATGGTGTATCGATATCCGAGGAATTTACAACATCAATGGGGGTGAGGCAAGGGTGCATACTGAGTGCACTACTTTTTATACTGTTTATAAACGACATAACTGACGAAGTAAGGGGAGGAATAGATATCTGCCGAACGAAAATTCCCGCACTTATGTATGCGGATGACATCGTCTTTCTTGCGGATACGGTAAATGGTATGCAACTAATGTTGAACAGACTCAGTGAATACTGCAAGTGCTGGAACCTATTCGTTAACCTGGATAAATCCAAGACTATGGTGTTCAGAGGTGGTGGCGGAAGATACTCAAGATCTGAAAAATGGACGTATCGCGGCGAGACTATTGAAAATGTACGAAACTACAAATATCTAGGATTTCAAATATCAGGCAATTTATATATGAATATGCACTTGGAGTCGAAACTATCTGATGCTAAGCGAGCGGTCTCCTCGGTCTGGGGACGTTGCATTACAAATAAATTTGTCTCCCATAGCTCAAAACAAAAACTTTTTCGCGCAACTGCAACATCAGTACTCTTATATGCAGCCCAAGTCTGGGGATACGAATCTTTCCCAGCAGTGGAGAAATTCCTCCGATATTTTTTGAAGCGAATATTTCGACTGCCGAGTAGTACGCCAAATTACATGTTGCATTTAGAAACTGGGACGTCACCTATGTTTTTAGAAACCTTGAAATTACACTTTGACTATATTGTCAAAGTAATGTCAATGGATGAAAAAAGGCTGCCGAAAATTGTGCTTATACATATTTTAACAAAGGGAGATAATTGCGTGAGTGAATGGCAGAATCACGCCTCCGAATGTGGCATGCGGCTAAACATCACACCAGATATGCAGCGTGCGTTGATTAGAAACAAACTTAACACTCTACTAGAAAAAACAAGTAATAATCTATGCCAGACTTATGCTAATGAAGCCCAATCTTCCCAGTACAGGATGTACTATAGTAAATTAAGTTATTACTTTCGAGAACGTACTTATTTTCTAAACTGCAACTCAACGGAGAAAATAAGCACAATATTTAAAATGAGAGGAGAGCTGGTAGACCTAAATTATATACCACACCGCCCAGAGTTACCAATTCTCTGTAACATGTGTAACCTGAACACAAGAGAAGATGTATTCCATTTCCTTGCCATTTGTCCAATCCTAAGAGAAATTCGACTAGGAATATTTGGATCAACTACTCTGGATGAAGAAGACACAATATGTATTTTAAACGGACAGAGAGGTTGGGATATATTTATAGCACGGATTGCCCTTGATTATAGAAAACGCATTATTGAAGAAAACTTTCAAAGTTATTTAACCAAAAAAAAACAACCCATAAAAATTTAAATTTTTCATGTAAATTCTCTAATCGGGGATACACACACACTCACACACTGCGTGCTCGTTTTGTGGCAAATTCATCCCCAAATGCCGCAGCGGCAGCGAACAGCGCTGCTCACAAAGCACAGAGCTCAGACTTTGCCGTGATCTGATGCGATATAGCGATATTTAAAAATTGTATATTGGGGTCCCCAAGGGGCCGATCGCTCCAAATTTTTACAAAAAGTGTTTTTGTATGGGAGCCCCCCGAACCCGAGGTCCGAGGGGCCTCAAATAGAAAGTATTGTCACTGGAATATACATGTGTGCAAAATTTCAATAAAATCGGGCCATGGGCTAGTGGGCAGTGGAAGTGGGCTAAAAATTGATCATAAAATCTGACCAGCCAGCCAGCCAACCAGCCAGCCACGTGCACGCGAAGTTAATATAGAGAATTTAAAAAAAACTGTTATTATACGTCAATCTGTAGACGGCCTTCAGCCAAACCATAGACTATGAAACCTTGTAATTATATATATATAACGAGTTTCATACGAATCCCTTGAGAAATGGCTTGGTTCCAAAAATCCCAGACCCTATTGGCCAGATCCTAGAATTTCCATAGGAACAAGTCTTATAGTCACATATTAGTCCTACATTTGTATCTCCGATGACAGCACTTTCTATTAAAATTTGAAGCTCCTCAGTCCCCAGGGTCCAGGTAAATTTTTTTGAAAATCAACCCGATTTTCTTCAATTTTTTTTCTTTTTATATTGAAGTTTTGGAATTTTTAAACTCCCAGCGTGCAGATTTTTATTTATTTGAGCTTAGGTAATTGCAGTTAATAGATTTACAAATAGAATTGATTTGGTTTATTCCCTTTCAATGCATTTCTGGCTCAAACACATACATATCTATTGCCGTTGACTAATTTAAATAAAATAGCATAACAAAGCAGGAAATGTACATATTGCCTTTGCCTATTTCAAATCTCACTTCGCGGACATTGCCTAATCATTAGATAAAACTCACTAATGTTAGACCAGTTAGTACGAATAATCCCAGGTAACTCAATAATTTTGAGGACAAGATCGCCCTTTGATGGATAATTAGCAATGATACGCTTCCAACAACTTTATATGACATAGAATATGGTTCTGGGTGATTTTTTAAAGTAAAATAAAGCTACGATTCAAAATAACATAGAACACTAGCGGAAATACCGTGCGTTTCCCGGCTGCCCCATTCCACTGATCCTCACCCAAGTTAACACCCGCCTGCAGACGCACGCCCACTGACCTTCCGCTCTCTTAAAAAACATATCTTACACACCACACTCGATACTGATGGGACTGAGCTGATTGCATTTAGCTCTCTAAGTCACGTGGAAATTGTTTAAGAAGAACCTTAAAGAAGTCGAAACAAACGGACATACAGTCATGCTAAATAAAAATTCTTAAAAATATATCTTTCTTTTGCATCATAAAATACAAATTGATATATACTTCTTTCGCCTCTAATTAAATAAATCATACTCTTTTAGGCGCATTTTCAATGGTACTGCGTCGCCGCGATAATTAATAAACAGAATTTTTTTAATAACTCTAATTACGCTTAAAGTTAACCTTATTAGTAACTCATTGCTTACGTGTTAATTTTTTTTTTCTCTCAGTAAGGAAGGAAAATATTTTCAACGTTTGTGCCTGGTAACGTTTCATCTGAAGGAACTGACAATGCGAAATTTTCATTCAGCCAGACTTTCATTACTTCAGATACCATATGTAGGTACCGCTATCGAATAAAGATAAATTTGTATTGGACGAAAGCGTACCACATAGCAATGGATTTTTTGTATACATTTGACCCTTGTTTCGTGGAATTCGGAAAATTACCAAAATCGATGGAAGTAATTTTTAATTTTTACCCATTCGTCCGTTTTTTTTGTCGAGATAAATTACTTTTTATTTATTGGTTAACACACATGCGAAGAGAAATCACATGTTTACGGAATATGCGAACACCTATGCGCCAAAAACCTAAAATTTGTTTTGTTTTTATTAAGTTATATTTATTATCTAAGTATATATAAATAGGCAAAGACAAAACAGTTCAGTACCTTTTTCTTCGTTATTTGTCAACCGATTTTCTTTTTTTTTCTTTTGTTTGGTATCTTGGTGTTTAAAAAAAATTGGAAACAGAACAGTTCATTTTAGCGTTTGGAGTAGTTGGTAGAAGTTCAAAAATCAACTTTTTGAAATTGTACCTCGAATCCAGCCTCCACAGTCGTTATTGACGACGTTGTCATGGTAGTCCATTTTTGTATTAATTATAACTACTTTTAAGTAGTTTAAGCTTGATTTTTAATCGAAATTTAAATTTTGATTCATATCAATAAATCTGGGTTTTTAAATTGTGATTTACTTTTATTTTATTGAATTTATTTTTTATTTAATTATAATGGTACTGAACTCTTTTGTATTGTAAGTACATATTAAAATTTATGGTTTCAGATATACAATGAACGAATGTATATTGATACATTTTAATAACAGGTGTAAAAATTGGTTTGAGTTTCAAACCTAAAGATTACGTTGAAAATATCAATACATACTATCATAAAACCTTGTATTTTTTAAAACTGCCACCACTTGATTATTGATTCATTCATTTCTCGCTCGGATCACTTGGTCTAGATGATTTCTCTGATGATTGACCAGTGCGAAATTTAATAGTCTTCCAGATGTGATCATAGGGATTTTGAAATTCACTCTTTGTCTGTGGAATACCGGCAGCCCGACGAACATTAGGCGAAAGTAAAACCAAATTTTGTAAAAATCCATACAAACTCGATGCCACCCAATAAACGCAAAGAGCCTGCAGAGAAATAACAAACGCTTTTAGATTTAGTTTATATCCAAAATAATATAAAACCGACTGATGGAACTGTGCACGCAATTGGAACCATTGCTATACTGAGAATCCTGAAAGCGTTTGTTGTGTATTTTTGTAAATGGGTGGGAGGACGTGTTCGCAACATCGACTGCATCTGTAAGATTAACGTTACTTTATGCAAATAGCATAGATATACTTAACTTCAATTATTCCTAAATTAAGAATTCCTAAAGTAACAGGCAAAATGTAAGAATTATCCACTTCTGTCAGATTCGGTATCCATCCAAATCCACCAAGGGTAAGCTCAGCGAAAATAAGCTGAGCATCAATTAAATTTGGATCTGGTAGCATTTGCACCAGATTTCTTAGGGCAACCGATTGACAAACCCACAGGGGGATTTGTGCCCAGAGAACGATAAGTGTTTTTGCGGGGTGGCAATTATCACGTATAATGAGACTATTCCACTGTTTTTTGAGCTTAAGGAAATAAATTCAGATATAGTTCTAAAATTTTGTATTATTTCTTACAACCAACTGACCGAACGATTGTAAACACGACGAGTTTGTTTTTCCGTCCAGTTATAGTTCTTCATTGCAAACGTTGCTTCCTTCTTTAGTTCAGCCACTATAAACGGCATTTCCAAAGTGATCTGCTCTATTCTCGCTGCAATTTTATTTTGATAAATTGCAAGCGGCATAGTAATCGTAGTACGAAAAATAAATGTTGAAAAGACAATAGTTGCCCACCACGGAAGTCCAGTGAATTCATGAATTTCTGTCAATCCTTTTTGCATGTAGGCCACCGGTGGGCTATTGGAAAGAGTCTGCCAGAAGCCAGAAGCAGCGGGTACGGTAGAAATCGTTCTGTAGGAAGTTATAAAATTGTATTTTTTCGCTCGAGAATTTTGACCGACCCCAATCACCGAATTATGTAAGTGAAAGTGTGGGACGAGACGAGAGAAGTTCCGATTTGAAAAAATTGCGTATAGGTTTTTCCAGGAAAAAGCCATTGCAGATTGACAATGTAAAACTTTTATTGCTTTTTTTTTTTCACAAAACAGACCACAATCAATATCAGTAATACCAATACAATAAATGACTTCTGGCAATACTTTAATAATTTATTAAAAACATAATACTTTAAACATTATTTTAATGTTTAAATAAACCACATCACAGCCAAACCAAACAAATGAGAATATAGTATGTAGTAGTAGTACGACGTACGAGTACCCACTGCCGAGTGTCGACTGCTACAGCATTGTGCGCAAAACAGCTGATCGAAAATTAAATAGGCTTCATCAGACGATGAACTTGTGTGCCTAAAATAGCTGATATTTTTCGCGCGTTTTACAACAAAGAGGTAATTTGGTCTCTAGCTGAAAATAGATAAATTTCACACACACACACAGACAAATTTTTCGCTCAGTTTTCTCACCTTTTTTTAGCGACTTTTGGCAAAAAGCGAGAAAAGGCAATTTTGCTCAACGCGAGTTAATGGGTCTATTCTTTTATTCAACCCGAGCGAGCAGTGTACGTCAAAATTTTTTTATTTTTTATTCACCCGGGGTTATTTTACTCGGTACTCTGTGTTTTTTATTGTGAACCGAGCACGACACGGTCTCACGGTGTATACACAGTTTCCTATTTTTTATTTTGAAGTGAATATCAGTGTAAGGCAGAGTAAGAGTGAGTAAAGTAACCCAATGTACACACCGAATACTTTTACACCGTGCAACATTCGCTCGGTGTACTCCGAGTAACTTTATTCGCTCGGGTTGAATAAAAGAATAGACCCAATAGCTGCATTTTATTTGCCGAGCGAGTTCGGAATTCGAATGTCAAAGCATGCCAAACAGCAGGTTTTCACAATTCCAAATAAGGAATTCGACAGTGTTATGCCTCGGCAAATAAAATACGGCTAATATTCGCTCTCGCTTTTATTTTCGAACTTGCATAGCACATAGTGAGATTTTTTTTTGGATTTACGAATTGCTATATTGCTTTCAACAAAAAAATAAAAATTACAACACAAACACATTGGATAGACCAGAAAATGGTTAGCGTTAACCAAAACAAATTTTTTGGTTAAGAAATATTTAACCAAATTTTTATTTATAATTCTCACCACAAGAGTCGACTTTTAAAAATTATATATGGATAAGTTAACAAACACATGAAACAAAAATTTACCAAAATTTGGTTAGTTTTTGCTGTTGCTTTAATCAGCTGTTAACCACAAAAAATACCTAACTCATTTTGTTGAAAGCAATATAGCAAATGATTGCATCATAAATAATAAAGGCATTATTAATGACCGTGTGCCAATTTGGTAGCTGGCTTTCGTGATGTCTGTCTGTGCGGGTGGAATTTTGTAATTGATTTTTAATTAACTTCCCATTGAGCTAGAAAGAGTTTGCAATTTGTTTCAGATCAAAGCAAACTACTACGCACAATACTCGTTGTAAACGTTTTAAATTAAAAATGTTTTTTTATTTGCTGACATGCTTAAAATTGTGGCTAGCCTAATCTTACGTTGGAATTTTAATCAACTTCTTAAAGCCTGATTTTATTCACCCTTTGCAAACATCTGGGGTGGATTCGGCTAAGGCGATAGTTGACTGTCACTGTTTTGATTGTCAATTCTGATTATCAACTTTTCTTTGTTCTGCGTAAAGTGATCGCTAAAAATGTTGGAGTGCTTGGCAGCACTCACATATTGTAATGTCATTTCGACCAGCTGTTGTGTTTTATTGTGAAAATTATTGTGTTGTTTATAGTCTCTTAATAACTGCAGCGCTTATTTCAGCTACAGTACTTTGTCCCATCGGTGCAGTCCAATCAGCCCCAACTTGTCGTTGGTAACCACCACCTCCAAGAACATTTAAAGTTGCAGCCAGTTGAAGGATAGGTGGAGTATGTTTTAATCTTATTCCTGATGGTAAATCGAGCAACCGCAAAACATACATAAACGTTTCTTTGTTTAGTCGAAAATTTTTCAAGAATCTGAAATATATAATATGTTGAATATAACTGATTAATGAATATCCATAGAGTCTTATAGGTACATTGGGTTAGGAAGTTCCAGAATATTTGCTTTATTGCTTAAGTTAATTCTGATCAATTGAACTTTTTGTAGTCTTTTTCTTCATTTCTCGTTCTGTTCGCCGCATAGAAAATTTGCATTGAAGTATACATTAATGTTCACTTATTTTTTCTTTTCACTTTGATAACTTTTTCACTTTTTTCACTAATCTTTCGATTTATAGTGGAGATGAAGCTGACACAACTTATCTTCCTCAAAATAATTGAACAAAATGTATGAACGTGACACCTAAATAACTGTCACCCAGAAACCATAGCAAAAAAGTGATAGTCAATTTGATAATCACCTTACGTGGAGCAAAAGCATTTATTTTGATGATCAACAATCAACTATCGCCTTAGCCGATTCCACCCCTGTATCTACGAAGACAAGACTTTCTAGTATAAAATTTTTGTAGTGATCAGGCTCCAGGGTCGCTGCCATATAAATTTCTTTAAAATTAAACCGATTTTATTTAAACTTATCCGATTAGAGAATTTGGCTGAAATACATTATAGCATACAAAGGGTTAGGGCTTTGTGACACTTCTCTCCCGAAATCTTTATTTATTTTTAACGAACGGTATTTTTATTGTCTTATATATGATACCAATTAACCCCCATACTTCCTTCGCGTCACTGAGAAAAACGCACTTTTCGGAAAATAAATGCAATCTTTTGAAGCTCCTCTCTCAGAAATGGGGCGTTTGCCCCACACCAGATGGCGATTTTCGAGAACTGTTCCATGGGGCTTTCGGGAGAGATGTGTCCCAAAGCCCTAACCCTTTGTATGCTATACTGTCATTTTGATGAAATGAAATGGCACGTCCCTAAAAATGGCATGGCTGTGTCGGTAAAATTTGCAGCTTTCATTTGGTACCAATTAACCCCCATACTTCCTTCGTGTCACTAAGAAAAACTCACTTTTCGGAGAAAAAAAATGCAATCTTTAGAAGCCCCTCTCTCAGAAAGGGGGTGTTTGCCCCAAACCAGATGGTGATTTTCGAGAATCCCAAACCGATAGAGAAGGAAGTAGAAGAAACCCCAAGCGGGAAAAAATCAGAGTGGAAAGAGGAAGAGAAAAAAAGGAAGGCCGTATGCAGGCAGCAAGGAGAAAGAGCAAGAATAGGCGAATGGTTCAACGCCCAGACGCCATTGTTATTGAAAAAACAGGAGACACGTTCTATGCGGATATGTTGAAGATGATAAAGACGCATGCCGACCTGAGAGAATTAGGAGAGAGCGTAAAGAAGATCAGAAGGACGATTAAAGGCGAGATGCTACTTGAACTAAAAGCTAGTTCAAATAACAAAATCATAAAGCACAAAGAAGACATGGCACGTGTTCTCCTGGGCTCAACCAACGTGAAAGACCACCAAATGACAGTAGAATGCCGTGATTTGGATGAAGCTACTACGTCAAATGAAATCGTTACTGCAATTGCGGAGCAATGGGCTTAAGAGTAAATTGATGTGCATTTAGAGCGCCACGAGTATTGCGGTTGAATACAAGGAGAGGTGGCATGCAACTGGCTATTTCTCTTGAGCAACGCTGGTGGAAGAAGCGATAAAACAGTGACAAGCAGGAGACGTTCCTGCAGTGTTCAAGCGAATCTATTGATTTCGCAATGTTTTCGTCACCGATAAGTTTTATCGCACGGTTTTGTATTCTATCTAGTTGATGCAAGGTGGTTTTAGGCGCACCAGACCAGATATGACAATTGTACTTAAGTTTAGGGCGAATAAAGGCCTAGTAGATAGTAGTCAGGTCAGAGGGAGTGAAAAATTTCTTGCACCGGGTTAGAAAACCTAAACATTTCGCAGCATTTTTGGCGACGGTAAATATGTGGTCATTCCAAAGAAGCTTGTCGTTGACGCACATACCGAGAATTGTGAGATTTTCAGTTTCCTCGATGCAAGTGCCATTCATGGATAATGGCATCGGATTTGGGATTCGCTTGAGCGACAGGAGACAGCATTGGGTTTTGGAAGCGTTAAATTCTACTCGATTGTTTTCTCCCCATTTTATTATGCTAGGTCAGAGTTTAACGTGCTTAACATACGAAGTTGTTTGAGTTCCACATGAGATGTGGATGGACGTTCCTCAAACTTATATGAGAAGCTGAGAGTGCTGTCGTCAGCGAAGGAGTGAATTGGATTAGAAGTCAAAGATAAGAGATCATTAATTAAAATGAGAAAGAGTGTCGGGGACAGAACAGAGCCTTGGGGAACGCCAGCATTTATGTGGTGAATTTCAGACTTGAATCCGTCCAAAACAACTTGTGGTCCAAAAGATAGCTTCTAATCCAATGAAGCAGTTTATCATCGACACCAAAGGAACGCATTTTTGACAAAAGAGCAACAGCTTTGCTTTCACCAAATTGATGCAAAGACCGGTTCCACTGTTCGGTGATATATACCATCAAATCACCAGTGGAACGTTGCCCACGAAATCCGTACTGCCGGTCACTAAGGATTTTATTGGTTTCAAGATATTTCGTGAGCTGAAAATTTATCAGCGTTTCCATGACCTTGGAAAGAATGGATGTAAGTGCTATGGGTCGGTACGAAGAAGGAGACGACGGCTCGCCTTTTTTGGGTATGGGCTGGACAAAGACTGTTTTCCAACTTCTCGGGAAGAGTTCAGAAGAATAGGATAGATGGAAAAGCTTACGCAATGGTAATGCCAGCTTGGAAGAACACCTTTTCAGAACTAATGGGGAAATACCATCTGGCCCAACGGATTCGGAGATCGTTTAAAACTCTAGCAACTGCACGAGTACGAATGAAGATCTGTCCCATAGAGTGTTCAATACTCGGGGGTGCAGGCGGCATCAATGCACAATCTGGAAGCGTGGAGCTAGCTGCAAAATGTGCAGCAAACAGATTGGCTTTGTCTTTAGAGTTGACAACTGGAGTGTCATTATAAATGAGCGTTGGAATGGCCGACGAGGCTGTATTTTTGATTCTTTTCGCGAATGACCAAAAATGTTTACTACCTTTGGGACATTGTAGTATTTTTTGCCTCAATTTTCGGTCGTAGGCGAATTTGACTCGCCGAAGATGAGCATTGCAATCATGGCTCGTTTAAACTTTTTTCGGTTTTCCTCTGTAGGGTTTGCTTTGTAAAACCGAATTATCCTAGAAGCCTCTTTACAGCTCGAGTCGTACCATCCATCATCCTTTGGTTTGATAGACTTATCCCTGAAGGGGATAAACTTTCTCATACCAATAAGAATGATGTTTGTGATTGCATCAGCGGCGGCATCCACGTTGTTATCGCGAAACAATAGCGACCAGTTATAACTCCCAAAGAAGTTGTTTAGGCCGTCCCAATTGGCTTTCTCGTATTGCCATACTGTTTTTTTGGGAGTTTTTTTCTCTAACTTCGGGTTTGTTAACGAGAAATTAGCTGATACAACACAATGGTCAGACGAGCCTAGAGGCGATAAAACATTGACGGAGTAATTATCAGGACGAGAGGAAGAAGTCAAGGGTTTTTGCGGAATGATTTGCAATGTCAGGTATTCGTGTAGGCTCATTTACAAGCTGAGTAAGGTGATTTAAGTCAGCGAACAACTCAACATCCATTCCTACGGGTGTTGTCTGGCCAGAATGGCGAAGCCACCCAGAATTGTGTACGTTGAAATCGCCCGCAATAACGATTTCAGTGTTTTCATCATTTCTGACAATTCTTGCAATTGAGTCAGACAGTGCATCAATCTCGCGAAGAGTTGAAGCTCTGTCTAAGTTATGGCTTCTATAAAGAAAGCAGTAGTGGATGTTGCGCCCCTGTACCATTACTCTCAGCCATATGAAATTAAATTCGGCATTGGAAAATTGGCCTAATTGAGGCAAAAGTTTGAACGCAACATCACTACGGACATAAATTGCGAGCCCGCGTCTTGGGAAAAATAGTGGCACTAAGCAATACCCAGGCAGATTTAAATCTGAAGTATCAGAATTCATAAAAACCTGAGTTTCGCTCAGTGCCAGAATTGCTGGACTGTGGAAATTAACATAAGCAAAAACAGCGAAAAAATTCGTTCTCAGCCCACGTATGTTGCTTTTTCAAAATTTCTAGCTTGGAGGACTCTCACAAATTACAAGAAGATCTTGATACATTTAGTGATTGGTGTAATACAAATCTCTTGCGTATTAACCATTTAAAATGCAATTCAATATCTTTTTACAGAGGCCTGCTCAAGCATTCAAATACATATAGTCTTGGAACGATTTCCATTCCTAAAGTGAGTCAAATTTGTGACTTAGGCATAATGATGGACTGTGGTTTAACTTTCAGTAAGCACATTGAATACATATCTGCAAAAGCATGGGCATCTTTGGCTTTTCTTAAGAGACATCCTGTTGAGTTTAAAGATCCTTATACTTTAAAAAGTATATATGTTGCAACTGTGCGCTCCATTCTAGAATATTTAATTTATATTGTATTAGAATTGAGAGAATTCAAAAATCTTTTACAAGATATGCACTAAGGCATATAAACTGGGGTGATTTTTATCCTTCATATAAGGCTAGATGTTTATTGATCGACCTTCAACCACTTTCAGCGAGAAGAGATTTGCTTATTAAATTTTGTTAGGGACGTATTTACAGACTCCATTATTGATTGCCCGGATATCTTATCCTTGTTTTATTTGTATGCTCCTGAAAGGCCTTTGCGCACTAGGGACCTTTTTTACATTACCCATTGCAACAGGAACTTTTTGTTGAATGATCCGATTGTTAAATGTTCTGTTGCTTTTAACTCCATTTGCAATCTAATTGATTTTTCCATGTCAAAATCAGCGTTTAAGAAACTTATAAATGATCTATTTAGATAATACATTTCTTACATAATATAAATTCATGTAAATTTTAGTTTTTAAGTTTGTTTCACTAAATTCTTTAGCTGTGCTGTTGATGATGATGGGGCACACGGACACACACACTGCACTTTGCGCTTGATTGAAGGCCGAACGCGTGAACCGTTTGATTGCACTTTTGAATTGCTTTTTTTTTGTGCACAAACACACAACACTTGAACTTTTTTGTTGTTTTATCACGCGAGTGCTGGAGTGCAGCACGACCTTACACAGCGGCGATTGAGAGACAACTGGGAAAAGACAATGTCTAAAAAAACCTAATTTATTCGCTGGCAGCTGTACGGCTGTCCAAGCTGTCTCTTCGGAGTACAATTAAGAACTGAACTTATAAGGATTAATAACAATTTTAGTCACTGTCGTGCGCGCAGTAGCAGACAGCCGAATAAGAGACTTAAGTACTAAAAGAGAGTTATATGCGTTATGATATTAAGAGAGTTATATGCGTTATAATTAAATACCAACTCGTATAGGATCGAATACAAAGTTGACTTGCATTCGTCCAATACGATACAGTGCCGACGAAAACGAACGTTTTCTCTAGGTCCTCTTGTTGTAGATTCTCTTACCGCTCCCCTGGCTGTCCTTGGCTTTCCGTGTTGCTTGACTCTACTGGAAGTATACAAATTTTCTGTACTGGTCTCGTTAGCTGTCCTGTTTCTGTCCGTATGATCACAGATCTGACTGTTCCATATTTGCTTTCGATCAGCTGGCTGACTCTACCCATAGATCATTGTGCTGGCGGAAAATTTTCACATTTAATCAATACTAGCTGTCCAATCTTTAGAGCCTCTATTTCCCTTCTCCATTTCTTCCTTTCCTGTAGCGTTACAAGGTATTCCTTTCGCCATTTTTGCCAAAAATGATTTAACATCAGCTGTCTTTGTTTCCATAGCTTTACCCCTTTCGTCATCGGTGTTATATATTTCATACTCATATTCATATACTAGTATATTAGCTTGTAAGAGATATATATATATACCCATGTACACCTGTACATGTACAATCATCAAAACAGCTACTGCTTGTGATGGAGATGGGCAGTCTCTCGCAGTAAGCCAGCTAAGCTCTACTTAAATAAAGTTATATGAAAAAACGAAAAAACTGTACTGTGCTCTAATACTTGCTGTCCAACTATTCACTTTAAATGACATTTCATTGATTTAACTGCTGCTTCGTAAATGCCACCTTGATGTGGTGCTGCTGGCGCCATAAATTTCCATTCTGTCCCCTTAATGCTAAGGTGATTAAAAACATCGTTCCTTTGCCATTCTGTCCAAGCTTTCCTAATTTCTCTTGCCGCTCCGACGAAGGATAAACCATTGTCGCTGTATATACGCTCGCGTCGACCTCGTCTACTAATGAAACGATCGAAGCAGGCAAGAAAGGCTATCGAAGTTAGATCGTCCACTATATCAATGTGGACTGTTCACGTCTTTAAATATACAAAAATCGCAACCCAGGATTTTTTCCTAATGATTTGCTTGCCTCTTCTGTCAAGTACCTTTAATACGAATGGTCCCGCATAATCAACTCCCGTGGGCAGAAAAGGTTTTCCTACTTGTACTCTCTCTGCTGGCAGATCGGACATCAACTGCTATTCCAATCGATAATTATACCTATCGTGAACATATCACGCATTTGTGCAGGCAATTCCGAAGCTCATTACGTAGTTTCGAAATCCAGTATCGCTGTCGGATGAATTGCATCATTATCTTTACTTGTCTTGTTATCCTATGTGCATTATCAATCACCAACCATGCCAATCTGGAACCTTCCGGTATAATGGCTGGATGACGCATTTCATACTCTTCGCTCGCTCTGTGGAGACGCCCACCGACGCCGCATAAAATATTATCCTTATCAGAAATTGGTTTGAGAGATTCAATTTTGCTGTGCTCTGGTAGCTGTCCATTGTTACATAGTCCACTATAGCTTTCCTCTTGCGCTTTCCGTAAAAAATACTGCATCGCAGAAATTCTCTCAATTGCTGTCAGTGAGGAAGACGTTGGGTTTTACGTCGTGACTCTCTATGCTGTTGCCTTTACCTAAGGATGTTTGTAAAGTGAAACACATAACCGAGGATATTTAATGCTCTCTCTAGATTGCTGGCATACTCAAGAATTTGTATAATCTCTCGTTTTCTTGGCGTCTATATACCAAGACTTTCCTGTACTCTTGTTTCTATATGCACATGCATCTCACTCTCCACTATTCCTGATGGATCTTTTATGACCGAAATTGCTGGCCATTCACTTTCCGCTAATGTCAACCATGCTGGCCCATGTAACCATAATGTGCTGTCCCCTATCTCTGAAGGCATCATGCCATGACTTAAAAGGTCAGCTGGATTATCCCTAGTGCCGACGTGTCGCCATGCTTTCACATTTGTATTTGTTTGTATAGCCGAAACAGGATTTGCAACATAAGTCTTTAAGTCACATGGTAGTTTTTGCAACCAGAGCAACACGACCATTGAGTCTGTCCATAATATATATTCAATACTATCCCATTCCATTGCTGTTCGAATCTTTATTATAAGTCGACTGAGCAACTCAGCCGCTGCTAATTCCAATCTTGGTATTGAAATTGTTTTAAGCGGAGCTGCTCGTGTTTTTAATACAAGTAGCTTTCTAGTTACCTTCCTATCCGGTTGCTCTACTCGGGCATATATCACTGCCCCGTATGCGATCATTGAGGCATCAGAGAAACCATGAATTTGAATTCTTGCTTTCCGACTCGTTCCGAGCCATCTGTGAATAGTAAACCTTTCCAGCTGTCGAATATCTTTCTATAATGCTGTCCATCTATTTTTTGTGTCAACAGGCACCTCCTGATCTCATTCAAGACTTAGATGCCACAAGTTCTGAATTAAAATCTTTCCTAAAATTGTTACTGGTGCAATATATCCATTCGGATAATATAATTGAGCTACACAGCTAAGAATCTTTCGTTTCGTAATTTTACTATCTATATCTGTTGTCTTAAACTAACCAATCTCAACCAATCAATGCAGCCCCAAAATTGAAGCTTGTTCTCCGCTGTCGAAAATAATTGTATTTTCACTGTCTGTAATGAAATTGCTTCCTAGGAATTCGCTGTTCGACTTCCACTTTCGCAATTCAAGTCCTCAATATTTTATCGACTGTCCTAGCCTTGTAAAGGGCATCTTGTTCGCTGTCGCTGTCTTAAACTAACCAATCTCAACCAATCAATGCAGCCCCAAAATTGAAGCTTGTTCTCCGCTGTCGAAAATAATTGTATTTTCACTGTCTGTAATGAAATTGCTTCCTAGGAATTCGCTGTTCGACTTCCACTTTCGCAATTCAAGTCCTCAATATTTTATCGACTGTCCTAGCCTTGTAAAGGGCATCTTGTTCGCTGTCGCCGCCTGATACGCAATCATTCTCAATTATCTGAGCAGCATCAGGATACAATTCTTTAGAATCCCGACCGCATTGTATGACAGCTCGGACTGCATTATGAGCTGAAGAAGTCATACCATATGTTACAACTGTTAGCCAATACTCTCCTAATTTCTCTCTGGGTGATTCACGACAGATATCCGTTGCAAATCCCATTGCTGTTGCGCTATACGAATTTGCCTGAACATCATCTTGATGTCGGTAGTAAAGGCTATCCGATGTCTTTGAAATCGCATTACTATCTCAAATAAATCCCGCTGTAACCTTTTCCCAAGTTGTTGTGTTTCATTGACTGAAATACCCTTATCTGTCCGACAGCTGGCATCAAAAACAACACGAAACTTTTTCTTTATACGGTGATGCGGAATGTAATATACTAACTCTCCAGCTTTCGGCTGTTCGGTTGCTCTTGCCATGTGCCCAAGATGCTCATACTCTCGCATGAAATTTATATATTTTTCTTTTAAGGCTGGATCTCTATCAAGTCTTCTTTCCAAAAATAAAAATCTTCTCAATGCTGTCTCTCTTGTACTACGGATATTTCTTATACCTGGCTTTAACGAAATTGTGACAATAAATCGGCCTTCATTATCACGGTTGGCTGGCCTGACATCTTCTTCAATTTCTTGCTCTTCCATTGTTCTTGTAAGCTGTAGGCTGTAAGCTGATCTGATCTGATTCCCAAAGCTGTCGTACCATGCTATCCAAACTATCTGTTTCGATACAATTTGCCGCTGGCATAACGTCGTTAGTCATGCTGTCTGTATTCGACGAATGAGCGCCGAACATAACTGTCCCATAAGCTGTTTCAATTAATACCACGTCTGCTATCATGCGTGAAATGGAGCGGAGCATCATTCTCTCAAAAACTTGACACCCAGTAAAATGACAAATCGAGCTCTCTTCCAGTAGACTGGATCAGTAAGTGACAGATAAAAGTTAAACGCTATCGGCTGTAAATCTTTCTGAGGTGTAAAAACTGTCCATTTGGAATATCTTGGCAACAAAAATTTATCCTCTATACATATATCGGCTTCAAACCAAGTTATCATTCGCAATATTGCTCGCTTGTGTATACGAATAGGATTACCATCAATCCCAAGGACTTTCCGAGACATAGAAATTGTATCAACATGAAATGAACGCATAATGTGATGCGGCATCAGATTTGGCTGAGCGCCTGAATCGAGAAGAGCAAGCAGAGGACCAAAGGTTTCAACATAAGACTGCACTCTTACTATTGCTGTCGGCATCAAAGTAGCTGTAGCTGTCGTGGAAGCAGAGAATGAGTTCAAAGAATTCGAATAGTTGGCAACTAATTTAATGTTTTTATTAAAAGAATTTTCATTATTAAAAAATTGAGGCTTTCTTATATAAAGTTCTTTTCGCTTTCGTGATATATCTGCTTTCCTGAGATCATTGGTATTACTTTTCAATTTTATCACTTTCCAGGGTACTGGCCGAACTTGAAATTTGCTCTTGACTGCTCCTTCTGCTCGCATTACAGTAGCAGTTCTATCGCGATGAGTTGGACATAACACGCTGTTATGCATCTGTTTATCTGGGCATGGTTGTTGATAACAGCTGTCCGTGAAGTGACCTTACTTGAGACAATTTTCACAGAGTCCTCTCTTCTGGACGAGGCTTTTGCGTGAGCGTAAACTCAGCTCTCTGAATTGTGTACATTCATACAGCTGATGCTCCTCATTACATATTTCGCACCAATGACGACGAATCGATGGAATGCTGTACGCTCTAGACGGTAGCTTTGATGGGCTGTCCTTGATATTAGCTGTCCACTTCGCATGAGACTTTGATGGATTTGCTCGCTGTCCAACTTGCTTCTTTCCGATATTGCTAATCGCAGCAGCTTGCCTATCGATGAAATCTAAAATTTCTTTAGCTCTCTGAGTCTCAGATTGTCGTTGCAATTCCCATTGTTTTGTTTGGAAAATAACCATTTCCCAGTACTCCACTGGCAGACCCTGTGCCTTAAGCTGGCGCATCGTTTCATGTGGACATTCTCTCAAGTTCATCGGATGTTGGCTGACTGTGTAAAATTGGCAAACGAAAAAAAAATAAGCGACTTCTTCAGATATGAAAATTTAAAGGCTGGTGACACCAAATCGTTCTCATGAATTGCCGCTACAAAGCGATCATGGAACCCCTGCCACTTGGTGAGTGAACCATCAAACTCTCCCCAGCTGTTCCGTATATCGTATTGCTGGAACGACATCTGAAATTGCAATGCTAATGGCTGTCCTTGCTGGCTGGCTGGCTGTCGGCTGTTCCAATTGGCTATCCAACTTGGCTTGCTCTGCTATCTCAGCTTGCTCTGCTAATTCTAGCTGGTGCAAACTTTCCAATCGATGTTTTATAGCTGTCTTAATCATTATATACATGCATTCTGCCGACTCTAATTCGTCGTCAGCAGCTGCAGTATCGCTGTCCACAATCGCATCGACCATAGCGCAATCTAACAAAAAATGTTAAGTAAAAACACAACTTTCAAAATAGCAACCTGGAATGCGAATGGGATTATGCAACATTTTCCAGAAATAGAAATATTTTTAAATTCAGAAAAAATCGACATTTTCTTAATATCTGAAAGCCATTTAGTTAAATCTTCGTTTGTTAAAATACGGGGTTATAACTTATATCACTCCATTAATCCAGCGGAAAGAGCAAGAGGTGGTTCGGCATTTCTAATAAAAGAAAATATTAAACACCATTTAGAATCAAATATCGAAGAAGAAACAAGGCAAGTCACTACTGAAAGGTTTCAAATTAAACACAGACAGCTTACTTGCCCTCCCCGGCATAACTTGAAAAGAGAGGACTACCTTTAACTATTTAAATCGCTTGGACGTGATTTTATTATTGGAGGTGACTTTAAGGCGAAAAACACCTATTGGGGATCTAGACTTACGACGTCAAAGGGTAAAGAGTTGCTTCAAGCTGGGCAGACATCAAAATGTGAATTTTACTCTGGTGGTTCCCCAACATACTGGCCCAGTGACGAAACGAAGATACCAGACCTAATAGACTTTTATGTAGCAAGAGGTATAACCCAGAACTACATTCGCATTCTCTAGTATCGGATCATTCCCCAGTTATTATGACAGTCAGTGAAACGGTAATACAAAGGGAGAGTGCACCCAGATTAACAAATTCAAAAACAAACTGGGATCTCTTTCGTGAAGTAATGGAGGTGTATCGCGATGGACACTAGCAAAAACGATGGAGACGTGCTCTCCACAAAAAAAAGCGAACTGAAATTTGCTATTCAATAAAAAACTTAGGTTTCCTTTTGATGTTTTATTAAATACTATTAAATTGAAAATTTAAGTTTACAATGAAAAATCAGAATGTCAATAAACAAGATAATTACAATTTGCGGTTTACACTATCAGAGTTTAAACAAAAAAACAAGAGTACAATTTAATTTTAATTTTATTTTAGTTCACAATTCAAAGGCGATTATTTCCGTTGCCGCTGCTTGTAGTCAGGAGACTCGTCAGTAGACTGATTCGATCGCCGACAGTGATGATCATCGCCAGTTGCAGTCACCACCAGTCCCACACATTCCAAAGGTGTAACTTTGTCAGTACTTTGTACCATGTCAGCAATTAAAGATGCGTGCTGGAAGATGGGTTCAGCTGGTCCTCATCTCCGTGACGTATGGATAGGAACATGAAGGCGGAAACAAAAAGGTGTGGTGAATAGTGTTTGGCAACATTTTTTTATATGTGTGGGTTAATTACATGCAATTTAGTTAAATTTATCCTAGATTAAATAATTGGTTAGTTAAGACGAGATATTTTATTATAAGTGTAGGTGTGTGGGAGTGACATCGAGGTTTATTCATTAAGCATTGGTAGAAAGCTGAGTTTAGCTATCGGTCGCTTGAATGATGTGGTTGCGGTCTTAATTGTGACTACGCGAATTTTTTCGTCAGCTCCAGGATGTGTTGCGGTGATTCTGCCAAGTCGCCAAAGCGTGGGGGGCATTTGCTCATCAGGCAATAGTACCAATTGCCCCACTTTGAGTTCAGCATTTGGAGTAAGCCATTTTGGACGCTGCTGCAGTCGAACCAAGTATTCGGATCTCGGGTAAGGTGTTAAGTGGTGCGCCAGTTAGAAAATGTCCTGGTATTAAAATTGAGAGATCCTCCGGATCTTCAGTTACCGGACAAAGTGGCTGTGAATTGAGGCATGCTTCGACTTGTGCTAATACCGTTGCATATTTTTCAAGTGTCAGAGAATAATGACCAATTACCCGTTTCAAATGGTGTTTCATGGATTTCACACCGGTTTTCCATAATCCGCCGAAGTGAGGCGCAGCGGGAGGGTTGAAATGCCATGTTGTGCCGTTGGCTTGCATACGTTGTGCGATATCTTAAGTTCAGTGCTTAGATGTGTGCAATTCTCTGCTTCCAAGATGTTTGCAGCCCCTTTAAAATTAGTTCCACAATCACTGTATATGTTGGTGCAGATTCCACGGCGTGCGGTGAAGCGTTTAAATGCTGCTAGAAATGCAGATGTTGTGTAATCACTTACTAACTCGAGGTGTACGGCTTTCATACAGAAGCAAACGAAGATTGCTATGTATGCTTTTGTGATTTTTTTGCACCGACCTTTCCATGCCTTTAACTGAACAGGGCCTGCATAATCCACTCCTGAAGTCTGAAACTGTCTTGCCAGGTTAACTCGTAACGCTGGCAGGATTCCCATTTGCTACTGCATTTCTGTTGCCTTGTACCTGTAACATTTTAGACAATTGTAAATACATTTTTTGATAGCAGATCTGAGTTGCAAAATCCAATATTCCGATCGGAGTGTTGTCATCATTAATTGTTGCCCACCATGTAGTGTTTTGAGGTGCGTGTTATGCACGATCAGTGACGTTAGGAAGTTAGGAAGTTCTGCGCAGGTAAAATTATTTGATGACGGTGTGCATAGGGTAGATCGGCATTCTCCAATCGACCGCCAACTCGCAGCATCCCTTTCTCATCAATGAATGGCGAAAGTCGTGCCAATTTGCTTCCTTTTGAGACAGTTCTCCCTTTGGTGATCATTACTATTTCGTCGGCGAAAAACTGTTGCTGTGCGATGGTAATCAAACGTATTCGAGCCGAGCTAATTTCGTCGACTGAAAGTGGTCCCGATACACGAGTTGACATCTTCTAGGCCGTACGTCGCAAGTTCGTATAGAAACGAAGCCAGAAAGCTGTAGCTCTAAGTAGACGAGGTAAAGATGAGAATCGAGTGAAGAGGTCATTTGTTTCAAATGCGGTGAAGTGAACGCATAGATAAAAAACCTTTTTTTATGGGGTACCCAGATATGATGAATTCATTTTTTGGTTGCTCAATCTCAGATGCCTTTGTTTCAAGTTTTGTTTGTATAACGTCGAATGGGGGCTGCGATTGTTCATCAAACGAGAGAAGAAATTCAGGTCCATGCCACCATTGATGATTAATGAGGAGCTCTCTTGGAAACAGTCCTCTAGAAGCTACATCGACCGGATTGTCCTTAGTCCGGACGTAGTTCCAACACGCAGGATCTATAAGTTTCTGGATTTCTGCCACTCTGTTGACAACGAACGTAGTTCGAATATATGGTGCTGTCTTAATCCACGCAAGTGTGATTTGTGAGTTACACCAAGCAAATATTTTTGGAGATTGGAGGTCCATTGTTTTAATGGTTTGTATCAAGAGATGTGCTAGCAACAGTGGGCCACCAAGCTTCAACCGTGCCAGCGATTTAATTTTGAGTGGTGCAACTCCCGTTTTTGACAAGATTAGGTTGATGACATTTGTATCTCTGGTGGTGACTCGTAAGTATAATGCGGCCGCATAGGCCTTTTCCGATGCGTTGCAAAAACCGTGGATTTCGATTTCTGAATCATTAGTCAAGTGTACCCAGCGTGGAATCTCGATGTCGTTTAGTGCAGTGAGCTCCGTTTTCAGGTTATGCCACGCAGTAACGATTGTTGGTGGGAGTTCAGAATCCCATGTTTGCTTCTCCTTCCAGATATCTTACATTAAAATCTTACCCACAATGACACACGGAGAAATCCAACCCATTGGATCGTACGGCTGCGCAATGTATGAAAGGATTGTTCTCTTTGTCGTCTTCCTTGAGTCCTGCAGTGAGACCTTGAAGGTGAAGGTATCCTTTGCTGGATGCCATTGGATCCCTAGCGTTTTAATCTCACTGCCTGCGTCTAATGAGAGTTGTACCTTTACTTCTCTATCAATCTCTGGAATGGATGCCAACAACTCTTTACAATTACTTGCCCACTTGCGTAGTGGAAAGCCTCCTTGCTTTAATATTGTTGTCAGCTGCCGCTGCATCTCCATAGCTTCTGCTTCAGAGTCTGCTCCATGGATCACATCATCTACGTAGAAATTACTTCTAGCGATTTTTTCCGCAATCGGGTAATCTGCTCGTTCATCAGCCGCAAGTTGTAGAAGTGTGCGCACTGCTAAGCATGGCGCGGAGGCAGTGCCGAAAGTGACCGTATTCAGACGATATGTCTTAATCTCTTCACTCTCTCTATCTCTCCATAAAACCAATTGATATGCAGCATCCTCCCGGCGAAACCCAAATTTGCCGATACATTTTATTAATGTCAGCTACAAATGCGATTTTGTGTTTTCTGAATCGAGCGATGTGGTCGAAGATGTCATCCTGCAACCTTGGGCCAATGAAGAGATGGTCATTAAGTGATGTGCCATCAGACGACTTACAGGAAGCGTCAAACACGATTCGAAGTTTTGTCGTTGAACTGGATTTCTTCATCACGGCGTGGTGTGGAACGAAATAGTGAGGATATGGGCTCGATTTCCGTCATATGCCCAAGCTCTTTGTATTCGCTGAATACTCTGTTGTACTCCTCATAGAACGACGAATTTATTCGGAATTTTCTCTCGAGTTGCATGAATCGGACAAGTGCTGATCTTTGAGATAAACCTAACACAGGGTGTGTACCTTCCTTATATGGTAGTTGAACCATATATTTTCCGTCCAGTTGACGCTGATGGGTTCTGCAAAAGTGCGTCTCACATTTCTCTTCTTCTGGTGAGAGCAGTTTTTTCCATGGAACTTCCTTAAGTTCCCAAAATTTTAGCAACACGCTATCCAAAGGGTTGACCTTCAGTGGTTATGTGAAGAAATGTTACATTCGATTGATATTTGGGGGAGATGCCCCCAGAAAGAACCCATCCCAGCTCCGTCCTTTGAGTCATAGGGGTTCCTGGTTCTCCTTTCCTTATACCTTCAAGGAGAATGGAAGGATAAATATCCCCCTGTTGGATCAGCAAATTTAATGTTGTGGAGATGGTTCCAATTAGCACATGAAATGAAGTGCGTAGGTAATGCAGCTGTGAGTTTGGGTAAGACCAATGCGTTGAGCTGTAAACTAAAGGTTTTGTTCACATTTGAGAAAATCGTGAGAGAAACCTTGTGATTCGAAGTGTTTGTGTTGGTCTCTCCAGGTTCATTAGCATGCATTGCGTTGACTGACTCATTCATGTGCAGTAACGAATGATGCTTTTGGTGGCAGACAGAACACGTAAAGAAGCTTGTGCTGTTTTGCGTGAAATTTGCGCTTGACAAACAGTTGAAGCACAATTTCTTTTTCTTTGCAACCTCTTGTCGCTTCCTCGCGTTTAATGCTTTAAATTTAAAGCAATTCCGAATGGAATGTGAGCCCTGACAGAACGAACACCTTTGAATTGTAGAGTTGTGAACACGGATTGTATTTATGGTGTGCCTTTTAGCTTTAGGTTGATTGGAACTTGGTGAGGATTGTCGAATGACATCCAAGGTTCTTGATCTCATTAAGATGAAATCTTCCAGAATGTTAAAGGTCGGATAGTCCACGTACGTTGAAATGTGGGACTCCCAGAGTCCACGAGTGGTAGACGGAAGTTTTTGTACCGTATGAAATATGAGAATATCTTCCCATAATTCCACAGGTACTCCAAGACTCTTAAGCGATTGCTTGGCTTCATTGGTGGTATCTTACAGTAATTTGAGATCATCGAAGGATTCCTGCGTGAGCTTTGGTTGGCCGAAAAGAAATTTAAATTGACTGTATTTTAAAAGTCGAACGTTTTGAAACCGCTTAACCAATAATGCCCACGCTGATTCAAAATTTGTTTCGGTGTTGCGAAACATACGCCTTGCTTCGCCCGTTAAATTGCTTTTTAAATATTGGAGCCTATGAGCGTCAGATATTGAGGAATTTTTGTTGACCATTCCTTCGAACAGTCAGTCGCAATCGACTGCGCAATCGATGTGGTTGTGTATTTTAAATTTTTGCTTTAGTATTTTTCAAAATTTTCTTTAATATGTCGGAATGTGCTCATTGTAGAAAACAAATTCGAGGTGAATCTGGCATCAGATGTGAAGGTGTCTGTGGTAAAGTGTTTCATCCTACGCAAAGTTGTGCCGATTTAGATCAATATAATTTAAACACATTGGATAAGAAATATATTCGGTTCATGTGCGATAATTGTGTCCACTACGTGTAAGTAAGGAGTTAGATGTTGTAACTGCAAAGAGAGTTCTTCATCTGTCCTCTTTCAAACCATCGGTTACGGCAGAAAATATTGCTAATTATGTATCATCCCGTGCTAATATACCAAAAGAACATATAAGTTGTTACAGATTGGTTAAAAAAGATGCTGATGAAAGTGTACTTAAACGTATTAACTTTAAGCTTATTGTCTCAGCACAATATTATAACAATGTTTTTGATGCTACGCTGTGGCCAGCAGACGTTCGTGTGCGTAATTTTACTTTTTTTATAAAGGAGAAAGAACGAGAGCTAAATCGTTAACTTCTCTCGTTTCTGATACATCGTTGCTACACGATCCTATACAGGGTGAGGGAGCTTCGTCTGAAATAATTGCTAACGTTCCTTCTTCATCGTTGTCTTCAAAATTATCTGTCTACTACCAAAACGTAGGCGGGTTGAGAACAAAAACCAATGAGCTGTCTTTGGCTTTAGTTGAATGCGGTTACAATATTATTGCTATCACTGAGAGTTGGCTAAATTCGGAGATTTCTTCCAGCGAACTTTTTAGTTCGAGTGATTTTATTGTGTATAGAAGAGATCGAGATTCTATAAGTACTGGCTGTTCAAGAGGAGGTGGTGTTTTACTGGCGGTAACATCGGATCTATGCAGTGAAGAAATCGTGCTGCCTTTTCGTTCTGATGTAGAAATTGAGCAAATTTGTATAAAAGTTATCCTAAAATATTGCCAAGTAATTTTGTATTTTTTTGTAAGCTATATTCCACCTAATAGTAGTATTGAAATTTACTCAGCGCATGTAGACAATATTAGCTATATAATGGACTCACTCAACGATAATTGCTTTGCAGTTGTACTATGCGATTTCAACTTAGGTAACCTTAGTTGGGCTTATTCCGACGAAGAAAAATGTCTTATACCTGTAAATTTAACAAAGGATATGGAACATAAAACAATTGATTCAATGTTTGCTTTAAATTTTATACAAATCAATGATGTAAAAAATGAAATTAATCGGATTTTAGACCTTATTTTCATCCATAGGGAACTTGAAGCTCAGATTTCGTCTGCAAATGTTCAGCTATTAAAGGATAGTGTTCATCACAAGTCTTTATGTATAGATTTTAACCTAACTATCTTTTCTAATATTGACTTGGGCTTAAATTCTTTGATAAGTTACAAGTATGATTTTACTGCAGTTGATTTTAATAATATCAAAAATTATCTGAATACTTTGGATTGGAGTCATCTTTTCAGGAACTTAAGTTTAAGTGAATGTTATGAAGTATTCATAAATAAAATAGAATTTATTTTACATATTTCTGTTCCAAAAAAAAAAGTCAGAAAGGGGAATAAGCCTATTTGGTTTAATAATAGTCTAAAGAGATTGAAAAACTTAACATCTAAAATGGCAAAAAAAAGCAAGAACGATTCGTGTTTGCGAATGGAATTTAGACGATTAAGAAAAGAGTATGAATTTCTTAAGAAATACACCTTTAGTCAATATTTAATGTCTGTTGAGTCTGATATTAAGAGTAATCCTAAAGTTTTCTGGAATTTCTTGAATAAAAAAAAGAAAACTTTTGGATTACCCTCTAATCTTTCGTATTATGGGGAGACATCCAATGATTTAAAGACCATTTGTAACATGTTTGCAAATTATTTTAGATCAAATTTTGCAAGAGTAACTCTGAATAGGGATAATGCTATATTAATTGGTGGCGAACTAACAGATTTGGGTCAATTATCTCTTACGAAAGAAGAAGTTGAATTTGAACTATCGAATATTGACATCAATAAGTATGGTGGACCGGATGATATTCCTTCAGTTTTTTTAAAAAATTGTGTATTAAGCATTACTGAACCATTGCTACATATTTTCAACAAATCTTTGGAGCAAGGAGAATTCCTGGAAGAATGGAAATTTTCATATATTTCACCAATTCATAAAGCGGGATCTCGCCTACTTATTGAAAATTATAGGCCAATTTCAAAGCTTCCTTTAATACCAAAAATTTTCGAGGCAATTGTGAAGAAAAAGATTGTGTCGGCTTTAAGGAATAGAATTTCATCATTTCAACATGGCTTTTTAACAGGCCGTTCTACTGCGACAAATCTTTCACTTTTCACAGATTATTGTGTAAATGAGATAGAGTACGGTCGTCAAGTGGATGTGGTTTATACAGACTTTGCTAAGGCTTTCGACCGGGTGCAGCATAGCATTTTGATTGCTAAATTAAAAAAATTAGGATTCCATTCTTCAATGCTAAAATGGCTTTCTAGCTACTTATTAGGCAGAAACCAAAGAGTAAAAATAGGTGAGGTAACTTCCGACCTTATATTTAATTCTTCTGGCGTTCCGCAGGGTAGTCATTTGGGGCCTCTTCTGTTTATTTTGTTTATAAACGATTTGCCACTTTATGTTGAAAATGCAAAATGCTTGCTGTATGCGGATGATGTTAAACTGTTCTTTTCAATCAAACGTGAAACTGATTGCTTACTACTTCAGGAGGACATTGATAATGTTACAAGATGGTGTAACATTAACAAGCTATATTTTAATATTAATAAATGCAGTGTTCTTTCATTCTCAAGAAAAGCGCATCCCCTATTGTCGAATTATAACATTGAAAAAGTAAAGTTAAAAAGAGTTTTTCAAAATTGTGATCTTGGTGTTATTTTTGACTCTAAGTTAACATTTCATCTTCACTACGACTTTGTTATTGCTAGAGCAAATAGAATGTTAGGTTTTGTAAAGCGGAACTCTAAAGATTTTATTGACCCATATACACTGAAGTCATTGTATGTCTCTCTGGTACGCTTGGTCTTGGAATACTGCTGTATTGTCTGGTGCCCGTATTATGCAAATAGTATCAACAGAATTGAAAGGGTTCAAAAAAATTTTAGTCGTTTTTCCATTCGTAAATTGAATTGGCCGGGGGAGCTGCCTCCATATAACTCGAGATTACTTCTTATCGATTTAATACCTCTGAATTCGAGAAGAAATTATTATTACATTATGTTCGTCAGGGACTTAATTATGAACACGGTGGACTGTCCTGAGCTTTTGAGTTTAATTCCTTTTCATGCCCCGAATAGGCACTTTAGAGTTAGTAACCTTTTGCATTTAAGAAATCATAGAACAAATTATGGACTTAATGGTCCAATTGCTCATGCTTGCTCTGTATTTAATAAATATTGTAATCATTTAGACATTTTCCTTATTAATAGAGATATATTTAAAAAATATATATTAAGTTTGTTAAAAATTCAGTAGTAATATATTTATTTTTATTTTTGTATTAAGTTATTACTTGTTCAAATCTTGTAAAGTATACCTTGAAGATTAATAAACTAAACTAAACTAAAAAAAATTCTGGCCACATCTGTAGGGAGCCGTCAAAAGTTGGTAGCTTCATTGCCGGAAGCTTTAATTCAACCGACGGTGACTTGGACGCAGCCACTGAATTATTAAGGCAGCCTTGACTATCGGTGGCTGCTAACTGTTCCTTTAATTCGCTAGAATAATTAAAGAACAGTTCCTTCAATTTGTGAAACGTGAGTGCTTCCATATATTCAGTCTTTGCATCTTCACTAGGGAATCCAACAATTTTCTGATGAAGAAGCCTAGCTTCTTTAAAGGATGTCTCCAAATTTAACAGTCGTGCTTCGAACATGTGCACAGATTTTTTACATGCTGCTAGGCCTACATATGCCTTATATTCAGCCTCGAGTTCTTGCGAAATCGTCTGGATCGCCTCAGCCAAATTTAAAATTTTACCCTTGCACATGATGAAGACAGCGAATCAATTTACCCACACACCACACAAGTCACCAAGATCACTAGTTTATTTGTAAAAATAATTTGTTTAATAAAATGCCACATCACAGCGTTGCTCCCTCGATGCAGCTTCTTCCAAGAACTTAGCTGATCGTACCGCTGATTTATTGTACGTCTTGTTTAATGTACGCTTGCTTGTATTTAATTTAATTAAATTTGTCTATGTTCGCACTGATTCTAATGGATTTAAATCCGGTTCGAAGGACCAAAATGTATCGCGATGGACACTAGCAAGAACGATGGAGACGTGCTCTCCACAAAAATAAAAAAGCGAACTGAAATTTGCTATTCAATAAAAAACTTAGGTTTCCTTTTGATGTTTTATTAAATACTATTAAATTCAAAATTTAAGTTTACAATGAAAAATCAGAATGTCAATAAACAAGATAATTACAATTTGCGGTTTCCACTATCAGAGTTTTAACAAAAGAACAAGAGTACAATTTAATTTTAATTTTATTTTAGTTCACAATTCAAATGCGATTATTTCCGTTGCCGCTGCTTGTAGTCAGGAGACTCGTCAGTAGACTGATTCGATCGCCGACAGTGATGATCATCGCCAGTTGCAGTCACCACCAGTCCCACACATTCCAAAGGTGTAACTTTGTCAGTACTTTGTACCATGTCAGCAATTTCCACAGTTCGTTGAGTAGATACATGCCGCCGAATATGCCGATGACTGCCAATATGACGTATACTCGAGACATGCTGACTGTGCTTATGGTGCACATTAGTTGTGGTCGTCCGTTCTTAAACATAAACAATTAGGTCGAGTGAGCGATGACTCGCATGCTCACAACGATATTTGACGACGCTCATTGTGTTGCTACAATGTGACGAGTCATTTGTGCGATGAAATATGACGATGCGCACGATTGTGTTGCAACAAAGTAATGATTATTGTGATAGCGATAGGGAACTGGTGGTGGTTCATTAGCCTTGAATCGATGAGTCGATCGAGTCGATGATGATGATTTGAATGTAGCACCATGTAGCATGTTGCGTTGCAACAGGAGGGAAAAATCAATCGGACTCGCATGGCGAGGCGAACTTTCCTGCAGCATTCGGCTGCACAACAAAATTAGTCTTTTCCTTCGACTTAGACCCAACGGTTCAGCCGTTGTAGCTCGTGACAGCGCTTTGCACGTGGTCTAATTATCGTTTGTATAGTTTGTCATTTTAAACTAAGTTTGTAAATTTCACTATAATAAAACAAGTTTAAACTCAAATACATCGTTTTGTGTCATTAATTCGAACACCCCTGAACTTCGGAAGCCCAGGTCTTGGTGACGCATGAACATCGAGACTACCAACAGATTCTCTGGCGAGAATCTCCAGACGAGCTGGCCGTCTTCCGCTCGACGACGGTTACCTACGGTATGCCATCCAGTCCATACACTTCTGTGCGATCCATGATGCAGTGCGCACAGGACAATAACAGCTGAGAGGCCCGAGAGACGATTTTTACGTAAGCGACCTCCTCACCAGCTGCAACAGCATTTCCGAAGCAGTCGGTCTGGCTGCCGATGTCAACACTGTCCTCATGGTGGGACACTTCAAATTGCGTAAATGGAACCGCTGGGGCCCTCCCATACAAAGAGGCGGATTCTGAGCGAGGTGGCGCAACTTTTTGATCCTACTGGGCTCCTTGCGCCGGTCGTCATCACCGGAAAGATATTCATCCAAACGCTGTGGTCAGTAGGCATCACGTGGGATGCCCCACTTCCCCCAGAGCTGCTCAGGACCTGGGCTGCAGGCCCTCATCCAAGTCAAGATACCTCGATGGCTCGGCATGCATAGTCAGCATGTGAGAACGATTCATGGGTTTTGCGATGCCAGCTCACGAGCATATGCAGCTGTCATCTACCTGAAGTCATCAGATGCCAATGACCAGTCCCAGGTCGCACTACTGGCCGCCTGGACTAAGGTGGCTCCACTCAAGGGCGCTACTATTCCTCGTCTGGAACTGTGCGCCACTAGTCTCCTCGCGGCCACGTTGGAGAATGTTCGCACCGCTCTAGGCCTGCAGACTGCACCCTACTACCTCTGGTCGGACTCCAGCATTGTTTTGTGTTGGTTGCGGAAGGAACCGTCCAGTCTCAAGACCTACGTCGCAAACCGAGTGCGACAGATCCAGGAGTTGACGTCCCCAGCACGTTGGCATCACGTCTGATCTGCGCAGAATCCAGCTGATTGCGCTAGCCAAGGCTCAACACTCGTTGTGGTAGTAAGCGCCGAGTTGGCTGGCAAGCGGACCGCTTCCCTGCAAAGCTTGCCCAGGGCGCGCGTCTGGCTGCCTACCGAACCTGCCGACGCTAAGGCTGTTATAGAGATAATCGCAGCCAGCAATCCAGATCTTCTGGCATCAAACTGGAAGATTGTGAAACAGGAGGAGGCTAATGGTAACTTTAGATTATCAACTATGGTAATCAACAAGGAATTCCTGGCTCCTCTTACAAGTACTAAAGGAGTTATCAACTTCGGTTTCGGGTCGATAACTCGCAAGGTCTATAAGGCAGACGATGTCAACAAGGGTAAAGAAGCGGACCATTCCAATCACGGGGGTCCCGACTGCCCTGTTGATATCGGGCTTGCCCTAGAGACTGACAGTCGGTCCAGCGATTCCTCGTTGGTATCGAGGATGGGCAACCTTTTTGCCATGGAGTCTGACGAGGAAATCTTGTCGGACTCCATTGAAGAAAGCACCGCCAACAAGACGGTGATTGAGACAAAGGGGAACGAGACGGAATGTGCCAGCGGATCCTCGGAGACTGAGGTAGCATGAATGCTAACGATGGGACGAAGGTAAGTATAAATATGTTAAACATAATTCATAATTCTTAAAGTGATAAATTTATTGGTCAAGATCGTTAAGAAAGCAATCCACCTTTTTAAAAAAGAACAAATTGGTAATTTGAAAATCAAGAATATCAACAAAAGTGGAGTAGATTTACCAACCAAAGCGGAAACAATCGCCGATTTATAATCGCTGAGTCTGGTGCTGTTGGATAATTTAAACGACAAAAACATCACACTGAATCACCAAAAGAAGTCAAATAAAATCCTAACGACAAAAATTGCTGTACTCGAACAGCGGTTACAGGCGTTTTCAAATATTGTTCATCAAGCGTGGATACTGCTGATAGCAATACCATCAAAACAAAGACATCATATCGTAACGTTACCAAAGATTTGGGCACAAAAAAGCAGTTACGTTAAAAAGTATTGTTATTCAAGTTTTTATCTTATTTGAGTAGTTTTTAGAAGTAGAATTTTTATTGACTTTCTGTCTCGGTAGCTGTGCGTGCGTGGCTTTTTCGTTTGTTAGGTCTGGTACTACAAACGAATCAGTAACGTTTTCACTGTTGAGTGGTTGGTTCGTAGAAATTCTTCTTATTATTGTTATTTTTAATATTTTTTTATTTTATTATTATCTTATTTTACGTATATTTTCATCATCTTGACGGGTTCGGTATTTTTACTTTGTAAAATGAACTCTTATTTTGAAATTTATTTCACAAATATTCGCGGCATTAAAAGTAATTTCAACTCGATCGTAGCACATCTTGACGCGAATAAACCTGCGGTTCTAAGATTATGTGAAACGCAGGCCTCTAATATCCATCAAATGATTTTCAATGTCCGGGGTATTCTCGTGTCGACTGTTTGGTTCCTCATCGTGGGGTTATTTTATTTATACGAGATGACATCAGTTTTAATGTACCTAATTTTAATATTCCAAACAGTAATCCCATGTTCAATACGATATGGATTGAAATTGTAATTTCAAACCATTCGATGTTTATTTGTTCCCTTTATCGTAGTCCCAATTTGTCACCTGATGACACTAATATTGAGTTTAATTACTTATCAGACACTATAGACAAGATTTACCAGTCATCACCAACATCAGAATTGGTAGTCTTGGGTGATTTTAATGTCCACAATGATTCATGGTTGACCTATTCGAATGGTAGAGATCGATCAGGTGAAACCGCTGAACTATTTTCAAATGTTAATCTTTTCACCCAACTCGTTGATAAGCCAACTAGGTATCCCGATACTACTGGTCAATCACCTCACCTTTTAGATTTATTTCTTACAACTATGCCTGATAAATATTCAATTGATGTATCTGCTCCATTAGGTCTTTCTAACCATGCTTTGATAGTAGCCAAATTTTCAATATCACCAGCCCTTATAGAGCCTAAAAGTAAAAGGCTACTCTGGCACTATAAAAATGCTAACTGGGAGCTCCTGAACCAATTTTATAGCTCATTTGATTGGTTAACCTGTTTTTCCAGCAATAATGCTGATGAAGCATCACAACTTATCACGTTAACAATTTTGCTAGGAATGAAAAATTGCATTCCTTCTTAATTTAAAAAGAAAAATACTCATAAAAATAAATGGTTTAACGAACATTGCAGGTCAGCAGTCGCGTGTAAAAAAGCAGCCCATTTGGACTACGTTAATTGCACTTCTGAAGAAAACCTTGTAAAGTTTCGAATAGCTAGAAACAGATCAAACGCTATATTGAAAAGGTCCAAAATAATATATGACCTTAAGATTCGAGATAGCATGCGAAAAATTTTGGATTCTGATTCAAACAGTCGAAGCTTTTGGTCGTTTGCTGCATTGGTTAAAAGAAACTTTGCAGACAATACTTCGTCTATTCCTTCTTTATTTCATAATGGTATTCATTATAGAACTATTATTGAGAAAGCTAATCTCTTAGCTTCTCATTTCGCTGGTGCGTCTACTCTTCCTTTAACTAATCAAAGCCCCCCAATTCTCCCCAATCTAGGCCCAGGTATGTCTAAAATCTATTTTCGGAAACGGGTTGTTTCAAAGATTCTGAAAGAACTTGACCCAAATAAAGCGACTGGTCCAGACGGAATTCCGCCATTAGTATTGAAAAGTTGTCATCTTACTTTGGCAAAACCGCTTAGCAAATTGTTTCATCTCTCAATGAAGACAGGTGTTTTTCCATCATTTTGGAAAATAGCAAATATTCAACCCGTTCCGAAAAACGGTGATAAGTCGGCACCTACGAACTACCGACCTATTGCTTTGTTGTCGGTTCTATCGAAGGTAATGGAATCTATCGTTAATTTCAGACTAATGAACTATCTGGATTCGAATGTTCTTTTATCCGATGTGCAGTATGGATTTCTCGCTTGAATGGTTCGCGTGAATTAATGAATTTGACTATTCTGTCTAATATTCAAATCATTCTTGATTGGGGCATTTCTAACAGAGTAGAATTTAACCCAAATAAATTCCAGTCTTGCCTTTATTCTCAGAAGACAACTCAACATTATGTTCCTCCTGTTATTAATGGTACCCCTATTGCGAGATCTGATTCACTTAAGTTGTTAGGTTTAAAAGTATCAAGTGATCTTTCCTGGAAAGAACATATTTATGAAATTTCAAAAAGAGCTAGCCAATGTTAAGGCTTCATAAGACGTTGTAACTTCTACTTCACTCCCTCTGAAGTATTAAGATTATATAAATCTTATGTTAGACCAATTTTAGAATTTAATTCATATGTGTGGGGTGGGGCTCCAAGATCGCATTTGGTTCATCTTGATGGTGTTCAGAATAGAGTTATCCGTATGTTAAACGATGTAACCATTACTTCGTCTCTTGATACTTTGGAGCACAGACGAAATGTAGGAGCTTTATCTGTTTTTTACAAATTTTACAACGGTAGATGTGCTTTAGAAACCCGTTCTCTAGTTCCAAATCCTTTTGTACGCAACGTAAACACTCGTTTAAGGTCCAATCAACATAGATTTGCCTTAAAACTTTTTTCATGTAAAACCCAACACTTTAAATCCTCCTTTTTTCCGAGAGTCTCTTCGATGTGGAAACAAATGGTCGAGCACGTGTTTCCCGAATCTTATAATCAGCAGGCGTTCAAATTAGCCGTTAACAACTTCTTGAAGGACGATGGATTAAGTACTCATAAGTTGTTTGTTTATTAATATATATATATATAAAAAAAAAAAATTTTATCAGTATTTTTAAAATTATAATTATAATTATAATTTATAATTTGTAATATTTTCTTGGTCAAGGTTTTTTGTAGTTTTCCCTGACCATGATTCATTGATAAAAGTATTTGTACTCGCGTCGTTCTAAATTCGTGTTCGTTTTTCGTATTGCTTTTTCAATGAATCAGGGAGAATTCTGAGAAAATAAATTGAAACCGGCTACAAACGTGAGGAATGTGATATATTGTAAATCACATTTCTTCGATTTTTATTTTATTTTGAATTTAATAAAGGGCTTAGCCCAACTTATTGCCGTGACGTAAGTCATTCAGGGAGTCATCCCTTGGCAATAAGTCTCCATATAAAAAAAAAAAAAAAAAAAACTTAGATTAGCAGAAACGGGGGAAGATCTCGTCCTAATCCAAGAGCCATGGATAAATGGAGCTAGGATCTGTGGGCTCGGACTTAAAGGGTATAAAGTCATGTACTTAAGTAAGTCAGAGAAGATCAGATCTTGTATTTTGAGTAAAACTAACCTGAATATATTCCTTTTATCACAATATAGTGACGGCGATATAACTGCGGCCAGCATTGAAGTCGAAAACGAAAAATTCTGGCTGGTTTCTGCATATATGGACCGGGAAAAGCAGACTCCACCAAAAATACTGGAGGAGCTCGTCTCTGCTGCAGAGAATAGAAAAATTGGTGCGATCCTAAGATGTGATGCAAATGCTCACCATACAATATAGGGCAGTACCGACGTAAATGAGAGAGGTGAGTCATTTTTTGAATACTTATTAAATACGAACCTCGCTATTTGTAATATTGGGCAAGAGCCAACTTTTATACTAAAGAATAGGCGAGAAGTACTCGATGTAACTCTCGTATCAGACTTTATAGCGTATAAGGTAAAAGAATGGAATGTTGCAAAAGAACACTCATTCTCGGACCATCGCTATTTAATCATCAAGCTAGACATAAAACCTGCCCTTCGGGAGTCCTTTATAAATAAGAAAAGGACAAACTGGCGTATCTATAGGGAGATGGTAGGGAAACTACTACCGGTGGCTCCAAAGCCACCAGTCACTATAGAGGAGATAGATACAATGGTAGACACTGTAACAGGTGCCATGAATCGCTCCTTCAATGCTGCCTGCCCTGTGATAAAACCAAGGGGCAAACAAAAGCCAACTTGGTGGACCGCGGAGTTAGGGACCTATAAGAAGGCAAGCAGGAAAGCTTTCAATAAAGCCAAAAGAACGGGACTGGCTCTGAACTGGGAATCCTACAAGGAACATCTCAGAAACTGTAAGAGAAAGGCGCAGAGGACGTCTTGGAGGCTCTTCTGTGATAAAATGGAAGGGGCCTCGGAGACCTCTCGACTACGAAAGATTCTCTCTATGACAAAAACCACTCCAAGTTATTTAATAAAACCGGATGGTTCATGGACGATCTCGATTGAGGAATCGTTGGAACTACTCATGGAGACTCACTTTCCTGACTCAACTCGGGTATGTGATTCAGAAATGAGCAGGCAACATCTGGAATCTCAATCGGTTCAAACGAAAGAGATCGCGAGCAAAACGCGAATCCAGTGGGCGATAAGCGGTTTCAAACCCTTCAAATCGGCTGGCCCAGATGGGATAATCCCTGCGGAAATTCAGAATAACTCGGAGTGTATACTCCCATGGTTAGAGGCAATTTTCACAGGGTGTGTAAAGCTGACGTACATTCCTAGGGCTTGGAAGGAAGTCAAGGTAGTTTTTATACCCAAGGCGGGTAAAAGCTCACATGGTTACCCAAAAGACCTGAGACCTATAACTCTATCATCCTTTCTTTTGAAAACCCTGGAAAGATTGATAGATGTTCATATAAGGGCTAAAGTAAAACCTAGCAGTTGGGCAAAGTCCCAACATGCTTACTGCAAGGGGGAGTCTGTAGACTCAGCCTTACACACCTTAGTAAGCACAATTGGGAAATCAATATACTCCCAGGAGTATACACTAGTACCATTCTTGGATATCGAGGGTGCGTGCAACAACGTTAAAACAGAGGCAATCTGTAAAGGACTGTCAGACTTAGTGGTGGACTACCCCACAAGCAAACTAATCAATCATATGCTTCTAGGTAGGATTATTAGTGCGGAGCTGTGTGGTTCCATCTTAAAAAGGCAGGCACTTAGAGGAACACCGCAAGGAGGTGTATTATCCCCTCTACTCTGGAATATAGTAATCAACGAATTGCTGTTGAAACTGGAGGAAGAGGGGATAAAAGTGGTAGCGTATGCTGATGATGTAGCGTTAGCTGTTTCATGAAAATACCTCAGAACGATTAAGGAGGTTATGCAAAATGCCCTCCTAATCGTTAAAGAATAGGCAAATAAAAGCGGTCTGGGCGTCAACCCGAATAAGACAGAGGTTGTCCTTTTCACCAGAAAATATAAAATTCCAACAGTTGATCCTCCAACATTAAATGGTACTCCCTTAGTTTTTTCTGATAAAGCAAGATTTCTGGGGACAATCTTGGACAGGAAACTTAGCTGGAAATCTAATATAATAGAAAGAGTTAATAAAGCTAACATTGCTTTATACTCGTGCAAGAATGCCATTGGTAAAAAATGTGGTTTGACGTGACTTTACACGTCGGTAGTGAGACCAATACTACTGTATGGTGTAAGCGTATAGTGGCGAGCTATGGAAAAAACCACGTATACATGTATATTGGGGAAGGTGCAAAGAGCGGCCTGCATGCTTATAAGCGGGGCGCTGAGATCTACACCAACTCGCGCTGTAGAGGTTATGTTTCACCTGATCCCACTAGACATATTTGGCAAACATAAAGCGGCAAATACGGCTACGCGACTGTTAGCTGTCAATCAGCGGAGAAGTCTTCAGAAAGGACACTCCACCATAACTAAATCGCTAAAGCAAGAGCTGATGAAACTGGATTACATAACACCAATGTTATGCTTTCAAAAAGTTTTTCGGACAACAATACCTTCCAGAGAAGACTGGAAGAGTGGATTCGTAACCGATAACGAAACAATACAGTTTTTCACGGATGGCTCTAAGCTAGACGGTAAAGTAGGAGCTGGAGTCTTCTGTGACAAGCTGAAAGTAATCATCTCTGTCCGTCTACCTGATCGCTGCAGCGTATACCAGGCTGAGGTAATAGCGGTTGAAGAGGTAATGAGCTGGCTGAAGCATAATGTATTATCCTCAAAGAAGATTAACATTTATGTGGACAGTCAGGCGGCCATAAAATCGTTGGATGCGGTCTCACTCAAATCTAAGGTGGCGTTGAGCTGTCACTCCTCTCTTAACGAGAATAGCGAGCATTTTAATATAAGGATCATATGGGTCCCGGGCCATACGGATGTCGAGGGGAACTGCAGGGCGGACGAGTTAGCTAGACGGGGTACGACTCTCCAGCTGCTACCGGAAAGGGCCCTATCGCGACACTGAAACTTGAACTTCGGAAGGAAGCAGAAACAATAACAAATGTAAGGTGGGAAAACACCGACACTTGCAATATTTCAAGACAGGTCTGGCCGAAGCTGGACTTGAAGCACTCAACAGCGCTTATTTTCCTACAAAGACGTGAACTAAAAACGGTTGTAGGGATAATGACAGGACTTCTAGGGAAACACGCGAGAAGGATGGGTGTCGAATATTATGACTTCTGCCGAGGTTGCTTAGACGAGGAGGAGGAAGAGACCATAGAGCATCTACTTTGCTCATGTCCGGCACTAATGCACAGAAGGCACAAACACTTGGGTAAGCGGATAATGAATAACCTATCAGATCTCGAAAACGGCAAAGTGCGAGATATACTCCGATTCATTACGAGCTCTGAATGGATCTTCTGAAAAGGGGAAAGGGTAAGATCCTGTGGTAACACAAAGGACCGCGAATGGTCTAAGTGAGCATTAGCTGCCACCGCAACCTACATGGTCGACAAGCTGTGCGGACTTTGCTGCACAAATGCGACATCTGCAGACGACACCGCGGAGCGGTCATCAAGCAACAAATGGCTTTGCTACCCACGAGTTAACTCAGATCGTCCGTTCCTTGCCTCGGTAGTCGACTACTGTTGTCCCTTTTCCGTACGAGTTGGAACCAAACGATCACGCACCACGATCAAAAGCTACTTGGCGATCTTTGTTTGCATGGCACCCCCTGAAATTCGGAAGCCCAATCCCCGACAAACGCATTTTGTAAAAATTTGGAAGCGTCCCCAGGGGCACCCAAAAATTTTATAAAAAATTAACCACATTTTCTTCAAATTTTATACACATGTGTATCTGCGATGGACAAAACTTTTTATAAAATTTTTTGAGAGACCGGGCCCTGGAGACCGGGCGCAGAGGCCCGAAGGTAGCCCCATAATTTTTGTAAAATTTTTGGAGTGATCGGGACCTGATGCTCGAGGGGTGCCCATAATTTTTTTTTAAAAATTAGACCAATTTTCTTTAAATTTTAAACACATGTGTATCTCCGATGGACAAACTTCTTTTTTAATTCTCTATATTAATTTCGCCTGCCCGTTGCTGGCTGGCCGGGTGGTGGAATCGTGTGATCAATTTTTAACCCACTTCCTAAAGCCCGATTTTATTCAAACTTTGCACACGTGTGTATTTTGCATGATAACACTTTCTATCAATATGTTTGGGACCCTCGTGCCTCGTGGTTGAGGGCACCCATACAAATTTAAAAAAAGTTGACGATTTCCTTCAAATTTTATACGCATGTGTATCTCCGATCGACAACACTTTTTGTAACAATTTGGAAGTGATCGGGTTCCAGGTTCGGGGGCTTCCACACAAATTTTTTTTGTCAAATCCACGTCCATAAATAACCTCTTTATGCCGATAAGAATGTGACTGTGGCGATAGTGGAGCGAAAGATTATAAGGGGTTGTGTTGATCACAACACCGATGGAGAACACTTTTCTAAAAATTTGGAAGTTTCGGGACCCTGGGTCCCTGGCGGTCTCCCAAACAAAAATTTTAAAAAATTTACCCGATTTTATTCAAACCGCACATTGTGTATCCCCGATTAGAGAATTTACACGAAAATTTTAATGGGTTGTTTTATTAAATAAAACCTTTTTTTTTACTTTGACGAAGTATATCGTCAAATTAAAAAATAAATCAAATTTTATTTTCAAACGATTATTTCGAAAAATACTGCATTTGTAAAAAAAATTATACGAGAACATTTTTCTAAATAATCGCGTTTAAAAATATAATAATACAATTTTTTTTAATTCGACGACGTTTATATCGATAATGGTTTTAAGAATTTAAAGAAATGTAAATTGTAAGACCTCAGAAATTTAATTTTCTTTCAAAAAGACCAACTGTGACCTTGTAGCTAGAATTGTTCAAGATCCACAGGGTATGAAGTGATGTAAGGTCAAAGGACGTCTCTTCACATTAAAATCCTACGTACACCACAGGGGTGAAAATAGACCCCTCTCCCATACGATTTTTTCACGAAATTAACCAAGGAATCATCCCTTTAAGTATATTCCACCTTAACGGATACACCCTGAAGATTTAATAGTTTGCTGTGTGGCTATGTTCGACTGTTAGTGGTGGGTTAGTTGGCGGGTGGTCATTGGGCGGATGGTCAGTTGGGTGGGAGTCAGTGGAATAGTGGGTATTTCAGCTAGTTGGGAATAATCTCTAAAATATATGTTTTGAGGTCGGGTCTATTTCAAAGTATTTTCCTTTTTCATCACACGTGACTAGCGAAACGAATTAGATGCAGGATATCAAAGTGGGCCCTTGACATTGAGCTACTCACAAAATTTCATCTCCCTAGGTCGAGTGGAAGGTGGATAAAAAGGACTTCAAAAAAGTAAAAAAAAAATTCAACCTATAACACGCGTTACACGCGGAATATAAAAAATGCTATTTTGGACTTAGACACTTACAAAATTTCAACTCTCTAGGTCGTGTGAAAGATGGTTAAAAAACCCGCAAAGAAGTCGAAAAAAATGCCAACCCATCACACGAGCCACACACGTCACACGCGGAATATATAAAATGCTATTTTGGACTAACACACAAAATTTCAGCTCTCTAGGTCGTATGAAAGGTGGTTAAAAAGAACCTCAAAGAAGTCGAAAAAAAATTTTCAACCCAGCACACGCGCCACACGCGGGGTAGAAAAAATTCTATTTGGACTTAGACGCTCATAAAATGTCTGCTCTCTATCTCCAGGTCCTGCGAAAGGTGGTTAAAAAGGACCTCAAATTAGTCGAAAATACAGTCAAAAAGGGGTCAAGTGAAATTAAATGAAAGTTTTTAATAAAGCATTTAACAAACACATCCGGACGTGAAGTTAATATACAGAGTTTAAAAAGAATATTTCGTTGTGAAAATTCAAAATTCAGTAGTTTTTATTAATAACACTCAACATAAAACCGAAAATTTGCGGTCCTTGTTTGCCTGGGAGTAATATTTAAAAGTTTTTATTTCTACAAATCCCGAAAACCAAAAATTTTCCTCAGGCCCAAAGTGCCCTTGTATCTGACATCACTGATATAGTATTTTTAGTTATGAAGAGAATGTTTCATAATCCATATACAAATACCTCTTAGACACTCTTTAAAAATCTGACTTTTTCGGCCGGCGACCAACAGCTATGTATATGAAAATTTCTGCTCTTGTTCAGTTCAGTTACTACCAGTATCATCAGCGTGCGACAGAACAAGGTTTAAACCTTCAATTGAATCAGTGCATATACATTTTGCCGGTGCACTAATAATTGTTTTATTCTGCGTAACAACAATCAACCGTGGGTTCATTTGTGAGCTTAAGTTTTGTCAATACTTGCAGAAATTTTCATAGCTAAACTTTTCTAGTTTAATAATTATTTACATATTGCGTCGGAGTTTGAAAGATTCGTTCAAGAGTTGAAATATTTTGAACGAACATATATTTATTTGGCGACTTATCTGTTTGTATGCAGTTGACATTTGTAAGTAACAATATTGATATTTTCCATTTATTTTTATTTTATTTACTTATAAATTTTATTTTTTATAAAAAACAGATCATCAACAATTTGTGAAGTAAAATCAACAAAAATATATAAAAAAATTTTAAAGAGCATAAACTAAAGGCAGAAGTTTATACGACTGAGAAAACCCCCATTTTCTAAGGTAAGTGTAGAGTGTACTCAATACTCATAGACAAAAGTCGACAAGAATATCAATAGTCGCCAAGAACATCGATGACGTAACTGCTGCTTGAGGTAAATGCATAAATGCATACTAAAAATGTGTTGCGTTCTTTCATTTTCTTTCTCTTCCGAATGAACAAGTAATTATTTAACATACCGTAAAAGCTCGAAGCTGGATCTTTTGTTTCGGTCTTTAAATAAAAAACAGTGCTCGCAATAGTAAATCGCAAATTTGATATACGATTAGAGGAAGAGAATTTAGATAATTGTAGCTAAAAGTATTTTCCAATAAAATTAAATTGACATATATGTCATGATATGATTAACCCTTTGCATCTAATAAAGCGGACTATTTACATTTATCCGTTTATATTTATGCGTAGATAACATACTCTAAGATATGGGAGATATTTATACCTATATTTTGTATTAATTGTGATTTTGAAAACTCAATGCCACAGGTACCTCACAGCATCATTCAACATTTGTAAAAACATGAAATAATCCTGATACAAATACTAAGATACATTTGAAAATAAAAACACATCAATACCTGCCAAATCAATTTTTTAAGTTAGGCTTTTAAATACCTTAATGTAGAAAGTGCGTTGCGTTTTAAATGATATCATTTTTTGTTTACTGCAAGGCCTAACTGTTAGCTGCTTTGTTTTAATATTCTTACTTCAAACCAAGAAATAAATGTATTGAGTATTCTAATTTTATCCACTTAATATAAATCTATATTAGTCGCATCTTATATTTTAAAGTGTGTGACAACAAAGAAAGCTGCTATCAAAACCAAAAAGTATTCTCATTCGGATGGTAGAAGGGTAGAAGTAAAATGTTTATTTAAAGAGACGAAAGTGAAAAATACAATTTCCGTGTAAAAAAATATTTTCTTGGGTTTTCAAGAGCATAATGAGATCAAGAGATACGAGTAGAACACTCGTATCAATCAATTCAATAATAGGCGTATTTTATTTGCCGAGGAATAAGGAATTACAACAACAATTGCAATTGCAATATCTTATTCCCTCTTTGGAATAATAAAACCTGCTGTTTTGCTGGTTTTCAAATTCTAATTCCGTATTCCCCGGAAAAAAATCGGTTAAATTTTGAGTTCTATATGAATGAAGATCACGAAACCTGATAAACTATTTCTAAATTCTTTTATAGTCAAAGACTTTGCTATATTGGAATTTCAAATAACAATTTTATAGTCTAAAATAGATCTAAAGTAGCCACATAAATACTACTACTACACATACAAATTTCTTAAAAAAATTAACCAGATTTTCTTCAAATATTACATTCATGTGCATCTCCTTTGCATATGGCAACATAAAATTTTTTTAAAAAAATTAACCCAATTTTCTTCTAATTTTATATGCATGTTTTTTACTAAGGACAAAACTTTTGTAAACATTTTGGAGACCCCGGGCCCTTGGGTCGTGAGGCCCCATAAAAATTTAAAAAAAAAATTAACCAGATTTTATTCAAATATTACATACATGTGTATCTCCGATGTACAAAACTTTTGTAAAAATTTTGGAGACCCCGGGCCCCGGGGTCGTGAGGCGACATACAATTATTTTAAAAAATTAACCCGATTTTCTTCTAATTTTATATGCATGTCTATCTACTATGGACAAAACTTTTGTAAACATTTTGGAGACCCCGGGACCCAGGGTCGTGGGGCCCCATACAGATTTTTAAAAAAAAAATTAACCAGATTTTATTCAAATATTACATACATGTGTATCTCCGATGTACAAAACTTTTGTAAAAATTTTGGAGACCCCGGGCCCCGGGGTCGTGAGGCGACATACAAATTATTTTAAAAAATTAACCCGATTTTCTTCTAATTTTATATGCATGTCTATCTACTAAGGACAAAACTTTTGTAAACATTTTGGAAACCCCGGGCCCCTGGGTCGTGAGGCCCCATACAAATTTTTTAAAAAAATAAACCCGATTTTCTTTTAATTTTTTATGCATGTCTATATACTATGGACAAAACTTTTGTAAACATTTTGGAAACCCCGAGACCCGGGGTCGTGGTGCCCTATACAAATTTTTAAAAAAAATTAAACCAGATTTTCTTCAAATATTACATACATGTGTATCTCCGATGTACAAAACTTTTATAAAAATTTTGGAGACCCCGGGCCCCGGGGTCGTGAGGCCCCATACACATTTTTAAAAAAAAATTAACCAGATTTTTTTTAAATTTTATATACATGTGTATCTCCGATGTACAAAACTTTTGTAAAAATTTTGGAGACCTCAGGCCCCGGGGTCGTAATTTTTTTAAAAAATTAACCCGATTTTCTTCTAATTTCATATGCATGTCTATCTACTATGGAAAAAACTTTTGTTAACATTATGGAGACTCCGGGACCCGGGATCGTGGGGCCCCATACAGATTTTAAAAAAAAAAATTAACCAGATTTTATTCAAATATTACATACATGTGTATCTCCGATGTACAAAACTTTTGTAAAAATTTTGGAGACCCCGGGCCCCGGGGTCGTGAGGCGACATACAAATTATTTTAAAAAATTAACCCGATTTTCTTCTAATTTTATATGCATGTCTATCTACTAAGGACAAAACTTTTGTAAACATTTTGGAGACCCCGGGCCCTTGGGTCGTGAGGCCCCATAAAAATTTAAAAAAAAAATTAACCAGATTTTATTCAAATATTACATACATGTGTATCTCCGATGTACAAAACTTTTGTAAAAATTTTGGAGACCCCGGGCCCCGGGGTCGTGAGGCGACATACAATTATTTTAAAAAATTAACCCGATTTTCTTCTAATTTTATATGCATGTCTATCTACTAAGGACAAAACTTTTGTAAACATTTTGGAAACCCCGGGCCCCTGGGTCGTGAGGCCCCATACAAATTTTTTAAAAAAATAAACCCGATTTTCTTTTAATTTTTTATGCATGTCTATCTACTATGGACAAAACTTTTGTAAACATTTTGGAAACCCCGAGACCCGGGGTCGTGGTGCCCTATACAAATTTTTAAAAAAAATTAAACCAGATTTTCTTCAAATATTACATACATGTGTATCTCCGATGTACAAAACTTTTATAAAAATTTTGGAGACCCCGGGCCCCGGGGTCGTGAGGCCCCATACACATTTTTAAAAAAAAATTAACCAGATTTTCTTCAAATTTTATATACATGTGTATCTCCGATGTACAAAACTTTTGTAAAAATTTTGGAGACCTCAGGCCCCGGGGTCGTAATTTTTTTAAAAAATTAACCCGATTTTCTTCTAATTTCATATGCATGTCTATCTACTATGGAAAAAACTTTTGTTAACATTATGGAGACCCCGGGACCCGGGATCGTGGGGCCCCATACAAATTTTTTTTAAAAAATAAAGCCGATTTTCTTCAAATTTTAAACACATAATATGTATCTCCTATTAGAGAATTTACATGCACAATTTAAGTTTTTATGGGTTGTTTTTTTTACTAACAAACGTGTTAACATAAAACAAAAATGTTGCTGTTTTCAAGCAAATCATATCACTAAAAATGAAAAGATAATATCTGGTTTTATTTGCAGGTTTTTGGAAGATGTTTGCTTTGTGGTATTTGTCACTAGCACTTGATGAACTTCGGTAAGTTTGTAGCAGATATCTTTTTAAGTGTAGAATTATTTAGCTATTGATTTAATCCAAGAGTATGATTTACTAGAATTTAAATATTTCTGGCAAAATGTTTTAGAATTAAAGATAGAATTATGGTACTATGTTCTTGTACATCAGCACATAGCACAGATAATATAATATATTGTCTATGCTAATAGGTTCATAGGTATAATAGTTAAAAAAATAGTCAATGAGTCTTTATGTCCAATATAAAGTCTTTCTACTGTACTTGTTTAAAGTAATTGCTCCTTGCACTTGAAATAAAAAAGCAATTGATGCTTGTAAATTATTTCCCGTGTTGATTGTTGTGCAATTATTGGGGTAAACGTCTGATCGATGATGACCCATATTCGTTGCGGAGTATGTACACAACAATTCACCTATAGTGCAATAATGCTTAATACGTTTATTTCTGTTACTTTGCATTTTGTGTTTTGTTATGATAGTATTATTTTTTGTTGTCATAAACAGTATTAACTTAAACATTGCTAGTCGGATTTCCACTGATATAGTGGATCTATACAGTAAAATCTATAATACCGTAAAATTCCAATAATCCAGCATCCTTTCGTTTGGCATGTAAAGAGTCCGGCACTCTTATCACTAAGGCTTCTAGACAATGTACCTTGATTATGCAATATCTGAGTCCAATGAATTTAATAAATAATTTTTGGCATTTAGATTTGATGGCCGATAATTCGGCAAATTTAATGGCTCGTATTGTCTCGGCCGTGTCGGATTAACGCAAGTCTATTTTATTCAGAATAATTACCTTGGCCGTAATGTACTCGTTCATGTATTTTTTGTTTAAATATAGCTGCAGAAATATATTCCTATTCGTATTAAAATATTGATATATAAAAAAAAATTATATCACTCGAAAGCATTGGCTTAACTTAATAGTAATTCCACGTGAATTCTGTCCTCCCTTGTTTCGGAACAAGAATACACTTGAAAAACGTGAGTGAACAAGTTTTCGCTGGTATCATCAGTATACTAATTGCTCAAGTCACTCATACATGCACGTATGCAATGCTCTTTCGTCATCAGTACACTAATTGCTGATCTGATTCGAAGCGAACATAGTGTCCATTCCGAATCTGAATATGGTAAGGAGATACCTTATAATGGGTGTTTTTTTAGGAGGTTTGTTTTTCCGATAGATGTCGTTTTATTTTATGACAGTTGTTTTGACAGCTCAAAGTGGCATTTCTACTCAGTATTGTTTGGCAAATCATTATGAATAGGTTAACTCCAGAACAACGTTTTCAAATCGTGGAAATTTATTTTCAAAATCAGTGTTCAATTAAAAATGTTTATAGAGCACTTCGTGAATTTTATGGTGCACATAATCGTCCGTCAGAGACCACCATAAAGAACGTAATTACCAAATTTCGGTCTACATTCACTCTTTTGGATGCCAAGCCACCGACAAGAATGAGAAGAGTTCGTACAGAAGAAAATATTGCTGTCGTTGAGGCCAGTGTCGAAGAAAACGACAATTTATCGATTCGTCGTCGTGCTCAGCAAATTGGACTTTGTCCATCGACTTTATGGAAAATTTTACGTAAAGATTTGGGTTTGGTGCCATACAAAATTCAATTGGTGCAAGAATTAAAGCCACACGACCATCGTTTGCGCCGTGAATTCAGTGATTGGTCGTTAAATCAATTGAACGAAGATCCATTTTTTTACCGTAAAATTCTCTTCAGTGATGAGGCGCATTTTTTGTTAAATGGATACGTCAACAAACAAAATTGTCGCATTTGGAGCAAAGATAATCCACACGCCGTTCAAGAATTACCAATGCATCCTGATAAATGTACTGTTTGGTGCGGTCTATGGGCTGGTGGGATCATCGGTCCATATTTCTTTAAAAATGAGGAAGGACGACGCGTTACCGTGAATGGAAATCGATACAGAACCATGTTAAATGAGTTTTTGTTGTCAAATCTTGAAGATATGGATATGGATGAAATGTGGTTTCAACAAGATGGTGCCACTTGCCATACGGCACGTGAAACAATCGACTTATTGAAAGAAACTTTCAACGACAACATTATTTCGAGAAATGGTCCGGTGAATTGGCCTCCGCGTTCGTGCGATTTGACGCCACTCGATTACTTTTTGTGGTGATACGTGAAGTCATTGGTTTATGTGGATAAACCTCAATCGATTGACGCTTTGGAAACCAATATTCAACGTGTCATTGCTGACATACGCCCTCAAATGCTTGAAAAAGTGCTGGAAAATTGGACCTCCAGAATGACATTTGTGAAAAATAGTCGTGGTAGCCATATGCCAGAAATTGTGTTTAAATGTTAAATGCCAAAAAATTATCTACCAAATAAAAAAAAATTTTGGTCATTTCATAATTTTATATGTGTTTTATTCAAAAAAAAAATCGGCAACCTCTTAAAAAAACACCCGTTAGCAAAATATATTTCCTTGACACAAACCGACGAAAACTTGTTGTACAGGGTTGCCGTCGCTACCTATCAAACGCAGATTAAAAAAAACCTCATGCAAAGCGAAGGATAGAATTTCAAAATATGCGCCTAAAAGTATACTAAAAGTATGAGAGCTACTCGAACTTAAGGCCCGATTACTTCCAAATTTTAATGGAAAATGTTGTCATCAAAAAAACACATGTGTGCAAAGTTCGAATGAATTCGGGTTTTAGGAAGTGGATTAAAAATTGATCACTAGATGTGGCCAGCCAGCCAGCAACAAACAACACACAGACATATCCGGACGCTAACTTAGAGCGTGTGTCAAACAAAGGAGTTAAAAAATATAATTTTTAACCGAGGTAAATAAAGCAGCAAACTTTTTTTTTTGCGTTTTGCTATGTCAAATGAATCAGTTAAAATCATTTCATTTCTTTTTTACATGATATCTTCCATATATATTAATACGTGAAGAGAAAACTTTGTAGCCCTTTTTAAGCATATTGAGCGCGCGGATGAGTATGAAGTTGGCATAGTTATAGTGGAGAAGGACTGCAGAAAGCAGTTAATAAAATAAAAATACTCACACGTATATTTTCTTGCAACCATTCGGTTTGCTGTCTTTATTACAACTGAACTGACTGCTATCAATGACTACCGACAGTACATTTTTCTCATTCTACATTTTTCTCTTTACTAGTGATGCCACACAATTTAAATTTTTAAATTTTTTTTTCATAGGTATTGCAGGAAATAAAGGCAAAAAACACACGCTAATGACGTATTTGTACTTGTACTGAAGTAATAGAACAAAATTCAATAAAATTATATGCAATGATGAGGTTATATGTTAAAGATCCCACAAACATTTCAAATAATATAAATATGTATTTATAATGTATATTCATAATAACATAACAAGTGCGCAGTCCAACTGGAGAATATAAATTAAACTATTTTAAATTATTAATAGTTTTTAAAAAATATTCATCAGAGCAGAGCTCTGATGTTCTTTATTAAATGAGTACAAGATTAGAACTGAACTTAAAACTAGATACATTGGTTCTTTTATAATAGTAAATGGCATTGGCATCCCAAGTAAGTCATCATGGTCATCCTGACGAATTATTGATGATGTCAGCAGAAGTGAAGGCTAGCGTATCAGACAACTCGTAATGTAGATGAATTTATGATGTTTATGTTGTGTGTGGTCGTCGTCCGATGAATTGAAACATTGTACGTGATTTATGCGTTTATACTTTGTAAGTTCCGTTATTAGTGTCAGCACTCAGACGAAATACTTTTATGGAGCTGCGTCCAGCGGATGTTTACAGAGCGTTCTTGCGAATGTGCGGCTTCAACTTATTCGTCGTTAACTCCTCCGCCCTTAAAATCGAACGTCCTCGTGAGTTTATGTTGATGTTATTAGATGCGGAATGTCTTCAATGCCAACAGTTGTTAATGCTGGGTTGTTGATAGTTAAAACTGTGTCTCCCCGTGTATGACTTCTGCCATCCGGTCTTCTGCATACAAATGTAATAGCTGCCAATAGGATAATTATTAAGATGATGTTTATGGATAGGTTGATTTTATGTTTGGTTTGGAGTGAGTCGATTTCTTCTTTGCGGTTGACATATAGCTCTTTAATCATCTCCAGGGATAGTACTTCTTCTATTTTACTTTGTTTGTGGGATGGTTGTAGTATTGCCGGTAATGGTTGATATTGAGTTACTTCTTTAGCCAGGATTGTTTTTCCGTTGACCTCAATGGGGGTGTTGAAGTGTTTGATGATGAAAGTACCTCTAAGCATCACGGTTTCATTGTTGATCAGCACTGGTCCATCGAATTGGTTTAACAGCAAGATTCCTGGTGCGACTTCTTCTACTTCTGGGACATGTTCGTTGTTGACGATAGTACAATTAGCTTTCTGACTCTTTATTAGCTTTGGGATGCAGGATGCATTTCTTAAGTTTTGAATATTATTATTATTACAAATTGATAAGTTGTTATATGTTTTACATTTTTTGAGATGCCATAAATTTCTTCATTACATTCTATAATTGATTCAAAATTAATTTTATTTATTACTTTCTTAATTTTTACTGGTTTTAAAATTGACAAGTTACATGTTTCTACCTTGGTAGTTGGAAAGCTTAAAATATAAATCAAATTTTTATCATTTGATGCGATTTTAATTTCGGCAAATTCTAATGCTTCATCAATGTTTGTGTATGGAATATTTTCCATTTTTAATATTTTTTCCGCTATATTTATTTCAGTATTGGATAAAATAAAGGAGTTTACTATGTTAGCTTTTGCCCAATGAATGGCGTATGCAACATTAATGATTTCTTCTTTAATTATATCTAGTTTATATTTTATTCTCATAATTATTGTGTTACTATTTTTCTCTTTTTCTTTAAACATTTGAAGTAAACCATTTGTTGCGTTTGTTAGTTCATTTATTTTTTTCATAGATATTTTATTAATAATGATTTGCTTATGGTTATTTTCTAATACTTTATTTATCTTATCTGTAATTATTTCGTAGTCATGGTGGTCAGGATTACCTGCTATCCACTTCCATGCACTACCTATAAAATCTAGCGATCTTTTAGTTTTATTATTAATTCTAAGTCTAGATAGGTGTGTTTTAATTCTTAAAATGTCATAGGAAAGGACAGGATGTAAGGGATTCTCTTTTGGTACGTATGATCCTAGCATAGCTTCCAGGTCGTTTATTATTTTTTCATACGCTTCTATTTCGATCAAATGGATGATCTTAAATGATCCATTTTGCAATTTTGCACGTCCCGCGTTGATTTTAATCAGCTGGGAGTTGGAATAGTCCAAAATTTGCACATCTGCTTTGCACAGTGGAATCAGTGTTCTATTGAAAAATTTAGTTTTTTATAAGGCTTTTGTGAATGGTTCTTCCTGAACGTGTTAGTATAGTACTATTATTGTTTTTTGCAACTATTTCTTTTTTATACCTAGGCGATAACTTATTTCCTATTCTTTTATTAATTCTTACGAAGATCTCGTCTCCTTCAGAATAATTTTTTGGGGGTGACTTGTTTTTATTATGATAGTTAAGGTCAGCGTTTTGTTGTTCTTCAAGTCTTTTGATGTTTTCCTGTCTTTCTATTTCAATTTGTTGTGGGTCAGTGGTTACGGTTCGTCTAAAAAAGAGTTCTATCGGTTTTTTGTTAGTAGTGGAGTGTATTGAGTTGTTATACTCATAAACGGATCTGTCTAATAGTTCTTGAAAAGATTCGTGCACATTTTCAAATTTAAGGCAACGCATGATCTCACCTAAAGTAGAGTGGAATCGTTCCATTTGTCCATTGGCAGAGCTTGTATAGGGTGGAGCTTTAAATATTTTTATGTTGAATTGGTTTTCAAGCATAAATGTAATCGGACTGGAATTAAAAGATTTTTCGTTATCGAATACTATTAATTTTGGTACGCCAAATGAAAGTAAGAGTTCTCTGAGTGGCTGCTTAATATCTTCTACAGCTCTGGAACGTAAAATTTTAGTTTGTGCGTACTTTGAGAATTTGTCTATAGCCGTTAGTATTATTTGTTTGTCAGTAAAATAAATGTCAATGTGTAAAATATGTCCTGGATGTTGAGGTATGGGAGTAGCTTGTATCATGGGTTTATTGGGATGGCGATCGTATTTATGTTCCTTGCACGTCTTACATTGCTTAATGATTTTACCTATTTTTGCTTGCATTTGGGGAAAGTAAAAGTTCTGTAGAAGCTGTATTTTATTTTCTCTGATGCTTCGATGAGCACGATTATGTTCATTTATTATTTTCGTCGTTTGTTCAACTTCGTCAGTAATGTCGGTTACCATCTTCCGAGCAAATCGTATTCGGTATTGACTAAAATGTTTGGTGTAAACTTCTTGTATAAGACCTAAAGTTATTTCGTCTGTTTTTAATCCGTTGATAACTGATGGGTTTAAATAACGTTTGAAAATATGTATTAATTTTTCTTCGGAGTATTCAGGTTCAGTTATGATATGGCGGTGATAGGTAGGGAAGATAATTTTGAATTGGTAAGTGGAAGTGTTATCTAGATCTAGGAATAGCTGATTTTTAAATACGTTAATTGGTTCTTTAGCTATTTGTATTAGATTTTGACCTGAGCTTTCGTCACTATGTTGTGTCACTGTCATTGAGTTAATTTGGGATTGGCGAGGAGGTCTCGACAATGCATCGGCTACGACGTTCATTTTACCTGGCTTATACTTCAGTGTGTAATTATATTCTTCAAGTATTGCCTTCCATCGTTTTATTTTATTATTAGTGCTTTTGTTGCTTACTGCATATGTCAAGGGTTGATGGTCTGTAAGGATTTGAATTTTTGCGGAGCCATACAGGTAATTTCTCAGAGTTTTAAGGGACCAGATAATAGCAAGCATTTCTTTCTCGTTGGTAGCGTAGTGTTCTTCTGCATTGCTTAGTGTTCTTGATATGAACATTATCGGTTTGTTGTCCTGTGCTAACACGGCACCGATTGCATAGTCTGAAGCATCGGTGGTGAGATGGAATTCTTTATTGTAGTCGGGGTAAGTGAGCATTACGTCTTCTGTTGTAAGTGAATTTTTTATTTTATTGAATGCATTAATGGCTTCCTCATTGAGATGGATAAGCTTTTGCTTGAATTGTGTTTGGACGAACGTCCATCTTCCCCCCTTAAGAGGGATGTGAGGGGTTTTGCCAATTTGGCGTAGTCTTTAATAAATCGCCGGTAAAACCCAGAAAGACCGAGAAATGAGCGTAAGTCTTTTAGAGTTCTTGGACAAGGAAATTTCATTATTGCTTCTACCTTTGCAGGATTTGTTTTAATTCCGTCGGGTGATACAATAAAACCCAGGAATTCAACTTCCGTTTTTAAAAACTCACATTTGTCAAGTTGTACTTTCATATTTGCTTTTTGCAATGTACAGAATATTGTTTCTAGATTTTCTAGATGGGTTTGAACATCCTTGCTGAAGATGACTATATCATCAATGTAGACATAGCAAATCTTTCCTATGTACTCGCGCAATATATCGTCGAGTGCTCTTTGGAATATTGACGGAGAATTCTTAAGACCAAATGGAAGTCTTACGAATTCGTATTTGCCATTATTTACCGAGAAAGCGGTTTTTTCAATATCGCTTTCCTTTAACGGAATTTGATGGAATCCGCTTTTTAGGTCAATAACAGAAAACAATTTATTCTTTCCCAATTGGGCAAGTACTTCATTTGTCTCCGGAATCGGGTAACGGTCAGGAATTGTAACTGCATTCAATTTCCTATAGTCTATTACCATTCTATACTTTTTTTCACGAGAGGCGTCGAGTTTTTTCGGTACAATCCATATGGGAGCATTATAGGGTGACCGTGAAGGTCGGATTATACCATCGGTTAGGAGTTGTTTAATCTGTTTTTCTACTTCATCCTTTAATGCCATGGGGTATGGGTAGCTTTTTGAATAAATGGGGTTCTCATCATTTGTCCTTATTTCACCTTTAACAGTAGTCGTAAATGTCAGTTTCTCGTCCGGTTCTGTAAATAAGTTCGGGTATTTCGAAATTGTTTTTAAAAGTTTACTCGATTGTTCTTGGTTTAAGTGGGAAGTCCTTATATCTATCTTGTTAACAGATTGCGAAATATGTTGTTTTATGGGGATTTTAATTTTATTGTGTAATATAATGTAGTTTTCTGCAGTATATATTACTGCATTGAGTTCTGTGAGACTGTCGTTACCAATTATACCGTGGAATGATTTAAGGGTTGGAAGAATAAAAAATTTGAGACATATATCGTTAAGGCCAAAGAGGTGCAACATGGCATGATGTGTTATTTTTACATCGCCACCTATAGAGTTAGCAAAAAATGGATTTTTATTACAAATAGTTTTATTTACACAGTTCGGGTGAATATAGTTCTTATTAGAACCTGTATCGATTAAAAATTTTAGTGTGTTTCCGCTCTTCGTTCGGTACTCAAAATATGGAAGCGAAGAGCTGTTCAATCTAAAAAATGAATGTCATGAGCTTCATGGGAGATTTCGGTGTTATTGGAATTTACAATATCGGGTTCTTGATATTCATATTCCTGTAAGTCACCAATTGTTCCCAAGTATTCAGCCAGAGTTTGGTCGGAGTTTCCGTCTCCTAATCTAATGCGTTCGTCATCCTCTTGTGATTCTGGATGCGCAACTTGGGTTGTCGTATGGAAAGTTCTTTGCATTTTATTTGGGGTAGGTCCTTGGGTTGTCCAGTTGGGTCTCTTAGTTGCAGTTTGCCAATTTCCTTGGGGTCGATTAGTATAATTAAGTGCGCGCGACTGAATGGTGCTTGTGTCCATCGGTTCTGGTCGAGGTTGTGGTCTAGGCGGTGGTCGCATAAAGTTTCCTTGATTTTGGTTGGGTTGGTAATTGCGATTTGAATATTGGGTTTGGAATGGGGTGTTGTTAAATTGAGGGGGTCTGTTATTAAAATTATTAGTTGGTTGTGGAATATATGCAAGTTGTGGGAAAAAGGGGACGTTATTTGTTCGAAGGTGTAAATTGTTATTAGGTCTTCGCGGAGGAAGTGTTGGAGGATTTGGGTGATGGTACTGTGGTTTTCTTGATATTCCCTGGTGGTTTATGGCATAGTTGGACCTATAATTCTGGTTCTCTAATTTTAGACATAGGTAGAGGGCTTGTGGAAGGTCAACAGGTTCACGAATTCCGAGGAGCCTAGGCAAATCTCCTTTTAGACCACGTACGAAGGTGTCCAAAGCTTTGTCTCTATAATTTTTTGTAAGTAAAGTCATTGCTTCTTGGCCAACTTCCATGCAACTGATTTTATTTAGAATCAAGGACAAGTGTGAATACACTGCTTGATAAAAGCCTTGTACAGAATCATTGCCTTGTACTAAGGAAATCATCTGGTATTCCAGTGTTCCCAAATCACGCTTGTCTGCGTAGTGCAATGTAAGGCAACGCGATATACACTCCCAATTAAGAGGTGTATTGTAGGATTCTAAGGCGATATCCGCATTTCCTACAATTTTGTTTCTTATGACGTTTAAAACGCCGAAGTATTTTGGTGTACCTTTGATTGACTCGTAAAGCCGAATAATACGATCCACGCTCTTTTTCCATGAGCTGAACTCGCCGGGCTGACCAGAGAATTCTCTGAGACAGCGAACTACGTCCGGTATCTTATCGAGTTCCGATAAATTGGCCTGATGTTCAGGGTTTATCGTTTGGTCGATTCCTCTGGTAAGATCCGTATTCGGATTTAGCATGTTTTGGATCATGCTTCGTCCTTCCGAATTTATGACTTGGCTAACAATTGAAGTTATAATTGTTTGTTAAACGGATTGGATTGTTAGTGTTAGGGGAATTGGATGTGTCTGGAACATTAAGCACCGGAGGTCTAAGTATATTTTCATTTGCCATTGCTTATGTTTTATATTCACACACAAATAACGAAATGGAAAAATTATTACTCTCTATTACTTAGTATTACTTTAGTATTCTCTTTAGTATATTCTTTAATAATATTTATTCACTACTTTTTTTCCTATTTAAAGTTTTAAAATACCCAATTTTTTCTTTTCTGTATGTACTTTCAAATTATCGGATTCACTTAACTTTTAAATTGAATTTAGATTTGCTTAATTTTTGTGGTAATTTTTAAGAATAATGGTTTATATCAAAAATTTTAATAATATAGAATTAAATAAAAAAATATAGTAATAATCTTACAGTATAAAAATCAGGAACATTGCTGGTTTTCTTCGTACGAGAATGTCGTATTGTTGGATCTGGAGCGATGCGGCTAACGTTCTACGACGTTTCCTTTTCCTCCGTTTTAACGGCTACTAAGGGGCCCTTTTTTTGTTTCACCACTCTCTATGATCGTTTAAAAAACGCTGTTGCAAGTCCTGGGGTTCGGGACTCAGGAGGCACTGCTTTAGGGCCGTTTTTCCACGCTGAATAATTTTGGAATTGAGAATTTTGAGCTTCTTGAGGTCACTTCTCTATTCTTCTTAAAAACACAGCACTACTTAAGGGCTTTTTGTGTTGAAAGAAAAAAAATTTTTTTGAGCTGCTTGAGGTCACTTTTTTATTTTAATTTCACTTAAGAAAGAACACTTTTTCTTTAAATTATTTTTCGCGTACCTGAGCCCCACGTTGGGCGCCAATTAAACTATTTTAAATTATTAATAGTTTTTTAAAAAATATTCATCAGAGCAGAGCTCTGATGTTCTTTATTAAATGAGTACAAGATTAGAACTGAACTTAAAACTAGATACATTGGTTCTTTTATAATAGTAAATGGCATTGGCATCCCAAGTAAGTCATCATGGTCATCCTGACGAATTATTGATGATGTCAGCAGAAGTGAAGGCTAGCGTATCAGACAACTCGTAATGTAGATGAATTTATGATGTTTATGTTGTGTGTGGTCGTCGTCCGATGAATTGAAACATTGTACGTGATTTATGCGTTTATACTTTGTAAGTTCCGTTATTAGTGTCAGCACTCAGACGAAATACTTTTATGGAGCTGCGTCCAGCGGATGTTTACAGAGCGTTCTTGCGAATGTGCGGCTTCAACTTATTCGTCGTTAACTTATAAAAGTAACGCACATAATACTACATACAACAAATGCGCAGTCCTACTGGATAATATGACGCATTTTCTGATCTAAGAAGTAAACATGTTTATGTTTTGATTCAAATTCAATGACAACCAAAGTCCAATAATAAATCGTATACATGTTTGAACATGAATAAACCCTTATTATAAATTGCTATCTAAGAGATCGACATGTTTACGTCTTTCCAAACTCAAGGACACGATCAAGGTCCGCTAGATGTTCAATTACGCATGTTCTAACATGAACGCATTCTAAATCAACATGTTTACTTCCTTAATTCAAGGACACGATCAAAAGTCCAAAAGCTAATACAGAAGTTTGACAGCACACAAATAGTATATACGAGCAATTCAGTTCCGTCCAGAATTCGTGAAGCTCAGTTCGAGTTAAGTTAGTTCAGTTCAATTTAGAATTCATCAAGTTTAGTTCCATCCAGAATTCATCAAGTACAGTTCCATCTAGAATTCGTGAAGCACAATTCGAAGTTCAGTTAAATGTAGAATTCATCCAGCACAGTTCAAATTCAGTATAGTTCAGTATTTAAATTCAGTGTGGTCAAATCAAGAAGTTCAGTTCAAGTTCAACTCATACACAGTCCAGTCCGGATCAATAAAATATATTAATAGATTTGCATATATGTAGGAATTGTGGGAAGTTCACTTCCATCGTTCCTGGTATTTTATATTTTATCATAATAACTTTTTGCATTCACTTAGTAATCATAGTTTTTTTCTCTGCAACACAATATCTTATTTCTTCAAATAAGAAGTTTTTTATCATCATACGTTGCGCAGTCATCGTCGTTCTTGCATCGCTGCGTCGTACACATGTTGACCAAATTACTTAGCTTCGGATTTCCTCAACGTAGAGCTGTTGATGTAGGTCAGTTGAATCACCACAAGGGTGGGTTGGTGTTATCAAGAAACGATTACACCAGCGCATCTAATTCTCGCCGTAATTGGCGTAGGCAGTATTAGATTACTGCTGACGGGACTTCTCAAGCTGTGGACGTGGTACCGACTGCTGCATGTACTGCATGTGTGGGACATGCTGTGAAGCCGAAAACGACGATGACTACAGCAGAGACCAGTGTTGTAATTGTTTAAATTGTGCTATCTTATCTACATCTTGTCTTTAATTTCAATTATAATTACAATTTATTAAATTTGTTCCTTTAAAATAAAATTTTGTTTTTTCCTACATGGGACCGGGATTCACCGGATAAATTTGGAAATTTCGGTTTTTGTTTTTCTCAGGCGAATAGTAAAAATAGTAAACAGAGTAAAATAAAGCTAATGTAAAGACAGAGTGAACAGAGTAAAATAAAGTTAAGAAGGTAAACACAGTGAAAAAAGTAAGATAAAGCTAAGAAGTTGAAGCGAATTGAAAAAACAGTGAAACGAGTAAAATACAGCTAAGAAATGTGAAATAAAGCCAAGAAGGTAAAGCCAGTGAATAAAGTAAGATAAAGCTAGGAATTTGGAGCGAAGTTAAGAAGATAAAACGACAAGTGAGGATAAGATATAGGAAAGTAGAGAGTGAATCCGTGCGGAGAAGGTAAGTGGTTACTGGTTAAAGTGAATGGACGATCTGCAGAAATTGGCAGTCCGTCAGCTACAGGCGATCCTTAAGAGAAGACGCCTGTCCTATCGATACAATATAAAAACTGGCTTGGTGGATCGGGTTCGCAGCGCGTTAGGAGAAGAAAGGTAGGTAGTAAAGGTAGTGGACATATTAGACGCGATAAGAGAAGAAGAAAATGGACTTTCTGACCCGAGCAACGACCAGCCAGAGATAAACGACCAAGGTAAAGAAGTGCGACAGCAAGCCGAAGAAGCCGAAGTCGAAGATGCAACCAGTTTGGACACATCTCTCCCCAATGCCCGAACCAGAAAAAAAGAAGACATTGGTTCTAGAGGTGTGCGCAAAGTCCAGCGCATTTACTCGGACGGTAACCATGTGTCAATTAGCGTTGCGGAGAAACCCTACCAAGCATTCGTCGATAACGGAAGCGACGTCTATATTGTACATAAATCGTTCGTCGAGGAAATCGGGGGAGTCGAAGTGATCCAACCAGGAATGACCAGGAAAAGGATTTGGAAGTGCCCCCCGGAAAACGATGGGTTCCTGTTTCTTAGAAGTACGGAATGGTCCGGATAGGCATTGGGTTCGGTTCCAAGTGGTTCCGGACACTTGGATCTCAGATCGGAGATTGCTGGGAAGAGATTTTTTGCAGAATATGGAACTGTTGATAAGTCACGGAAGAATGAAGCACGTGAAGAATGTGGAACGAGCTAAGACCTATGACCTTGGAGGATAATGATGTTTTGAGCATCGGAGTGGACACTGATGGGAGCAGGCTGCGGGTTGGCAACGACAACTATGAAATGCCATATACGACATCGTTTCGACTTATTCCCCCAGAAGAGTTTCGAAGTCATGCATCGAAATGAACCTCGTACTACAAGATGAGAAAAGAAGTAGTGTTCAAGCAAGTTGGGGAATGGTTGAAGGAAGGCATTATCCAGCATAGTCTGTGAGACTTCGCCAGCCCCATTGTCCTGGTGAAGAAGAAGGGTGGGATTAATCGGTTATGTGTTGATTACCGGAGATTTAATGCTAAGATTATCAAGGACCGGTATCCCTTGCCAGTAATGGAAGAGATACTAGAGAAGCTATGCAAAGCAAAGGTGTTTACCACACTGGATCTTCGTAACCGTGAATACAGTTTTTCAAGATTTGATAAGGCAAGACTACTTACTGATGATGTGATTATCGCCGCGGAAAACGAGGAAGAGAACTTAGCAAAGCTTGACGTTGTGTTGAGAGTTGCAGAGGAGAGCGGTTTGGTGATTAAGTGGGAAAAGTGCGATTTCCTGAGCAGATCTAAAAAATTCCTTGGGACCGTGGGGAGGACGGCAGTATACAGCCTTTTATTGAAAAGATAAGCGCAGTGAGGGGTTTTCCGAGACCGACTAATGTAAAACAGGTGCAGAGTTTTCATTGCATTTGAATCCCTAAAGGATTTACTGTGCAAGGAGTCCGTCCATAAACTGTTTTATCCAGTGCTCGAAACAGAGTTGCATATGGATGCTAGTATAGATCCAGAAACACGAAGGTAATTTGCAACCTGTCATTTATATGAGTTTCAAAGCTACACCGGCCGATAAGAATTATACCAGCTATGAGCATGAAGTGTTAGTAATAGTAAAGTGCATCAAGAAGCTACGCGTATATTTTTTGGGAATGAAATTCAGGAATTTACACGGACTGTAAAGCATTCCACGACACGATGCATAAAAAGGACTTATACCCACGGGTGGCTAGGTGGTTAATCATGTTGCAAGAGTACTCTTGTGAGGTTTGGCACCGGTCGGGGTCATCCATGCGTCTTGTCGATGCACTTAGCAGATACCCAGCAGTGAGGATGGTATAATTTAGAGAGTTAAGAGGGCACAACGTAAGGACGAATTTTGCCAACTAATCGTGGTTATTCTCTCAGCAACGGGAACTTACAAAGACTACGAAATGAGAAATTACCTGCTTTACAAGTTTGCAGAAGGTGCTCATTTGCTCGTGGTGCCTAGGTCTATGCAAAAGGATATTCTGAGAGGCATTAACGGCAAAGACGACATTGGTGCAAAGAAGATGGAGGCAATCTGCAAGCAAGATTACGTGATCGCCAAAATCGGAAATTGTATTGACGCTGTAATATCCAACTGTGTTCCGTGCATACTGGCTGCCCAGGAAAGACGGAAAAGCCGAGGGGTTCTTGCATCTAATCGAGAAGAGCGACGTACCTCTACACACTTATCACGTGGATCATCTAGGCCAACTCCCTTCGACGAAAACATTTTAAAACTATCTTATTTGTAGTGGTTGACGCTTTCACCAAGTTTGTCTGGATAATAATAATATTCGGCGCGACAGACCATTTCGGTCCAAGGCCTAACTTCTCGCGACCATTTGTGCTGCGAATGTTAATTTTTTTGACACAAATGGAAGGGACCTACAATTTAAGGCCGGATCGAGAAGCTTTCCGTGACAAGGTATTACTCTCGGAACGTTTGTCACCCATTCGCGAGAGCTGGGACACAGTAAAAAATACTTCTGGTGTTGCTGGGATTCGAACCTGAACCTCCTGCTCAGCAGCCATGTGCACTTCCACTGAGCCACGGCGCTCACAGTTTGTCTGGATATATCCGGTAAAAACCACGAAGATCGAGGAGATGGTTAAGAAAATGCGACCGCAGTGCGAAGTCTTCGGAAGTCCAGCGGGCATAATATCAGACAGAGGTGAAGCATTCACCGGTAACGCTTTTAAAGTATTCTGCGAAAAGAACGGCATCCGTCACATTTTAACGACAACGGGAGTTCCATGCGGAAAAGGACAAGAGGAGAGGGTGTCAGTGGAGGACCCTAAGAAGTGGTATAAACACGTCGCCCATGTTCAATGCGTGATAAATTCGACATTGTCACGGAGTACCAAGCGAAGCCCTCTTCAGCTTATGTTTGGAATTATGATGAGAAGAGAAGACGATAGTCAGTTACGAGAGTTTTTGGAGGAGGCGATACTGGACGACTTTGAGAATAGCCGGGATACGATGAGAAAAACAGCTATGCAAGAGATACAGAAGGTGCAGTAGGAGAATAGGAAAACTTTTAATAGCAAGAGGAAAGCACCCAGATGCTACCAGTTGCATGATCTGGTGCCTATCAAGAAGACGCAGTTTGGAGCTGGCCTTTAACTATACATCAAGTTTATGGGGACGTACGAGGTAACCAAGGTCAGAGGAAATAATCGCTATGATGTCTGAAAGGTAGGAGATCATGATAGCCAAACATAACATCCACCTCCGCCGTCTTCATGAAACCTTGGGTGTCCGATCCCGGCGAAGACATATACGAAGAAGAAAGTGATAGAGACGAAAAGCTCGACTGAGGACAGCCGAAAAATTCAAGGATGGCCGGATGTAGGAATTGTGGGAAGTTCACTTCATTCGTTCCTGGTATTTAATATTTTCTCGTAACAACTTTTTGCATTCACTTAGTAATCATAGTATCGTTCTTTCTCTGCAACATAATATCTTATTTCTCTAAATGAGCAGTTTTTTATCGTCATATGTTGCACCGTCGTTCCTGAATCGCTGCATCGTACACATGTTGACCAAATTATTTAGCGTCGGATTTCTTCAACGTAGACCTTTTTTTTTATAATTTGCGCACGCAAAAAGGGGTGCTTGGCACAGCGTGGCGTTAAGGAAAAGGAGAAGAAGAGAGGAGATGTCTATGAGCTTGTGTCTTGAATGTCTGTGGATCATAGTGATGTGGAAAGACAGAGCTTGGCAGAGCATTCCACATACGTGTTGTACGGCTGAAGAACGAATCCCTGAATTTAACTGTACGTCCGAAGATGGGCTTAAGGGTAAACTGATGTGCATTTAGAGCGCCACGAGTATTGCGGTTGAATACAAGGAGAGGTGGCATGCAACTGGCTATTTCTCTTGAGCACCGCTGGTGGAAGAAGCGATAACACAGTGACAAGCAGGAGACGTTCCTGCAGTGTTCAAGCGAATCTATTGATTTCGCAATGTTTTCGTCACCGATAAGTTTTATCGCACGGTTTTGTATTCTATCTAGTTGGTGCAAGGTGGTTTTAGGCGCACCAGACCAGATATGACAATTGTACTCAAGTTTAGGGCGAATAAAGGCCTTGTAGATAGTAGCCAGGTCAGAGGGAGTGAAAAATTTCTTGCATCGGGTTAGAAAACCTAAACATTTCGCAGCATTTTTGGCGACGGTAAATATGTGGTCATTCCAACGAAGCTTGTCGTTGACGCACATACCGAGAATTGTGAGATTTTCAGTTTCCTCGATGCAGGTGCCATTCATGGATAATGGCATGGGATTTGGGATTCGCTTGGACGACAGGAGACAGCATTGGGTTTTGGAAGCGTTAAATTCTACTCGATTGTTTTCTCCCCATTTTATTATGCTAGGTCAGAGTTTAACGTGCTTAACATACGCAGTTGTTTGAGTTCCACATGAGATGTGGATGGACGTTCCTCAAACTTATATGAGAAGCTGAGAGTGCTGTCGTCAGCGAAGGAGTGATTTGGATTAGAAGTCACAGATAAAGCGATCATTAATAAAAATGAGAAAGAGTGTCGGGGACAGAACAGAGCCCTGGGGAACGCTAGCATTTATGTGGTGAATTTCAGATTTGAATCTGTCCAAAACAACTTGAATTGAGCGGTCCAAAAGATAGCTTCTAATCCAATGAAGCAGTTTATCATCGACACCAAAGGCACGCATTTTTGACAAAAGAGCTTGATGCCAAACTCTGTCAAATGCCTTAGAAATATCAAGTGCAACAGCTTTGCTTTCACCAAATTGATGCAAAGACCGGTTCCACTGTTCGGTGAGATATACCATCAAATCACCAGTGGAACGTTGCCCACGAAATCCGTACTGCTGGTCACTAAGGATTTCATTGGTTTCAAGATATTTCATGAGCTGAAAATTTATCAGCGTTTCCATGACCTTGGAAAGAATGGATGTAAGTGCTATGGGTCGGTACGAAGAAGGAGACGACGGCTCGCCTTTTTTGGGTATGGGCTGGACAAAGGCTGTTTTCCAACTTCTCGGGAAGAGTCCAGAAGAATAGGATAGATGGAAAAGCTTACGCAATGGTAATGCCAGCTTGGAAGAACACCTCTTCAGAACTAATGGGGAAATACCATCTGGCCCAGCGGATTTGTGAATGTTGAGATCGTTTAAAACTCTAGCAACTGCACGAGTACGAATGAAGATCTGTCCCATAGAGTGTTCAATACTCGGGGGTGCAGGCGGCATCAATGCACAATCTGGAAGCGTGGAGCTAGCTGCAAAATGTGCAGCAAACAGATTGGCTTTGTCTTTAGAGTTGACAACTGGAGTGTCATTATAAATGAGCCTTGGAATGGCCGACGAGGCTGTATTTTTGATTCTTTTCGCGAATGACCAAAAATGTTTACTACCTTTGGGACATTGTTAACGAAAAATTAGCTGATACAACACAATGGTCAGACGAGCCTAGAGGCGCCATATATGCTCACAAGCAACGGCTTAGGAAACGCCTTCAGAGAATCTTCAATAGGACACTTAACACAGTCAACGACGAATACCTGTCTGTACTTTCGCAACTGCGTTGTACAGTTAACATGTGTCGTCAAGCTGTGCGGAGGTTTCAGGAAGATGAACTGACCAAACGGCTCCAGGACATCAAACCAGGCCCTGATGCTTTTAGGAAGCTGAACTCTCTAGTTGGAAAGCGTATTTCCATTCCAGAGATTATCACCATTGAAGATCGAACAGTATCCAGCGCTGCTGAGAAAGCGGAAGCCTTTGCCTGCCATTTTGAAAGGAGCTTTACGGACCGACCACCAACGCATCTTCCAGATTTCTTGGAAGAGGTTGAAAGTCTTGTGGAAGACACCACTTCTCCAGGAAATACTATAGTGCAGTTCAGTGAAGAAAATCGCGCCAACGCACCCGTAGATGTCGATATGTTTACCGGAACAGCTGTTGTCAATGATTTGATTATGAGTGGAAACTCAAAAAAATCATCAGGCACAGATGGGATTTCTAACTTTTTGCTTAAAAAGTTACCGGGTATGGCAATTTTGATGTTAACCATCATTTTCAACAATTGCCTAAACAATGGCTACTTTCCGGACAACTGGAAGGTGGCCAAGGTAGTACCAGTACCCAAGAAAACCGACCGCTCCAGCGTAACTGGTTACCGTCCAATAGCTTTACTGTGTTGTATCAGTAAAGTATTGGAATCATTGATCCGTAAAAAGATCAATACGTTTTGTACGGAAAGAAATCTTATTCCTTCCTTTCAGTACGGTTTCCGAGAATAGAGATAGAGATAGAGATAGAGATAGAGATAGTGTCTGGATAAACGGGCTACTGTACAAGCTTATTAGTTTTGGTTTCCCCAATTATATTGTAAAAATAATTAAAAATTTTCTTTTTAACAGGGTCTTCTTTGTACAGGTGTACGACCGCTCATCGACAAGGAAAAGGATTAAAGCCGGAGTTCCTCAAGGTTCCAGACTTGGACCAATCCTGTATAGCATCTTCACGGCGGATCAACCCACAAATACAGCCGGAACAAGGACTATGCTCTTCGCGGATGACTCCATAACGTATGCAGTTTCCCGCTCTCCCGAGATAGCTGCCCGAAGAGTGGAGGAACACCTCAGAAATCTTTGGGACTACTACCTGAAGTGGGGACTAAAGATCAACGCCAATAAAACGGAACTCATCTGCTTCCGAGTACCAGCAACCGAAACAAGGATAAGAAAAATCGCAAGCCGGTGCAGAGCCTTAAAAATCACCCTTCCGGATAACACAATTATAAACACCAAGTCAGAGACTAAGTACCTGGGAATCAACTTTACTGTGAGGCTCAAGTTTAACTCTCACATCGACAAAACAATGAAAAAAGCGAACTACGCTCTTCATTTGGTGCACCCGCTACTTAAAAGACAAAACGGTCTGTCCAACAACACCAGGCTGCTTATCTACAAGCAACTCATCAGGCCAGTGATAACCTATGGCTACCCCATATGGTTCACCGTCTCACCAACAACGATGAAGAAGATCTCCCTATTTGAAAGGAAGGTACTAAGGATCTGTACAGGACTCTGGAGGGTGACAAACAGCTATAAGTTTGTGTCGACTACAAAACTATACGAAGCAGCAGGTCTGCTGCCAATAACTGACCACTTGTTCCGAATGGCGAGGAAATTCGTCGACGCATTGGAAACACATCCAAGTCCTGAGATGCAAGGACTGCGAATCGAGGAAATCGAGCTAAGTCACCGGTACATACACATAAGAGGATTCACTGATGCTAGATTCGATGACATCTTTAACAATCAAGACGTCTCCTTCTACGAGAAGGCGGGCAACCAATATTACAGAGGCTGAAGTTCGCCCTGTTTATACGCCGCTTAATATTTTTCATTCTTATTTTATTTTAAAATTATTGTTTAAAATTTAATTACATTAAAAATTAACATGTAGTAGATTAAGTAGTAAAAAATATTGTTTAAAAATAAACAATACCAAAAAAAAAAAGACAATGTAAATACGTCGGGCCCCTTTTGTTGAGCCGACACATATTAATATTATTTATAAGTTTAGTTTTAAATCAAAATTGTATATTACTTTAATGTTTAATAAAAATATCTTAATCTAAAAAAACGAGCCTAGAGGCGATAATACATTGACGGAGTAATTATCAGGACGAGAGGTAAGGAACAAGTCAAGGGTGTTTGCGGAATGATTTGCAATGTCAGCTATTCGTGTAGGCTCATTTACAAGCTGAGTAAGGTGATTTAAGTCAGCGAACAACTCAACATCCATTCCTACGGGTGTTGTCTGACCAGAATGGCGAAGCCACCCAGAATTGTGTACGTTGAAATCGCCCGCAGTAACGATTTCAGTGTTTTCATCATTTCTGACAATTCTTGCAATTGAGTCAGACAGTGCATCAATCTCGTGAAGAGTTGAAGCTCTGTCTAAGTTGGGGCTTCTATAAAGAAAGCAGTAGTGGATGTTGCGCCCCTGTACCATTACTCTCAGCAATATGAAATTAAATTCCGCATTGGAACATTGGCTTAATTGAGGCAAAAGTTTGAACGCAACATCACTACGGACATAAATTGCGAGCCCGCGTATTGGGAAAAATAATGGCACTAAGCAATACCCAGGCAGATTTAAATCTGAAGTATCAAAATTCATAAAAACCTGAGTTTCGCTCAGTGCCAGAATTGCTGGACTGTGGAAATTAACATAAGCAAAAACAGCGAAAAAATTCATTCTCAGCCAACGTATGTTGCTGAGATCCACTCGGAAACTACACATCACTACACAAAACAGATACACAAAACACAACTTACCGCTTCTTTTAACCGAATTGAGAAGAGTATGTCTTAAATTGGATTATTAACACAAATTGTCGCCAGTGTTATGCCTTCACGACAAAAAGTGTTAAATCACCAAAAGAAACAAACACTCACAATCCGTTATTCTTGAAGCTAAAGAACAAGATCATAAACAAACTGCCGCATGAAAAACATACGACAGTTGCGTTTCACTAAATTCTTTAGCTGCGCTGTTGATGATGATGGGGCACACGGAAACACACACTGCACTTTGCGCTTGATTGAAGGCCGAACGCGTGAACCGTTTGATTGCACCTTTGAATTGCTTTTTTTTGTGTACAAACCAAAACCTTCTCTATAGAAAGCCCAACTCTATAGAGAAACCCATCCAAAACGCATCTGTGTTTGTGGGATGTGAATACAGTGTACAAAAAATAAGTAGTCGCTGCGAGCGAGAAACTTAAGATGTGGTAGTGGAAACAGAAAAATTTTATATGGATTTTGCTCTTTAGTTGATTACTAATACAAATACGTTTTGGATGAATCTAAGCATGTATCTGTGTACGATCGGAACAGTTGGGCTTTCTATAGAGAAGGTTTTGGTACAAACACACAACACTAAAACTTTTTTGTTGTTTTATCACGCGAGTGCTGGAGTGTAGCACGACCGTGCCCAGCGGCGATTGAGAGACAACTCCTACAAGCTTACGATGTAGGTCAGTTGAATCACCACAAGGGTGATTGACAGCATGAGGCTCGTATATAAGCGAGTCAACGTGGGTTGGTGTTATCAAAAAACGATGACACCAGTCGCCGTAATTGGCGTAGAGAGTATTGGATTACTTCTGACGGGACTTCTCTAGCTGTGGACGTGGTACCGACTGCTGCAAGCACTGCATGTGTGGGACATGCTGTAAACCCGAAAACGACGGTGACTGCAGCAGAGACCAGTGAGTTGGTTTTCGTGGCTTAAATCGTTCAGTTCGTCATCGCATGTAATATTTTTTAAATCTTTATTGTAATTCCTTAAATTGTGATATCTTATCTACATCTTGTCTTTAATTAATGATATTATTAAAATTTATTAAATTTGTTCCTTTAAAATAAAAAATGTGTTCCTACATATATGTATATTTGAAAATACGACACCGAGGAAGAAGTACATTTATTCTATCCGAAATTGAAGAATCAATAAAAGAACTGTCAAATGGAAAGTGTTGTTGAAATGATAAAATAAAAGCTGAAATGCTTAAAATAGGAAATGAAAAATTAGTCCTTAATCTCAAAAACATATTTAACTGGTTCTTAAGAATAGAGCAAATTCCAATACAGTGGAAAGAATCTGCTAAGATAGTAAAGCGAGATCGTCATATGGATAGTTGTAATTCAGTTTAAATACTGAATTATCTTAAAAGCCTAATATTAACCAGTTAATTCACAAAATTCGTATAAATATTTATTTGGGGATTTTTTTTTCTGTGAAAAAACTGTTAAAAACTTTTTTTTTAAATTTTGTATAAAAATCGAATCTCTAAAAGGAGATACATATGTGCAAAGTTTGAACCGGGTTAAATTGCCAACCTTTCACTTCAAATTTTTTACAAAAACTGTTGTCACCGGAGATACACATTGTATGGGAGCCCCCAACCTTGGGGCCCGATGACTTTCAACTTTCAATAGTAAATGTTGTCATCGGAGATACACATGTGTTTAAAATTTGAAGAAAATCGGGTTAATTTTAAAAAAAAACTTATATGGGAACCCCTCGAGCCTTAGGACCCAATCAGTCCAAAAAATGTACAAAAAGTTTTGTCCATCAGAGATATAGTTACATGTGTTTAAAATCTGAAGAAAATCGGGAAAATTTTAAATGGACCCCCCTCGACCCTAGGGCCGATCACTCCAAACATTATACAAAAAGTTTTGTCCATCGGAGATAGAAATATGTTTAAAATTTGAAGAAAATTGGGCTAATTAAAAAAAAAGGAATATGGGCTACTCTCAGGGCCTCAGGGCCCGTTCACTCAAAAAATTTTACAAAAAGTTTTGTCCATCGAAGATACACATATGTTTTAAATTAAAAAAAATATCCAAGAAGTTTTGTCCATATACACATGTGTAAAAAATTTAAGAAAATCGGGTTAATTTTTATTTTAAATTTGTATGAGGCCCCGCGGACCCGGTGCCCGGCGTCTGTAATTTTTTACAAAAAGTGTGGTCCATCAAAGATACACATGTGTATTATAATAATAATATTCGGCGCGACAGACCGTTGTGGCACACGGCCTAGCTTCTCGCGACCAAGCTTTCCGTGTCAAGTTTTGACTCTAGGAACGTTTGTCAGACATTCGCGAGAGGTGGGACACCGTGAAAAATAGTTTTGGTGTTACTGGGATTCGAACCACGAACCTCCTGCTCAGTAGCCATGCGCTTTTCCACTGAGCCACGGCGCCCACTACACATGTGTATTAAATTTAAAGAAAATCGGCTTAATTTTTTTAAAAAATTTGTATGGTGCCCCACGACCTAAAAGTTTACAAAAATTGTTGTCCATCGGAGATACACAGCTGTGTAAAATTTGAAAAAAGTCGGGTTATTTTTTTAATTTTTAATTTTTATTTTAAATTTGTATGAGGCCCCGCGGACCCGGTGCCCGGCGTCTGTAATTTTTTACAAAAAGTGTGGTCCATCAAAGATACACATGTGTATTATAATAATAATATTCGGCGCGACAGACCGTTGTGGCACACGGCCTAGCTTCTCGCGACCAAGTTTTCCGTGTCAAGTTTTGACTCTAGGAACGTTTGTCAGACATTCGCGAGAGGTGGGACACCGTGAAAATAGTTTTGGTGTTACTGGGATTCGAACCACGAACCTCCTGCTCAGTAGCCATGCTCTTTTCCACTGAGCCACGACGCCCACTACACATGTGTATTAAATTTAAAGAAAATCGGCTTAATTTTTTTAAAAAATTTGTATGGTGCCCCACGACCTAAAAGTTTACAAAAATTGTTGTCCATCGGAGATACACAGGTGTGTAAAATTTGAAAAAAGTCGGGTTATTTTTTTACAAAATTTGTATGAGCCCCACGGCCCCGCGGCTTGGGGTCTCCAAAATTATTACAAAAAGTGTTGTCCATCGGAGATATACACGTATATAAAATTTGAAGATTATCTGGTTAATTTACAAAAAAAATTGCTTGGTGTTGTTCATCGTTTATACACATGTGTAAAAAAATTAAAGAAAATCGAGCTTGAGGACTGAGGGGCCTAAAATTTCAATAGAAAGTGTTACCATCGGAAATATTTATGTGTGCAAAGTTTCAATTAAATCGGGCTTTGGGAAGTAGGTTGAAAATTGGTCACAAGTTCAACCCACCAGACAGCCAGTCACGTATTTTTCTCCGTTTTCTCAAGGGTAGTAACGCCTATGAATGAAAAACGCCATTGCAAGCCGAGCGCTAACTAAACTTTAACTAACTTTAAAAACAAGTCCCATCAAATTTTGACTGGTAGAAGCCGAGATAGACGACACGGCGAACAAACGTACATACATACACACGCTCGATGAAAAAATTTTCATGTCCTCTGAATATAAGCTTCGCCCCGCAATTATCATTTTGCTTAAAAAAGGAGACATACCCAAAATCAACAATTACCGACCCATAAGCATTCGTAGATTTTAATAAGGCATTCGATACAGTAGAGCATGTTGTAATCTGGATAACACTCAAAAATCAGGAAAAATCAGATGCCACCTCTACTTGAATTCAACATCAATATTCTAAAATCTAAATTATTTACACAAATGCAACTGCTAGACTGCTAGAGTATCTTTGGAAAGCAAAGGTAGAATCTTTAAATTAGGGCGAGGAGTTACAGAAGGTGAAATGCTTTCTCCTGCATTTTTCTCTGCAGTTTTAGAAGACATTTTTAGATCAATGATATGGAAATCATTATGAGATTTGCAGATGGTATTGTGCTCGTTACAACGGCATAGATGAAGAAAAAGGTACACAATTTAGAAGGGACATGCATCGCGGCGGGCCTTACAAAGAAAACGTACAAGACGAAACTAATGAGTCTAGTCCTGAATAAAGATATTAACGTCAATAATAAGTCTATAGAATATGTGAATTATTACAATTATCTAGGCCAACTGATTTCGCTGGAAAATATAGAAGAAAAAGAAATAGAACCAAGAGTCTCAAACATCTGAAAAGAGTTTTGGAAAAATAAAAAAACCTGACCCCGGGACCCGATAACTTCCAAACTTTTACAAAAAGTGTTGTCCGTCGGAAATACACATGCGTATAAAATTTTAAGAAAATCGGGCAAATTTTGTAAAATATTTGTATGGGAGCCCCCGATCCCGAGGGGCCTTAAATTTTAATAGAATGTGTTATCATCGGAAATACACATGTGTGCAAAGTCTGTGATCTGTGATCACAAGATTGGGTCAGCCAGCCAGCCACGGGCATGCGAAGTTAATATAGAGAATTTAAAAATATCTTTGATTCGAAACATAGCGCTCAAACTCAAGAAAATATTTCTTTGACTCAACAATACTGCCCGTTATGATATATGGCTCACAAACTTGGACCATCTCAGCTAATTTGGCACACAAAGGGCAATGGAAAGAACTATTCTAAATATATCCATGCGACAGCGAGTTCGAAACGAACCAATTCGAAATATGAAAATTTTTCTGATGCAGTCACAAAGACAAAACAGAAAAAAATGGAACTGGGCTGGTCATTTAGCTAGAATGAAAGACAATCGATGGGCTCTAAAGGCAACACAATGGATATCTAGAGTCGCAACAAAAATAACAGGAAGACAACTTACACGTTGGAGAGAAGACATCGCAAAAATTAGCTACACATGGGAAAGAATAGCAACGTGAAAAATGTGGAGAACCAGACCTATATTCCCCTCCTTTTATTCTATCACTCTCTCTCTTTCTTTTATTTGCCTCTCACCAATTAAGTCTCGACCTTCAGTCTTGATTTATATTTCATAGAGTTAAGTTCTAATAAAATATCATTTAGTTAGTTCCCAGAAAATAACATCCAATTATAATAAATTTAAAATTACTAATTAAAGTAAATTTTCGAATATATAACGAATGAAATTGGAACTTAGAGTTAGGAATTAAAGATGTAAATTAGATATAAAAAAAAATCTCTGAAAAAAATTCTAAATTTGTAAGGATTTATATAGCTTATAATAATAAAAATAATAAAAATATTATTAATAATAATATTTGAAAAAGGTACAACAACAGATCAACTCTACTGCCTCTCACAAAAATATTGGGCTACGAAAGCAACATGAAAATCCTATGTCATCTATTTTTTGCGATATATGTACACATACGTATAGCAAATAATCGTATCAAAATTCAAAACTGAAGTATGTTTTTTTATACACTATTCATAATTTCAGAATTCATAAAATGGCAATCAGCGTATTGGAACCATATAACAGAGTTACAAATATCAGAAGATAGAATATTTTCTCAAATATTGCCAAACCTTTAAAACTATCTTCTATGATATTTAAAGGGTTAGACAAATACATTGGAATTTCAATGACGTATTGGTAATTCCATTGAGTAATCGAAGTGATAATTTAACTGTCAATATTCAAATCTGTTTTTTTTTCATTCTCTGAGATAATTGTATTTCTCTGAGTCGTTTTTTTACACTCCGGTAATTGTATAGGGTTTCCCAACAAGACCGCCGCATTTAAATTTGCCGCCATTTTGTTAATACGAGTTGTACGGTGACCAATCTACTACCAAAAGTATTGAATAACATGGGAACGTTTGTTTCGATTTCCGTAACAAATCTACAAACAATTGTATAGGAATATACGATAAAATATGTTTCAATTTGCGTTGTTTTTTTTTGCGTACACAATTTTCCGAACCATTATAGCACGCAAATCGGGACGCCAGTGTATATGAACGATTCTTAAGGAGTAAACTCCGAAAACACACCTTTTGTTTGCATTATTAATGTTACCAAACGATTTAATGAGTTCAACAAAAAAAAAACAAATTTCATGAGGTACAGCTCAGATCAGATCTGTCAGATCAAAAAGTTATCTGCTGTGTTTTTTTAGTACCAGAAAGAAGTTTAAATTTTCACCTGAATGCTCCATAGTAGAGCACATGTTTCATGCTTAAAGATACAAATAACTACAGCTGTCAAGAAATGCTCTTTATATTTTTCAGAGTAAAAATATAATTGCGAGCCAAAAGGGCGAAGCGTATATTCAGAGTACATGAACGTTTTTTCAATGAACGTGTGTACATTTGTACGTTTGTTTGTCGTGTCAAATATCTCGGCGTCTACCAGTAGAAATTTGACTTGTTTTTAAAGAATTGGTTAGCGCTCGGCTTGCGATGGCGTAATTTTTTCATTCATAGGGGTTACTACCCCTGAGAAAAATGGAAAAAGCCTTGAAGCCTAAACGTTTTCAAAGTAAAATATGGTTTTTCCAGTCTACATATTTAAGAAATCGCTTATGACTGATGATCTATCGCTTCTGAATGAAAGACCTACATTAACCATTGCATAACTTTTAGGCTTCTAAGATAAATTAGTCTTTAGACTGAATTACAAGTAAATATACATACACGGGTGTATGCAGTCACTCGCACAGTAGAATACATTAGCTCGTGTGTCTATAGTAGTGGAAAGTTTTTGGTAGGAACTCGTATATCTCGGCTTCTACCAGTCAGAATTAAATGGGACTTGTTTTAAAACAATTGCGACACGTGTGGCGCATGTGACCCTTGCACAGCGTGGTCGTTAGAAAATTAGGGAGAGGAAAAGCTGCAATACCTATGCACATGTGTCTTAATTGACTGCAGATAATTTATTCACCATAACCACCATAATTTTATTTTATGAGAACGAAAATGCTCTCTTACATTTTTTATATGGACTATTGAAAATGCCGACGCTTGGATCTACATAATGATTCTGAAGTCGAAGAAATAGTAAAAATTTCTATTGGAAAATGGGTTTTACTTTCTTTTACTAGTAGTAAAAGTAAGTATAGTAATCATGAAAATTTCGAACTCGGGATTTTTGCAGATTTACCCATTACCGTATCTCCTGAGTCAGAAAAAGCAAAAAAAAAATCTCTGTCTGGCTGTGTGTCTGTGGCTCTGTGTCCACTCTACAGCCCAGACGGCTGAATTGATTGAGACGAAAATTCATATTTAAGCTTTTTACATAAATTGGGAGGGCCCAGTTGATTTTGGCGGAAATCGGCCAAACGGAAGTGGTAGTCGTAGTAGTAAACTACTATGAGAAAATGCAAAAAAAAATTAAAAAAAAAAATATATATATTATACATTTACTAAAGATTCCCGGCTCGGTAAAAGAAAGTCGTATGGTGGCCACATCATCATTTTTTATTTAAAGATTAATATTTTACAATTTTACAATTCTTTGGCTATTGCCGCAATTATAGCATTTTGCATTTTGCAGGAATGTCTAAAGGCTTGCTTCAATCAGCGGTACTGTGTTCTCCTGTAAATTTCTCAGATCTAGTAGGCTTCCGCGGTTGTTGTTTGTGTGCCCCAAATTTTTTACAAATAGGAAAATCCAACCCCCCTCAACAGAGTTATGCAAAAAACTGACTTTCTCATGAAAGCTCAGCAGGGGTCGTGTTTAAAAGGCAGTGGGCCGAAAAATTGGTATCAAATGAAAGGTGAAAACTAGTTTTACATAGGGCGTGGTACAATTTTAACGGAAGGTGGATCAATTTGGTTTATATTCAGAAATTCCTTTAAAACGGCGTTTTTGAAAATTATGGACACTGTAAAATACAGTGCGCTCAATTAATTTATATTTAGATAGGAGTTTTTCCTTTTAAAAAGCTTTTTGGAAAATTGCATCATGGTATATAATATGTATCCAAACCAAAAAAAAATACATTTTTAATTCATAGCCTTTGAAGCTTAATGAAAAAAAACCTTTTTTAAAAATTTTACCTGGTGCAGGTTTTCTCAACTATCATAAAAGCTATGGGATTTCCTCAAACTTGTCGATTTTTAAATTCTCTATATTTACTTTACTTGCCCGTGGCACGGATGTCGGTTGGTCGGCTTGAGTATGAGATATGGTATATGAGAAAAACTCAATCATATCATAAGTTATATCACTCAATTATTATATGAAGTACCACATGAACCAACTACAACTTGATCAAACTTCTGTTTTAGCTTGCCCACGCTCAAAAAAAAAGTACGGCTGTGTAGCAGTCATTTAATTTGATACCCATATTTAGACCCGCCCACTTTTAAACACGCCTCCTGCTGAACTTTCAAGGGAAAGTAAGTTTTTGGCTCTAGGGGTTTTGGATTGAACCCAATTTTTTATAAATTGAAAGGTACTTTTATTACCTTTTATATTAAACCAATTAACCTTCTAAGATCCATCAAACCACTTAGAAAAATGCCTTTTTCAAAAACCAACTCAAAACTTTCGAAACCTCTCTCTCCTAAAGGGGGCGTCTCCCCCAAACCCGCCCCATATTTGGTATTTGGTTTGTTGGGAGGTGGGCGGGGGAAGGTATTGGGTTAAAAGGTCAAAATACCGTAAAAATCTATAATACATATTTTCCGTAATGTAATTAGTACTACACATTGGTACGAAATTTCAATTCGATTGGATAACGAAAAGTATGACTTTTTTTTTTTTAAGACTCATTGCCAAGGGATAAGTCCCTGAATGACTTTTGTCACGGCAATAAGTTGGGCTATGCCCTCTATTAAAATTAAAAATTCGAAGGAATGTGATTTACAATATAATACATTCCTCACGTTTGTAGCCGGTTTCAATTTATTTTCTAAGAATTATCTCTGATTCATTGAAAAAAGCAATACGAAAAAACGAACACGAAACTAAAACGACGCGAGTCCAAATACTTTTATCAATGAATCATGGTCAGGGAAAACTACAAAAAACCTTGACCAAGAAAATATTACAAAATAAACATCAAATATTATAAATAATACAAAAAATACAATCAATAATAATTTTTTTTATATAAAATAATCGTATCCTCTAATGAACACTACGGTCGTCCTTCAGGAAGTTGTTGACAGCTATTTTGAAGGCCTGTAAATTATAAGATTCGGGAAATACGGAGTCGACCAATTGATTCCACATCGAAGTCACTCTCTGATAAAAGGACGATTTGAAGTGTTGGGTTCTACTTGAGAACGGTTTTAAGGCAAATCTATGTTGATTAGACCTCAAACGAGTGTTAACGTTGCTGACAAAAGGACTTGGGAATAGAGAACGGGTTTCTGAAGAACATCTACCGTTGTAAAATTTGTAGAAAACAGATAAAGCTCCAACATTACGTCTATGCTCCAAAGAATCAAGGGATGAAGTAATGGTTACATCGTTTATCAAACGGATAACTCTATTTTGAATTCTATCAAGATGAACCAAATGTGATCTTGGAGCCCCACCCCACACAAATGAATAAAATTCTAAAATTGGTGTAACATAAGATTTATATAATCTTAATACTTCAGAGGGGCTGAAGTAAAAATTACAACGTCTTATAAAGCCCAAGCATTGGCTCGTTTTTTTTTTGAGATTTCATAAATATGTTCCTTCCAGGAAAGTTCACTAGAAATTTTCAAACCTAACATCTTAAGTGAAACTGATCTCTCAATAGTGGCACCATTAATTACTGGTGCTACGTAATGTAATGTTGTCCATCATCAGCAAATGAGTGGATATCACATGTTGTAGAAGACAACAAGTCATTGATATATATTAAGAATAATGTTGGCCCTTGAGGAACGCCAGCATTGATCTCATGCGAATATGAGGAAAAACCATTCAATACCACTTTTATTTTGCGGTTCCATAAATAATCCTCAATCCATGTACTGAGAGAGGGGTGTAAGTTGAGCGCACGAATCTTATTAATAAGACAAATATGCCAAACTCTATCAAAAGCCTTAGAAATATCCAAGGACACAACGCTTGATTCGCCTAGATTTTCAATGCTTCGCTCCCAACAATGAGTCATGCACGTCATTAGTTCACCTGAAGATTGATTTTTTCGAAATCCATACTAAACATCGGATAAAAGAGCATTCGAATCCAGATAGCTCATTAGTTTGAAATTAATGATAGATTCCATTACTTTTGATAAAACTGACAACAGAGCAATAGGGCGGTAGTTAGTAGGTGCAGATTGAATATCAGTTTTATAAAGAATACCATTATGGAATAAAGTAAGAACAGAAGAAGTCTTTTCTGCAAAGTTTCTTTTAACCATTGCTGCAAATGACCAAAAGCTTTCAATGTTTGAATCAGAATCTAAAATTTTCCGCATGCTATCTCGAATCTTTTAGTCATTTATTATTTTGGACCTGTTAATTATAGCGTTAGCTCTATTTCTGGCTATTATAAACTTAACAAGGTTTTCTACGGATGGGCAATTTACGTAGTCCAAATGGGCTGATTTTTTACTCGCGACTGCTGACCTGCAGTTATCATTAAACCACTTATTCTTACGAATATTGCTTTTCTTAAAGGAGGAAGGAATGAAAATTTTCATTCCTAGCAGAATGGTTGACGTGATCAGTTGCTTCATCAGCATTATTGTTGGAAAAGCAGGTTGACCAATCAAATGAGCTAAAAAATTGATTCAGGAGCTCCCAGTTAGCATTTTTGAAGTGCCAGAGTAGCCTTTTACTTGTTGACTCTACAAGGGTTGGGGTTATTGAAAATTTGGCTAATACCAGAGCGTGGTCGGAAAGACCTAATGGAGCAGATAAAACAATTGAATATTTATCTGGCATAGAAGTTAGAAATAAATCTAATAGGTGAGGTGATTGACCAGTTGTATCGGGATATCTAGTTGGCTTATCGACCAGTTGTGTTAGAAGATTGGTATCTGAAAATAGTTCTGCGGATTCACCTTATCGATCTCTACCATTCGAATATGTCAACCAAGAATCATTATGGACATTAAAATCTCCCAAGACTACTAATTCTGAAGTTGGTGAGGGTTCGTAAATCTTGTCAATTGTTTCCGATAAATTATCAAATTCAATAATAGTGTCATCAGGTGACAAATTAGGAGTACGATAAAGGGAACAAATAAACATTGAATGGTTTGCAATTATAATTACAATCCATATCGTATTGAACAAGGGATTACATTTCGGAACATTAAAATTAGGAACACTAAATCATATATCATCTTTAATAAAGAGAACAACCCCTCGATGCGGAACCAAACAGTCGACACGAGAATACCCCAGACATTGTAAATCATTAGGGGTACCAATAAAAGAAACCTGCGTTTCACATAAACTAAGAACCGCAGGTTTATTCGCGTGAAGATGCGCTACGATGGAGTTAAAATTACCCTTAAAGCCGCGAATATTAGTGAAATGAATTTCAAAATAAGAGTTCATTTCACAATGTAAAAATAACGAAATACTCGAAAAAAATATGTTAAATAAATTAAAATAAAAACAATTAAAAATTACAACAATATGAAGATTTTTTTAAAAGACAACAGCCCAACAGAAAATCGCAACGAAATCGCTTGTAGTACCAGGCCTTACAAACGAAGGAGTCACGAAATTTCAGTGAGCCGATAGGCTTTCCAAAAAATTCAACTTAAATAAACACTTGTATAAAAGAAAGTGGATAGCTTTCTTTATCAAGCAGAGCAAGGATCGGTCTTGTCCAAGATGAAGAATTAACACGTTTCGTAGTTATCAAGTTCAGCAAACATGCATGTATCCAAAAAGTATTCTTAAAAAATTCTTTGAGATGTTAAGCAAAGAAAAACACCAAAATTTTAATCTTTACAACACAACAACAAGACTGAAGGAATTAAAACACAACTTGCATAAAAAGGAAAAATAGAGTTTAAATTAATAAGAAAAAACAAATTTTTTAATTATTTCAAATAAATTCTATTATTAGTTTTTTAAATTATTTTTTTGCTTGCGATATCTCAAGGCTTGTAAAATTTGAAACAGCAAAACTTGTTTCTACATTCCAAGTTCATCTTCAGAACAGTTTATTTGCACCATAACGTTGCATTGTTACCAGGGCTGCAAATTTCAACTTCAGTTGTCTCCCAATCGCTGTTGTACACGGTTGTGCTGCACAGCACACGCTAACGTCAATCAAAAAAATATAAAAATAAAAATAACGGTTCGCGCAGTCGTTCGATCGTCCGAAGTGTTGTTACGTTTCAGCTTTTGCCTCAATTCAGCCAAAGTTCCAATCCGAAATTTAATTTTATTTGGCTCAAAGTAAAGGTACATGAGCGCAACATCCACCACTGTTTCCTTTACAGGAGCCCCAACTCAGACAATGGTTCAACTCAGAGCGAGTTTGATGCACTATCTGAGTTAATCTTAACAATTGTCACAAAACATCGTAAAAATGAAATCGTTATTGCGGGCGATTTCAATATACACAATACAGGGTGGCTTCGCCATTCTGGCCAGAATCGCCAGTTATTCGCTGAGTTTCATTACCTTAATCGGCTTGTAAATGAGCCTACACGAATACCTGACATTGCAAATCATTCCGCTAATACAAGGGCTTGTTAATTTTCTCTCGTCCTGATAAATACTCCGTCAATGTATTATCGCCTCTAGGCGATAGGCCGTTAGACCATTGTGTAGTATCAGCTAAATGCTCGTTAATAACCACGTAGCTAGAGAAAAAACTCCCAAAAAATAGTATGGCAATACGAGCAAGCCAATTGGGACGGCCTTAACAACTTCTTTGGGAGAATGAACTGGTCGCTATTGTTTCACGATAGCAGCGTGAATGCCGCCGCTGATGCAGGCACAAACATCATCCTTATTGGTATGAGAGACCCTTCCCTTCCAGGAATAAGTCTGTTAAACCAAAGGAAGATAGATGGTATGACTCGAGCTGTAAAAAGGCTTCTAGGATTAGAGAGGTATGCTTTCGGTTTTACAAATCAAACCCTACTGAAGAAAACCGAACAAATTTTAAATGATTGCAGTGCATATCTTTGGCGAGTAAATTCGCCTACGACCAAAAATTGAGGCAAAAAATACTGTTCCAAAGGTTGTAAAATTTTTTGGTATTTTGTGAAAAGAATCAAAAATACAGCCTCGCCGTCGATTCGAACGCTCATTTATAATAAAATTCCAATTGTCAGCTCTATAAACAAGGCCTGTTTGCTGCGCATTTCGCAGCTAGCTCCACGCTTCCAGATAGTACATTGCTGCCTCATGCACCTCAGAGTATTGAACACTCTATGGGACAGATCTTTATTCGTACTCTTGCAGTTGCTAGAGTTTTAAACGATCTCAACATTCACAAATCCGCTGGGCCAGATGGTATTTCCCCATTAGTTCTGAAGAGGTGTTTTTCCAAGCTGGCATTACCATTGTGTAAGCTTTTCCATCTATCCTATTCTTCTGGAGTCTTCCCGAGAAGCTGGAAAACTGCCTTTGTCCATCCCATACCAAAAAAAAGGCGAGCCGTCGTCTCCTTCTAAGTACCGACCCATAGCCATAACATCCATTCTTTCCAAGGTCATGGAAACGCTGATCATTTTTCAGCTTGAGAGATATCTTGAAACCACCGAAATCCTTAGTGACCGGCAGTATTTATTTCGTGGGCATCGTTCTACTATTGATTTAATGGTATATCTCACCCAACAGTGGAACCGGTCTTTGCATTAATTTGGAGAAAGCAAGCTTTAGCACTCGATATTTCTAAGGCATTTGGGAGAGTTTAGGGAGTTGAAATTTGACATCAAGTTTTTTTTGTCCAAAATGCGTGGTTATGGAGTCGATGATAAACTGCTTCACTGGATATGAAGCTATCTTTTGGACCGCTCAATTTAAGTTGTATTGGACGGTTTTAAGTCCAAATGCTGTCGTTCCACAGGGTTCTGTTTTATCCCCGAAACTCTTTCTCATTTTTATTAATGATCTCTTATCTGTGACTTTTAATCCAATTCACTCTTTTGCTGACGACAGCACTTTCAGCTTCTCATATAAGTTTGAGGAACGTCCCTCTACTTCTCATGTGGAAATCAAACAACTACGTATGTTAAGCACGTTAAATTCTGACCTACACAGTATAATACAATGGGATGAAAACAATCGAGTAGAATTTAAAGCTTCCAAAACCCAATGCTGTCTCCTATGCGAATCCTAATTCCAATGCCATTATCCATGAATGGCACTTGCATCGGAGAAACTGAAAATCTCGCAATGCTCGGTATGTGCATTAACAAGCTTTGTTGGAATGACCACATATTTACCATCGCCAAAAATGCTGCGAAATGTTTATGTTTTCTAGCCCGTTGCAAGATATATTTCACTCCATCTCCATACAAAACTGCGGGATAAAACTTACCGGTGACGCAAATATAGCGAAATCATTAGATTCGCTTGAACACCGCAGGACGTTTCCTGCTTGTCACTGTTTTATCGCTTCTTCTACCAGCCGTGCTCAAGAGAAATAGCCAGCTGCATGCCACCTCTCCTTGAATTCAACCGCAATACTCGTGGGGCTGTAAATGATCATCAGTTTACCCTCAAGCCCATCTTCGGTCGTACAGTTAAATTCAGGGATTCGTACTTCAGCCGTACAACACGTATGTGGAATGCTCTGCCAAGCTCTGTCTTCCCACATCACTATGATCCACAGACATGCAAAATACAACACACATCTCCTCTATTGTCCTCCTTTTCCTTAACGCCCACGCTGTGCCAAGCATATAGCCGAGCATTATAAGGGTGCGAACCGTTTTAAGCGTGCGCTAATTATAAAAAAAAACAATTGGACAACGGATTTGTGATAAACGGACAAAGCAAGTTAAATAAAAGCTTTTAAGATTATTTCCAAACTTGTTTAGGCAATAAAACATAATACAGTATTTATAATCTGAAAATAATACTCGTAAGTCTATTAGATCATAGAAATGATTTGCTTTATTGTGAGACTTACGAGTATAAATAACGGATTAAACAAATAACAGTAGATTCCACAGTTTTTTGCGATTTTTGAAATTTGATTCAGCATGGCCACCAATTCTTTTGAAAAATCACTCCTCTATGTAAAAGTTAAACTCTTAATGTATGTATGTATGTATGTAATTATATAGTCCCATAGCCTGTCAAACACTTCAACAGATCGCGTCCTACCTTGCGTAGGAGTCTTATACCATAATGAGCAAGTTCCTGTCATATTTTTCAAGTGGTTAGACTTCTTGGTGAATGGGTAATCATACAAATTGTTTTTACAAATCTCCTTATTTTTAATTTTTAATAGATGCGTCCTGATGTTTTGCATACCAGTTTAATAGATGCGTCCTGATGTTTTGCATACCAGTTTGGCTTTATTTGGAAGGGGTCGGACAATTTGTGTAATGTTTTTTATATATTTTTATATTTTTGTCGATTTTATATAGACTACTAGACACTATTCCTTGTAATGAATATCGACTTCAATTATACCTGCTGTTGTGATACATCGGGCAATTTTGGGTTGAAGTGATGATTGGCCGAGGGCACGCCTTCGATGCTCTAGCTTAAGCTCGTCGGGCTGTGGGCGGGGTTGTTGCCTATCACACCACTCAATTTACAGTATCATACAAAAAATTTTTTGCGTGCACTTTTCTGAACTTTCGTGGAGAATAAAAAAAATTATAATCTGAAAAGAAAACCTAGAAGAAAGTAGATCACCTAGATCGGTCATAAAATCCGGAAGAAAGGCCAATCTGAAAAAACCAAGGACCCACTGTAATAAAGCAGTAGGAATCTCGACTTGATAATCGTGGCAAAACAAAAAAAAAACCTTTTGTACCATTTCGTGGGTTAGAGCGAGAAGTATCCCTAAAGATTGTCCCTGATGCCGAACTCATCCTCTGTTTCTTCATCCTCTAGGCACGGCCCCTCTGAAACATGAAAGTACGTGAGAAATTATGACCCCCCCCCTCACTTTTTAAACTCCACAGTTGATAATTTAAAGATAATCAGTTCTTTTCATGGTTCATATTTCAAGCTATTAATCCTCGCTCGTTAGCGGATACAATTCATAAGTTGAGATTAATTTACCGTGGTGCCTTAAGTACATACAAGTACTAAGGGATAACAGGTTTAATTAGGTTAAAATTTTCTTTTGGGTATATAGTTCGGAATAGATAACTTAAGATTATTGCCTGCGGCCAGTCGTAATTGGATCGCGGGCTTCATTAATTACTACTGGCTACCTATGACAAGGTTACTAGTTACAAAAAAATACGTTCATTTTTTTTACATCTCTGCTTTTACCCAGCGAGAGAGACTGATCGTTTCTAGTTTACAAGTTTAGTAATAAGAATGTATCATGATTCAAATATCAAAAATAAATCAAAAATTCACTTACGTAAAAGTAATCCTGTGCGTGTACTCCGGCAGAACCTAGAAGCTAGAAAAGGGTTTACTAAATATGACTTAAACTACGTTATACAACAAAAGAAAATTTTTCTTCCCGGGTATTTGAAAAATATTATTAGGCCAAACACGAGGAATTGGTATATACTAAAGTAAGTTTTTTTTCTTATGTATCTATGATCTAACTAAGAAGACAAAAGGAAAAACAAATTTACTTGGTCCATGTGGGCCGCGATACAGATGATATCGAATTTTCTATCCTGGGCGGCGTGACTTGCTGAGTCGAATCAGTTATTTCACAATTTTCAATAATTTTAGATTTTAGGCATTCGCCAAACTAAGAAATGTGGTTCCAAAAGGTATGTATCGATTTGAAGAATAAAAGTTAGCAATTTTGGGCGTCGGCCATTTTCTAGTAATGTCGCGTGATTCGCACTATTTTTTTCGCGAAACTTCTCTTTAGCGTCGACCGTCTTGGCTGAGGTCTTTTCACAATTTTCATTAATTTTGAATTTTTAGGCATTCGCCAAACTAAGAAATTTGGTTCCAAAAGGTAAGTATCGAATCGAAGAATAAAAGTTAAAAGCGTGGGCCATTTTCTAGTAATGTCGCTTCATTCGCACTATTTTTTCGCCAAACTTCTCTTAAGCGTCGACCGGCTTGGTTAAAGTCAATTTCACAATTTTCATTAATTTTGAATTTTAGGCATTCGCCAAACTATAAGAAATGGTTCCGGAATGGTAAGTATTTATTTGAAGAATAAAAGTTAACAATTTTGCGCGTCGGCCATTTTCTAGAAATGTCGCGTGATTCGCACTATTTTTTTCGCGAAACTTCTCTTTAGCGTCGTGTTATGGTTTTTCTTCTAAAACTTGAATACCAATAGTTCCAGGGAGAGCTGTAAGGTGTTACCTTCAGCCCCTTCTCTTCTTGGAGATTGATACATACCGGTAGCACGCCTGGATACCACTGCAAGCTCGTCGTGTCGTGGGGTGGGTTTTTTCTAATGTAGTTTTTCCCCTGGGTCCATTACAAAAAAATTTATTGCGTGCCAAAGAAATGAGAATATTAAAAAACAGAGAAAGCGAAAATCAACCTTAGAGTAGGCGCTGAATAACTGGAATAACTGAATAAATATCATGCTGCTGGATGAGGGCGGAAAGGAGAGGTTGGGACTAAACCAATCAGTTCTTCCATGGAAGTAGACCCCCTTTGTTATGTCAATCCACCGTCGACATCGGTACCACCTGTGATGGAGGGGAAAAGTAAATGAATTTACGCACTCATGTTCTGTCCTTTATACCAACAACAATTTATTGCAAGCATTAGAATTAAGTTACTAAATTAAGTATTAATATCTCGCCAAAAAAACTACTGATTCAGTTACAGGCGAAAATCTTTATCTATATATACAGTCATTGGCAAAATTATTTGCACAATGTAATATTTACACCATAACTTTTTAAAAATTCAATATATCACTGATATTGTTGTTTATTACTAATCTTTTATATTATCTTAAAACGGTAAATAAAAACCAAAAGAATATTTCGAACAGAAATAGTTTAAAGCATGAAAATTACAGTGGCACAATTATTGTGACATCACTATGGCAAAATTATTTGCAGATTTGCAAATAACGGTTCTGGATATAAAACGGTAGTTAAACTCTTCAACTTCTCAATGCAAAGCGATGCTCGTAATCATTGTTAGTAGCTTAGCGTCATCTGTCCGTCGTGCAACTTTTTTTTAAATGGCTAGAACTAGGGAATTAACCACGGAGAAACGAGCGGCTATTGTGGCAGAATTTGAAACCGGTGCTTCGGCAACAAAACTTTCGGCAAAATATCACTGCAGTCGAAGAGCAATTTATTACCAAATTCAAAAACAAAAAACCCATGGAAGTGTAAAAAACCAAACCGGTAGAGGCAGAAAAAGGGTTACTTCGGAAAGGAAAGACTTCCGAATTATTCGTTCTTTTAGAAGTAACCCATGTGGAAAAGTTCGAAATGTGTTAAATGATTTAAACAAGGATAATGAGGAGAATGTTAGTGAAAGAACGTTACGAAGAAGGTTAAAAGAAAATAAAATTCGAGCCTACGTCATACAAAAAAAGGCATTTATAACACCAAAAAAATAAGCGGCTTCGGCTACAATTTGCTAGGGAACATATCAACAAACGAGCGGCTTTTTGGAGAAGTGTGCTTTGGACTGACGAGACTGCTTGTTCTTTAGATGGCAGCTGTGGTCGAAGGTTTTATTACACCGATTCAAAAACAAGAGCCAAAGAACCTGTTAGGGAACTCAAAAGGCATTCCAAAGGAGGCAAAATTATGATATGGGGATGCATATCATATTGTGGTGTGGGACCCCTTGTCCGGTGCTCTGATCATATGACACAGTCACATTATTTAAAGATTCTAAATGATGTTGCACTGGTGGCAGGATCAGTATCAATTGGGAGCAATTTCATTCTTCAACATGATAATGAACCCATACACACAATATCAGTGATTTATTGAATTTTTGAAAAGTTATACAACTTTATTGAAGTGATATGGTGTAAATATTACATTGTGCAAATAATTTTGCCAATTACTGTATAAGTTATCGCCAGCCACTCCGGATGAGTGACAACTGGTGCAATCAGCATAGAGTGACGATGTTGCGAATCGTTATCGCCAGATATTCAAACTGCGCGATAGCAGCGTCGGTACGAACTACGCAGTATCACAATTGAATAAAGCAGCGTCAATTCGGGCTACGCAGTATCACAATTGAACATAGCAGCGTCAATACAGACTACGCAGTATCATTTTCGATGTAAGATTTTTAATATTGTAAGTTTAGTTCTTAAGTGAGACTCAATGAATAAAGACATGAATTTAATTGGCACCCAACGTGGGGCACGTTCAAAATAAAAAAATATCCAAAAATAAAGCAAATTTCAGACGCTAAAAATATAAAATAAATATTAGAAGATTAATTATCATCAATCAACATACTACGAAGGAAAAATTCACCAATCAACATCCTAAGAAGATCAATATAATTATCAGCTACAATATAGTTATAAACAGAAATTAAAGAAATTTAAGTGATGTGCTCATGTTTATAGTGCTACATTCAAGGAGTATAAAATACTGCTTTTTTGAAAAAAATTTAAAAGTTATTTAGTCCTTATTTTGCCTATGAGTGAAGAAGAATTAAATATTATTTTTGATAAATTAAAACTTTGTGAAAACAATAGAAAAGATATAAACGCTGAACAATTGAGTAGTGTTATTCAGTCTGTAGTGTCGGCAGCACTGTACGAACAGAAAAAAGAATTTGAATTACAGATAGAAAAATTAGGAAAGCAAATTTCGCAAATAAATTCTGTTAGTCCAGTAGAGACTTATACTGAAGCCCGAATCATTACAGGTGTTAAATGTGAGGAATCGTTAGATGTAGTGAAGACATTACCTGAATTCGATGGGCAACAAAATAATTATGTTTCTTGGCGTCAAGCGGCGCACACAGCCAATTTTCCAAAATTCCGATGGTAGTTCAAAACACTACCAAGCATTAGCTATTATCAGAAATAAAATCAGAGGCCCGGTTAGCATCATTTGGCACTGCTCTTAATTTTAAGGCGATTATTGCACGGTTAGATTTCACATACTCGGATAAGCGTCCGATTAACATTATTGAACAAGAGATGTCTACCATGCAGCAAGGTAATCTGTCTGTCCTCAAATTTTTTGATGAAGTAGAAAAGAAACTTACCTTATTATTACCACTCAAAACCATATGACATATGACCGTAATTTAGCTTCAACAATAAACGAAAAGTATAGAGCTGACGCTCTTCGAGTTTTTATTTCAGGCTCTGTGACATTTTGTTTGCTTCTAGGCCAAATGATCTGCCATCAGCTCTTGCGTTGGCACAAGAAGTTAAATACAATCATGCACGATACGTATTTGCGACAACCTTCGCGAACAAAAAGGAAAACTTTTTCAGGCAGGTATAGGGCTACTAATTTTCAAAATGATGGGCAGAATCAAATGCAATTCAAAAGAAATGCGAGTTCAGACAGGGCTACAGGTCCCAAGCTGCAAAGAATAAATCATGTCATTCAAGACAATAATAAAGAAGATTATGTAATAATGCGGCGCAAGGCGAAACCTCAGATATTGAAGAAGAGGAACAGGTGAATTTTTTAGAGAAAGTTCAGCTCTCCCATAGATCTGCAGAACCATAGGCAGAACAAAAAGACACATCAAACTGCTAGTGGACACTGGTGCCGCTAAAAAGTGGTTAGATTTCACATACTCGGATAAGCGTCCGATTAACATTATTGAACAAGAGATGTCTACCCTGCAGCAAGGTAATCTGTCTGTCCTCAAATTTTTTGATGAAGTAGAAAAGAAACTTACCTTATTATTACCACTCAAAACCGTTATGACATATGACCGTAATTTAGCTTCAACAATAAACGAAAAGTATAGAGCTGACGCTCTTCGAGTTTTTATTTCAGGCCAAATGATCTGCCATCAGCTCTTGCGTTGGCACAAGAAGTTAAATACAATCATGCACGATACGTATTTGCGACAACCTTCGCGAACAAAAATGAAAACTTTTTCAGGCAGGTATAGGGCTACTAATTTTCAAAATGATGGGCAGAATCAAATGCAATTCAAAAGAAATGCGAGTTCAGACAGGGCTACAGGTCCCAAGCTGCAAAGAATAAATCATGTCATTCAAGACAATAATAAAGAAGATTATGTAATAATGCGGCGCAAGGCGAAACCTCAGATATTGAAGAAGAGGAACAGGTGAATTTTTTAGAGAAAGTTCAGCTCTCCCATAGATCTGCAGAACCATAGGCAGAACAAAAAGACACATCAAACTGCTAGTGGACACTGGTGCCGCTAAAAATTATATAAAAAATTAGACGAACTAAAAGGCATCAGATCGGTGTCTACCTCTTTTGTAGTGAAATCAATCCATGGTTTCAATAAAATCAGTGAAAAAGGTAAAATAAATATTTTTGGAGTCGATTCAGACTATTACCAAGCTTAACAACTTTTGATGGAATTATAGGGCTTGATCTTTTAACAAATGTTAATGCTAAAATAGACCTAAAGCAAAAATTAATTAGGCATGATTCAGGAACGGAAGAAATTCTATTCTTAGAATGTGAGAATGTAAATGTGCTAAATATTCCGAGAGAAGAAATTCCAGAAGCACTTAGGGAAATGATTAAAGGTCAAAAAGAAGCATTTGCCGATCCAAAGAAAAAACTTCCTTTTAATACAAAAATCGTTGCTACAATACGAATTTTATACCAAGACTCGGTCTATTCAAAATTATACCCATACCATATGGGAGCAAACTTTGTAAATGAAGAATTAAAGCAACTTTTAAACGCTTTTTTCAACGAGCCATTGATGACGTACTTAGAGAAAAAATTAGCAAAACCTGCTATGTCTATGTGGATGACGTCATCAATTTTCGAAAACAAAAGAACAACACGTTCAAGATATCCAATGGGTACTACAAGCCCTTTATGATGCGAATATGAGGGTTTATATGGAAAAGTCAAATTTTTTTTTAAAAAGAAGTCGAAAATTTAGGTTTCTTAGTATCAAGAGGTAGCACTTAATTGCAAAATTTACTCAAAAGCCAAATTTAATAGGCACCCAGTGAAACATCCAATTGCAGAAACCCCGATTCCTACTCATATCGGTGAAATATTACACATTGATATTTATTCTACTGATTCTAAGCACTATCTAACGTGTATTGATAAATTCTCGAAATTTGCAACCAATTGAATCGCGAACAATCACAGATGTTAAACCAAAATTAATTCAAATTTTGAACCTTTTTTCAAAAACAAAAACCATTTATTGCGATAATGAACGTTCATTTAATTCAAACACAATAAAGTCAATACTTTCTAACTATTTCAATATTGAAATTGCAAATGCCCCACCACTCCATAGCACATCCAATGGGCAGGTGGCGAGGTTTCACAGTACTTTAGGAGAGATAGCTCGTTGTTTAAAAATTGAAAAGCAAATCGAGGACACAACTGAACTGATACTGTAAGCTGCAATAGAGTATAACAAAACCATCCATACGGTCACGAATAAAACTCTGCTATGTATTTTTCATTCCACACCTACACTTCAAAATAGTAAAGTGACACACCACGTAAAATTAGCTCAGCAACATATGCTCCAACATCATAATAAAGAAAGAAATCTAAAATCAAACCGCTATATTAAAATCAAATCATAGAAAAGGATTTAGGGACGACTGTCCTTATTAAAGTGAGGGTGGTCCACAAGGACAATCTCAGATGTAATAAACAAAACTCATAACTAGTGCATTTGATTTTAGGTTGATGTTAACTTTGATCCTCTTTGGCACACTTGCAACTGCAGAGATAATTGACTACACTCATTCGGACTATATTCCAATTTCCGACGGCGAAGTCGTACTGTGGGAAACTTATGGTAATCTACACGTGATAAATCTAACGGAATATTCTATATTGTCAGAGGAATCGCATAAAGTTCTATACACATTTCCAGCAACCCCAATAAAAAACCTACTCGAAGCTGATTTTTACCAACATTTGATAAAAACAATAAGCATTCGACACAGACAAACTCGTAGCATAAATTTCTTAGGAACAACACTTAAGGTAATAGCCGGAACACCAGATTTTGATGATTTCCAGAAAATAACCGTTAATGTAGAGGAGTTAATAGACGCCAACAAACAGCATAAACATAAAGATATTTTTAAAATAACAGACGTAGTAATATCGATACCGAACACCTTTTTGAAATGTTGTTTGCACGCAATAGAGCCATAATCACTCAATTAGACAATATTATTTTCTCAATCACTCTGGCAAAATTAGGTATTTTGAATCCTTTATTACTTGACAGTTACCGACTGAATGTTAGTGTCTAAGTTTAAAGTATTACAAAATAAAAATGTAATAATTATTCTTATAAAATATCCTAAACCAAAATTAGTATGTAAGAAACTTTTAATTTTCCCGGTGGCCCACAACAATAACATGATTTTCTTGAAAGCGAATTCAGTAGCTTTTTGCGGAAAAAAATCATATTCTGTGAATGACTGCACTGGAACGACAAAGTACTTTTGCAAACTATCAAGCAAGAAAAGTTGTGCGCAACAATTAACATCTGATTCCAAAGCCCAATACGGAACAACGTTCATCCATTTGCTTCCCATAAATGAAGGCTTCGTCATTGTAAATGACGTTCCTATATCAATAAAAGTAACGAAGCGTACCACTAATCTTGCTAAAGGCACGTATGTGTTAACATTTGATAGTCAAATTAATTATTAATGGATCCGTAACGCTATGCCCATGAGAACAGCCGAAATGCCGCTAAATGTAAAAATTGATTTTAGCGGATACAAAGAAATGATCAGTTTACCATACTTGCAACATCACATTATGCAAAATAGACAACTTATTAGAAACACGGTCAACAATTACAATTAGCAGTGTCGTTACCATCATCATAATCGGCGTGCTTGTTTACATAATTTCTTAATCAAAAACTAAAGAAACAGTCTGCAAGAGTAATCAAAATAGCAATAAACAAAGCATTGGAAAGTACCGAGGACTCACTCCTCACTTGGCCTCACTTGGCAGGGGAGGAGTTATCGTCAGCCACTCCGGATGAGCGACAACTGGTGCAATCAGCATAGAGTGACGATGTTGCGAATCGTTATCGTCAGATATTCCAACTGCGCGATATCAGCGTCGATGCGGGCTACGCAGTGTCACAATTTAAGATAATTTAAGATCATTTTAGATGTAAGATTTTTAATATTGTAAGTTTAGTTCTTAAGTGGACTCAGACTCAATAAAGACATCAATTTAATTTATATATATATATATATAGGATATAGGATATATATATATATATAGGATATATCTGCGGTCAAGTCCAACAGGAAACACTTCTTTAATGTCGTTTACTCTTTACTCATTTGTCGCCATTCACACATAAGTTATCCCTTTTTCTTTACCAAGTCGATAACGGGATACCTTATGCTGGTTTAAAATTTTTGTTTTGTTTTTAAGTTCCACCGTTGGCTCCTATCATTTGGTTAGCTTGCCCTATAACACCGAGGCATGGTTACTCGCAAAATTGTACCACACACGTAGTCGAGAATTCTCTACTTGTATGAAAGTCACAGAGGCCAGAATATATTAAAACCAACTATTTTCGGACACTCATCGTTGAACAGGGACAATTTCCGACTTCGATTCACAAAAACAAAACTCCACACATCACAAGTTCGTTTAGTGGTAACTCTAAGCAAATGCTTTTCTAGCGGTCAGCAAGAGCGCCCCGTGGGTATATATTGCTTAAAATGCATTTCGCGTGGTACGGCATACACATCATCCGATTTAATCCCCCAATCAAATAGTCGAGTGCAAATGGGAAAGAGTAAAGAGAAAAAAAATCGCTTTACTGCGCAACTGTAACAGACATCGGATGATGTTACGGCATCATCTTCTGCCTGGCCAGATCCATCATAGTCTCCATTGCCCATCAATTGCGAGAACAATAGAAAACAATTGAGCTTATCAGTCCATCCTATACATATTTGAATAAAAAAATGTTCTTCACATCTTTTCACCTACCAATGGCTCATACCGTATAAGGGTGTCGCTATGCCTAACATTCTACCATTACAAACAAATAAGATGCTGTATTTCCTTTAACAGGCGGAAATTAAGGCCATCTTATTTGAAGAGGTAGCCCACCTAAGCCAAAATTACTGACGAATGTCCTTTGGCTCGGTTTCCCAAGCCTATCTTCTAGTAGGTAGTACGAGGTTCCTCGTTTTCACGAATCCTATCTGGTAAAAATAAGGGAGCCAGTTTAGCATTCAAACCTTTCGCATAATTGCTCTGGACAAAATTTATCCTAAATACCTCTTGGCCCACCTTAAAATCCACCTGGCGACTTCGAGTATTGTACGTTTTCAAGTTCGTCTCGTATGCCTTTCGTAAATGTTCGATAACCTTGTTCCTGATAGTGAGACGTTAATCAGGTGGCGAGATAGTAGTGTCGTGATCATCCAGGAGATTCAAGTTGCGTAATAGCTTGTAATCAGAAGTGTGATGAGTCATGTGAAGACCGAAAAGAACATAATAGGATGAAATCCCGATGGACGTATGGAATGAGCTGTGCAGGGCACAACTGATGCCACTAAGACACTGGTCCCAGTCTTTCTGGTCGTCGATAACATACCTTTTTAGAGTTTCTAGAAAATTGAACTTAGACAAATGGTCGACTATGATTAAAATGCCGACAGCTCCGGTCTTCGATCTAGGGTAAGGACCTAACAAATCCATATATAGCATCAACCACTGTAAACTTGCCTGATCGGTAATCACAGTATATAGGCATGAAATTTCTTAATGCTCAAGACCACGTCTCGACATTCTGGCTCGGTGACACTGTAGTTCCTTTGAGCTTTATTGAACTTCTGAGACATAAAAGCAACGGGAACTTCTTCACTGTTGTCAGTCACTTGCGCAAGAACACTGCCGATACCATCTTGGCTCGCATCACATTGCAAAAGAAAGGGTCTACTGAAATCTGGGTTCGACAATACAGGTCCGGAAGTCAATCTTTGTTTTAGCTCGTTAAAAGCTTCCTCCGCTTCGGCCGACCAAATAAACGATATTAACTTTTTAAGAAGTTCATTGAGAGGGCGAGTTACGACAGAGAAGTTGGCTATGAAGCGCCGATACCATCCAGCCATCCCGAGAAATCTTCTCAATTGTCGAACAGACACGGGAGTTGAAAACTCCGTTATGGCCATGAGTTTGTCCGGATCTGCCTTCAGCACTCCATATCCAACCACGTATCCCAACCTCCCTCAAACAGAACTTGCTTTTGCCTAGGTTGATCGTAAGACCGGCGTTCCGCAAGTGTAAAGCGACTTACTCTAAAACCAGCAGATGCTTATCGAAAGTGCCAGTGATCACCAGTAGATCATCCATTAGTCTACAAAGGGTGTGTGGAGCATTACACAGCCCGAACGGCATTACTCGGAATTGGTATAAAGGTCTATTAGGGACAGTGAAAGCGGTTTTGTCCCGAGAATTCATCTCCAACGGAATCTGATGGAACGCCTTCTTTAGATCCAAACTCGAGATGACCTCTGCAATCGGTAAACTAACCAGGATCCCTTTAATGTGGGACAATGGATAAGCATCCTTCACCGTCACTGCGTTAACCTTCCTCGAGTCTAGACAAAGTCGAAATTTCCCCGGTTGACGTACCAACACCACAGGCGAACTCCAGGAACTTTTGGATTCTTCTATAATAATCAATTTCTCGATCGCCGGTGATACTGGATAATGCTGCTGCTTTATGGGCCTCGCATTCTGAACACCGATAACATGATCAACCAGAGTCGCCTTTCCCAGTCCATCACGATCGTATGAAGGAAACCGGGACTTACCGCTTCCAGTCTGCGTAATTGACCGCTTGTCAAATCAAGAGACCTGGTGTTATCACCGTTATCCAATCCGAATTCCAAACTATGGTTCAATTCTCCGATGATCCCAAGAACTAAATTAAATGCTTTTCAGAAGTCGATACCGAGATACAAATCTTGTGAAAGGTTGGGAATGAAGTATAGTTCGAATTCTCGAGTCTGCCTTCGAAATTCGATTTTAACGTCAATCTTTCCCTTAATCGGATGTCGACTTCCATCCGCCGTTTATATGCTCCTAGTGAACCTCGTTAAATCGCGACCTTCTTTCAGAACTTCTTCGGCTACCTTCGAACCAATACAACTAATTGTTGCACCACTGTCGAGGAGCCCTAGCATGTAACGACTATGAAACTTAACTTCCGCATACGAACATACGTATTCTCCTCGATTGATGATCGCATTGACCAATACTCGCCGGCTTTCCCTAACTGCTATCCAAATTTCCGCAACCTGAGTGTCGTACGTTTACTCTTTCCTTTCACTGTGGCTGTGTCTAGATCAAAAACACGCGCTCGTGCTTTTTGGTATTCATCGAAACACACATGGTAAGGCTTAATGGGGAACAGTAATGGCTTTCTACTATCCGGTGGGGATGTTAATCTGTATACGTTAGGTGCAAGCAAGGACCTTTGGACCTTGAGCTCACCCTCAGAAACACGAGAATTAGTGTCCGAGAGTGGATCGGTCTCCGCGGTTGAAACTACTTGGGGTGTGGGTGGCGCTGAGCCACACCCGTTCAGGAGTTTTCCGATGCACATTTTGGTTTAAACACGTTCACCGCTCCACATCCGTAGCAGAAAATCCACCGATCTTTCAGGCAATCTCCATATCTTCGGCCCAGCTCGCCACAGTTCCAACAAATGAGCGCATTATTAACAGGCAAAGCTCTATTATCGCCTTTAGCAATTGGTGGTAAGGAGACTTCATCTTGATGATTACTGTCCATGTCCATTTCGGCGATCTTACTACGGGGCATCTGGTTTCGGAATCCGGTTAACGTCCGCAGGGAATCGTTCTCGCTTCCGGCAGATATCTCGGAGTTGTTCCGTGGCACAATTGTTAATTGTCAAATACAGTATCTCATGCATTTGGTTCACATTAGAACGGCTACAACAGAAAAAAAGAAATGTGTGCAAATTTGAAGATAAAGAAGCAGTGCGTAAAGTGACATTAGTGCGCAATATAGTCAACACAAAATTGGAAAGTTGTGAAACGATGGAACTTTCGAGCGACGATGTGAAGACAAAACAAGAGTCAACGAGCAATTCGTCGGCCGATCAAAAGGCGTTTTTGCAAAAAACCGTAAGTCTTTTCAAAAGAAAAGGGAATTAATTTGTTATTCTTGTAGACAAAAAGGCCATAAAACATCTAGCTGTGCGGAAAAACTGAGGAAAACAGATGAAAAATCGTAAGGAGAAAATAAGGGGAATAAATCGAGCGATCCCAAGAATGCTCTTATCACTTTTATTGCGGTTTTTCTCAGCGGAAACTACAGCGAAAACAACTGGTATGTCGATTCAGGCGCGACAAGGCACATGACAATGCACAACGACTGGGTAAAGAGATCAAAAACGCATGAAGCAAGTAACATTCGAGCAGCCAATTGAGAGTTGATCAAAGTGGAAAGTACGGGAGCTGTTAAGTTTTTCGTTGATGTTGAAAACGAACGCAAGCAAGTCAATTTTGAGAATGTACTGTGTGTACCGGATTTGACTGCAAACCTACTTTCAGTAAGCCAAATTACATCCAAAGGAAATTAAGTTACTTTTAATTCCAAAGGTTGTGTGATTCGTAATCCACACGGTCATGTATTGGCAAATGGGCTTTATCAATTAGATGGTTTTCATAACTCAAGTTGCTCAAGAAGTTCGAATGAAACAGCACTTGCAGTGGCGAAGGTGAATGGTTCGATGGATTTGTGCCATCGTAGATTTGCGCAAGTTAACTATTCCGATCTAAGTAAAATGCGTAAGTGAGCTGTAACTGGAATGTTATATCTTGACGAAGAGCGCAACGGACATGTGTTGTATGTTGCAAAGGCAGACAGACTCGCAAATCGTATAACCATAAAGGATCAAGAGCAAATCAAATGCTAGAGGTGATACATGTAGATCTAGGAATGGCAGAATGCGCATCGATAGGCAGAAGCCGGTACATACTTGTTTTTGTGGATGATTCTAGTCGCCGAACATTTGATAAGCTTTGAATTTTTAAAACGCTTGTTGAAAATCAGCTAACCATGAAAATCAAAGCGATAACGGTACGGAATTTTTTGTTCAAATAATTCAAATCATTTTTTGAGCAACATTGAATTCAACATCAGACATCCGTGCCTTATATCCCCTACAACAAAATGGGCTTGCAGAGCGTTTAAGCACGATTAAGGCAAAGGTGCGATGTATGCTTCAGGAAGCCGAATTGCCAAAGAAATATTGGGGAGAGGCAATGAATACGGCGGCATACATTAAAAATCAAACAAGTACATACGTTTTGAATGATAAATCACCGATTGAAGTGTGGACAGGAGTGAAACCAGACGTTAGTCATTTTAAAGTTTTCGGTTCATGAGCGATGGCATTTATTCCAAAGGAAAAGCAGCTAAAATTTTATGCGAATATCTATTCGTTGGATATTGTGAAACGCAAAAAGCATATCAATTGTTTAATAAGGAGACAAATGAAGTAATAGCGTGTAACGATGTCGAAGTCATAGAAAACGGTACAATTTTTAATCGAATGCTACTAATAAAAATTCTAAGTTTATTGCAGGTGAAGACGACTCATCAAATTCGTCTGCAATGAGTGACGATGACACTGGCGATATTAAAGCTACCGTTATTGGCGATCGTTTTGATAAATCAGGAGTGCAACATGGCCAGAACAATCTTGATGAAGCAGATCGAAATCAAATTGAAGATGATCTTGAACAAACTATTAAACGAGGTAGCACTTTGGAACAAACACTGGATTTCGAAAGCGAGATAGATGATGAAGATTATGTTCCGGATAAGACGGTTAATGTAAATGATAACAGCGATATTCAATTTATACGTCGATCTGAGAGGGAAATCAGACCGGTTACACGTTACGGTTTAAATTTTATTGTAAATGAAGCGATTAACAACGAACTACGGTAAACGAGGCTTTCAATAGTTTAGAAAAGGATCACTGGAAGCAGGACACGATGAGTATCGGTCGTTTATTGACAATGGGACTTGGAAAGTCGTTAAATTGTCAAATGGTTGAAAGCCCATTAACAATAAATGGGGGTTTAAACGTAAAACAGACTCAAATGGCAATGTAGAGCGATATAAAGCGAGACCAGTGGTGAAAGGATGTAGTCAGCGCGAAGGAATAGATTATGAGGATACTGTTGACTTTGGTCCTGTGTTTACTAGACGTGTTTATACCAGACTTGTTCTAACACTCCTTCCCTATAAACCAATTGTTTGGTTTACGGTTTTGATGTCTTCGTTATGTCCAGCACTGCGGTTTGCACGGTGGCACTCCTCACCTGCCCGTCTTCAGAGGTTCGTGTTTTGATTATACGCCCTTTAGGCCGGAAGTTACGGCGATTGCTCGGATCTACAATGATGATTATATCTCCTACCTCTATGGGTTTGATCGGTGGTGTAAACCATTTGGCTCGTCGGGTTAAGGTGGGCAATTACTCCGTTACCCATAGCTTCCAGAAGAGCTCGGTAAATTTCTGGGAAGTTAACCAATTTCGCTTAACAGCAAAAGTGCTTTCATTAAAAACAACGTGAGGCTTAGTTCCGTTTGACGAACCCAGGAGGAAGTGGTTGGACGTTAACGCTTCTTGATGTTCATTATCTACCGGAAGATATGTTAGAGGTCTGGAATTAATCGGCGCTTATTATCATGTTATTTAATAATTATCTGATGGATTTTTAGATAGTAGAGTATAACGGAGCACATTCGTTACAGACCGCACGAACAGCTACCAGCTGCCTTATATATGAGGCGAGGCCGGAGGTATAAATGTCCACTTTGTTTCAGAGGTGGTAAAGGTTTCCGATAACTTGTTGTTATCTATGTGCCAGCTTGTTGCCAGCTCCCTTTCAGCCTTTAAAGTTAGTACCGTTGTCACAGTAAAACTCCCTTGGGGTTTCTCTTCGGGAAAATTAGTTTTGTATTGCGAGAATGCATGAGTCGGTATTCAGCGTGTGCACGACTTCTAAGTGAATGGCCCCTATTGTGAGACATGTTATCAGGACGATCTTTTTTCTGTCCGTCTGTGAACTGTTACCGACATAGGACCAAAATAGTCAATTCCAGCAAAGGTAAATGGCCGAATAAATAAGGCTAGCCAAGCAGGTGGCAGTGGACCCATACTCGGTGGCTCAGGTTTGGCTCTTGCATTTTTGCATTCTTGACAGCCTTTTCTTATTTTAGCCAATACTGCTCGCATTTTTGGCATATAAAACATTTGCCGCAATTCCGTTGATAACGGTCTCGTGATTTTGATGATGATACTTGTCGTGATGGTTTTGCACTATCAGCTGGTTGATGTGATGGTATCTTGGTAGCATAATCGGGCACTGTTGATCTGTTGGTGCGTTTTTTGAATGCCCTATCCTTCCTTGTATTCGTAGAATCTATCTGCATCGATTATGGGTGACGGCATTTCAAAATGCCCGCCTAAAAATTGTGCTTTCAGTTTTTTGTTTGTGCTTTCCTGGTCGAATTTTTGCTTTGGCCAACAGTCACTAGGTTGCTTTAAAAAGGCTGGGCCATTAAACCATCTACTCTGCGTTGCTAAGTCAGGATTTTGATTCCATCTTGTTCCTTCATCAGGGACGTTCTCTTGTGATGGAAGCCATCGCCACTCTTGAACTGTGGAACTCCCAAGGATTTCGCTTATGCGAAACGCCACGAATTGTCGGTATTTTCGAAGTTCTGAGCGAATCCAACATAGCACGGTTCGCGAATCTGTCCAAAATATGCGTCGTTTGAACTCGATTGAATGTAACTCCGTTAGAATTTTAGCTAGCCTTACCCCAAGAACCGCTGCTTGGAGCTTTAGTCGAGGAATCGATAATGGCTTTAAGGGTGCTACACGAGTTTTCGTGCCTATTAGCGAACAGTCGATTTCCGAACTGTTGTATGTTCTAATATATGCAACCACTGCGTAGCCGCATTCACCCGCGTCGAAGAACACGTGGAGATCTGAGATTTCCTGTAACAGTATCTTCAAATACATTAAAAGGTGTCATATAAGTCCCAATGGGTCAAAGACCGACATTAAGGTTCGTAACACCTTCAGTTCGTTTGTTGATGGCTTTTGCAGTGAGATATGGATTAAAAATCGATCAAATGGATGTCGTAACAGCTTTTTTACATGGAGATATTACTGAAACGATGATGAGAGCCTGCATCGTTTGATGATGTAAAAGGACGCGTTTGTCAACTAAAAAAGGCTATTTTTGGTCTCAAACAAGTCGACAATGGAACGTAAAATTAAATTAAATTTTGGTCAACGCAGGATTCAAAAGATGCAAAACCGACTCTTGTATTTATGTACAACGTACGATGTACGTTGATCATCGTTGCACTTTATGTCGATGACATGTTAATATTTTACAACGTCACCGAATGGAGCGATCAACTGAAATCGACGCTAAGGAAACATTTTTGCATGAAGGATATGGGTAGTCCAACAAATGTTTTGGTAATTCAAATCGATTATGATCAACAGAAAGGTGAAATTTACTTGAAACAGCAAATACATCGAATTCATCCTGAAGAAGTTTAAAATGTTCGATTGTGATCCAGTGAAATTGCACAGTGATACAAACCAAAAGTTGACTTTGGAAATGTCATCTTCAACAACCGAACAGTGTGTCAAAATGAAGTCTATTCTTTATCAAGACTGTGGCTAGTGTGATGCATTTGGCACAATGCACTCGAAATGCACGAGACCAAAGCGTTTAGCGTAGCAAATGAGAGTCAATTTAACCGTATTTCTGGATTGGCACATGGGACAGCAGTCAAACGCATACTACGTTATCTAAAAAGTACGATAGACTGCAAATTAACGTTTAAAAAGGACACATGCTTATTTGCTACTCTGATGCGGATTGGAGATTAAGCTTTTGTGACTTTCGCTCTTGCTCGGGATACGTTTTTCTCTGGCAAGGTGCAGCAATATCGTGGCTAAGTAGAAAACAGCGAACAGTAGCACTAAGCACGGCAGAATTTGATTATTAACCTTGTGGTTGAGTCAATTGAAGTTCGAGATTCTTGGCGGCGAAAAGAAGGCTATCCAAATCAAATGCAACAAAAAAGGCGCTGTTTATCTCACCGAAAATGGAACTAACAGCGCAAAGACGAAGTACAAGGCATCACTTTATAAGATATTTAGTTGTCAAGAATGAAATAAAGGTCAATCACATCAGCACAAAACAGATGGTAGCAGACAGTCTAACAAAGCCATCGCCAATTCAAAAACATAAGTTCTGTTCAATTGGAATGGGATTATCTTCAATAAAAAATTAGTTAGAAAGATTTTTTTATAAATAATTGATTAAGAGGGAATGTGGTAAATATTAAATGTATAACAGTGTAATTATTTATGCGTTCTCACTGAACAGTGTTACTTTGACATTTCTGCTACATTTTTATTCTTCTTAATAAAACCACCGTGCATGCAGCACATATATTAAACCACAAAATATATTTTGACATTTTTAATTAAATAATATCAAAAAGTCATCACTAAGCAGAATCTATATATAAATAGGCAAAGGCAAAACAGTTAAGAACCATTTTCTCCCATGTTTGTCTTTTTTTTTCTTTTTTTTTGTAGCTATTGATCAACTTTAGTGTTATCAATAAAAAAAATTTGGAAATAAAAAGTTATCTATTATCGTTCATTTTAGCGTTTAGAGCAGTTGCTAAGAGTTCAAAGTTCAAATTTTTGATAGAACAGAAATACAGTAGTGGAGGGGTTGAGTGAGGTTGTTGGCTGGTTGGGGATAGGTGGTGTAGGGCGAGGGAGTGGGTGGATGGTGGGTGGGGCGAATCAGTGACCGTGTGGAAGGTCGCATAGAGTACAGAGAGACGGTCGAATTTCGACCAATGTGCGATAACTAGTGTAAATTATTCTGCGTTCTCAGTTACATAAGACACGGACTCCGGACTGCCAAAACGGACAGTGTGTGTTTTATTTTAAGCACAACTGAACTCATTGCAAATAGGGTTTAAATTATTGCACGAGGCCTTTTTTTTATTGTTGCCGTTCTGTGGTTCACTCACGTGATCTTATTCTAAATCACATAATTTGTCTGTCGCTTGGAACTTAAAAATATATAAAAAATGATTTATTGGCTTTGAAATCACGCAGGCGGTTTGATTAGATTATTGTGAATTATTTGAGTAAATATTGGTGGGTTTCATTATAATGTGCATGTAGTACTCAGTTGTGTAGTAGTCAGTTGTGTAAACACCCTACGAATAAGTGGTATTAACAATGATAAGTTAAAAAATATCGAACTAAACAAATCACATCATTTTATCAATGTTGATTAATTGAACTAAAAGCTTGTCGCGAGATAAATGAAAATAATTCGACTACATATTGTAAATGTAATTATTTTAATATATCTCGCGACAAGCTTATAGTTCAGTCAATCAGTTTCAGTTAATTCAGTTTTTCAAAATTATTTTTCGCTATTTATTTTTCTTGTTTTAGTCATACATCTGTTATATTACTTTTAATGCACTTGTATCCGTACATGACACTGGTCACCATCTGTGACAAATGTTCTTATTAAGATGTTTCAAACTAGCACAAACTAGAGAATTGTACATTATGCCTTTATATGTGGTTAGATGTTCTGTAAACACCATGAGCAAACTATGTATATCTTAGGGTTCCAACTGCTTTGGCCTAATACAATTAAAAAAGCATGGAAAACTCATGCAGAAACATACTTTCGAAGTCATAATTAGGGTGTGCAGTCTTTCATACCTTTCGACAATAATTGTAGCCTGTCCGTTTTCGCTAAATTGGAGTACCTTCTACCACAGCTCAAGTCTTAGATTTAAAAATGTACACTTTCTCCAGCTCTCCTTAAAATTTAAGTGACAAAGTCTGTAAGCACATTCGCATGCTGAGACTTCCCATTCCTTCAAGATTCGCATACAAACTTTAAATAGCTTACGCGGTAAGTCTGTCTCCTCGCGCTGAATTTTGCGTATAGCTTGTGCCACACTAGAATCAAGTTGAGTTGGTTCGGATTTGGATACATATTTTGCTATATAAAATGCTATGGCTTCATTTGAACCGAAACGCTTAATATCCATGTTTTCCTTCCAGAGCTTTAATAGAGTAGGACTGTAATCCATCTGTAATCCATCTTTCTTCCGATCGTCGCCTTAGCAAACAAATCCGGCCCCCGTTACGAATAAAATCATTAGAATAGTGAGCCACAATCCTGGTGTTATTATATTTCTGCCTTGGATATCCAAACAAAAATGTGGTGTCGATGTACATGACACTTCTTTACCACGTCTTAAATCATCTTAAATTCATAATAAGACGCGGACTTCCACGGCTTTGAAATTAAACGTTCCATCAAAAATCTTTAACCTGACCACCAAGACCATCATTATTGTTTTTTATAAATTTCATGAGACCATTACCACGAATCATAAAATGTCGACTGAAAATAACTGGATACTGTTTTATTAATCGTTGTGTGTCTATCGGTTCCAAGGTGACTGGATTGTCTTTTGGTAAGCCATATTTGATAAACAAAGCTTTGCGCATATCTTTCCAATTGACGTCATTACAACTAAAAGTTACAAAATAGTTTGGCCCACCAAGGCAACGAATCTAAGCTAGGAGTTCATTTAAAATTGTCCGCCAATAAGCGGCTGAGCCTCTCATATTTTTTAAGATAGAGATGTACGTTTTCAACCCGGACGTCTTGGCCAACGACCTTTTTACAGCCAGTGGCTATTATAGACTTGACTCTATAGTTAATCTTCACTTGAACTTTTCTGAGCCGTTGTACTATTATTTTCTTAAACGTCTATGTAATTTAACGTAAACTGAGGGTTCCGAGAACATTTGGCACGTTTACTAAATCTAACAAGATTATCGAGTGTATCACATTCAAGCTTTCCAATTACACAAGCTTTTCCATTTATTGCAGAAGCACTGCAACCTTTAGAACTACATAAGTGAGAATCAGTGAAATAATATGTATTATTGTAAAACATGACTCCTGAATGTGGTTATCATTGAGCACCAGCTCTATTCACAAAATTGTGAAGCTCTTGCATAATTAGTCCATCATTGAAACAGTTCTTTGGTACCATAACATTGCATTGTCATGTCAAAATAGGCTTGCAAAATTTTAGATCGCCAACTTTATGAAGCTTCTAAATGCCAAGTCCATCGTCGGAAAAGTTAATTTGTACCATACCATTGCATTGTCACCGGACCTACATGTTTGTGCAAAATTTCGACTCAATTCGTTGATGAAAATTGATTTGCAAGATTGGAAGATATGGTGGAAAAAAATATATTAATAATTTAAAAAGGCAGAGAGTCAAACGTACTACGTATTAAGCGATTGAGAACGATATTATATAAGAATATACTGTATTGCTTTTCGGCTGGTGGAGATTTACTGCTAGGATGATTGTTTGTGGTAGCTGATGCAGTTCCCACAGCTGGTATACTAGCAAAGTAACCATTAACTATGTCTTCGATAGTTTACTGAATGTCCGCTTTTTTTGCGCGGACCTTTTTTTGTCCGCGTTTCTAGGGCGTTTATCAGGCCTAACTGTATTTTCAAAATTTCCACGTTTGTAATATTTAGATTGAATAATCTTTCACCGTTAAAATAGTCAATTTAAAACAATAACAAAAATTTTATTTACAGTTCTTTTGTTTCTTTATTTGGCGCGACAGACCGTTGTGGTTCAGGGCGTAGCTTCTCGTGACCATTCGTGTTGTGCGTGTTATATTTTTACACACAAAAGGACTTAAATTTAAAGCTGTATATAAAAGGCGAATTAAGAAGCTTCACATAACAGTTATTACTATCGGACGTTTGTCAGACATTCAAGAGAGGTGGGACCGTAAAAAAGATTTTAGATATCTTTACGAAAACTTGTTCTCGCTTCAAGTTATAATCTCCACAGACTTACTATACTTCTACATTTTGTTTTACCAATGTACCAATATATTTTACAGTTAGAAACATTGTCTTTGTACCCACATATTAAACAGAGAAAGGTAAAGGCCTTAGCTGTCAGTGTCGTTGGTGCATTGGTTAGAACCATTGGCTCCCACTCGGAGGACACCGGCATTCGATTCCCGGCGCTTCCAAAAAATTCACGAATTTTTCTCACCACACTGGTCATCTAGATTACCAGTACACATGATACGATTCTGTACATGTGTATATAGTTTCCGCATACTGTTGTATTCACATGTACGGTTGAGTTGATCTATTAAGAAATCTTAATCAATCAAATCAAATCTTAATTATGAGCACAATATTCTAGTTTGTGAGTGCTCGGGTGTGAACTCAACTTCACTCACCACAACACTTTCCTTCTTCTATCCAAATATTTCGAGGCCTTCGCTGTGCTCAGGCAATATAAGGGTGCACATCTCCTCTTGCAGCATGCGCTAATTATAAAAAAAAATGCAAAATGGAAAGAATAGATAGGACCATATGGACCGATGGATAGATTTTTTGAATTTTTGGCAGGAAGCCACGAATAGACGGTGTTTGTAGGCGTAGAAAAATGATAATGATGAAACTCGTCAGTATATATATATATTAATGTACATAACTTCATAAAGTTTTCAATGTTTGTTAACCCTTCAAAAGTTTACAATTTATTTATTATTTACCTTGTTATTTAGTTATTTCAGTTGGAAACCCTTTAATAAGCTATTATTTTAATTTAATTTTTCCCGTTTATTTTTTCGTTGATTCATTTAGAAAACGTTTTGGTTGGACATTGTTCAACATTTTTAAAACAAATAAGACTGCTCCCAACAATGCAGTAGAAAATAAGCAACCTGATGTGCCTAAGCCAATAACACAAACAGTTCCTGCGAAAGTTCCCGCTAATGTTCCTGAGCCTGAGCCAATTGCCAAGTTGGCTATTCCGACAATACCAGCACCAGTTATTAACTCATCAGTTACTCCCCATTCTGCTCCGGCACCAACCGTATCTCCATCACCTGTGCCTTCAGCTCTTGCTTCAGTTCGACCAAAAGTAGAGGAAAATGATGAAATAGCAAAGAAGCCAAAAGTGAATACTATTGCTAATAATAATCGACCTGAAGCTGAAAGATTAGACAAAAAAGTTTTTGGTACTAGACAACAGCTTGAAAATGGAGAATCTTTGAAGGCAAATGTAAAGAATGCAACTTCTGCTTTCTTGGCAGGAGAAGGTAAATCATCCACACTAGTCCAGCCGAAAACTGCGACAAAAAGGTAGGCAGCATTTTTATTCGTATATAAGGTTCAGATATCTACAGGTTCGTTCCTAGATGTTCAAAAAGAAAAATTATAAAAAAGTTTATGGGATTTTAATATGCCAACGCTTTTTTCTAATTGGTTTTGAGTAGCACATAAATTTGTATAAAATATTAAATATGTAAGAAACCATTTTAAATATACAAGTTATTTTTAATGGTGTGGTTATCGATTTATTTTGTTCTCATTTTCGAAAAGTTTGTATTTCTATGTGAACCGAACAAGAAAATGTAAGTTTTATGTATGTTTTTATCGGCTTTAACAGAGATAAAAAACCGTACCAGAACAACAAAACCAAGATTTTTTTTCAATTATTTTTTAAAAAAAAATTAGTTTGCTTTCCATAATGCCAAAGCATTTGACGGACTTTGGCATCAACCTCTTTTGCCTAAAATACATGCTAATGCAGTCGATATAAAACTGCTGCATTGAATTGGAAGCTTTCTATTGGACCGCTCAATACAAGTTGTTTTGGACGGTTTCAAATGTCATTTACATAAATGCTCGCGTTCCCCAGGGCTCTTTTTAGTGTCCGTCACTCTTTCTTTTCTTCTTTTTTATTTATGATCTCTTTCTCTTTCTTCTATTTCGATTCACTCTTTCGCTGACGACAGCACTCTTGGCTTCTCATATTAGTTTGAGGAACGTCCCTCTTCTTCTCATGTGGAACTCAGACAGCTACGAATGTAAGGCACGTTAAATTCTGACCAGGATAACATAACAAAATGGGGAGAAAATAATTGAGTAAAATTCATCTCAGCAACATACGAGGGCTGAGAAGTAATTTTTTCGCTGTGTTTACGTATGCACATGTCCACAGGCCAGCAATTCTGGCACTGAGCGAAACTCAGGTATTTGATAATTCTGATAGATCGGAATTTAATCTGCCTGGTTATAACTTGGTGCCATTATTTTTCCCTCGACTCTGACTCGCAATCTATGTCCGAAGTGATGTTGTGTTTCACCTCAATTGCCTCAATTCAGCCAAAGTTCCAATCCGGAATTTAATTTCATTTGGCTCAAAGTAAAGGTACAAGAGCGCAACATCCACTACTGTTTCCTTTACAGGAGCCCCCACTTAGACAATGTTTCAACTCAAAACGAGTTTGATGCACTGTCTGATTAAATCTTAAGAATTGTCACAAAACATCGTAAAAATTAACTCGTTACTGCGGGAGATTTCAATGTACACAATTTTGGGTGGCTTCGCCATTCTGGCCAGACAACACCCGAATGAAGGTGTGTTGATTTATTCGCTGAGTTTAATCACCTTACTCAGCTTGTAAATGAGCCTACGCTTATTGCCTGACATTGCAAATCATTCCGCAAGCACCCTTGTTTGTTTTCCTCTTGTTTCTTACCTCTCGTCGTGATAAATGCTCCGTCAGTGTATTGTGTAGTATCAGTCAATTTCTCGTTAATAAACCACGTAGTTAGAGAAAAAAAAACATCAAAATGTTTACAAAAACTGTAACCGGAGATACACATGTGTAAATAATTTGTTTTGAAGCCACCGACCTTGGGGCCCGATTACTTCCAAATTTCAATAGGAAGTGTTGTCATCGGAGATACACACGTGTTTAAAATTTGAAGAAAATCATGTTAATTTTTAAAATATTTATATGGGCACATCACTTGGTCCTCAGGGCCTGTTCACTACAATAAATTTCCAAAAAGTTTTGTGTTTTTGTGAAGAAAATCGGGCTAATTTTTAAAAAATTTATATGGGCAGACCTCTCCAAAAAATTTACAAAAAGTTTTGTCCATCGAAGATACCCATGTGTTTAAATTTTGAGGAAAATCAGGCTAATTTTTAACAGATTTATATGGGCACCTGAGGTCCGATCTGAAGGCCCGTTCACTCCAAAAATTTTACAAAAAGTTTTGTCCATCGGAGATACACATGTGTTTAAGACTTGAAATAAAAAATTTTTCATCTAAATTCTCTAATCGCAGAAATTGATATGGGAGCCCCTCGATCCTGGGCCATTTTTTTTTATTGTAGGAGAAAATCATCGAAACAGACATTTGACATCAGATGTTAAAATTGAAAATGCTCAGATCATTTTATTCTGAGCACGTAGAGCACGCTCATACTCTGAGCAAATAAGAAACACGAGCAGTTATCTTGAGAACTCTTTGACTGCTCTGAACTAATTTATGAAAACGCCAAATGACAGAATATTGTGAAAACTTGTTGTTCTATCTATAAGTTGATATCGACAACAAAAAAAACGACATCAATAAAAATACAATTCAGTAAATAAAAATGTAAGTTGAAGTAAGCATAAAACATGTATGTCTCGTTTCATTTGCTGGGTTCATTTGTGCGTGAGCTAAGATTTCTCTCACTCACTCCACCACCAAAACCATGCAGCGCAGCCGACTGCGCAGCACACACCGCACAAAGTCCATAAAGGGCGACGAATATCTGATGCCAGTATAGATATTTAAAAAATGTATAAGGGCCTTGCGGCCGAACCCGGGACCCGATCACTACCAAAATCGAAAAAGTATTGTTTATTGGGTATACACATGTGTGTAAAATTTGAAGAAAATCGGGTAAATTTTTTAAAATTTTTGTTTGGGAGCCCCCCGACCCCGCAGCCCGAGGGGCCTCAAAATAATAATTAAAATAAAAAAATAAAAAAATAAAAAAAATAAAAATTAATAGAAAGTGTTGTCTCCGGAAATACACATGTGTGCAAAATTTCAATAAAATCCGGCCATGGGAAGTGGGTTAAAAATTGATCGCAAGAATCCACGACAGACGACCGACCCATGGGCAAGTGAAGTTAATATAGAGAATTTAAAAAATCGGGCTAATTTTTAAAAAAAATTTAAAATTTAAAGTCCGTGGAGAAGTATCGACTCAATTTCAAGACGATGAAGTTACTAAGCAGATGGAATTATCCGATGCTCTATTCGTACCGGACCTACGCACCAATTTGTTGTCAGTGGTGAAGATAACTGACAAAGGATACCATGTGCTGTTTAACAAGGAATCTGCGAGGGTAGTTGGCAGAGATGGGTGGTGTGTTATTTTAACCGCAAAAAGAGAAGATGGACTTTACTTCGTTCATACCAGTTCCAGTGGCGAGAAATGCTTGTCATCAAAATGTAAGTAATCAATGTAATGTCTTAAAGCGATGCAGCTGTGGCACCGTGGTCTGGGATACCTTAACTTCAAAGATATATCTGAGGCTATCCGTAAGAAAACAATTGAGGGAATCAACGTCGTTTGAACAACCGACAGCTTTACATGTGAAACTTGTATCCAGGGGAAGATGGTGCGTGCTACTTTTCCAAAACGCTTGACTCGCACATCAAAACTTCTCGAACTCATACACTCGGATGTATGTGGACCGATGAGGACGGAGTCCATTGAAAAGTCAAGATATTTCGTCACCTTTATCGACGATCATTCGAGGTGGTGTGAAGTACGCAGTAACGACACAGTTCTCAGCGACAATATTTATATGGAGGCGGAGGTTCCTGACGAGATGGTGATGGAGTTCGATTCAGATAATTCCGAATTTTTCGATGCAGAGGAACAACCTGGTTAATCTGCCAAAAGAGTTCCAGGTAGACCTCGCAAAATCAAGACTTGTTTGCCTGGAAGACCTAGAAAAGCGTACAAAACAGAAGAGGTAAGAAATGTAATCTTTGAGCACGGCCTGCTGGCTGAGATAGACCTTAAATTAGCCGTTTTAGTTTCTGATGCCAGAGAATGGAACGATGCTATGGCAGCTGAATTAAAATGCATCATAGCAAGTGACCCATGGGAGATTGTTGACAGATCCTTAGCAGACAAAGTCATTGGTAGCAGGATGGTGCTTAGGAAAATGCACTCACCAGCTAGAACACTAGCGAAGAAAGGCGAGATTCGTTGCAAGAGGTTTCTCTCAACGACCTGGTGCGGACTTTGAGGAAACATTCGCTCCAGTGACTCGATTGAGTTCCATACGTTTAACTACGGCTATTGCATCGCTATATGGAATGACTATCACGGCAGACTACTTGAATGGACAACATTCAGAGAAGATTTATATAGAAATTCCGGAAATGACCATAGAATAGAAGGTTACATAAGTGATGTGTTGCAACGATTCGAGATGGCAGATAGTAAACCAGTTTCAATTCCGATGTGTGTCAGCGTACCAAACAAGTGCAACTTGCAGGCAAACGACAATGATCAGAGAAAGGTGCCATATCGTGAACTTGTAGGATCGCTTATGTACCTAGCAATGGGTACTCGCCCCGATATAGCTTACGATGTAAGTTGTCTAAGCCAATTTAACGATAGCCCCAAGGAGGAACATTGGGTGGCTGCCAAGGGAGTGTTGCGCTATCTGCATGGTACCAAAAACAGATTTGATGTATGCACCATCGGAAACCGGGGGGAGTATTGGAGTTCTACTTTATCGTTCCGTGTCACTCTACCACAATCATGACAGCAAACTTAACAAGCCTAAACTCATTCTTGCATCTGACAGCTACTGTCGTTAATAATTCAATTTCTTTTTCTCTGATTTCAACGCGTCGCAGACGAAAAAGAGCTGAGTCGTTCGTGACTGATCCGTTCGTACTGAACGTAACACAGTGAACCAAAGAGCGGTACACTTCATACGAAATGAACGGAACAGTAGTGATCCAAAACGTCAACCGTTCAGTTCAGTCTTCAGTGGATCAGTCGTTCAATGGTTCAGTCGTTCAGTCTTCAGTTCATTCACTCACTTATGGTTCTGGTTCTTCGATTCTATTCTATAGTGAATCAAAAGAGCGGTACAGTTCGTTTGTATTGAAGATTGAACGGAACAGTATTGTTTTTATTATTTGTGGCAACACAGAACAGACGATGATAAGCGAAACATTGAGGATTGGGCCAGTGGGTATCTATGGCTGATGGCTCACTCTCACCCATACGGAAAACAAATTTGGTTTTTGTTTCATTTATTACTTTTTAATGAAATATTCTAAAATACCGGGTGATTTGTTAATCTGAAATTCAAATATCTCGGGAAATAAACTCTACAAAAAAAATATCCAAGATCAAAATTTAATCATTCCGCGGGTGAAATATATTAGTGTTAAAAATAGTACCCCCATCCATTTTTAATTCTCCTACTAAGAACCTATGTATACGATTCAGCATTATGTTTGCAATATAAATAATTGTAATTGGTCGTCAAAAAAATTTTGATTTTGCTTCTTCATAAACTAGAACCATTTCAATTTTCTCTTGTATAGATAAATACTCCATTCTAAAGTAGTATTAATAGCCTAACACACAGATATTGTTGTTTTCGAAATAATCTTCAAGCTGAATGGGTATTTTTGAAACAAAATAGAAAAACATTCATTAATTTAAAAGCAGATTTAATCGCCTTATCCTGAAAAACTTTTTACTTTCTTTTACTAGTAGTAAAAGTAAGTATAGTAATCATGAAAATTTTCGAACTCGAGATTTTTGCAGATTTACCCATTACCGTATCTCCTGAGTCAGAAAAAGCAAAAAAAAATCTCTGTCTGTGGCTCTGTGTCCTCTCTACAACCCAGACGGCTGAATTGATTGAGACGAAAATTCATATTTAAGCTTTTTACAAAAATTGGGAGGGCCCAGTTGATTTTGGCGGAAATCGGCCAAACGGAAGTGGTAGTCGTAGTAGTAAACTACTATGAGAAAATGCAAAAAATATATATAGTGTCTGCAAATTCCGGCCCCGTCCGTAAAAGAAAGTCGTGTTGTGCCCACACATCCATTTTTTTATTGCAAACGTAATGCAGAATTATTCATAGGTTCTCAGTAGGAGTAATCGAAAAATTGAGTATTGTCTTACGGTGCCATCTATCATGAATCGAAAAAAATGTTTCAGACTTTTAGCCGTAGAATCCAAATTTGCAATAAAAAATAGGGGTTCCAATTTCAATTTCAAAAGGTAGCCCCACCCCACCTAAAAGGGAGTACCAATTTTAGCACTAATTTATTTCTCCCGCGGAGCCATAATTACGATCTTGGATATTTTTTCCGTAGAGTGCTTATTTTCCAAAATATTTTAAAGTTTCAGCTTAAAATAATCACCTGGTATAAGGGATGATTGTGTTACTGTTAGCTTTTAATTTCGCAAATTTTTGAACTTAAGGTTTTCTTTTTCTTTCAGCCGTGAAAGTATACTGCGTTGTACCGTTTCTTTCATCGCCTGACAAAGTCGTTGTGTTTTATCTCGTTTGTATACGTATGTTCTAAGTGTACTTTATCAAAATTTGTCTGCAATAGAGCACTCAGACAGTAAAAAGAACCAAAAGAACCAAATGAACGAAACGAACGAAATGAACGGATCTTTTGAATGACTCTTCGTCGTGACTGAACCAAAAGATTCAGTACACTCAAGAGATCCATTTTTCACACCTCTAAGACGAAGTTTATTTTGTATCTTCTTCTTCGGTTCATCCACTCGCACAGATTGAATACTCATTTCTAATAAAACCGAACAAATTTAAACGAGCCAGAAATGATTGCAATGCTTATCTGCGGCGAGTCAAATTCGCCTACGACCAAAAATTAGCCTCGTCGTCGATTCCAGCGCTCATTTAAATGAGATTCCAGTTGTCAGCACTATAGACAAGACCAATCTGTTTGCTGCGCATTTCGCAGCTAGCTTCACGCTTCCAGATTGCATTGCTGCCTCCTGCACCTCAGAGTATTAAACACTTGTATATAATAATCAGATGCTTATTCTCACGACAAAACCGAACGAAAAGCTTAGCTAATTTCTCTAATTCTTTAATTTACCCATATTGAACTTTAGCAACTACTTGCATTTTACAAAATTCATCTCAGCTGTCAAATTTCCGCACCGAATGTCTCACTTTACGCACACCTTGCTTAATCCCACGTAAGGTCACATTTAACGAAACCGTCCAAAATCTTATTATGATCACAGCATACGAATTGCATGTAATGAGTCGTTCACATCAGCTTAATTAATCCAAATCAAGTCCATTATAGTTGGCCCTTATGTCAAAAGAAAGTTGCCAACAGTACGTTCCCGTACTTTTTGTAGTAAAAATTAATAAAAGAGAAAATTGACAAAAAATCTCTCAGAGAGAGCAAGCAAACAAAAAAGTGTGGGAACACATAAAACCACAGTTCCAGTGGCGAGAAATGCTTGTCATCAAAATGTAAGTAATCAATGTAATGTCTTAAAGCGATGCAGCTGTGGCACCGTGGTCTGGGATACCTTAACTTCAAAGATATATCTGAGGCTATCCGTAAGAAAACAATTGAGGGAATCAACGTCGTTTGAACAACCGACAGCTTTACATGTGAAACTTGTATCCAGGGGAAGATGGTGCGTGCTACTTTTCCAAAACGCTTGACTCGCACATCAAAACTTCTCGAACTCATACACTCGGATGTATGTGGACCGATGAGGACGGAGTCCATTGAAAAGTCAAGATATTTCGTCACCTTTATCGACGATCATTCGAGGTGGTGTGAAGTACGCAGTAACGACACAGTTCTCAGCGACAATATTTATATGGAGGCGGAGGTTCCTGACGAGATGGTGATGGAGTTCGATTCAGATAATTCCGAATTTTTCGATGCAGAGGAACAACCTGGTTAATCTGCCAAAAGAGTTCCAGGTAGACCTCGCAAAATCAAGACTTGTTTGCCTGGAAGACCTAGAAAAGCGTACAAAACAGAAGAGGTAAGAAATGTAATCTTTGAGCACGGCCTGCTGGCTGAGATAGACCTTAAATTAGCCGTTTTAGTTTCTGATGCCAGAGAATGGAACGATGCTATGGCAGCTGAATTAAAATGCATCATAGCAAGTGACCCATGGGAGATTGTTGACAGATCCTTAGCAGACAAAGTCATTGGTAGCAGGATGGTGCTTAGGAAAATGCACTCACCAGCTAGAACACTAGCGAAGAAAGGCGAGATTCGTTGCAAGAGGTTTCTCTCAACGACCTGGTGCGGACTTTGAGGAAACATTCGCTCCAGTGACTCGATTGAGTTCCATACGTTTAACTACGGCTATTGCATCGCTATATGGAATGACTATCACGGCAGACTACTTGAATGGACAACATTCAGAGAAGATTTATATAGAAATTCCGGAAATGACCATAGAATAGAAGGTTACATAAGTGATGTGTTGCAACGATTCGAGATGGCAGATAGTAAACCAGTTTCAATTCCGATGTGTGTCAGCGTACCAAACAAGTGCAACTTGCAGGCAAACGACAATGATCAGAGAAAGGTGCCATATCGTGAACTTGTAGGATCGCTTATGTACCTAGCAATGGGTACTCGCCCCGATATAGCTTACGATGTAAGTTGTCTAAGCCAATTTAACGATAGCCCCAAGGAGGAACATTGGGTGGCTGCCAAGGGAGTGTTGCGCTATCTGCATGGTACCAAAAACAGATTTGATGTATGCACCATCGGAAACCGGGGGGAGTATTGGAGTTCTACTTTATCGTTCCGTGTCACTCTACCACAATCATGACAGCAAACTTAACAAGCCTAAACTCATTCTTGCATCTGACAGCTACTGTCGTTAATAATTCAATTTCTTTTTCTCTGATTTCAACGCGTCGCAGACGAAAAAGAGCTGAGTCGTTCGTGACTGATCCGTTCGTACTGAACGTAACACAGTGAACCAAAGAGCGGTACACTTCATACGAAATGAACGGAACAGTAGTGATCCAAAACGTCAACCGTTCAGTTCAGTCTTCAGTGGATCAGTCGTTCAATGGTTCAGTCGTTCAGTCTTCAGTTCATTCACTCACTTATGGTTCTGGTTCTTCGATTCTATTCTATAGTGAATCAAAAGAGCGGTACAGTTCGTTTGTATTGAAGATTGAACGGAACAGTATTGTTTTTATTATTTGTGGCAACACAGAACAGACGATGATAAGCGAAACATTGAGGATTGGGCCAGTGGGTATCTATGGCTGATGGCTCACTCTCACCCATACGGAAAACAAATTTGGTTTTTGTTTCATTTATTACTTTTTAATGAAATATTCTAAAATACCGGGTGATTTGTTAATCTGAAATTCAAATATCTCGGGAAATAAACTCTACAAAAAAAATATCCAAGATCAAAATTTAATCATTCCGCGGGTGAAATATATTAGTGTTAAAAATAGTACCCCCATCCATTTTTAATTCTCCTACTAAGAACCTATGTATACGATTCAGCATTATGTTTGCAATATAAATAATTGTAATTGGTCGTCAAAAAAATTTTGATTTTGCTTCTTCATAAACTAGAACCATTTCAATTTTCTCTTGTATAGATAAATACTCCATTCTAAAGTAGTATTAATAGCCTAACACACAGATATTGTTGTTTTCGAAATAATCTTCAAGCTGAATGGGTATTTTTGAAACAAAATAGAAAAACATTCATTAATTTAAAAGCAGATTTAATCGCCTTATCCTGAAAAACTTTTTACTTTCTTTTACTAGTAGTAAAAGTAAGTATAGTAATCATGAAAATTTTCGAACTCGAGATTTTTGCAGATTTACCCATTACCGTATCTCCTGAGTCAGAAAAAGCAAAAAAAAATCTCTGTCTGTGGCTCTGTGTCCTCTCTACAACCCAGACGGCTGAATTGATTGAGACGAAAATTCATATTTAAGCTTTTTACAAAAATTGGGAGGGCCCAGTTGATTTTGGCGGAAATCGGCCAAACGGAAGTGGTAGTCGTAGTAGTAAACTACTATGAGAAAATGCAAAAAATATATATAGTGTCTGCAAATTCCGGCCCCGTCCGTAAAAGAAAGTCGTGTTGTGCCCACACATCCATTTTTTTATTGCAAACGTAATGCAGAATTATTCATAGGTTCTCAGTAGGAGTAATCGAAAAATTGAGTATTGTCTTACGGTGCCATCTATCATGAATCGAAAAAAATGTTTCAGACTTTTAGCCGTAGAATCCAAATTTGCAATAAAAAATAGGGGTTCCAATTTCAATTTCAAAAGGTAGCCCCACCCCACCTAAAAGGGAGTACCAATTTTAGCACTAATTTATTTCTCCCGCGGAGCCATAATTACGATCTTGGATATTTTTTCCGTAGAGTGCTTATTTTCCAAAATATTTTAAAGTTTCAGCTTAAAATAATCACCTGGTATAAGGGATGATTGTGTTACTGTTAGCTTTTAATTTCGCAAATTTTTGAACTTAAGGTTTTCTTTTTCTTTCAGCCGTGAAAGTATACTGCGTTGTACCGTTTCTTTCATCGCCTGACAAAGTCGTTGTGTTTTATCTCGTTTGTATACGTATGTTCTAAGTGTACTTTATCAAAATTTGTCTGCAATAGAGCACTCAGACAGTAAAAAGAACCAAAAGAACCAAATGAACGAAACGAACGAAATGAACGGATCTTTTGAATGACTCTTCGTCGTGACTGAACCAAAAGATTCAGTACACTCAAGAGATCCATTTTTCACACCTCTAAGACGAAGTTTATTTTGTATCTTCTTCTTCGGTTCATCCACTCGCACAGATTGAATACTCATTTCTAATAAAACCGAACAAATTTAAACGAGCCAGAAATGATTGCAATGCTTATCTGCGGCGAGTCAAATTCGCCTACGACCAAAAATTAGCCTCGTCGTCGATTCCAGCGCTCATTTAAATGAGATTCCAGTTGTCAGCACTATAGACAAGACCAATCTGTTTGCTGCGCATTTCGCAGCTAGCTTCACGCTTCCAGATTGCATTGCTGCCTCCTGCACCTCAGAGTATTAAACACTTGTATATAATAATCAGATGCTTATTCTCACGACAAAACCGAACGAAAAGCTTAGCTAATTTCTCTAATTCTTTAATTTACCCATATTGAACTTTAGCAACTACTTGCATTTTACAAAATTCATCTCAGCTGTCAAATTTCCGCACCGAATGTCTCACTTTACGCACACCTTGCTTAATCCCACGTAAGGTCACATTTAACGAAACCGTCCAAAATCTTATTATGATCACAGCATACGAATTGCATGTAATGAGTCGTTCACATCAGCTTAATTAATCCAAATCAAGTCCATTATAGTTGGCCCTTATGTCAAAAGAAAGTTGCCAACAGTACGTTCCCGTACTTTTTGTAGTAAAAATTAATAAAAGAGAAAATTGACAAAAAATCTCTCAGAGAGAGCAAGCAAACAAAAAAGTGTGGGAACACATAAAACCACAAAATTGTTGTCATAGCAGAAACTGTCAAAATTCCTTACGCCAAGATTCAACGTTCACAAGTTAGTTAGTTATGTGGCTTTATTTTGATAAAAAAAAGAATGCAAAAATCCAATTTTACATGTGCGAGTGCACTTTTTTTCGCTTATCGCCAAAAATTAGTGTAGTTGGTTAAGAAAGTGTAGATAAAAACGAACGCCATATTAGTTAGTTGTCAATAAATTCGTTTTTGACAGAATGGTCACAGAAATTTTTGGAGTAAAGGTTAGCAAAATTTGCATAGAGATGATATAAACTTACTCTATATTTCCGCTTGGCTTTCTTTTACTTATTTTTCGAGTGCATGAGTAAAAAGTCGTAACAATTACTAATAATTATAACTATTTTTGAGCACGGGAACAGATCTATGTATGTAGGATTTGAGGCCGCCACTGTTCACTGCATTTGCATTTGGACAGACGCAGACGTAACATACAGACATGAAAACCAAGCGAACGTTTCTCTTTCTCTTGCAATCAGTCAAGTTGTTAATGTTATTAATGTTAGTTAAGTTGAATTCAGGCAGCCAAACCCTTAGGCTAATGCCACACGAGCTCCAAAAAGGTCGCGCGGCAAATTGTCCGCGCGCCCGGAGAAAATTTCGTTGTTGTCACACGAGCTGCATTTTGACCGCGCGACAGCATATTTTGCTGATCATGCTTGTTAGTTTAGTTTAGTTATTTAAGATGAATACAGTTCAAAATAATGTTTTATTTTTATATTTGTTGCAAAAAGAAAGAAAGAATCAATGCGATCCATGATTTCCTTTCCTAAATTCATTAATTTAATTTATGTATTGCAACCGGGAAATTTAAAAATGCATTTAGACTCACCTTGCCTTTCAAAAAGTAAATTTTAAATGAGGCGCTCCAATTTGGACGCTCGTATGTTCATTCTGATATATAACAGTACCCCTCATGACGCACTACGATGCCTTTGAAAAATTAAATTTTAAATGACGCGCTCCCATTTGGACGCTCGTGTGTTCATTCTGTTATATAATAGTACCCCTCATGACGCTCTACGGTTCGCGCGCGATGAGGGGAAGTCGCTGCGTAAAAAAGGTCGCGCGACCATACCGACTCCTTTTTGTTCGCGGACGCTCGTGTGTACTATTCCATTGGTTCTCTGGGTACTCATGGCGCGCGACCAAATGGGAGCGCGCCAAAAGGAGCTCGTGTGTCATTAGCCTTAAAATCAACTAGTTGCCATCTTAATAGGCGTAGTCACTGAATATAAGTCTATCGATACGTAGTAGATGCTGATGAGCAAGTTAATTATCTAACATAGTTCCTAAACTCACTTGAGTCGTCTGGATTGCCACCACTTCGTCTTTTACTTAGAGTGGGATCTCCAATTTTATTACGGAATCTCGACTTGCCAAAACTTTGTAACGGCACAAGACTGTGCGTAAAAAAAAGGCTGGGCAATATAATTTAAGCGACTATCATGATAGAAAAGGGACAGAGTGAAACAGTTTTTATACCACGGACGGACCTTCCTTTTAAATTTAAGAGATTGCCGTTTCCAGTAAAACTTGCGTTTTTGATGACGATCAATAAGTATGACAGTTTATTAAGTACTGCGGAGTGTAGATTTGAGATCGCCATGTTTTCCCACGGACAACTTTATTTTTTGCTTGCTCTAGGGTGGGTTCACTTAAGAATTTATTTATTCTTTCTCAGAATGCATGGGATTGAATACGTTTTGTGTGTGTTATTCATTCTTATACTCGTAGCTAAAACCTTGATTTTAATACATGTGTTTTAAAGAACATTCCATAATACGAAAGGAAGTGTTTAATAGAAAGATGATGACGAAGAAGACGTAAGAAGAATTAACAAAGAAGAAGACGAAAAAGAATATAAAAGAAGAATTTTTATGTAGATTATAATCAACCTTAAGAAAATAAGCACTTAACATGTAGAAGAGCACAAGTATTTTTATGTTCAGATTTTTTTAAAATGATTTCCTATTTAAATTGTAGTTATACAGGGTGTCCCCTAATTCGAATATCCACACGGTAGAAATTTAATGAAAATCGGATACATTTTTAAAAAAATTTCTATGGGAGATGCACACATGTGCAAATTTTGAATATAAGTGGGCTTTATGGGTTTTTTTTATGTCCTATATACCCTTGTGGTTCCTAGGGCCTCTACCACGCCTACGCGTCATTGCGTGCGGCTCCTAGCAATGAGCTTCAGCTCTCTCCAACTCTTCCCTAATTGCCGTGACTCCTCCTCAACTGTTCTGCGCCATGTATTTCTCGGACGACCCGTTCTTCTTTCGGAGTGTATGACCAATCCACTGCCACTTCCGTCGTTGGATGGTTGGGCCTATTGGTTCCTGACCCGTTCTCTGGTAAAGATGTTCTTTAGATATACGGTTAGGCCAGAAAACCCTTAAGATGTTCCGTAGGCACCTATTTACGAACGTATGTCATCTTTTTGTGATAGTAGCGGTCACCTTCCAAGTGCTGTACCCATACAACAGCACAGATTCAACGTTTGAGCCGAACAGTCGCAGCTTGGTGTTTAACCTGATCGCATTGCTTCGCCAAATCATGGACATCATTCCAAACACCGATTTTGCTTTGCCGATTCAGTTGACAATGTCCTGCTCGGCTCCACCTTCGGTCGAGACAATACTCCAAAGATATTGGAAACTCTCTCTACTGGCTGTCCAGCAATGTTAACTTAAGTTACTGAGTTAGTGCCTAGGTTGATGATTTTGGTTTTGACAGTATTAATCTTCAAACCCGCAACATTTGCCTCCCTTTCCACATTGGTTGTCATTTGGTGCAGCTCCATAATTCTGTGTGAGAGTAAACAAACGTCGTGAGCGCAGTCCAGATGTTTGAGTTGAGATGTAAGAGTCCAACGAATTCCTCCGTTTCCAGTAGATAAAGCTGCACGAAGTACATCGCTAATCACCAACAAAAAAAGTATCAGCGATAGAATGCAACCTTGTCGTATCCCACTTAGGATCTCGAATTCCTCTGACAGCTTTCCTCTATGCAGTACATGACATTTAGAGCCATCATAGGTTGCTTTAATAAGAGGTCAGTGGGATGGGGCAGCCGGGAAACGCGGGTGTAAGTGGGCGTGGCGTCAGTGGGCGGGTAGCAAAGCGCCCGGGAACAGCTAGTTATATATAAATAATAAAGTTTTCATCAAAAACTTAAAAAAGGCTCTTAAATATTATAAATGACTAGGAGAGACGAAATTTTGGCATTTATTTTTTGTTAATTTATTAAAGCACATGAAAGCGTTAATTAGATTATTAGTATAGCGGTAAAAAGGTCTCAAAATTTTTAGAAAAAGTGTTGTCCATCGGAGATACACATGTATAAAATATTTGAAGAAAATCGGGTAATTTTGTAAAATATTTGTATGGGAGGCCCGAGGGTCCCAAATTAACAGAAAGCGTTGTCATCGGAGATATGTATGTGTGCAAAGTTTCAATGAAATCGGACTTTGGGAACTGGGTTAAAAATTCCACGACAAACAAAAACGCGGGCAAACGAAGTTAATATAGAGAATTTAATAAGAAGATTTATGCTATGTATGAACCTCTTCACTTAGTTAAAAGTGTTCGATACAACTTATTAGCTACGGATTTGTCAACCTGGTCAGTATTGGAAGAATTGTATGAGATCAAAACAAATTCTACTACAAAATTGTGCACAAAATTGTCATATGCACATATAAAACTAAACATTGAAAAATTGAGGGTTGGTTATGCTACGGCTGGAATAAAAACTGCTTTAAAAAATTTTCGGACCCAATTAAAACCTTGGCAACAATGCATTTTTTGTATAAATTCGACATTCTCTTCGATGCTTTAAATAGTAAAAACAATTTGATTCAAATCCAAATTGCATAGCTCTAAAACTAAAAAATAGCACATATAAAATTTTAAAATCGTCGTTAAATTTTATAGCAACAAGGGTGGACCAAAATAAAAGCTTATTGTTTTTCTGGACTTTTGCAAACTATTAATGCTGTGTTAAATCTCAAATGAACAAATTTCGTTTATAGTAACCTCACGGTTCAATCAAGATCAATGCGAAAATTTATTTTAAGTAATTCGAAAAAGAGGCGAAAATTCAAGAAATCCAACAGTACATAATTTTGACGACATTATTGCTCAAATTATGTCTATTTTACAACCAACGGAGCGTTCTAACTGCCAGGATGACAATGATGAAATTTTAGTGGATCCTAAGAACTATTTTCGGGCTTCTGATGGATTTCATTTACAAACTAACAATGCAGCAATCAATTCAGATACTGGAACTGGAAATGCTAGAATAATTAATTTTAACGATTTAAAAGATAAAATCATTGAAATGCTTCCTATATTAGATGAATGTTCGGAAAAATATTATGCTGAATATGTGGTGTCCCGTTTGAAATTAAAAGTTAACTGTACGCATTGTGAAAGTAGATTAATAAAATCGGATGAGAAAATGAATCTTTAAAATGAGTAACTAATATTTTATAAAAATTATAAGAAAGATTCGGATTTTGACTCACTTCATCCCCCTTCAAAAAATTTAATAATGCTCATCGCTCACAAAATTTTAAAATTTCAAATTTTAATAAAAAGTATTGTCACCGGAAATACACATGTGTACAATTTCAGGAAAATCGGGCTTTAAGAAGTGCGTTAAAAATTGATCGCAAGATTCCACCATCCACCCAGCCAGCCACAGACCACCGTGCACGCGAAGTTAATATACAGAATTTAAAAATTGAAATTTTTCTTATAAATTCTCTAATAGGAGATTCGATTTTGTAGTGAAATTCTCCATTTGGTGGTGAAAACATGCAGCCACAGCGCACGGTTGGTGCGACGTGCACACAACGACCTACGTTACGAAGTACTACTAAAATTCTTTCTTTTGAGTTGAGTGAAGCTGTAAAGCAGTGTGAGTGCGTAACCAGCTCTTCGTATAATATGATACAAAACACAAGTTAAAAATGCACTCACACAACTGAGTGTACAACCCATTTCAATTGCGGAACACAATCATTTTTATATAAAATTTTTTGTTCTACTTCGTTCCTCTTGATATCTCTATACTCTTTGTTTGAGGATAATTTTCTCCAGAAAATGCGTGATAAACATAACGTTTATTATTATTATTATTATTATATATAAATATTATATACTTGTTATATATTATATACATAAACCTGTAGCTTAAGTATTTGTTTGTTCTTGTTTTTGTGTTTGGTTAGTTGTTTTTTCTTTTTTTTTCTTCTCAATTTTTGAAATTGAATTTAATCATTTGATGTGAAGAAATAACATCATAATTTTATTAAATATATTATTTCCTAATTAAAAAATAAACATACATAGTTGTAATAGCATATAGCTAAGTCTCTATGTAAATCTCTAATTATGTAAACACAATAATTTACTCTCAATAAAGAATTATGATATATATATATATATATAACGTTTTACTATTTTTTTCTTATGAACGTAATAATAACAAAAATAAATCAACATCAATCAACAACACGTTTGCGGAAAAACCCAGTTCATGATACTTGGAAATATCTTCAGGAGGTAAAATTTTTTAACAAAGGGTTTTTTGCTTTTAAGCTCTAAAAGCTATGAATAAAAAATGATTTTGTGTGGTTTTAGATAATCTAGCACGCATACAAAACCAAGGAGGACACTTTGAGCACCTGTTATAACTGTTGTTGTACACACATAAAACAACAATTATCTAAAACCACTCAAATCATTTTTTATTCATAGCTTCGGAGCTTTAAGGAAAAAAAAACATTTTTTAAAAAAAATTTACCTGCTGCAGATTTTCCCAAGTATCATGAAATCTATGGGGTTTTCAGCAAACGTGTTGGTGATTTTTATTTTTATTATTGTTACGTTCATAAGAAAAAAATACTAAAACGTTATGTTTATTACGCATTTTCTGAAGAAAATAGATCTCAAAGTCAAAAATAAGCATGGGCAAAAAAACTAGCACAGGAATTGAAAATTTATTAAACCTTTAAAAATGTTTTTTAAATTTTATAAACAATTATCAACGGGTCTGCCCACTTCCAAAATGAAAATTTGTTTATTATGGTATACCTATAACCACTACGCAAAGTTTGAACGCGATTGGTTGAACGGTTTGGCAGTCTATTGGGAACATATGTAAATACTTACATTCATACATACAGAGTTTCTCTTGTACAGATATGTGCCAATAAGTTAAAGTACTTTATTTTTATGTGGTTTTTAGAACTGCCAAATGAAGTTTAAACCACGCCACTGACGAATTTAACTGCAGGCGCACCAGGCGTGCGCCCAGGGCGCGCCTTACAAAGGGCCCCGCAAAGCTCAAACTTTACACTTTTTTCTAATCGCATTCAGTTTAACAGCATGAGAGAATTCAGACAAATTTTGTTTACAATATTTCTACACGGGTGGCAGTCATTATATCAGGTACACCCAATAACTGTTTTACCGCCAGGCCATAATGAGATTAGAACATCTTCGAGAAAAAGAAATTATTTTACTAGTTTGAAGTATTTGAGCAAATATGATAATTTATTTTTGTAAAAAGGTTTCTGTTGCAAAAATGCGGAAACCAAGGTAGCGGTCATGTAATAGTAATGAGCGAGTAAAATGGATGAGCACTTTTCTGCGAGTAATGTACGCTATTTTTCACACGACCAAAACCGGTTTCTCGCATTTGCGCATTGCAAAATTACTCTGGGATTTTATATCTTAAATCACTAGAGTGTGTAAAGGCTACATTCGAAGCTAGGTTATAGTATATAAAACAGTCACTTTCGTCTATGGGCGTATGAAAATTACTTATCACATCACCCGTGTGATAAACTTTTACAAATATGTAATTCCAGTTCTCTTATGGCACACATTGTGGAGGAAATAAAATGCGCAAAGTATTTTAGCATTATTTTAGATTCTACACCCGATGTTGTGCATGTGGATCAACTAACTTCTGTAGATAAAGATTTTAAAAAATTGTTCCAATAGAGAGACATGATGAAGACACAGATTTACCAACCTTTCAAAATTTACCAATAGATATAAAATATTATCTTAAGACAATGCAGCTAATATGTCGGGCAAGTACAATGGTCTGCAGGCAAGAATAAGACAACATGTTCCATCAGCAACGTTTAGTCATTGACTTAATTTAGTTTGTAAGCACAAAAGAGCCATTGGATGAAATATGCAATTCTACAACAGGAAAAAATTTTGGTTTTGAAGCAAAATTATTACTTAAAAAAATTAATAATTATGAAACTGCTGTAGTGGCAATCGCATGGAATAAAAATTTGCAAAGACTCAATGAACAAGCTAATCCTTAAAATCTATTGATTGCACCATTGTTCAAGGAGCATAATTATTTAAAATTCTCGAAATTTTTATTAATGAAAACTTAAGACATAAGTTCAACGAAATCCAATCTGAAGTTAGAGAACTATCAGATACAACATTTAAAAATGATCGCAAGCGAACATTTACAGAAAATCGAAAGGAGTTTTTTACATAACGTAATCTACGTAATACGAGCATATGATCATTTAATAGCTCTTAATATACAGGGTGACTGACATTAAGTGTTACCAAAACAAAACGCAGAAATTTTATTTTTTGATGAATTTATTTAATCATAGTAAAAAATGTTCACAAATATATAAATTTTCGAATTGTATTAGCAGTTTTCGATTTGGCCACCCTAAGCCGCGATTATGGCCTTCAAACGGCCACCAAAGCTATTGCATGCAGCACGAAAGTGGCTCTGCGGTATTTTGGCCAATTCCCGGCGAAGCGCTTGCTTTTTTGTCCCAACCTTGCTCTTCAAAATACCCCAAACCGAGAAATCTAGCGTATTTGCATCTGGTGAATTTGATGGCCATTGGGTAGTGGAAATGAACCGCGGAACGTTGTTTCTCAGCCAATCTTGATTGACGCGCGCTTTATGACTCGGCGCCGAGTCCTGTTAAAATGTCCAGGCTCTGTGGCCGAAATGTTTTTGTGCCCAAGGCTTCCGATAAATTTGAGCATTTATCTTGATGCCACGGTCCAAAAAAACGAGCGGTGAACCGCTTTTGGCCGTTACGGCGGCCCAAACCATCACCATCGGCGGCGCTTGGTTTCGAGTGGCAATCCATTAGTCCAAATTTTCAGTAGAACGGCCGGGCAAGTAAATCCGGTCGTTTTGCTTGTTCACATATTGCTCAGTAACGAACGGTGACTCATCGGAGAAAACCAAAATCGGCAAATCGCCACTTTCGTGCAAGCGTAACAACTCCTTTGCTCTTTCCACTCTTAACTTTTTTTTGAGCATCGGTGAGACCATGCGTTTTTTGGAATTTCAAGGCCTTTAGTCCAAGATGATCTTTCAAGATGTGCTGCATCCGTTCGAGCGAAATGTTTGCCTCACGAGCCATTTTTCTGCCGCTACGGTGCGGATTCCGACCCAATTTGGCCTTCACCTTCCGAATGATATCCGGCGATGTTGCAGTGCGTTTCGGTCCACCACCATGGCGTTTTGCAATGCTGCCAGTATCGTTATAACGATTTATGCTGCGATACACAAACTTTTTATTCACATGCAGATGTTTTTTCTGGTAAACAATCTGCGGCTGTGGTTTCCAGCCAAAAATAGAGCAATCACACTATTACGCTTGAATTCCATTGCGGATAACTTTTTTCTGAATATTTCCCCACTAAAATGCTTTTATACGCTTGTAAACACTGGAATGAACGGTTACTGGTGTAAATTTGAGCGCTCTGTCATCACTGGTTTGACATCAATAACAGTCTGAAGTTGGTAATACTTCGTGCCAGTCACCCGGTATAATAGCATTTAATGGAACTGAACGGTCTTGGAAAAATCTATTAAAATGCTATAAGTAATTATCGATTTTTTTCGTATTTATATTGAGTGTAGAAAAAAAGAAACAATGTGTCTATAATTTAATAAAAAATGTATAAAGATGACATTGAATCACGTTATTTTTAAAAATGAGTTGGAACAGTTTTAATATTTTTGGATGAAGAGGACAATATATTCAAAAAATATGAAATATGAAAGTAACTTTTCCAGATGTGGAAATATTTTGAGAGTTTTGTTAAGCATGTTAATTTCAAACGCATCGGAGGAACGCTCAAATTCTTGTCTAGAAAGAGTAAAATATTATCTAAGAAACTCAACGTCAGAGGAAATATAACTATTTACATACAGGGTCTCCCAGAATTCGTGGTACAAACGAAGCAGGGAGGTCATTTCCAACCAAAATACCCAAATGAAGTCCATATTAAAAATAACGAGCGGGCGTTCCGACGGACTAAAATAAAGTTTATTCGACGATGCCGATTATGTATTATGGCAAATGGTGGACACTTCGAACACTTGTTATAATATTTAAAATAAAAAAAACCACCCATAAAAATTCAAATTTTTCATGTAAATTCTCTAATCGCAGATGCATGTGTGCAAGTATTCAAACTTGAACACCTCGAAAACTCTGTCACTTTGAAAGCTACGCACATTCATGGTAACTTTGTGAAATGGCATTAATAATGATTGTTTAAGTCGGAGTAATGTATATTGATGCTTGAGAAATGATGTGAAACCGAAATTTTCTGTTTTCGATCATTTTAGAAATAATGACATTATTAATAACCGTGTAAGTGCCGAGTTAAAAATATGCCGACGCAAACTCGTAGTGCTGCCATGAACAGGCAGAAAAGATTTTGCAATCAAAATCCACCAAACCAAGCAGCGCAGCCGACTGCGCAGCACACACCGCACACAGTCGTTGAAGTGCGGCGGTATTTAAAAAATGTATAAGGGCCTTGCGGCAGAACCTGAGGCCCGATCACTACCAAATTTTAGAAAAAGTATTGTTTTTTGGGTATACACATGTGTGTAAAATTTGAAAAAAAAGTATATAAAAATAAAGTAAATGTATGGGAGCCCCACGGGCACGTGAAGTTAATATAGAGAATTTAAAAAAGTTATAATTTTGCTTTGTTTCTGACAGCGCAGCTTATTTTAGCACTCGAAAGTGCATTCTTTAATAAACTTTGTAAAACAAATGATAAAAACCATTCTGTTTTGAATATTCCTATGCGTGATACCATTTAAGAATCTGTCGCAAGTTTTTCTGATAGTCGGTCAACTTTCTGTAGTACATTGTTTTTTCGCCACAGCTACTTAAAAATCAATCAAAAAATTTTGGGAAACAAAAAGACATCACAAATCAATTGTTTTAATTTGACAGAAGATAATAAAGTTTATAAAAATGACTTTATTAGAAAGGTACACTCTTCCAGATCGTATTAAAAAATAAATATAAACAAAAGAACTGTTGGTTTTTTTGAAATTAATTTCTTAGTGGCGGCGTATGCGATACCCAAAAATACTAAAAATGGAATAAATTTTGTACCATCGATACTACCAAGACCCACAAAAGCTAAAATAACAAAAGTTGTCTGGCAGCCCCTCACACCCTACCGACCCAACCAAACTGGTCGCTTTATATATATGATATATATATATATATATAGCTATATATATATATATATGTATAAAACTCACGATTCTAACCCGTTTTTTATATATACATATATACATATATATATTATCTGTACATCTAAATCGGGTTAGAATCGTGAGTTATGGTCGCGAGTTTATACATAAATCTCATGGAAAACGAAACTTTTTCAGTTTTTCCCGAATTTTCCATATTTCCAGGTTCCTATAATCATCCCGAAATATTACGAACATTTAAAAAAAATGACCCAAATCGGTCGTGAAAAGGTAACAGACAGACAGAGTTACTTTCACATTTATAATATCAGTAAGGATAAGGATAGTAAGGATAATGATATTTTAAAGATATTATTTTATCGTGTTTAAAAATGTAGATTCATGAAATTCGACCACAGGATAAATAATTTGACTGCCTATTTACCTGTCAAAAGGTTTCGATAAAAATGGTTATAAAGTACTTTAAAAATTAACTATTGACTTAAGCTAAAGCAGTTTGAGTAAATGAACTAGCTTTTCTCGATATAAGTATCGGTTTGCACTCCACTCAAATTTGTAAAGTTGCTTATGTTACTGTATTTTGTAAGCTGTTAAACGATTAAAAAAGCTTAAGTCAAAATAAAGATATTTTTTACAAATTCAATAAGTTAAACCAGTTTATGTTAGGACATAAGTTGATTTTTAAATTGACTTTTTAGCCAATTTATGATTTAAGAAAATAAATCATCCTTAATTTGCCAAAGCAACTTAACTTCAAATTTTTTACAAAAAGTGTTGTGTACCTTCGTGTTAATTTCGAAAAAATAATTTTTGATTTTTAGTTTTATTATTGTAACGTTCATAAGAAAAATATAGTTAAACGCTATGTTTATTACGCATGTTCTGAAGAAAATTGTTCTCAAAGCCAAAAATTAATATGGACAAGAAAACTAGAACATACATTGAAGTTGGATATCTGAAGACTCAAACAAGATATCAAATTTATTTAAACGCAGTTAAAAAGGCTGGTATTTGTTCTAAAAATAAAGGCCTAAACGAAGTCCTACCATTAGTATTAACAGAGCAATTTTTGTTAACATGGGTCAGGCTACACCAAAGTAAGCTTTTTATTAAATTCCCGATAAATCAGTGCAAATTGGAGATAGACCCTTACTGTAGAACAATTTTTTTCCTAGAATATACCCAAGAATCTTTTCCCAAAATATTTTGAAAAAATTATTTTGAGTCCAATGCCCGATCACTTTCAAAATCAATTTAGAGAAAGTGTTGGCCTCGGAGATACACATGTGTGCAAAGTTTATATAAAATCGGATTAATTTTTAAAAAATGTATATGGGAGCACCTAGGCCCTGGGGTTCGATCACTTCTAAATTTTAATAAAAAAATTTGTTATCGGAGATACACATCTTTGCAAGTTTGAATTAAATCGGGTTAATTTTTAAATTCTCTATATTAACTTCACTTGCCCGTGGCTGGCTGGCTGGCACACCAAATCTTGTGATCAATTTTTAACGCACTTCCGCACAGCCCGATTTTCCTGAAATTTTGTACACATGTGTATTTCCGGTGACAATACTTTCTTTTAAAATTTGGAAGTGATCGGGCCCCGGGTTCGTGGGGCTCCCATACAAATTTAAAAAAAAAATTACCCGATTTTACACACATGTGTATACCCAGTAAGCAATACTTTTTCTAAAATTTGGTAATGATCGGGCCCTGGGTTCAGCCGCAAGGCCCTTATTCATTTTTTAAATATCTATAGTGGCATCAGATACCGTCGTGCTTTAATGACTGTGTTCGGTGTGTGCTGCGCAGTCGGCTGCGCTGCTTGGTTTTGGTGGTGGAGAGAGAGAAATCTGAGCTCACGCACAAATGAACCCAGCAAATGAAACGAGACATAAATGTTTTATAATTAATTTAACTTACTTACCTATTTACTGAATTGTATTTTTATTGATATCGTTTTTTGTTGTCGATATCAATTTACAAATAGAACAACAAGTTTTCACAATATTCTGTCATTTGGCGTTTTCATAAATTAGTTCAGAGCAGTCAAAGAGTTCTCAAGAAAAATGCTCGTGCTTCTTATTTGCTCAGAGTATGAGCGTGCTCTAGGTGCTCAGAATAAAGTAAGCTGAACATTTTCAAATTTGACATCTGATGTCAAATGTCTCTTTCGAATATTTTCTCCTACAATAAAAAAATAAAAAAAAATAAGAAATGACCCAGGATCGAGGGGCTCAATTTCTGCGATTAGAGAATTTAGATGAAAAATTTTAATTTTTATGGTTTTTTTTTTTTTAAATTTAACTTGAAAATTTTGATAGGAATTGTTGTCATCGGAGATGCACTTTCTTGCGAAGTTTGAACAAAATCGGGTTAGTTTAGAAAAAATTAACTTGAAAAGTTTAATAGAAAGTGATGTCATCGGAGATACACATGTGTGTATAGTTTGAATAAAATCAGTCTATAGGAAGTGAGTTAAAAATTGATGGCAAGATTTGGCCACAAGCCACAAGCAAACTCACGGGCAAGCGAAGTTTATATAGAGAATTTAATAAAAAAGATAAAGGACCTCGCACGACTTCCGACGTCAAAAGAGGTTGGCCAATAATTGCGTTTAATATAATACAACATAGCATGCCAACAGCTAGGCACTTAGCCAAATACATACATTTAAATCTTAAATTAAATTAGAAATTTCAACAATCCAACATAACCGCTTCTTGTAGCACAGAAGTTTTAGAAAAATATTTAGTTTCTTTATTTGAAAAATGTTTGCCTTCATAATATAATATCTATACGTAGTAAAATAGCAGTAACAAAGTTCCAATTGAATTTAAAAAAAAAACTTTTCCTGTAGTTTAGTATAAAAATATTTTTCGTTTTTCATATATAAGCAGTAAGGCAAAATTATTGCTGAACTAAAAATAGGTTCAGCGGGTTTAACACGAACATGCGTTGCAGGAGTCGAATGTTAAACTAATGTTGTGTAGAAATAAAATTGTTTTCCTCTGTTTTCCTAAAATCAGAAAAAAGCAATCTTTTGGTTCTCTGGATCCAAATATAAACTCACCCATGGGGATCATATGACGATGACGACGGCCGACGTTTTGTACATCGACACGTTTGTTAGTCGAAGGAGGCATTTCAAATACACATAAAAAACTGCAGCCTTCATTTATCGTTTTGGAACTTAAGTCAACTCTTAATAATATTAGGGAATTCATGTGTTGAATGAATATTAGATGGGTCATCTAAACTACACTTATTACACGCATGATTGTTCTCATAATCTGTCAGTACACAGAACTGATCAGCCCAATTTGACAAAGCATTTAAGAATGCAAAAAATTAGTTATCCTGCGTTTACTTTTTGTTTACGTTATATTAATGCTCAGAGAATTACGGCACAGGTTTGTAAAAAACTGACGATTGCTATGTGTAATGGCCCACTAGTAAATATATGTAAAATAATAATATTCGGCGCGACAGACCGTTGCGGTCCAAGGCCGAGCTTCTCGCGACCATTTATGTTGTGCATGTATATTTTTGGACACATATGGAAGGGACCTACAATTTAAGGCCGGATCCGCACGGAGAATTGAGAAGCTTTCCGTGACAAGTTATTAATCTCGGAACGTTTTTGTCAGACATTCGCGAGAGGTGGAAAACCATGAAAATACATTAGGTGTTACTGGGATTCGAACCACGAACCTCCTGCTCAGTAGCCATGCACTTTTCCACTGAGCCACGGCGGTCACAGTTAATATATGTATGTACTTATGCTTATAATTTGCCCTTCTGTTGTAGAATGCACCTAACAGTTCGATACTTCAATATTGATAATATCCCTAAAATATTTTAATGTTTATTTCTAGGCATTTTACTTAGATTGTTCCATATATTTGTAAATGACATTTTGAATTTATGCATATGACGCAAAATGCAAATTTCCCTTCTTGCAATCTGGCGGATTTAAAACCAACAAAACAACAATGCAACAAGATATTATTTAACTTGTAATGTGGTTCACATTTAATTGTCTCTTGGTAAATACAAAAAATGTAATTACATTATTTTTCAACCAAACTAACTCGTATCCAGTCTCAAAAACGTATACCTTAAAAACATCCCAATTAATATTAATACGGAAACTAATATTTAGGTTTGATAAATAACAACAATTTTCATGGTTCTAGAAGAGTTGAAGATCATGTTAAACAACAGATTAAATTAAAATTTGAAATTATTATGTTATTTCATAAAATTTCGAATAATTTCATTGAAAACCGGTTGATTTTTAGGTACAAACTAAATGATATTTTATTAGAATTTAACTCTATGAAATATACATCAAGACTCTCACCTAAATGATATTTTATTAGAACTTAACTCTATGAAATATAAATCAAGACTGAAGGTCGAGACTTATTTGGTGAGAGGCAAATAAAAGAAAGAGATAGAAAATAAAAGAGAGGTATATAGATCTAGTTCTCCACACTTTTCCCCCTTTAAAATCTGATGAAGTCATCCAAATGCTAGCATTATCTCGTTCGGTTCATCTAGGAGCTGGGTCCTCTTGAACTTCTTCCTGTGCATCTACAAATTCGTCACTTTCGTTCAAGTTGTTGTCAATTGATTGATTGTTGTCTTCATCTCATGCGTCTTGTATTCGTGCCATGATGAAAGGTTCAATTTCTGTAATGTCGTCGTCAAAGTCAGGTAATTCTACTTCATTAAACATGTATATGAAATAATGGGTCTTCAACTGGTTCGTATGGGTTTTAATGATTCGCTCTCCTGAAGTAGTTTCCACTGCGATTTTTGCTGGAGCCCAGTTCCATTTGTCGTTTGATTCCTGTAACTTGTAGAATACTTTATCATTGGCTTGAAATTCTCTCCATTTCGCACCATGATGCTTGTTGAATTGATGTTCCATTTTACTTTTTCCGTTACTCGAATATGATTTGCTTTCTTTGGACAGGAGCAAATCGAAGAATGTTTTCATCTGCCGATTGTTTAGCAACTCTGATAGAGATTTCATTCCTAACTTATATGATGGTGTTCGACGATAGTTGAACAGGAGCTTTCGCAGCTTCTGGTCGACGTTTCCTTTTTAAATTCTCTATATAAACTTCACTTGCCCGTGGCACGGATGTCGGTCGTCTGCGTGGAATCTTGCGATCAATTTTTAACCCACTTCCCAAATCCCGATTTTACTGTCCATCATGTGTATCTCAGATGGACAACCCTTTTTGTAAAAATTTTGGAGACCCCGGGCCCCGGGTTCGTGGGGCCCCATAAAATTTTTTTAAAAAAATTAACCCGATTTTCTTCAAACTTTACATACGCGTTTATATCCGATAGACAACACTTTTTGTAAAATTTTTGGAGACCCCGGGCCCCGGGTTCGTGGGGCCCCATAAAAAAATTTTAAAAAAATTAACCCGATTTTCTTTAAATTTTACATATGCGTGCATATCCGATAGACAATACTTTTTGTAAAAATTTTGGAGACCCCGGCCCCCGGATTCGTGGAGCCCCATAAAAATTTTTTAAAAAAATTAACCCGATTTTCTTCAAATTTTATATACGCGTGTATCTCCGATAGACAACACTTTTTGTAAAAATTTTGGAGACCCTGGGCCCCAGGGTCATTGGTCAATTTTTTAAAAAAATTAACCCGATTTTTTTTTAAATTTTATATATACGTGTGTATCTCCGATGGACAACATTTTTTGTAAGTTTTTTGGAATGAATGGGCCCTGAGGCCCGAAGGGTGCCCATATAAATTTTTTAAAAATTAGCTCGATTTTCTTCAAATTTTAAACACATATGTATCACTGATGGACAAAACTTTTTGTAAATTTGTTGGAGTGATAGGTCCCTGAGACCCGTGTGGTGTCCATGTAAATTTTTTAAAAATTAGCCCGATTTTCTTCAAATTTTAACACATACCCATCTCCTATTAGAGAATTATTTTTAATTTTTATGGGTTGTTTTTTTCCTTCTTTAGACCTTCTTTAATTTTTACTAGATCAACGAATCGCTTGGCAAGACCATTCGACTGTAAAACGCGTTTCTGATGTGTTCAATTCCATTTGACTCGAAGAAATCTTTGAATTCTTGTGCACCATTGTCCGATACTATTGTTTTGCAGATACCTAAGCGGGAGAAAACATCGTTTTGCAGATACCTAAGCGGGAGAATACATCGTTTAGCAATTTTATGGTTTTTGCTGAGGTTGTTGAATTGGTTCTGAAGACTTCAGGCCATTTACTGTAGGCATCGACGATTACAAAGAAGAAATCTCCATTAACTGGTCCAGCGTAGTCAATGTGAATTCGTGACTCTGGTCATTCGGAACCTGCCAAGGTTTTAATTCACATTTGATCACTGATTTTTTGGGAAAACAGCACAAGCTTCGCAAATTCTGACATTCTTCTCGATATCTTTGTTAATATGTTTTGTTGCCAAAAAGAATTTATCTAGAGCGACTTTCACCTAGATGGCCTTCGTGGAGCTCTTCTAGAATTTTCTCGCGATTTTTTGATGGAACCATAAGTAACTCGTCGTAAAAAATGCAACCTTGGATTTGCGAAAGGTGGTTTCGGACCATGAAGAAATCTCTGATTGCGTGTATTTTTATATGTTTTGCTTGAGATGGCCAAGAATTCGTGCTAATCATTTTTGCAACCTTGCTGAGGGTCGGGCATTGAGTTGTGGCTTATCTGATGTACTCAATGTTGATTGCCAGTGTTTTTGCGATTGTCAATGTAGCTGCGCGATTTCTTCAGATCGAACACAAGAGCGCGAGCTTCCTTCTGTATTTGAGGATAATTTTATTCTACAGCGTTGAGTGTTGCTAAATAGTGCACGATAGGATGCACAGTACCATCGTCAAATGCATGCATCACCCATGCTCCCATACCGTAATCTGATGCGTCGGTTGCCAAAAAAAAATTTTCTTAGGATTGTAGTGTACCAGACTTAGTTCGTTGCTCAATATGTTCTTGACGTCGATGAAAGCCTTCTCGTGTTGTTCTGTCCATACGAATTTGACATTTTCTTTTCAGCAACTTGTCGAGAATTCCTCGTCGTTCTTCCATGCCTTTGATGTATAATCCGGATGGCTGCCAGCTTGTCCGGATGTGGTTTTATTCTACTCTTGTCGATGATGTGGCCACAAAATTCAACACTTTTCTTACCAAACTCGCATTTTTTCAACTGTAGCTTGAAACAGTATTCTCTGATACGCTCCATGGCTTTAAAGAGCTGCTCCTAGTGACCTAGGATTGATCTAGTGATCCCCTAGCACTCCAGCAATGATAATGTCGACGATGAAACCGTGAGCTGTGACGCCAGCAGCATTGTGTTGACTATTTTCTGGGAAATGCCAGGAGCTGTCTTCACACCTTGTTGTAGTCGGTTGACGTTAAATAGGCGGATGTGAGTATTGATGGTCATCAGTTCTTTTTCTTGTTCACCGTTTTTTTGACTTGGAAATATGCATTGCTCAGGTCAATTTTGTTAAACACTCTTTTGCCTGCCAAGTTTTCGAAGATTTCTTCTGATGTTGGCAATGGATACTGATTTGGCTCCAGATTGCTGTTGAGTCCAGACACATATTCGAATCTTGGCATTTTTCTTGTGATTGCCACGATCGGAGCTGCTGATTCGAAGTAAGAGACAGGTGATAAAACTCCGAGATGTTGAAGGCGTTCAAGTACTGCTTGTACTGCCGGAGCTAAGGGACTGGTCGAGCGTTGCGGAAAACTGGTTCTCTTCTGGCTTCAGTGTCATGGAAGCAGCATCCAGGACCTTCCGAGAAAAAGAAAAGCTTTTCTTATTTTGGTTGTCAAGTTATCGTCGTGATTGATGCTGTTCACGGACACTGTGTTGAGTGGTACTCCCACAACTTGAAAGCGTTTAACCAAGGAACCCGAATAGGTTATTTTCTCGATTAGCTACATAGCACTAAGCGTACTCTTCAACACCATTCAACTTGATGACACATGGAAAACTTCCAAGCAGTGGAACTTCATCTCCGGATGCGCTGCCTGCTGGTTTTGAGATACTCTAGAGATTTGGATTTCCAAGGCGGCTCCAGTTTCTTTTTAAGATGATAGTTATGTCTGAAGCTGTGTCGAGTTGTAGCTTCACGTTCGCGCCGTTGATCTTTGGTTCAACAAACTTGCGTTGCGTCATTGTTGACTTCGCTGACTTGATTAATTTAAAGGCCTGCTTCTTGAGCATTTTTGTTGGCTCTCTCGACCTGTTGCTTAATAAAATCTTTATAACTTTTACAGTGACCAGCTTTATGATTCAAGCTTTTGCATTTTTTGCAAGTCTTCGCTTTGTAAGGACAATTGAATACTCGGTGCTGATCACCGCTCCCTGGACAGCTTCGAGCTTTTTTTTTGAAAAGGGTTAGTTCTTCATCTTCTGATGCGCTGCCTGCTGGTTTTGAGATACTCTAGAGATTTGGATTTCCAAGGCGGCTCCAGTTTCTTTTTAAGATGATAGTTATGTCTGAAGCTGTGTCGAGTTGTAGCTTCACTTTCGCGCCGTTGATCTTTGGTTCAACAAACTTGCGTTGCGTCATTGTTGACTTCGCTGACTTGATTAATTTAAAGGCCTGCTTCTTGAGCATTTTTGTTGGCTCTCTCGACCTGTTGCTTTATAAAATCTTTATAACTTTTACAGTGACCAGCTTTATGATTCAAGCTTTTGCATTTTTTGCAAGTCTTCGCTTTGTAAGGACAATTAAATACTCGGTGCTGATCACCGCTCCCTGGACAGCTTCGAGCTTTTTTTTTTGAAAAGGGTTAGTTCTGCTGATGCTTTCTTTTTCTGCTGGACTGCTTTGACTTCAAACTCTTCGACGACTTCGGTCTTGTCGCACTTTAGGCATACGATTCTATCTGCTTCGTTAACAAGATCCTGAAGCGTAGGTTTTTTGAACACTTCAATTTTCTGAGGATCGGTGAGAGCTTCAAGTTTTGCATACTGCGCATCGACTTTGGCGAGTAGCCTTTCAAGTATCAACGAATCGTTTTTATACTTCAGTCCACTGATGAACAACAAAACTTTCAAGTCATCTGGTGTGCAGTTTTTGATGTTAAACTTTTCAGCGTGCTTGTTGATTCGTGTTGCGTGTCTGCACAAGCTTCTTTCTCGGCCTTTTTTAACTCGAAGCATTTGTGTCGGAGTGCGAATCATCAGCTGGCAAGTACGTTTCGTGTCTATTGAACGACGTCTCGAATATTATTTTCTCTTTCGGGTTCTATTCGAACTGTGTGATTAATTTCGCAGCTTCATTAATCTTGCGTTGACTCGAATCGATTACAGCTTCTTGTTGCTAAACTTTGACCTGCGGGAAGTTGCAATATATGCGCTTGAGCTTCTGCTTGTTGTTGCAGTTGTTACTGCATAAGCTTTGTAAATTTCTTCATGTCGGACATTTTTAGGTTATGAACATGGGAATCTCGAAAATGTTTTTTATAAGTTCCTTAAAATTCACGTTGCCACTGTTGTAAATCGGTAGTAATACGAGTGAGGAACAAACTAAATGATATTTTATTAGAACTTAACTCTATGAAATGTAAATGACGACTGAAGTTCGAGACTTATTTAATGAGAGGCAAATAAAAGAAAGATTTGGTGGTCCACAATTTTAACTCAGAACAGCTATATACAATTTATTCTTATAATTTAGAAACAATTTTTATATAGGGTTAATTAACACAGTTCGATATTTAACTTGCTTGATTTATAGAGGCTTGACTATGTATAACAATATTCCAGAGAATCTGAAAACTATTCAAAATATCGAGACTTTTAAGAATACTTTCAAAATTTGGCTGCGTTGCATGTTCATATCACAATCAAAAAAAATATTCTGAAAGCGGTGCTCAATAAGCTTACTTGTTCCTTTCTTAAAATTAATGTACAATTTTTTCTGTTATTAAAAAATTATTTTATTTAAATATATATATGTTTGATAATAAACAAGTTTTAAAGAATTAAACTGTTTTAGCCGGATTTTTTGTGTATGCACAAACTACAAGGATTGGGTAGGGGTATGTATAAACAAAAAGCATTAAAAACTAACAAACAATCCGACAATAACAGCAATAATTCTAATTCTTATAGAACTATTTCATACCCATACAACCCTAAAAGTTTAGCTGGTCATAAATTTAAATTTACCCAGCTCCAAGTTCAATGCTTACTGCTGCCAAAGAATTTTTCGAATATGTTCACTTGTTCACTTTATATTATATGTACGTATGTATATTATATTTATGTATATCTATTTTTGCATGAATGTATACGCATATTATTTCAAATAAAATTTTTTTTTTATAACTATTTGTTGCCAAAACTGCTTTGTTTTAACTTCAAAACAATTCAACCGTACACGTTAGCTTGTAGCTTCATAGAATATGGATTTAGCTGTACCTATATCAATGTAGGTTGGAATCTATTTTGAAAAAAACAAAACAAAATTCCTTTGGTAAAAATCATTTAAATTAAACTTTTCTAAACTTTAAATTACGCCAAGCAATTGACGTCATAGATAGAAAAAAAATATATTTAATTATTATTTAACTCAAGTGTGCAATATTTATACAAGCAATCGAAATTCTAATGATGATAATTTGCAAATAGATGTTTGCAAAACATTTTTTACCATCGTTTCATTTCGTTGTACAAAAAGCACTCTATACATATTGTATACATATTAATACATTATATACAGAGTATTCATTGCACTTTAACAATTGGTAACATTAGCTGCCGTGCAAACTAACTGGTCGCTATTTTTTCGTGATAGCAACGTGAATGCCGCCGCTGATGCAATCACAAACATCATTCTTATTGGTTTGAGAAAGTTTGAGAAAATCTATCAAATCAAAGGAAGATGGATGGTATGACTTGAGCTGTAAAGAGGCTTCTAGGATTAGAGAGGTGTGCTTTCGGTTTTACAAAGCAAAACCTACCGAGGTAAACCAAAAAAAATTTAAACGAGCAAGAAATGATTGCAATGCTCATCTTCGGCGAGTCAAATTCGCCTACGACCGAAAATTAAGACAAAAAATACTACAATGTCCCAAAGGTAGTAAAAATTGTTGGTCCTTCGTGAAAAGAATCAAAAATACAGCCTCGTCGTCGATTCCAACGCTCATTTATAATGACATTCCAGTTGTCAGCTCTATAGACAAAGCCAATCTGTTTGCTGCGCATTTCACCGCTAGCTCTACGCTTCCAGATTGTGGATTGCCGCCTGGTGCACCTCAGAGTATTGAACACTCTATGGGACAGATATTTATTCGAACTCGTGCAGTTGCTAGAGTTTTAAATGATCTCAACACACACAAATCCGCTGGGCCAGATGGTATTTCTCCATTAGTTCTGAAGAGGTGTTCTTCCAAGCTGGCATTACCATTGCGTAAGCTTTTCCATCTATCCTATTCTTCTGGACTCTTCCCGAGAAGTTGGAAAACAACATTTGTCCAGCCCATACCCAAAAAAGGCGAGCCGTCGTCTCCTTCCTCGTACCGACCCATAGCACGTACATCCATTCTTTCCAAGGTCATGGAAACGCTGATCAATTATCAGCTTAAGAAATATCTTGAAACCAACGAAATCCTTAGTGACCGACAGTATGGATTTCGTGGGCAACGTTCTACTGTTGATTTGATGGTATATCTCACCGAACAGTGGAACCGATCTTTGCATCATTTTGGAGAAAGCAAAGCTGTTGCACTCGATATTTCAAAGGCATTTGACAGAGTTTGGCATCAAGCTCTTTTGTCTAAAATGCGTGCCTATGGTGTTGATGATAAACTGCTTCATTGGATTAGAAGCTATCTTTTGGACCGCTCAATTCAAGTTTGTTTTGGACGGTTTCAAGTCTGAAATACACCACATAAATGCTGGCGTTCCCCAGGGCTCTGTTCTGTCCCCGACACTCTTTTTTTTTTTATTAATGATCTCTTATCTGTGACTTCTAATCCAATTCACTCTTTCGCTGACGACAGCACTCTCAGCTTCTCATATAAGTTTGTGGAACGTCCCTCCACCTCTGATGTGGAACTCAAACAACTTCGTATGTTAAGCTCGTTAAATTCTGACCTTGACAGCATAATACAATGGGGAGAAATCAATCGAGTAGAATTTTACGCTTCCAAAACCCAATGCTGTCTCCTGTCGTCTAAGCGAATCCTTAACCCCATGCCATTATCCATGAATGGCACTTGCATCGAGGAAACTGAAAATCTTGCAATTCTCGGTATGTGCGTTAACGACAAGCTTCGTTGGAATGACCACATATTCACCGTCGCTAAAAATGATGCGAAATGTTTGGGTTTTCTAGCCCGGTGCAAGAAATACTTCACTCCCTCTGATCTGGCTACCATATACAAGGCTTTTATTCGCCCAAAACTTGAGTACAATTGCCATATCTGGTCTGGTGCGCCTTAGAGTACTTTGCATCAGCTAGATAGAATACAAAACCGCGCGATAAAACTTATCGGTGGCGAAAATATAGTGAAATCAATAGATTCGCTTGAACACCGCAGGAACGTTTCTTGCTTGTCACTGTTTTATCGCTTCTTCTACCAGCGGTGCTCAAGAGAAATAGCCAGCTGCATGCCACCTCTCCTTGAATTCAACCGCAATACTCGTGGCGCTCTAAATGCTCATCAGTTTACCCTCAAGCCCATCTTCGGACGTACAGTTAAATTCAGGGATTCGTTCTTCAGCCGTACAACACGTATGTGGAATGCTCTGCCAAGCTCTGTCTTCCCACATCACTATGATCCACAGGCATTCAAAACACAAGCTCATAGACATCTCCTCTTTTCTCCTCCTCTTCCTTAACGCCCACGCTGTGCCAAGCATATAGCCGAGCATTATAAGGGTGCGAACCCCTTGAAGCGTGCGCGAATTATAAAAAAAAGCCACCGTACCACACCACTCCTCTGTCTTAACAACACTGTTAATCTCAACGACCCGAAAACTATGGATTCGACACTAATATCAATATCGGCTTCGACTCCCCAAGACCCGCCAAATCCCTTGAAGCATGCATGTATTAAAAAACCCCACCATACCCCAACCAACTGTCTTACAAACTTTATGCGTGAATGGCATTGCCAATAAGTATATAGCAGATGTTTTTGTCCATTAAATTAGTAAGGAGCACTTGACTAAATAAAAAACGTTGAAAAGACGCAAAATATAAAAATATAATTCAGTAACATTTTATTGCACACATGTATTAACAACATTTCTATCTATCTATGATAATAATAATATTCGGCGCGAGAGACCGTTGCGGTCCAAGACCTAGCTTCTCGCGACCATTTGTGTTGCGCATGTATATTTTTGCACACAATTAAATGCCGTAACCGAACGGCGAATTAAGAAGCTTTCCGTGATAAGTTATGACAAGTTTGTCAGATACTTGCGAGAGGTGGGACCGTAAAAATACTTTTGGTGTTTTCTGGGATTAGAACTACAAACCCCCTGCTTAGAAATCCATGCACTTAACCACTGAGCCTCGCCGCCCAACAACAAATCTATAAAGCTTTTTTTTGAAACAATTAATCATAAATATTAAACATTTATAGTTCCCATTCTTTATATCCTACGATGGAATATTAAATATAATATAACTAGCACATAATGTTAAAAATTTAACTAACAAATTCGGTGCTGTTTTTAATTTAATTCATGTGTTGCAACTAAGAAATAAATACATACATTTTATAATTAATGTATATAAACGTGTCTCTGTTCAGTCAAAATGCAAAAGTTTATCCTCCCAGAATCCAGACCACATTAATGCATTTTATATGAGTAAGTAAAGAAACAAACAAAACATTTAGCTCAATTGTGCTTGGATTATGCAATGCCCACTGCATTTCACACATTATATATACATATACGTTTATATGATTACAGCCTGAAAGCTGAAAACTGAAGAAGCTTTCAAGGTCACCATGATACTCGCATGTACATATGTATAATAACTGTAGAGCAAAAGTGTACCCACCCCCACAGAGCTTCAAGTAATATAAGCAAGCTCTCTAATCCGCACGAACCACTCGTACAAAAACTGATTTCAATTTTCGTGAAAAACCTTGTTACGTAATCAAAAACAAGGGATTATTTTTTCTCTTTATTTCTCTTTCTCTTTATTGATTAAAATTTTAAACTTAGATTGATTCAGGACAAACTTTTATTGATAACAAAAGAAAAAGTGTGAAACACGAAAAAAATAATATCTGGAATATTATCACTACTTAGGGTTTTGCAGTGAGTTTATTTGCGAGATTTGTACGCTCAATTACGTATTGCTTAATATCACCAACAACACGAATAACTTTCGCAGAAAAGCGAATCATTGCATTGTAGATTTGCCTTTTCACGCAATCCTATGGGAATCTAAAATAAAATAAAAAATCCAATAAAAATTTGATGATAATGCCACATTGACATTGACAGTCAAAACATAACAGCTGTCGAAGAAAAACGGACCAATGAAAATGATAACTAGCTATTACCTACCACTAGACCGAAATGCAAATCGTGTATTATTAGTGCGTGTATTGTTTAGCCCATCGTCGATCACTTTTATCATCCCCACAAATACTGCAGTTCTGCTTGTTTTAACATGACCACTCGCAACGACAAAAATTGCATAACAGAAACATTCCTCCTCCTTCCTGACCTCGAGTGGTCAGCAACTTTCAATTGCTTTACTGTGAATTTATTGGCTTATGACGCTCAATTCTTCCGCATAACTGCCCAACTGAAGCCGTTGCCACTGTAGAAGCCGCAATGATACGTCAAATTTTAAATTATATTGTACGGCTTTCGTAAAATTCGTTTACTATGAAAACGGGCATCTCAGTAAGAAACAATACAAACTCAATTTTTCGGAAATATGTAGGAGGGATGACTCAGATTGCACAAAGGGTCTATTCTTTTATTCAACCCGAGCGAGTATAGTTACCCAGAGTACACCGAGCAAATGTTATACGGCGTTAAAATATACGGTGTGTACACTGGGTAACTTAACTTGCTCGTATTCTACCTTACGCTGATATTTATTTCAGTAAACAACAAAAACAATGTGTGCGCCATGGCTCAGTGGAAATGCACATGAGGTTCGTGGTTCGAATCCCAGTAACACCAAAACAAACGTTCCGAGAATAAAAACTTGTCACGGAAAGCTTCTCAATTCGCTGTTAGGATCCGGCCTTAAATTGTAGGTCCCTTCCATTTGTGTCCAAAAATATACATGCGCAACACAAATGGTCGCGAGAAGCTAGGCCCTGGACCGCAATGGTCTGTCGAGCCTAATATTATTATTATTTAAAAAAAAAAACATAAAAAAAAATTTTTCATTTAAATTCTCTAAAAGGAGATACATGCATTTAAAGTGTGCAAAGTTTGAACCAGGTATGTATGTATGGAAGCCCCTGACCCTGGGTCCCGATCACTTCCAAACTTTTAATAGGAAGCATTGACATCGGAAATACACATGTGCTGAAAATTTGAAGAAAATCAGGCTAAATTTGAAATAATTTATATGGGCCTCAGGGTCCTCAGGGCCCGGTCACTTCAACATTTTTACAAAAACTGTTGTCCATCGGATATACACATGTAAAAGGTGTTTTTTTAGGAGGTTTGTTTTTCCGATAGATGTCGTTTTATTTTATGACAGTTGTTTTGACAGCTCAAAGTGGCATTTCTACTCAGTATTGTTTGGCAAATCATTATGAATAGGTTAACTCCAGAACAACGTTTTCAAATCGTGGAAATTTATTTTCAAAATCAGTGTTCAATTAAAAATGTTTATAGAGCACTTCGTGAATTTTATGGTGCACATAATCGTCCGTCAGAGACCACCATAAAGAACGTAATTACCAAATTTCGGTCTACATTCACTCTTTTGGATGCCAAGCCACCGACAAGAATGAGAAGAGTTCGTACAGAAGAAAATATTGCTGTCGTTGAGGCCAGTGTCGAAGAAAACGACAATTTATCGATTCGTCGTCGTGCTCAGCAAATTGGACTTTGTCCATCGACTTTATGGAAAATTTTACGTAAAGATTTGGGTTTGGTGCCATACAAAATTCAATTGGTGCAAGAATTAAAGCCACACGACCATCGTTTGCGCCGTGAATTCAGTGATTGGTCGTTAAATCAATTGAACGAAGATCCATTTTTTTACCGTAAAATTCTCTTCAGTGATGAGGCGCATTTTTTGTTAAATGGATACGTCAACAAACAAAATTGTCGCATTTGGAGCAAAGATAATCCACACGCCGTTCAAGAATTACCAATGCATCCTGATAAATGTACTGTTTGGTGCGGTATATGGGCTGGTGGGATCATCGGTCCATATTTCTTTAAAAATGAGGAAGGACGACGCGTTACCGTGAATGGAAATCGATACAGAACCATGTTAAATGAGTTTTTGTTGTCAAATCTTGAAGATATGGATATGGATGAAATGTGGTTTCAACAAGATGGTGCCACTTGCCATACAGCACGTGAAACAATCGACTTATTGAAAGAAACTTTCAACGACAACATTATTTCGAGAAATGGTCCGGTGAATTGGCCTCCGCGTTCGTGCGATTTGACGCCACTCGATTACTTTTTGTGGGGATACGTGAAGTCATTGGTTTATGTGGATAAACCTCAATCGATTGACGCTTTGGAAACCAATATTCAACGTGTCATTGCTGACATACGCCCTCAAATGCTTGAAAAAGTGCTGGAAAATTGGACCTCCAGAATGACATTTGTGAAAAATAGTCGTGGTAGCCATATGCCAGAAATTGTGTTTAAATGTTAAATGCCAAAAAATTATCTACCAAATAAAAAAAAATTTTGGTCATTTCATAATTTTATATGTGTTTTATTCAAAAAAAAAATTGGTCATTTCATAATTTTATATGTGTTTTATTCAAAAAAAAAATCGGCAACCTCTTAAAAAAACACCCGTTATATAAAATTTGAAGAAAAACGAGTTAATTTTTTTTAAAAGCAGTTGTCCATCGGAGATACACATCTATATAAACATTGAAGAAAATCGGGTTAATTTTTTTTAAAAACTTTCAGAACGGAAGAAAGAACTTTAAAAATATAATAGAAACAGTGCAAAAAAAGGCCCCGGCCCCGGGGTCTCCAAAATTTTTACAAAAACTTTTGTCTTTATATAAAATTTTAAGAAAATCGGTTTATTTTTAAAAAAAAATTTGTATGGAGCGTCCCGACCCCGGGGCCTTTTTTTTGCACTGTTTCTATTATATTTTTAAAGTTATTTCTTCCGTTCTGAGGCTTTTTGACAGATGCCAAAAAGGAGCCGCGCGAAAAATTTACGGTTTAAATGTTTGAAAAAAAATCAAAGAAACTTTAGAATTACTTTTAAGAGGTTTATTCAGTATTAAAATATATTGAAAGTCCAATTGTATTTGATAATTGCAACTTGCAACTTGAAACCAAATTTATTCTTGATGAATGTTATATTCCAACTTGAATGTTCGAGGTAGGGGCTACGAACTTCTATGGCTTATTTCCACCATACAAATACATAACTCGCGTCGATTATTAAAAGTTAACCAACTCGTACAACAGCAGTAGCGTTCTTTGGATTTTTGAAGAGATTTAGCCATTACCGTATCTCCTGAGTCAGAAAAGCGAAAAAAAATCTATCTTTGTCTCTCTGACCACTCTACAGCTCAGACGGCTGAACTGAACTGAAAATTCATATTTAAGCTTTTTACATAAATTGTGAGATGCCAGTTGATTTTGACAGAAATCTGACAAGCGGAAGTGACAGTTTGCTTGAACAGTAACAGCGGCGTGTTTCCTTTACATCAAAAAGGCGTTCGAGTCTGTATGGGTTGACAGGGCTTATTTACAAATTGACAAGGAATTCCCGCTCAGCATTTTCAGAACTCTACAAACCTTCTTAACAAATAGGACATACAGCCGTAATGAAGCCGAATTTAGTTAAGTCATGATTACAAGTTTAATTTCACAAGTAACCCCTTTTAATAGTTTATCATAAGACCTATGTATATGCAAGCCACAATCGACAAGCCAGCACACTATAATCATAGAGCAATAAACATATAGAGTGTTTTTCTTTAACAAATTGTGTTCCTATGGACAGATGAAACTCGACTTTGGCAAGTTTTGTGTGTTTTAGTTATGAGAGCAATACTCATTACGTTTTTGGTTTTCTGTTTGAGTTTGAGAATTAGTCAGCTGCAGAAATTATGTACGTCGTATATTTTATGTTAACCCTGCACCGTATAGACAATATTATCTAATAAGGTATTGTGGGAAGTACAGTGCCCCAACACTATTTTATATACAAAATTATGTGAAAACAGTTACTTCTTAATTGAATGAAAATATAATCTGTTTAGTAGTAAATGAAAACATGTGTTTTTATTTTAATTCGTACAAGAACTTTTTTTAAATTGGAAATTAAAGTATTGTTAGTCAAGGGTTAATTTTTGCTTACATTTCCGAACGAGAACAAAAACGTATAAAAAAACCGTAACCTGTTGCAGTAATTTGCAGTTGGGGTGACTACTGAATCAGTAATTTATTTAAAATTGTTAAATTGCTTGGCTATGTTAGTCCTTCTTTACGTTTCATAAAACGTTGGTATTTTCATATTTCTGTTCTATTTTGTTTTTTCGATTTTTTTCCCCGTTGACTAAGTATAATTTTCTTATCTTCCCATCTATACATTTTTTTAATTAATGCGAAAACGGAAAAAAATCGGGTTAATTTTTTTAAAAAATTTGTATGGGGCCTTACGAGCCCGGGGCCCGGGGTCTCCAAAATTTTTACTAAAGGTTTGTCCATCGGAGATACACATGTATATAAAATGTGAAGAAAATCGGGTAAATTTGGTAAAATATTTATATGGGATCCCTCTACTCGAGGACCGAGGGGCCCCAAATAGAAAGTGTTGTCATCGGAGATATGCATGTGTGCAAAATTTCAATAAAATCGGACTCTGGGAAGTGGGTGGCGTGTGGCTAGTCTGCTGAAGAGTGGGTTAACTTTAAAATAGTCCCTTCTTGAAAAACAGATAATTTGGCAATCATATGTAAAATTAACCCGATTTTATGTGTACCTTCGATGGCAACCCTTTCTGTAAAAATTTGGAAGTGATCGCCACCTAGGGTCGAGGTGCTCCCATATAAATTGTTTAAAAATTTATCCGATTTAATTTAAACTTTTCATGTGTATCACATGTGTATCTCCGATTAGACAATTATCATGAACAAATTTTATTTTATTTTATTTTTTAAATTCTCTATATTAACTTCACTTGCCCGTGGCTGGCTGGCTGGCTGGCACACCAAATCTTGTGATCAATTTTTAACCCACTTCCTAAAGTCCGATTTTATTGAAATTTTGCACACATATGTATCTCCCATGACAATACTTTCTATTAAAATTTGGGCGCCTCGGGCCGCGGGGTCGGAGGGTTCCCATACAAATATTTGACAAAAAGTACCCGATTTTCTTCAAATTTTATACACATATGTATCTCCAATGGAAAACACTTTTCTTTAAAAATTTGTAAGTGATCGGGCCCCGGGGTCTCAAATTAGGAATTTTCTCTAAGTGTGGCATTACTGACAGGCCAAATCAGCTAAAGCAATTTCGAACTCCGGAGACGCTTCCTTTTGCATGTAACAGTATGGGAGTGTACGTCTAGGTTATATCAATGACCCGCTGTTTCCACAATAAATTACAATAATATAATTTACCTACGGTCGTGTACACGTTTACGGGCTTCAAAAATGCTACAATAAGTGTGAACCGATTTCAGAGAAAATATTGTGGGATTACTTAGAGCGATTTTAAAGGTCAGCACAAATAAATGGCAAAACTTAAAATTTAAGAGAAAGGCCGTACCGCAACCATTAAGAGAAAGAACATTTTAGGACACATATACTAGTATGAATTGAAATTGGTGGCTATGATCACTGAAATAATGGGCGGAACCACACTATTGCACTACCGCATTAAATATTAAGAACAAATATTACCTTAAGAACTTAAGATACAGAGTCTGTATTACAGACCCACCAAGAAAATATGTGTTATCATATACAATTCATATGTTCTAAATTCGTTCTTTAATTTTTTGTATTTCAGTGCATTTCAGGTTTCAGCGTTAACTTCTTAATTATAGCCACACAAGCAATTTATTGTATTGTAGCATTATTGTAATTTGATGTGGAAACGGCGGGTAACTCAAAATTAATATCTTATGTAGTGCAGCCAAGCAGAGTCGTACTATATTGTTTTCGTATTACAAATACTTGGCAACTTAACAATTTCCTGTATATATATGTTGCCAACAACTTTTCCATGCAGCCATCTTCATCGCTGCTTTTTTGAATTTTAAGGATTTTTATAGGAGCTTTAAGTTCCACTATTGTGGGTGCAAAATCAGATGATGATATGTGCGATGATACCGAAAAATCTACAACTCTGCTGTTGCTAAAGAAGCATAACAACACATTGCACATACAGCGCTAGAACAAAAGCGACCGGTTTAACAGTATTAAATTCCCATTGTGTTTATGTATGCATATGTTTAATCTGAGGATTCGAGTGTATGTATTTTTGTAGAAAACGTTTTTTATCTAGTTGGACTTGTATGAGTGCATCTTGTAAATAATATGAATTTGAAGCGACAGAAGTGTTGTGGCAACGAGAAGGCTGCTCTGAGATCATTATTTCGTTGAACGTTGAATCCTACGGTTGCCAAAGGTGAGCGTCTTACCAATAATTTAGGTTTACATAACATTAAAATCAGAAATAAAATTTTACCGGAAGTGAAGTGTACCTACAGAAATTTTGGTTGCTCACTACAATTTTGTTGAAATTTGCAAGTGCAAGTGCAAATTGTGAGAACAATATCGTGCCAAATTTTGTCAAAGTGCTAAAATATTAAAACCCGTAAGAAATATAGAATTTGCATTGTTGGCTTAAAAGCCGGTTTTAAGCTTTTTTTGCTTAATCTGTGTATCCCAGTTTTAAGTTCAACTGTCCTCTGAGTAACACCTCATTTACCTAGTTAGTAGTGACTGTACTTATATAATGTACGAACGCACGAACCTACGTTGGCAAATAAATTTAAGCAGAATAGCCGGCCGGAACCACCGATCGCTAGTATTTCAGTGAAACTAGCTGTCCCGTGTTGGTTTCGCTCATCATTTTGAATAGATTTAAACACAGCGTTAGTGTGTAACCACACAACTAAATTTTTTTGCCAAGAATTTATTTAATTTTGGGCTTTTCCAACCCAAAAACTGGCCAAAATGATAAAAATCGGTTGGAAAATGGCCCAAATATGAGTACTACAAAAAAGTAGGTGTTTGTACATTAAATATGATTTGAAAAACGAGCCAATTGTGTAAATTGTCGACTGAATAATAGTTTATAATTAATTGTTCTTAATGAGGGAATGTATTGTAAATGTAGGTTGACTCCACCAAATATTAGGTAATTCATCATTATTTTTGCAAAATACGCAGCCTATTGTGATCTGTAATTCTCTATACTACGATACCTAACTATCGTGTTGCTAACTATACTTTGCCTGTCGCGGTTCATCTTTTTTCAGTGTGTCAGTTGTGCAACGGCTTAAACGTCTTGTGATCTCTTCCATTTAAATTGAAATTTTGTCAGATTGTTGTAGTATGTAAAAATGTAAAAAAAAACTTTTACATAAACATACATTTATTTTTTATATAAATGTTGCTGTGAAACTATGACTATGTGAAACTGTGAAACTAACTACATCAAAATGCGTCCCTCAAAATAGATAAATTTTTTTTTAGTTTTTTTTTTGTTTTTTTGTTAAAAATAGACGCTCAGTTTAAGAAAGCAAACAAAATATGAGACGCGTTCATTAATGACATATTAGATTGATATACCGACGGGGACGGCCAGCATATCGCCGGTGTACACTACATGTGATCTTTTGGCACATATGTTGTATGTACATATATTCATGTATGTATATGAATGCTACATACTCACCATTAAATTGGCTTAATTTAAAACGGGCTATTAACTATTTGTGTCCAAAAATATACATGCACAACACAAATGGTCCCGAGAAGCTAGGCCTTGGACCGCAACGGTCTGTCTCGCCGAATATTATTATTAACTAAATTGAAATCATGCACGTATAATTTAAACAAAATTTCTCCTAAAGTGCTTTTCTTATTGTAAAAAAATACAGTAAGGCACAAAAAAGAGATTTAAAAAGAGGTATGAAGTTAAACAAATGGCAGGAAAAAAACGTTAATTTATTTAATTGAAGCTTGTTACTGTCCAGACTGCAAACTCCTAGCATCTGTGCATACCTACTCATGTTCAATCAACGCTAGCAGTATTATTAGTAACATTGTAGCTTAAATGTAAAGTATGTCTGTATATAAAAGTGGATTTAGACTATAGCCGTGCGAGAAAAATGAGCGGGCCGACTATAGTTTAATTGAAGCTGTGGTTAGCCAGAAGATATTGACACATGACACTACGCGAATGTTATAGTTATTTTATATCTGCAAGGGAAATATTATCTATAGCATTATGGTAACATCGGAAAATATACTTACGAAAGTATATTCTTATAGTAACAGTTGGTGATGTTTTCTGTTTTCTCTCTTCACACAGCCTTTCTGCTTTTCGCAGATCATTCGTCATTTATCAGGTTCGCAGTGATGTGTGGGAAACTGTGTTGCGCACACTAAACGATTGATATAATGTCATAACTTCGTTATAACGATCGTATAAGTCGAAGTATAAACTAATGAATAATGAGGTTTAAAATGATATGAATATGGATTTTCTTATTTCGTTCATAATTACTCATCATTACTGATAATGACATAATATTGAACGCATGTGGTTTGTTTTTTAATGAAGGCATAAAAATGCAATCAACTCTTCCAATTATTCTCCATCTACTCAAAAATAACTTTTGATCATTTGCGGGTCGTTCAATTCCGTTACCTGCACAAAACTTCCGATGCTTCACACACACAATCCTGTAAAGAAAAAAATTATTTGAATAAAAATACATTTTAGTTCGTTTTAAAAACGTGGTATATTAAAAATTTGGGGGCGCCGTGCCGTGGAAATGCGCATGGCTACTGCGCAGGAGGTTCGTGGTTCGAATCCCAGTAACACCAAAGGTATTATTCACGGTGTCTCACCACCCACCTCTCGCGAATGTCTGACACACGTTCCGAGATTAACTTGCCACGGAAAGCTTCTCTCAGATCCGGCCTTAAATTGTAGGTCCCCTCAATTTGTGTCTAAAAATATATATGCACAACACAAATGGTCGCGAGAAGCTAGGCCTTGGACCGCAACGGTCTTTCGCGCCGAGTATTATATTTATTTTATTTCAAATAATTATTATTTATATATGGACCTCGCCGTTTCGTCACAGGTTTGTAATTTCTGCAGGAACGTATCATCGGAATCATTGAAAATAACATTTAAGGGGCATATTTTCAGTTATGGATGCAGCCACATTAATCCACTGTATTCGAAAATAGCCTTAACCACTGTTTTGGCCATCGATATTGTGGTATAAATCCAAGGATACATTTTATAATCTACGTTTATAAATACCAAAATGGGGATAGATCAGCAATTTATCTCTATACTCGACTATTAATATGGCCCTAAAAGCCGTGATTAAATCCATTGTTGGCCAAAGAAAACCCGCCTCCAACCAACTTTGTCTTCACCAATATTTTGTAAATTTATTAATGTCTTGTTCTTTGGATTTAAATAAAAAAAATCAATTTATTTTGTGTATACGCGAAAGAAAATAACTTTTTATTGGTGTCTTGATTAATTTTGTACTGCGAATCGGCTGTTATATTTCAATTTATTACAATTAATTTGTTCTAATCAAAACAGTTAGGCTTATTGTGCAGTATTAAGTATACATTTGTGTGACCTAAAAACTCGGCTACCCTAAGCTGAGTTCAATTATGCCTGGTCAAAATATTGTAATTATCTTTGTATTTAAATAGCACAATATTTAAATAAAACAATAATGTACATAAATCGAACTCCCTCATAAATTTCTCATTTGTATCTGCATTTCTTTCATTCTGTCTTCTTTCCTTGTCATTTTTCTAAAAAATTTCTTAATGTAAATCTGCCATAAGTAAATCACTTTTTATGCATGTATGTCATGCAAACATCTCCATAGAAGAGTCAGCCGATTTTTTTAGTGTGGCGCTCATTAATTGTTCCTTTTCTTTTTGGGTCGAATCTCGATTTATCGAACACAGCAGCAAACACACACTAGTTTGTGTACTTCTGCCCTAAACTTAATGAACATTTAAGGCACCAAGTGAATTTTTTAGTGACAGAACTGCTACTGCGACATTCATTGTAGTCGACATCCAGATGGAAAAAAATACGTGTATCCTATGTTGAAATCTTATAAATTCACACGGATTGCATAACGAAGGAAAAGCTTTTGTTTCTAAGAACAAAAGTATTTGTACAAAAACATCTGTTTTTAATTTTTATGGACATTTCACGATGTTATGCAACCATAAAGCGCTTTGGAATAAATATGCTAAATATTTTATATACATAGTATAAAAAATATCAATAAACAACAATAGGTACGTAAGTAAGATATTTGTTAGAATTTCTATTTCTCGTTGCTGTATAAAATATTTTGACACTGCTTATGTATATTTTGATCGGAAGCTCATTCATATGCAGGGCATGTTGCTGACTGCCGTTCTCTAAGTCATTGATATATCACTCTTCATCGCATTTTATACGCTTGAAGTGAAAGTTCTTTTGCTGTTTAGGAATCGCTAATCTTAAAAATACATCGGCTGTCAGTTCGCGAAATAAGCTCTTTTTGGTTTCTAAGTTGTGAGATAGGTGGCGTTACAAACGACAGATTTGAGTTTCCACTTACCATCAACGAGTATCTTTGCTAGCCAAAATTCAAAGTTCGAAAATTTTGTATAACTGTCTGACTAGAATTCGTCCACAATGAAACGCGCCGCTCAGTTAGAAAGAATACAAAACCAAACAACATCGGAAATATTTTTCTACTCCTTTTCTTTGTGTTTTATGTTTTTGTAGCAGGCATGAATCCACAAAAATTCTTTTTATTTGCACCGCTTCTATTATTTTTTCAACTTTCCGTCTTCCTTTCTGAGGTTTATTTGTCAGCTTTCAAACTCGAGCCGAATGTGGATTATTAAAGTTAACCAACTCAACCAAGGCAATAGCGTTAAGTTTATGTGTTATGTACAATTTATTGTCTCCACGTACAGCTTTATTATTACATCCGTTAACTTTAATTTTTATTCAAAAATATAAGTACATATACATTATGCTAATGTTAATATAGTAGGACTAAGTTAATTGCACTTCTGAAGAAAACCTTGTAAAGTTTCGAATAGCTAGAAACAGAGCAAACGCTATAATAAAAAAGACCAAAATAATATATGACCTCAAGATTCGAGATAGCATGCGAAAAATTTTGGATTCAGATTCAAACAGTCGAGGCTTTGGTCGTTTGCTGCCTTGGCTAAAAGAAACTTTGCAGACAATAATTCATCTATTCCTTCTTTATTTCATAATGGTATTCATTATAGAAGTGGTATTGAGAAAGCTAATCTCTTAGCGTCTCATTTCACTGGTGCGTCTACTCTTCCTTTAACTAACCAAAGCCCACCAATTCTCCCGAATCTAGGCCCAGGTATGTCTAAAATCTATTTCCGGCCACGGGTTGTTTCAAAGGTTCTTAAAGAACTTGACCCCAATAAAGCGACTGGCCCCGACGGTATTCCGCCATTAGTATTGAAAAGATGTCATTATACTTTGGCAAAACCGCTTAGCAAATTGTTTCATCTCTCAATGAACTCAAGTGTTTTTCCATCAATTTGGAAAATACTAACTACCGTCCTATTGCTTTGCTTTCGGTTCTATCGAAGGTAATGGAATCATCGTTAATTTTAGACTAATGAGATATCTGGATTCGAATGTTCTTTTATCCGATGTGCAGTATGGATTTCGTAAAAATCGCTCTTCAGTTGAAATCATGACGTGCATGACTCATTGTTTGGAGCGAAGCATTGAAAACCTAGGTGAATCAAGCGTTGTTTTCCATAGATATTTCTAAGGCTTTTGATAACCTAGAGTATGCCATTTTTTTTGTTTTATTAATTAGATTCGTACCCCGAACTAACATACCTCTCTCATTGCATGGATTGAGGATTATTTATGGGTCCGTAAAATAAAAGTTTTATTAAACGGTATATCTTCAGCTTCACATGGGATCAATGCCGCAAGGGTCATCCTTGTCCCCCACGCTCTTCTTGATATATATCAACGACCTGTTGTCTTCTACAACCTGTGATATCCAGATTTTTTTTTAAATTAAGATATTTTTTATTAAACATTTCAGTAATATACAATTTTGACTTAAAACTAAACTTATAACTATTATTAATAAGTGTCGGCTCAACAATAGGGGCCCGACGTATTTACATTGTCTTTTTTTTTTGTATTGCTTATTACTAAACTATAATTTTGACTACTTAATCTACTACATGTTTATATTTACAGGAATTTAATTTTATACAATAAATTTTAAAATAAAAAAAAAATGAAAAAAAAAAAAAAGATGGGGTATAAACAGGGCGATCTTCCGCCTCTGTAATGTTGATTGCTGGCCTTCTCGTAGAAGGAGACGTCTTGATTATTAAAGATGTCGTCGCATCTAGCATCTGTGAATCCTCTGATGTGTATGTACCGGTGACTTGGCTCGATTTCTTCGCTTCTCAGTCCTTGCATCACAGGACTTGGATGAGTTTCCAATCCGTCGACGAATTTCCTCGCCATTTGGAACAAGTGGTCGGTTATTGGCAGCAGACCTGCTGCTTCGTAAAGTCTTGCAGTCGACACAAACTTATAGCTGTTTGGCACCCTCCAGAGTCCTGTACAGATCCTTAGTACCTTCCTTTCAAATAGGGAGATCTTCTTCATCGTTGTTGGTGAGACGGTGAACCATATGGGATAGCCATAGGTTATCACTGGCCTGATGAGCTGCTTGTAGATGAGCAGCTTGGTGTTGTTGGACAGTCCGTTTCGTCTTCTTAGTAGTGGGTGCACCAAATTAAGAGCGTAGTTCGCTTTTTTCATTGTTTTATCGATGTGAGAGTTAAACTTGAGCCTCTCAGTAAAGTTGATTCACAGGTACTTAGTCTCTGACTTGGTGTTTATTGTCGTGTTATCCGGAAGGGTAATTTTTAAGGCTCTGCACCGACTTCCGATTTTTCTTATCTTTGTTTTGGTTGCTGGTACTCGGAAGCAGATGAGTTCCGTTTTGTTGGCGTTGATCTTAAGTCCCCACTTCAGATAGTACTCCCAAAGATTTCGGAGGTGTTCCTCCACTCTGCGGGCAGCTATCTCAGGAGATCGAGAAACGGCATACATGATGGAGTCATCCGCGAAAAGCATGGTCCTTTTTCCAGCTGTATTGGTGGGTTGATCCGCCGTGAAGATGCTAAATAGGACTGGTCCAAGTCTGGAGCCTTGGGGAACTCCAGCTTTTATCCTTTTCCTTGTCGATAGGCTGCCATACACCTGTACAAAAAAGACCATGTTAAAAAGAAAATTTTTAATTATTTTCACAATATATAATTGGGGAAACCAAATCTAATAAGTTTGTACAGAAGCCCGTTTGTCCAGACGCTATCGAAAGCTTTGTCGATGTCTAACAAGCAGGCTACTGTACTACTTTTGAGATTCAGTCCTCGAGTGACGTTACTGTGAAGCTTCATCAGAGGGTGCATCGTAGAGTGCTTTTCTCGAAAGTCGAACTGAAAGGAAGGAATAAGATTTCTTTCCGAGCAATACGCATTGATCTTTTTACGGATCAAAGACTCCAATACTTTACTGATACAACACAGTAAAGCTATGGGGCGGTAACCATTTACACTGGAGCGGTCAGTTTTCTTCGGTACTGGTACTATTTTGGCTACCTTCCAGTTGTCTGGAAAGTATCCATTGTTAAGGCAATTGGTGAATATAATGGTTAACATCAAAATTGCCATACCCGGCAGCTTTTTAAGCAGAAAATTTGAAATCCCGATGATTTTTTAGAGTTTCCACTCCTAATTAAATCACTGACAACAGATGTCGGGTGCGTTTGCGGGATTGTCTTCGCTGAACTGCACTTCAAAATTTCTTGGGGAAGTGGTGTCTTCCACAAGACTTTCGACCTGCTCTACGAATTCTGGAAGATGTGTTGGTGGTCGGTCTGTAAAGCTCCTTTCAAAAGGCTTCGGCTTTTTCAACAGGACTAGATGCTACTTGCCCTCCGAACGTGATACTTTCTGGAATAGAAATACGTTTTCCGATCACAGAATTCAGCTTTTTAAAAGCATCTGGGCCTGGTTTGATGTTCTGAAGTCTAGTATAGCTGCTATGAAGTTTGGTCAGTACATCTTCCTGGTAACTTAGCACAGCTTGGCGAAGCATGATTACTGTACAACGCAGTTGCGAAAATACAGACTTATATTCGTCATTAACTGTGTTTCGAGTCCTGTTAAAGATCCTCTGAAGGCGTTTTCTTAGCCTTTGCTTGTGAGCATATATTGCCTGAATATTCTCAGGTAGATGTTGAAAGCGATCCCTGCTAGAGCGAACAGTTTTCTGCCGATCTATGGCTGTGTTCACTGAAGTCTCGAAATTTTTGATAGCATCATCAATTTCGTTATTCTCCAGATTTCTACAAGCCGCTGGAATTTGAAGTCCAGCTTCGACTTCTGATCTAAACCGGTTCCAGTTTATTTTCGCAAAGTTGATGTGTAGTTCAGGTGTTGGGGCAACTTGTACAATTCGCTGATTCAACCTCACTCGAAGCTCTATGGCCAACTGATCCGAATCACTATCATGTGCAAAACAGGAATAATTCCTTAATTCCGGCAGAATGTTGACGAAATTAGTCGTTGCCAAGAAGAAATCCAGCATGGAAGGTGTCCGAGGATATGCCTTTCGTGGCTGAGAAACAACAGCCATGGCATGCTGCTGAGGATTTGAATCCAGCCAATCTGCAATGGCCTTTCCTTGATTGTTGCATACTTCATGTTGCCATCGGGTTTGCCTAGCGTTAAAATCCCCTCCAACCACACAGTATGTGTGCCCAGAGGAGATGCCGCAGACAGTTTGCAGATCCCGTTGAATGTTTTCCCTCGTTGCATTACAGTGATTGTACACTGATATTACCAACAAGGTCTCAACCTCGTTTACTTTGATGCTGACAGCTGTTTCTTCCATGCTACGCAATCCACTGATTTGCACCTTTTCGCCCGCCATAGTGTTCCTGATAAGGACCGCCGTCCCAGAGCAATCACTGCTTTTGTCGACCCTGTGGATGTTATATCCGTCTGGACTGAATTGGAATCTCCCTGTGAGATTAGTTTCCTGTAAAAGAAGAATGTCAGGTTTATTAGTTTTAATAAATAATTTTAGTGTGATACGACTAGCTAACGAGTAAATAGAGTTCACATTATATGAGAATATACTTATCCTGCTTATTGTGAACATAATTCACAAATAAGTCTACCCAAAACGGTTGTTTTGGACCTGTCATCAAGACTGCTATAATTAGCAGGCACGACTTCTCTTGCTTTCTGCAAGATTGTGAAAAGGTCTGCTCCAAATAGCCTTTCCGTGTCGTCGAAAATGTTAGATTTTCCAGTAGATGGTTTTGGAGCTTGCTTACTTACTGGTTTTTGCTTGCTTGGATGGTTGGTGGTGGTTTGTTGATTGTTGCTGGCTTGCTAGCAGTCCCCATAGCAGCTATACTAGAAAAGCTCACTCCTTTCACAATAGCTTTTGCAGCAGATTTCTGGGCGAATTTATGCTGCTCCATCTTCTTTTGTGCGGTTTTTACTTTTTCCGCCATTTTCTCTTTATATTTAGGACATCCTCGATAGTTTGCAGGATGTCCAGATTTTTGACAATTCGTGCAGAAGACGTTGTCGTCTTTCCTTGTTGTCTACATTTCTTGGGCATTGGCCAGGTAAGTGATCGTCCTTGCACTTAACGCATCTGTATTTCATGCCGCAGTTGCTTGCGACATGTCCAAACTTTTGGCAGTTTTTGCACTGCGTAATGCCTGCCGGTTTAAGTTTTTCCCAATGCACCAACTGGTTCATGAGGAGGGTTTTTGAGCAAACTGCTGCCTTATCGCAGTTCTTCTTAAGTTCGACAATGAAATTGTTAAATTTCCTGTCGGTCCTCTGAGATTTGAAGGGTTTGACCTCCAGTACAGGGATACCCTCTGCCGTTAATGCATCCTTAACATCATCGGTATCGAAGGAGTGGTGTATGCCTTTTAGGACCAACATTTCGTTTCGGTCCTCCTTAGCAGTGTAGGTGTTAAAATCAGTCTTTCCCGATTGTAGGAAAGTCTTACTTACTGCTGTTGATGTTGCGAATTCTGCAACATATATTGGCACTCCTCGTGAACTTTGAAATTAAATAACTATTAATTATAAATAAGTGCCTGAAATTAAACAGTAATTAGTGAAATATGTTAAAAAGTCGCAGGTAGCGAAATGCTCGCTTTGGTGTGAGGGTTTTTTTTTCCGTAGCCGGCAGCAGGTAGCTGAGCGATCTGATGCGGGATCTTAATAAGATGTGCTCGTGTTGAGCGCTCGATGCTGACTGTGACCTGTGATATCCATTCATTTGCTGATGATACAACGCATTCGGCTTCCATTGAGTTTGTCAGTCAAAAAGAATGCAATTCTCACTTGAATCGTTAAATCGTTTGACTATTCTGTCGAATATTATCATATTGATATATATCAAACGTGAGGAATGTGATATATTGTAAATCATATTCCTTCGATTTTTATCTTATTTTTAATTTTAATAAAGGGCATAGCCCAACTTATTGCCGTGACGCAAGTTATTCAGGGGGATCTGCATTGCGATTGATCGGGAAACTACTGACGGCTCAAAACTTGGTTTGGGCCAGTAGTGCAACAATCAAGTTCGTGATGTAGTGCTAGCTCTACCTCCTAGTGGTGGTCCCCGGGCAACTATGTGTATAAATCCTCATATATGTAGGCTAAAATTGCAAGTAAATCACATTCCTTCGATTTTTATTTTATTTTGTATTTTAATAGAGGGCTTAGCCCAACTTATTTCCGTGATTCAAGTCATTCAGGGAATCCTCCCTCGGCAATGAGTCTCTATATAAAAAAAAATGCGAACGGACTAGCGTTTCAGTCTAGGTAACGTGGGTTAGCACCCTGCGGTACTGAAAAATGCCCGCTACTGAAACCGACACAACGCCTCGGATAAGTAATGAACAAAAAATGACGTCTTTTGGTTATTGTACCCGGACTAAGATTGGTTTCTTGAATGTGAGGACGCTCCTTGACTCGGGGAGTGAAGGACCTCAAAATGCCAGATTTCTTCAACTGGAACGTGAGTTTCTTCTTTCGTTGTGTTGTGGTAAAGGAGGTATTATAGCCTATAACCTTCCTCCACCTGCCATTAATATACATTGTAAATTTCATAAAAATCGGTTGTTAAATGTGAGTTTCCATAAATAACAAGCAAACAAACTTTCATTTTTATTTATATAGATAGATAATCACACGACTCGCACATTAAGAGAAATGCTACGACTCGATTCTGTTTTTGTTTTCTTTTTATCATAAACTCATTGCCAAGGGAGAACTTCCTAAATGACTTGCGCCACGGCATAAATGTGGGTAATGTCCTTTATTAAAATTATAAACAGGAAGGAATGTAATTAGGAATATGTCATATTCCTCACGTTTGTAGCCTTATTATGTTCCTTTCAGGAAAGTTCGCTTGAAATCTTGCGTAAACCAGATCTCGTAATAGGTTCACCATTTATTACTGGTGGTTGAAATGCCTTCTGAAAAAAAAGCGAAGCTTGGAATTTAATCTGATTAAATTCCACCTTATTTAGATATTTCCCAATCAAGAATGACTTAAATGTTCGACAGCTATTAAGCCGTATTCATTAAATCTCGCGAACTAATCAAGCGAGAATTGCATTCTTTATGAATAACAAACTCAGTGGAAGCCGATAGCGTTGTATCATCAGCAAATTAATGGATATCACAGGTTGTAGAAGACAACAGGTCATTGATATACTTCAAGAAGAGCGTAGGCGACAAGGATGATTATTGTGGCACGCAAGCATTGATCACGCGAATCTTATTAATAAGACACACATGCCATACTCTATCAAAAACATTGAAAATATGTAAGGATACAACGCTTGAGTATCACTTTCCTGCTCCATAAATTAATAACTACTGAGCTACATTTTATGATTGATTTCGCTTTCTGCTGATTTGTTAACTGGTATATATATTATTTATTTTTGTATCTGGAACGATCCGGCAATTTCTTTTGTTAGTCTAGTAAATCGCAAGGTATTAATCTCCTGCATCTTTCTAATTATAAGGATCATAGATTTCGCAAAGTAATGTATCTTTTTAAATTCTCTATATAAACTTCGCGTGCCCGTGGCTGGCTGGCTGGCTGGCACACCAAATCTTGTGATCAATTTTTAACCCACTTTCTATAGCCAGATTATATTTAAACTTTGCGCACATGTGTATCTTCGATGACAACACTTTCTATAAAAAATTTGGGCTCTCGTGCCTCGGGGTCGGGGGTTTTTACAAAATTTACCCGATTTTCTTCAAATTTAATACACATATGTATCTTCGATGGACAACACTTTTTGTAAAATTTTGGAAGTGATTGGGCCCCGAGTTGAAGGGCACCTGTAAAAATTTTATAAAAAAAAGTACCTCAACTTATGTTGCTATAGAATATGTGAATTTTTTGCATTCTAACGATTTTGGATGTGTTCGCATGTAGCTCGCATTTGGAATGTAGTACATAATAAATATATACATTTACTTCAGTTATTATATTCGATAATATCCATGCATACGTAGAACAAGAAAACTATCATACACAATTTCGTACGTTGTTATAGCAAAGTCTTCATGTATGTTTCCTCCGTATAACTCAGTGTGCTAAGAGCGTGGCCACACAGGCATGGGAATGAAAGTCATGTCCAGCGAAACAGGTAGGTTTTTAGTGAGTTGGAACGAGAAAGCTTGATTCCACCGAAAATCTACCGAAAGTTATCTACAAAACATGACTTTCGGCGTAAGCATGAGCGTTGTATACAGCAAAACAACAACAACAACAACAAATTGACAAAAATACACACTAACACACACAAGTGCTTCGTTACGCTTTAAGATATTATCGAATAAATCTAGAAACAATAAATAGTTACATTGATTTTATTGTATTTCAATTAATAACTTTAAATAATCCCAGGGTTAGGTAGGCATTCAATGCGCGTCTAACAGGAAATAAAAGTCTACTGATTTTAACAGTGTTTTTAATATATGTATCTATTCACTCGATCACGCTTGCACTCGTTTTTAATCGCACTGTGTCTTTCTTTATCACAATAGAATCCAACAATCTTGAAACAATACAACAAACGTAGCTTAATTGCTAATTTAAAATAACCGGCTGCGGTTAGTAGCATTTGTCCGGTGGTGACTGCACGTCCGTTGTTTAAACATTCGCGCATGTGTATTTAAATTATTTGAAAATTTCGTCACATATAACTGTGAACAATATTTGTTTATATATTAGTTTAAGTGTGATTAATAAAACTTACATTGCAAATTTAAGTAATGAAACGAGTTGATACAATAAGCAAGCAGCACTATAATAAACCTTATGATCGTGTGAATTTTGTTTATATGCATATATCTGAAAGTTAATATACCGTTGAGAAATTTAGTGCACAACGATTTTTTTCTTTAAGTAATTCGATATTTATGTATTCGTAGGGAGAATTTAATAGAACGTTTTGTTTAACTAGGCATTGGTGTTGAAAAAATGGCATGCGAATGTGAATACGAAGAAAACACTTGTCTAAGATTGATTGAGCAAGAGCAATCACTACTGGTGATTCAAACTACGCGACAATCAACAGATATCTGACAGAGAGAGCATGCCAATAACGCAATCTACGAGCAATATTTTGCATTAGTTTTGGCAGCATGTACTGGGCTGTTTATCATATTTTTAAATAGGGTTGACTCAGCAAATTCAATCCGTTTTGAATTATTAACAAATAAGCGTTGAATTGTCCATGAGTAGGAGTTGAACACATTTAAATATTTACTTAGCTTCTTTTGCTACGTGATTGTCATTTGAAGTAGACATTGTTAAGTTTGCACTTGAGGTAGAAGCAGTACAATGAGACTATCATAGTGATTGTATATTTCAAAATCACTTCTGAAATGTGGATTGTAATTTTTTAATATTTTTACTTTAAAGATTTTTCAAACGCTTTTCGTAAAATTTTAATATCTTTATATATACATATAATAGCAAAACAAAAACACATGGTGGAATCGAACTAACTTCATTTCTGACGATCCTGTACGAAACGCTTGATTTGCCCTTCGACTCGAAGTTTTTGATGTTTACAATTGCGGGATCACTTTTGATTTAACTCGAACGCCATATTTTAAAAATTCTCGTCCTATACGTGCAAGCTATGATCTACCTATTTCCATATCCCCACGACTTATTTGGTTGAGATTGGGTTGACATTTCCCAATAAATTGTGTGCCAGTGCTTACTGATGCCGGTAGAGCCTCCAGCTTCAAAGCTACCGACCTTCGTAATAATAGGGACTGCCTAGGTATCACAAATCAAACATTTTGTCAATACTCCTTGTTTCGTCTTTACTCTGCGCAGTGTTGACTAAAATAATACCTTAAATCATTTTTATATGAGTGGCAGCTAAATTAGTTACTGTGTAATAACATATATTTTAATATTTTAATACATAGTACATAATCAATTTCAAAGTGTCTTATCTCCCTGTTTTTGTGTAATAAGATCGTAGCTTTGCAGTAGTTTCCTATGTGCATTTCGTTATCTGCTGTGTAGAAATAAAAACCAGCACGGTTTAGTTAACCTAACAAAGTGTTCCATTGGTGAATTTCATAGGACAAAAAAAAATCTACTTTTCCTAAATTTTTGATAAGAAATTATATAGATTAATAAAACAACCCATAAAAATTAAAAATTTTCGTGTACATTCTCTAATTGATACACAATGTGCAAAGTTTGAATAAAATCGGGTAACATTTAAAAAAAAAAATTGGAGTCCCCTTATCCTGATTACTCTAAAAATTTTACAAAAATTTCATCGGAGATACACATGTGTATACAATTTTAAGAAAATCCGGCTAATTTTTAAAAATGTACATATATGGAACCCCTCGGCCCTGAAGCCATTTCCAAATTTTTACAAAAAGCGTTGTCCATAGGATTAAACAAGTGTGCATAAAATTTGAAGAAAATCCGGTACATTTTTTAAAATTTAATGGGGCCCACCGACCCCGGGGCCCGATCACTTTCAAATATTTACAAAAAGTTTTGTCCATCGGAGATACACATGTGTATAAAATTAGAAGAAAATCGGGTATTTTTTTTTATAAAAATTGTATGGGTGTCCCCCGACCCCGAGGCCCGATCACTTCCAAATTTATACAAAAAGTGTTGTCCATCGGAGATACACATGTGTATAAAATTAGAAGAAAATCGGGTATTTTTTTTTATAAAAATTGTATGGGTGTCCCCCGACCCCGAGGCCCGATCACTTCCAAATTTATACAAAAAGTGTTGTCCATCGGAGATACACATGTGTATAAAATTAGAAGAAAATCGGGTATTTTTTTTTATAAAAATTGTATGGGTGTCCCCCGACCCCGAGGCCCGATCACTTCCAAATTTATACAAAAAGTGTTGTCCATCGGAGATACTCATGTGTATAAAATTTTAAAAAAATCTTGTATTATTTTTATAAAATTTGTATGAGTGACCCCGGGCTCCAACCACTACCAAATTTTTACAAAAAGTGTTGTCCATCGGAGATACACATGCGTATAGAATTTGAAGAAAATCTGGTACATTTTGTATAACATGTTTATGGGAGCCCCACGACCCCGAGGCCCGAGGGTGTCCGAGAAAGTGTTGTCATGGGAGATACACGGGCTTTAGGAAGTGGGTTACAAATTAATCATAAGATTTGGTGTGCCAGTCCGCCAGCCAGCCAGCAACGGGCACGCGAAGCTAATATAGAGAATTTAAAAATGAAATAGCGTGAGTTTTCATTCTTTACGCGCGATGGGAGTAAAATTTCAAGGTTGCAGAGTTTTATCACGTCATAATGCGAAACGATTTTGAATATGAAGAACGTAAAAAGGTACCTGGTCAGAGAGAGAAAAAGATATTCGTTGTTAAGCTATTACCGCACGCATAGATCAGCCCTGCTATATTGGGATTTACCATGATAAACAAAATAAACAAGGTATACTCGACAAATCTATAACTATCTCTTTCACTGGTCATCTGGTTCATATTATTTTTGCTGATGTTCATTTCATAATGATTAACCATGTGTTTAACCAAGCGTGGTGATTGTATTTTATGAATTAAAAGTTAAAATAAAGTGATTTAAATTTTGTGAATTAAGGAATAATAGAGTGGTTTATATATTACTAACTGATTACCCGGCGTTGCCCAGGTATTTATTCATCCCAATCTTCTATTAGGCAAGGGTAGATAAAAGAATGATATCTAACTATAAGGTAAAATTGCAGTTTTTATAAACAAAATTTATTTTAAAAAATATATTTTAAATTATAGCTATAGTATTCGAATTGTAAAATCAAATTAAATAAACATACATAAAATTAATTCAAAATAAAAAAAGATTGTAGTTGTAGTTGTTGTTAGTTTGACCTTCAAGAGCAAGAATAAATAAATTCTTAGGTCAACCCAACCCAGAGCAAGCAAAATAAATTGTCCGTGGGAAAAACATGGCGATCTCAAGTCTATACTCCGCAGTACTTAATAAACGGTCCGATTGATCGTCATCGAAAACGCAAGTTTTACCGGAAATTGCAATCTCTTAATCACACTGTCCCTTTTCTGTCAAGATAGTCGCTTCAATTATATTGCCCCGCATCTCTTTTACGCACAGTCTTGTGCCGTTGTAAAGTTTTGGCGAGTCGAGAATCCGTAGTAAAATAATAGGAGATCAAACTGTAAGACGATGTGGTGGCAATCTAGACGAATTAAGTTAGTTTAGGAATTCAGTTAGATAATTAACTTCCTCATCAGTATCTACAACGATATCTATACTTTTATATTTAGTGACTGTGCCTATTAACATTGCAAGTATTTGATTGTTTATTTCGTGGTTGTCTACATTTTAAGTATCAAAAATAGCCCCTTCTCGCAACCGGTTCCAGATGTTATAGTTTTGAGAAACAGCCGGATAAATAGAATTTATTCGTTCAGCGGCAGAACATATCCATAAAACACGGCTACTAATCTACCTTTTCCAATTTCAAGTAGGGGCGACAATGTCCTCACCCCCAAATTCGTCGTCAAATGGTCGCCGAGTACCATTCTAAACACCACTCTTCATCTCAGCGACCCCGAAAACCATAGAATCGACACTAATATAGGTAACTCCCCCTCCAAATAAACAACCACCCCCTAGAGCTGTCTTACCATCATCATTTAATTCAGCGACCTCGAAAACCATAGAATCAACACTAACATCGGTCATCGCCCCCCCCCCTCAGTTATCCACCCCAACCCTCTAGAAATGTCTTACCATCTCCATTCAGCTTCGGTCACACCCTCCCCTCAGTTATCACCCCATCCCACTAGAGCTGTCTTACCATCACCATTCAACTCAGCGACCACGAAAACCATAGAATCGACATTAATATCGGTCACCTCCCCACTCAGTTATCGACCGCATCCCCCTAGAGCTGTCTTACCATCTCCATTCAATTCAGCGACCACGAAAACCATAGAATCAACACTAATATCGGTCATCCCCCCCCCCTCAGTTATCGACCCCAACCCCATAGAAATGTCTTACCATCTCCATTCAACTCATCGACCACGAAAACCATAGAATCAACACTAATATCGGTCACCCCACCCCCTCAGTTATCACCATAACCTCATAGAGCTGTCTTACCATCACCATTCAACTCAGCGACACCGAAAACCATAAAGTCGACACTAATATCGGTCACCCCCCCCCCCCTCACCACCACCAAATCAACAACCACCCCCTAGCGGTGTCTTCCCATCACCATTCAATTCAGCGACACTGAAAACCATAAAATCGACACCCACCGCTCACCCCCCCCCCACCGTTAACGACCTTATCCCCCTAGAGCTGTCTTACCATCACCATTCAACTCAGCGACCCCGAAAACCATGGAATCAACTCTCCCTCCCGCCACCTCCCTGCGGGAATATAACTCACCCATAGGAGTGTACTTCCAGCACTATTCGTCTCGCCGATACCGAAAACGGTGGGTCCGACACTAAAATCGCCTGCCCGCGCCTCCCCCAGCCAAAAAACGTGCTACCCCCACCACCTATATTTGATTCCACATAGTAACTAATATGTATACCAAGTTTGGTTGAAATTGGTCAAGGCGTTCCAGAGCTAGGCACAAATATATATACAAATATACAAACAAATTCTCTATTTTATATATATAGATAGATAGATATATATATATTTATTAATTTATTTAGTCCCATGTTATGGTTTTTGTCTATTGCGAATGCCATACAAATTAACTCACATTTACAGAACCGAATGACGTCATGCGCAGAGCAAGCCAAACAAGAGAAAACAAGACAGCAAATCTGTAGAGCATACCTTCTTTTTTTTTTGTTTATCATGGTGATTTACTGCAGTCACATTAGTTTGTAATTTGTATGTTATTTTTAAATTTATATTCGTGAGCACAGAATTCTCTTTTGAAATACGATAGTTCAGTGCACGCACATTCACATTTGCCTGGTAAATATATATTTCATCAGCTTCGTCTTTTGGGGATATTTTGAGGGTCTTTTAGAGGTCTTTTCATGGTCTTTTGGGTGATCTTTTGAGGATCTTTTGAAGGTCATCATTCTGAGGTCACTTGGGGGATTTTTTGGGGGCCTTTTGATGGTCTTTTTGGCGGGGAGGTCCTCTGAGAGTCTTAAGGGTATTTGTTGGGTCTTTTGGAGCCTTTTGTGTGATCTTTTGGGGATCTTTTGAAGGTCATTCTGAGGTCACTTGGGGGACCTTTTGGGGGTCTTTTAGATGTCTTTTAAGGGTCTTTTGGTGGTATTTTGGTAGTCTTTTGGGAGTCTTTTGGAGAGTCAATGCTTGCACTTATTAACGTTTTGGCACAGAAAACTACAAGAAGATTTTATCAACACAAAAATATAGATGGGAAAAAAATTAATTTTATAGCTATTTATAAAACTATTTATATTATATATCTGTTTATTAAAAGCTTTTCGACATTATTCTCTTTTTGCATCACCACCTACTTGCATTCTTGGTACAGAATATCATAAAACTCCACTTTTTTTGGTGGCGAATTTAATTTTTGTATCTAATGATTCGATACCATTAATTAACTTTCTGCATGAAAAATTCAATCTGCATATAAATAATTATCCTTAGATAGCAACAACAAAATCGGCAACTATAATAGATGCTGATTTTTCACGAAATCTAGAGAATGTTGAGTCAAAAACGTGAGTTTCATATGTTAGTTACCAGACTATAACACTGTAAGAATCAAAGAAATAAAGTTATAAAAAAAAATAATATTTTGTCTATATTTTTCTCATTTTAATCCTTTAAATAATATGCTTAAATCGAGTAAACACTCTCTCTCTTTCTTTCTCTGTCATCGTACCCCTCCTACACACATACGAATCTGTACACACGCAACTTTTTTTTACTACAAAATTGTTGTCCGCTTAAAAAAAAAACAATTTTCAAGATATTAAAATAGACGACTCTCGTTTTAAAACAAGAATGAGGAGTTAAAGACATGTACATATAGTGTTTTTTAAATCAAACAGTTTTACCATACATGTAGTTATCATAAAAGACATGGGAGTCCTTTTTAAAAACTTTTATTTAACTTGACTTGACCCCTTTTTGTCTGTATTTTCGACCACTTTGTGGTCCTTCCTTCCTTCCACACGACCTAGAGAGCTGAAATTTTGTGTTTTTAAATCAAAAATAGAATTTTTTATATTTCGAGCATGACACGAGTCGCGTGTATCGCGTGTGATGGGTTGCAATTTTTTTTCGACTTTGAAGTCCTTTTTACCCAACTTCCACACGACCAGCTGAATTTTTGTAGGTGTCTAAGTCTAAAATAGCATTTTTTTATATTTCACGTAAGACGCGTGTCACGTTTCGTGTGTGGCACCTGTGATGGTTTAAAATCGCGTCATTTTCTCGTTTTTTGGAGGTCTTTTTTAACCACCGGCTCAATATAGGGGCCATTTTGATATCCCGCTTTTGACGCTTGTTGCGAGTGGCCCGTGTGAAGAATGGAAAAAAGAAAATTATTTGAAATAGCTTCGACTTGAAAAACATATTTTGGCGATTATTACCAAATAATAAACGACTGTGTGTCATGTTTCGATGCATATAAAAAAGTTTGTACCAGAAAAACGAAGTTTTTTTACATTTGTTGTTAATATAAAACTAGCTGTTCGGAGCTACCCGCCCGGTGAACGGTCTTCAAGTTAATCGTGAACACAAATACACACAGGTTTCCTTTTTTGCTTTTTTAAATTCTCTATATTAACTTCGCGTACCCGTGGCTGGCTAGGTGGTAGAATCTTGTGATCAATTTTTAACCTACTTCCTAAAACCCGATATTATTCAAACTTTGCACACATGTGTATTTCCCATTACAACACTTTCTATTAAATTTTGGGCCCCTCGGTCCTCGGGGTCAGGGGTCACATCTACAAATATTTTACAAAATGTACCCGATTTTCTTCAAATTTTATAAGCATATGTATCTCCGATGGAGAATACTTTTTGTAAAAATTTGGTAGTGATCGGGCCCCGGAGTCGGGGGGCACCCATACAAATTTATTTTTAAATGTACCCGATTTTCTTCAAATTTTATAGACATGTCTATCTCCGATTAGAGAATTTACAACAAAAATTTTATGGGCTGTTTTTATTTAAACATCTTGTTCAGGTACAATAGCATCGCCAAGCTATAGCAATTAACTGTATGTATATATATATATGTATGTATATTCTCCATGATCTGACTGATCGTATTCAAACTTTGCGTAGGGGTTCTTTACCATCATGAGAACTTAATAGGCAAATTTTAAAAGTTGTCAGACTCCTTGGTCAAGGGTCACTATATTAAAAATCTCATGTTTTTTTGAAGTTTTCAGAATTTTTGTGTGGCAACGTTCTGAAATTTTGCACACCTGTTTGGAACTTAAAGAAAACAAGAACCGTTATATTTTGGTCATGAAAAGTGAAATGTGAAATATGAAATATTCATTTAATTTCATTTCATATTTTCATTTCATTTATTTCATTTTTCTAATCTTATTTTCATAAATTGTCCAGAATTTGTAAATAGTAGCCTTCTTCAATTTTGCAAACGAAGCGTCATATTTTGTAACGGAATCACTCAATCAATAGACAACATACACGTTTTTTTTTCATGTTGTTATGAATCCTCCAAATCTCAGTCTAGAAGGAGAGGTGCGCAGTTGAGCGCGATAGCACTTACTGGATGTGTGGGTAGCATAGCGCACGCGGACAGCTAGTTAAATATAATTTAGAACACATGACTAAATTAAAAAAGAGCGTATTTCAGAACGAGTATTTATCTTTGTTCGTAAATCTAATCGCATTTAGTATATTAGAAATGAATTTTCTACAAATAAAATTAGAAAATACCTCATGCTATTATCGGCTGCCTCAATTGTCCCAAGATAGTTGAAGTATTGCTGCATTCCATTCTTAATTGAGAAACTTATTGGTCGAAGATGTGTCCACCGTGTACTTTGAATAGATCTGAATGAAAGCTTCTTGTAATGCTCTTGGATATCTACCAATGATATCAATATTATCTGCGTAAGCCAGTATCTGAATGGACTGGAAGGGCTCTCCTTGCTGTTACATCAAAGTCTCGGATAACTTTCTCCAGCGCAAGGTTAAAGAAGTGAAATTGATCAGGATTTCTTTAGTTGGCTACTAATATTCGCTCATGGGTTTATCTATTATCTCTAACCCTTTCGCTCGAAATGTCTAGGTGGCAGGGTTGTGACACCCTGTCGTTACTCCTGGAAAACGTATATAGAAGAATGACGTCCTAGTAACAGATTCAAAACTTGGATGCGTGCGGCTGCGTGCGTACACAAAACCTTCTCTATAGAAAGCCCAACTGTACGCATACTAATGCTGTAAACCAATCCCAAACGCGTCTGTGTTTGTGGGATGTGAATACAGTGTACAAATAATAAGCAGTCGCAAAGAGCGAGAAACGTAAGATGCGGTTGTGGGAAACAGAAAAATTTTATATGGATTTTGTTCTTTAGTTGATTACTAATGCAAACACGTTTGGGATTTTTGTAAACATGTATCTGTGTATGATCGGAACAGTTGGGCTTTCTATAGAGAAGGTTTTGTGCGTACATGGCACCACCAACAGCATTTTTTCTGCTCCTTTATTTTTAGTGGAATTGTGTTTGTGATTGTATGAGTAGAGGACACACGCCTAAGCTCTTCAGAAATTATACTTACCATTGCTTATAGGCAATTCTCTAGTATAGGAGAACTAGGAGACATATATTTGCTCTTGCGTATTCACTCGTATCTATCTGCTATCTGAGCCTGCAAACGGAGAGAACACACTCAACAAAGCATAATTTTGGACGACTTAATTAATGTAAATGAGTCAAAATGTACTTGTTACTCTCGCACGTACATTCAAGAGAAATGTTAATTTAAGCAGCACAGAAAAGAAATTCGATGCTCGATACCCACATCTGTGCACATCTTGTGTTGTTATATAAACAACACCTTTGAGTTAAAATGTCGCATAAATTACAAGAAAAGCATTAAAATTTCCATTGCGTTAGATTAAAATTTTGGATTTTGAAAATATTTTCTACGTATATAAATTTAAATATGAAAATTAAATTTCTGTCCTGCACATAGTTTTAAATTTTTATTGTCCTTTATCAATTAAAATTAAAAAGCTCTTCGCACAATAAATATTCGTATAATCGCTTAAAAAAATACCCGATTTATTCGAATTATATGTTCATGAAAAGAAATGTTGTAAAACATCCGTATAAACACCCTTTAACAATTTCAATGACTAGTATATCCTTTGAGAGAATAACTGTATACACCAAACATGAATGTCACGTGAGAGACTATGCTAAAAAGGATAATGTACTAATAAGTCAGGCGCATGTCAGTAACATGTCATATTTCTCCTTATATCCTGGGCCTTTCTCTCTCGTAATGCACTGATGGTTGAACGCCTATCGTTTTGCGAAATCTAAAACGCCGCTACACGTATTTAGCTTTGGGACACCGTAGTTTAGTTCCTTTCTTTTTCCAATTGTGTTCGTTTGTAGTCGGTAGCGCGCTCGTGAAATTAAACTATAAATATTTGGGCGCGGCGACCTTCAAAAAATTTGAGAAAATTTTGTCCAAGTTCTCTAACAAAGGACGATATTAAAAATTACATATTTTCGATGGAAAATAACCCAAAATTAAAGGAAAATTATACGAAAATCTATACAATCTTTGATAATTGCGATTCCTTATTATAATATACAAATCCAAAATAGCATATATACTTAAATTAAAACAAATAACGAAGTTGTGAATTCTTTTGTGCTAGTCTTTATTAAAAAGGAGAAAATTAAACAACAAGAACAAAAACAGTCTCCATCTTACATTCTCGTCGACATAATATTTGAATCTAACATCAAAATTTATCTCCAACGCACAAATCAAACAAACGAACGAACAAATAAACTGTTGTGACCAAATTTAGTATATAATATATGTAATTAAGCAAAACTCAATCTTTAAAATAAGTATTGAAAATTATCAAACGTCCTTTTACCTACGTTTCAAAGAAAACGCGAGTTTGCAAATCGGCACAGTGCAACCATTTAGCACTAGAACATAACCCACCCTCGATTTCTCTTCGTGTATACTACTCGTATTTCGTATATTCATGCGTGCGAATGCATAGGGAAGTCGCCCTTAAAGTACCGCGAAAATATTTAAAAGAATTGTGTTTCCATACGTAAAAGCAAGCAATAGTAAAAGGGAGGAAAACAATTTTTAACTTTAAATTGAAAATTGAAAAAGCCGAAAATACTCTTCGCTTTAAGTGTGATTTTTTAAACATAACATAAATACGCATATATATACATTTTTTATTTGTAATGCTCTTTTTATGAGAAAGCAAATCTAGATACATATATACAAAATTCATACTTACTCGTATAATCTACAAATTTATATATTTAAATAATAACAGTTATTAAAAAAAACATCTCGTCAACTAACTTCGCAGCACATAACAGATTATCTGACAAAAAACGAAAACTACCGTTCTTAAAGCACAATTTTTTTACAAAATCTAAATAATCAGTTGAAATCTTACTTACACACAGACACAACTAAACAGTTTTTTTTAACACAACAAAAAGAATATTTTATACAAAATAAACGTAACATCGTGACCAACATTGTGAAAAAAGAAAAACATACCGCTAAATACAGTTTTTTGCATATCGAAATTATTTCGAGAGAGAAAAAATCCAACAACAGTTTTCAACTTCTGCAAAATGGGCGGTTGCGCATCCAAGGATAAAAAAGACAAGGTGGTCACAGATGCCGCCGCTGGCGATGGTGTAGCAGCCGACGCCTCGGCTAAAACCGAAGGGTGTGTATCTCTCTGAGCGCTAAGTTTACCAGTTTCGTTTCTTGTCTCGATACGAATGTATTATATATAAAATTTCTGTTTCTATTATGTATTTATTACTCTGCTCTTTAGCGGACTGTTGCTGTCATTGTTTAAGCGATTTATGGAGGAGGCTGCTTATTTCGACATTGCCGGGTTGCGTGCGACAAGCGCACGCCGCTACCCAACCAACTAGTGCAACAATCGAGCCTCTAGATAGAGCAGTATATTTACTGTACATAGTCAGCGCTTTTTTATGGTTTAGTGTAGAGGGTGGTGACGACCGTGAATTCAGCACAGAAAGTTCTGGTGCTAAATTTCCCCACGTAGAAAATGGATGGTTGACTGAATACCATCGGTTTCGGACTAACACTAGGGTAGAATTTAAGGGTAAACTGCCTTTTAAAAGGATTAAATGACTGATTGCACGCAGATCACCTGCACAGTGCGTGGATGAGTAATGAGTTTAAGTGTGTTTTTGAATATTTAAATTTTACCCTTACAGCTCATCGCTGGTTTATGTTGTCATACATGAACACAATCTTAACGAACCAGGGCCAGGATTCTGAGTCGGTGATAATGATGAATGATAAAATTATCATGATAAAGAAATGTCATATTTAGTAAAAAAACTAAAATATTTATCATACACATTTTGTCAATGAGAAATTATTTTTTTTCATTATCATTATCACAGAATCCTGGCCCAGATCGCTAACTTTGTTTGTGTTGTTTTTTTTATTTTTATTTGTTTATGTTTATTCATATTCGAGAACTTACTGATTTATTTAATGGCACAAGGTGTCCTTGTATGCATCATGCACTTCTTGCATGTGTCAACCTGCAATTACATATATATTATGTACTTGACTAGACATTAGGGGGAAATAATAAAAAAAAAGACGCCAGTGGAATAGGCATTAATTGTTGTTTTGATTAAATTGTATTTAAATTGCGTGAAAAATCAAATACTCAACTATAATTTGGCAAACTATTATAAAAACTTTTAGGGTTTAAACGTATGATTCTCACTAAGATGAAACTAGTTTCAATTTTGGCAAATTGCCAAAATGCAGAAACATAGAAACAAGAAACTTAACAATAAGCAAGTACTTCGCAAAGTAAAAGAAATAATTATTGTTTTTTGCATATACGTATTACTAATATTTGGCCGATTTGGTTTTTCTTTTTTGATTGCAGAAATAACGCAGACACCATGGTTGATGCCGCAGTTCTCTCTAAATTGGAAGAAGGATACGCCAAATTGGCCGCCTCTGACTCCAAGTCATTGCTGAAGAAGTACTTGACCAAAGAAGTCTTCGACAACCTAAAGAACAAGAAGACTCCAACCTTTGGTTCGACTCTATTGGATTGCATCCAATCTGGTTTGGAGAACCACGACTCCGGTGTCGGTATCTATGCTCCCGATGCTGAGGCCTACACAGTATTCGCTGATTTGTTTGACCCTATCATTGAGGATTACCATAGTGGCTTTAAAAAAACCGATAAGCACCCACAAAGGGACTTCGGCGATGTAAGCACCTTTGGCAACGTTGATCCAACTAACGAATACGTCGTATCGACCCGTGTCCGCTGTGGTCGTTCCATGCAGGGGTATCCATTCAATCCTTGCTTGACCGAGGCCCAATACAAGGAAATGGAGAGCAAGGTGTCAACTACTTTGTCCGGCTTGGAAGGCGAGTTGAAGGGCAAATTCTATCCATTGACTGGGATGGAAAAGTCCGTTCAACAACAATTAATCGATGATCATTTCTTGTTCAAAGAAGGCGACCGATTCTTGCAATCCGCCAATGCCTGCCGTTATTGGCCATCTGGTCGTGGTATCTACCACAATGACAACAAGACCTTCTTGGTTTGGTGCAACGAGGAAGACCATCTCCGTATCATCTCCATGCAAATGGGTGGTGATTTAGGTGAGGTATACCGTCGCTTGGTTTCCGCTGTTAACGACATCGAGAAGCGTGTTCCATTTAGCCACGATGACCGCCTTGGTTTCTTGACCTTCTGCCCAACCAACTTGGGTACCACTATTCGTGCATCCGTGCACATCAAGGTTCCAAAATTGGCTGCCAACAAGGCTAAGTTAGATGAAGTTGCCGGCAAGTACAACTTGCAAGTACGCGGCACTCGTGGTGAACACACTGAAGCCGAAGGTGGTGTGTATGATATCTCTAACAAGCGCCGCATGGGTCTCACAGAATACCAAGCCGTTAAGGAAATGTACGATGGTATTACAGAACTCATCAAGCTGGAGAAGAGCATATAAATCGCTAATCACTCAACAGCTGGGGGTGGTGAACGGCGAGTAATAATGTAGCTTCTCGGCATTTCTTAGCAATTATGGCGAGGATTACAATAATTACAAAACAAACAGCACTATTACCACGATCACACCACCACTACCAGAAAGCAACCAACTAATTATTAACACTTTTTTAGTAGTTATGAAAACAATTATTTAAATATAACAACAGCAGCAATGAAAGATACATATGTGAAAGCATCAACATTAAAAACAAGGATGAACACATATATTTTTAATTTTAAGTCTTAAGTTTATAAAAAATGAGAATTATTGATTAAAAATAAAAAAAAATTTAAATTTGTTACTTCTAGACACTAATCTGCGGTCCGTCTTCATGTGTTTATTCCTATAGTTGTACGCCTTTACCCACTTAGGGGAAGAACATCCTAGGTATTTTATTTGTTGTCTCGAAGTAGCTTCATCTTACTTAGTGCATTTCCGTTTCGTGCTGCCGGACTAGAGATATTTCAAAAATTCTAATCATAAAGAAATTAATTGTTATAGAAAACATTAATATGTAACGAAGTAAAAAACAAAGGCTTGGACCAAAAACTGCTAAAACTTGTTTTTTATTTCGTATTTCGATGACTGACAGTTTGAACATGCAGTGATTTTTAAAAATAGTTCTTTTTAAATAAAACTTTATTTCTTTAATTTATATGATTTATGTCTTCAATATTCTTCAATTTCATTTTAAATGTATGAGTGAGCGCCTAGATTCATTAAAAGATTTGTATTTAGCCTCGTAAGTCAAACCTTCTTTGAATCATAACTGTACGTTTCGCAGTTCTACAAAAGTCGTTTAGAACTTTATACTACATCTATGGATAACACATCACCAATTGGCATCGTTTTTTTTTTATTTACCTTCATATGTTTAGATGCAATTCATACGGCTTTACAATAAAAATGGGCCTTGATAACTAAAAGAACTGGAGAATCGAGTCTAATATTTGTCACTCCCTCCCCTCACCAGTCAACCCACCAATGAGTTGTCGTGCCATCACTATTCACCTTAGCCACCCCGAAACCCCTCACCAATCCAGCTTGGCTTACAACAACAATCGCATAAGCATAAAGCTTATACACATAACAATTAAAATGCATCGAAAATTTAAAGCCAAAAGCTGTTGCTTTGTAAAGCTAAGCCGGCTTTGCGAAAGCAACGCAGCAATAGAATGATTCTTCAACCATTGTGATTAGCAAGTATTTTTAGGATTAGAAAATAGTAACACACAAACAGAAAACTCGGATTCCGTGAGCGATTGGGTTTGGTCGAAGTTGTGGTTAATTGTATTCTTTAAAAATTGTAAATTTTTTATATTCGCTCGAACCGAATGCAAGTTAATGGAGTGTTTTCTTATTGCAATTGACTTGATTTTTTGAGCTTGTGAATAGCTGGGTTTGCAGCAAATTTTTAGAAAAAGTTTTTCAATGTGCGATTGATAATGGAGGATGGCAGTCGATCACCTCTATTGATGCCAAAGGTTCCCCCTGATAAGCAATCTTCTCATGCAATTTTAGTGCAGCAAATTACAATAAAGGCCTCTTAGTAACTGTGTCATAATTGGGCACGCGCATAATATCTCAACGGTTGCTGGACAAATTAACTCCCAGCCTGGCAACATACTTTCTAATGACGCGAACAAGTTTCCGGCGGTGACGGCCCGAAAAAGACGGTAGCACGCACCGATCGTGGTGTCAAAAAGGGTGGCCAGGGAAGTGGTCAACACTCATATCCGCTTTCACCCCTTGGCTGAGAAGAATGATGAAATCATCTCGCCGGAAAACATTCAAGCGAATTCAAGTGGTATAAACAACCGCATTTCAAGTGGCAACAACCCTGGAAGCTCACACAACATCAAAAGAAGTAGCAACAACGGCAGTCTCATTAATGCAACAGGAGTCTCTGCTAAAACCATTATGGATTTTATGAGTAAGACTAACAAAAATCGAAATAATGTAAAATTTATTGCTAATGGTTTTGGAAAATTAAAAATATTTGTAAAGGAAGTTAAATTGCATAGCCTCTTCGTAAGAAAATTTAAGGAACTTGGCATAGATGCCTACTCCTTTACTCCTAAACAATTAAAAAACATTCTATTCTTAAGGACATTTCTAGCAATTTTTCGCCTGCCGAAATTCAAAATGAAATCTTAAAGTTGAACCCCTCGTTGAAGATCACTGTTAAAAATGTTGAGACCAAATGGTCTAAATTAAATGACATTCCACTTGACCTATTTCTTTGTTCTACGAAGGATATGGAAAGTTTCTTGAAACTTAAACAATTTAAATCTCTTCTAAGACATAGAATACCTTGGGATTCCATTAAAAATTCGGATACAAAACTCTGCTACCGATGCCAAAGATTTGGCCACATGGCTTCCTATTGCTGTTTTGCTATAACGTGCGTAAAATGTCTTAAAGTTCATGACATTGGAGCATGTGAACTTAGCCAAAAAACAGATACATCAGTCGCATCTTGTGTCAATTGCGAATCGAAGGGTCACCCTGCGAGTTTCAGAGGCTGCCCTAACCGAGTTGCGTTTCTCAAAAAAAAAGCTTTAGCTGAAGCTAAAAATAACAAACCCATTTTACAGGGTCTAGTTGTAAACTTGACTAACAACTACCAAGAAAATGTCATGTCTTTTTTTTCCGAAGGGTCACCCTGCGAGTTTCAGAGGCCTAACCGAGTTGCGTTTCTCAAAAAAAAGAAAGCTTTAGCTGAAGCTAAAAAATAACAAACCCATTTTACAGGGTCCAGCTGTAAACTTGACTAACAGTTACCAAGAAAATGTCATGTCTTTTGCGGACATAGTGAGAGGCCACAAAAAAAATCCTAACATTCAAGAAAGTTCCTCTTTCACTCCTGAACTCGCTAAAAATGACATATCAGATTTTATGAATGAATCAAAAAGACTATTCGGCTTGCCGATAACCAGCCTAATTTCCAAAATCAGAGGCTTCTGACCTAATTTTAAAAAAATGGATGAATCCCAAAAACCAGGTGCATACCTGTGCTCTATTGCATCTCTTTCCCCCTCCTCACCGTGAATCTCAACATTAATAGCTCTAACGTCAATTCGCTCTCCAAAGAAAAACAAATAGAAATTGACCTTTTACTAAAAGAGACTTCCACAACTGCAATCTTATTGCAAGAAACTTGCCTTTCAAAAAACCTTAGTAAATGCCGTTTTAATAACAAATATGATTTTATTAGAAATAATGAGGGCCGACAGGAATTCTCCTGCAGAATTCCTTTCGTTTTGACCAAAAGCATTTTTCTAATAATCTAATTTCAGCAACCATAGCTTAAATTTCCCAAAGCGGTGCAAAATAGCTAACAAAGTGTGACCAAAGCCAGGGTCCGCGCTTTTATCAGCAAATTAGCGATACTAGAACTATTAGTGCTTCACGCTAACTCTAGAAATTTAGTGCTTGTGAAAACCGGAAGGACGTTGGATACAACAACAAGATGCTGATATTTGCATTATCGCAAATCGTCATTGCTTATATAGATTTCGCCCCTGACCACTAATCTAATCACCATAGTGACCATCACCTCGAGTTGAAGCTTTAACAAGTCTTCTATCTTCATAAAGCGTAGATTAAGTATATCAAAGAGTAGTTAACTAGTGAACTGAATCAAAAGATAACAATTTAAAAGGTAAAATTAAAAGGAAAAAATAAAAGATTAAAAATTAAAGTAAAATCTAGAAAATTGAAGAGTAGTTAACTATTGAATTCAATTAAAACATTACAAATTAAAAGGTAAAATTAAAAAGAAAGAAGAAAAATTAAAGATTATTAATTAAAGTAAAATCTAGAAAATTGCAATGAATTCAATTAAAATATTACAAATTAAAAGGTAAAATTAACAAGGAAAAAGAAAAATTAAGAATTAATAATTAAAGTAAATTCAAGAAAAAGGAAGAATAATTAAAAGTAAAACATAAAACAAATATATAATTTAAAAATCAAGAAGGAATAATAAATTTTTTTTTTATTAATTACCTTTAGAATAAATTAAATATTAAAATAATTGAAAAGTAAAACAATTCCAAATTAATCAAATAATGGAAGTGAAAATTAAGTGTATTATATAAATAAATATTTCTTTCCTTTTTAACCATGCCTGATCTACGTTCCGGAGCGTCTACTGACCCTCCACAAAGCAACTCTAGGGGCGATGCTCCTCACGCCAATGTCTTACCTCCAAACCCAACCCTTTCCACAAATACGAATACTGCTACTCCTGCTAATGAGATTCTTAATAACTCATCTACGTCTAGCTCCGCACATTTCGAAGGTGACCGAGAGGTTAGAGGAACTCCCGAACTGGACACCCTTATTTCGTCCTTAATTCGAAAAACTTTAAAAGAGACAGGGAAAGAGATTATTCATAGCATTTTAAACCCAAGTGCTGATTTCTGTTTCGGTGTCGATCAGCCAATCTCTGCATAATTTCGAGACAGGTTAGGAGACTTGGATAAAACCCCAGATGTTGTTCGTTGTGTTAGGAACTTCGCAGGTGATGTAAAAGAATTCAGCTCCTGGAAGAAGAGCGTTGACCGAATTCTTCAGTAAAAGGAACGCCTAAATACTTCGGTATTTTAAGCATTATCCGAAAGAAGGTCCTCGGAAATGCTGACGCCGTTTTGGAGTCGTACAACACTCCACTCAATTGGGAGATTATTTCCAAATGCCTTGTCATGCACTACGCCGACAAGCGCGATTTAAACACTCTCGAACGTCAGATGTCGTCCCTTGTTCAAGGGAGCGACACGGTATCAGAGTTTTACCAGGCTGTCTACAGTCATCTCTCTCTCATTCTCAACAAATTTCCTGCATGAAAATTTCTCAAGAGTCAACGGTACGCGAACCCGTTAATTTACCCCAGGCACTTCACTTGTGCCTCAAGTTGGAAAACCAGGGGTACAGATCACAACACACGCGTATGACGAGAGGAATCTCAACCCGTTTTCATCGTCACAAACCCCACGTAGGAATTTTCCTAAAAATTATGTGAATCCGCACAATAGTCAACCACTAAATATCCATTCAAGCTTTATACCTTCCAATCAACCACCGCCAAGAGCATCATTTTATCAGCAGCAGAACGTGCAAAGGTATCAATACCAACCCCAACCAGGCTACAGACCATCATTTTCACCAAGGCAACAATCTCCCTTTTCTTCAAATCAGCAGTTTAAGACAGAGCCCTTAGGTCAGAGTGCTCAAGCTAGGACCCAGCAATTTCAACGAGGAACAATGCAAAACCCCCAACAATTTACGTCAAGACAACTTTCGTTTAACTCCATCAAGCCGCAACCAAATTTCCACATCAATTGTGGATATGATGAAGTTTTACAGTCCGAAGATTGTAATTATGATAAAACCTTAGCTGATTACATGCAGCCATTGCAAGAATCTGACTATGACGCCGAAAATAATGTTGATGAAATTACGGATTTTACCGACATTAATTTTTTAGATTAGCTTCCTCTTCGCTACCTTATTTTGAAAGTAGAACGAAGATCGGAGAGATTATTAAAATTCTAATAGACACTGGATCAAATCGAAACTATATACAACCCCAATTAGTGGAAAAGCCGACACCAAACGATAAGTCTTTTTATGCAAATTCAGTAGAAGGCAGTATTAATTCAATTCTTTCACTCGTAAACAGATTTCCAACTTTATTTTTGGAGCCAGACGAGAAGCTGACTTACACTACAAAAGTAGTAGGCGAGCTACTCCCGTATATAACCGAGCGAGCGCTCCATGGCATATTGCGTAATGTAATTGGGAAAATCTGCTACGTATATATATATAGATGACATTATCATATAAAAACCAAGAAGATCACATCAAGCATATTGAAGAAATCTTAAAAATCCTTAACGAAGCTAATATGAAATTACAACTGGAGAAGTGTGATTTCTTTAAAGAGCAGGTTGAGTTCCTAGGTTTCGAGATATCCTCCAAGGGTATTAAAACAAACCCAGCAAAGGTTGAGGCCATCACAAATATTCGCATCTCAAAAACTCTTAAAGAACTCCGGTCATTTCTTGGTCTGTCAGGTATATTACGCGAAGCTCGCAAAGCCCCTGACATATTTTTAAGGGGGGAGGACGGACGTATGTCCAAATCTAAATCCAGCCAAAAATAGTTCACCTAAACTCCGAAGTCATCGCTGACTTTGACAAAATAAAAAATTCCCCTGTCTCGAAAGATATCATTCTGGCATATCCTAATTTCAAAGAACCATTCGAATTAACAACAGATGCTTCCTTCTTGCACAGAACGATAGACCAATATCGTTTATATCACGAACACTAAGCAAGACAAAAGAAGATTACGCAGCAAATGAGAAGGAACTGCTTGCAATAATCTGGGCATTGAACTCTTTACGAAATTATTTTCTAAGATAAAAATAACACCTAGGACTAGTAACTACCTTTCTGACCGTTCAATCCAGGTCGTATTGGAAGGATTCAAATCCAATGTTCACTGCATAAACGCCGGTGTTCCTCAAGGCTCTGTTTTATCTCCGATCCTTTTTGATTTTCATTAATGATCTCCCCTCCACCACCTCTAATCCAATCCATCCCTTTGCTGACGACAGTACTCTTAGCTTTTCATATGACCTCTCGCTTTCTGCACGCCCCTATTCGTCACAAGTGGAACCTGAACAACAACGTATGTTAAGCACGTTAAATTCTGACCTTGACAGCATAACAAGGTGGGGACTTCATAATAGAGTTGAATTTAACGCTTCTAAAACCCAATGCTGTCTTCTGTCGTCTAAGCGTAATTTTAACCCCAAACCTTTAACCATGAATGGATCTTGTATCAAAGAAACTGAAAAACTCTCAATTCTCGGTATGTGCGTCAACAACAAGCTTCGTTGGAATGACCACATATTTGCCATCGCCAAAAATGCTGCGAGATGCTTAGGTTTCCTAAAACGGTGCAATATGTACTTCACTCCTTCAGACCTGGCTACTATTTACAAGGCGTATATTCGCCCTAAACTTGAATACAACTGTATTGTCTGGGCAGGTGCCCCCAAGACCACATTGCACCTCCTAGACAGAGTTCAGAACCGCGCGTTAAAACTTATTGGTGACGTACATATCGCCAAAACAATCGAATCGCTTGAACATCGTAGGAATGTTTCCTGCCTGTCACTGTTTTATCGCTTTTTCCACAGGCGGTGTTCAAAAGAAATATCCAGATGCATCCCGCCCATTCTCCAACCCATCCGTAATACCCGTGCCTTAACTCGAGCTCACGGACGTACTAACCAATTCAGAGATTCCTTCTTTAGCCGCACGATAGTTATGTGGAATAAATTGCCTGATTCTGTGTTTCCGCTTTTGTATGATCTGCATTCGTTTAAGACACGCGTGTATAGACTTTTCCTCTCCCTAATTTTCTAACGCCCACGCTGTGCTAAGCATTATAAGTGTGCAAACCCCTTTAGCGTGTGTACATTATAAAAAAAAATTTGTATGGAACCTCAAGTGTGAAAATTTACACATACCATCAGCCCTTAACGTATGCCCTAAGCAACAAAACTAATAATTCTAAGATGAAACGTTGGAAAGCGATTCTGGGGGAATATAATTATGAGCTACGCTACAAACCCGGAAATAATAATGTTGTTGCAGATGCTCTTTCTCGCCCTCCACGGGTCTCTCAAGTGAACGCGTTGACTGCTACGCAACACAGTAGCGAAAGTTCGTCTCACGAATTAATTGAAACTGTCGAAATACCGATAAACGTCTTTAAAAACCAGTTAATGTTTTTTACTCGAAACCAAGATAGCTAACAATTTCAAATTCCCTTTCCCACCTTTCACAGACACATACTTACTAGGCAGAGTTAAGATTTAATTCAGCTGCTTAAACGGCATCTGAACCCAAGCGTCATTAATGGCATTTTCACAACTGAAGAGATAATGGGTAAAATTCAGGAAGTTTATCCCACACATTTTAAATCATATAAGACAAGGTTTACTCAAATTGGAGTTAAAGACCTACCGAATGAAACTGAGCAGGAAGAAGAGATTCTCAAAGAACATAAAAGAGCTCACCGCAATAGTTTAGAAAATAAAATCCAATTACTTCAAAACTTTTACTTTCCGAAAATGAAATCTAAAATTCATACAATAGTTAAGCAATGTGTTACCTGCAAACAACACAAATATGATCGGCATCCGAATAAGCCGGAGCTGCAACCCACTCCTATCCCTGAACATCCTGGTCATATATTACACATCCACATTTATTCCACAGATGCAAATCTGGTCCTAACGGCGATCGACAAATTTTCCAAGTACGCACAGGCTCGCATCTTGAAATCAAGAGCAAGTGAGGATATAAGAGAACCGTTAAGGCAACTTTTATTCGCGTACGGCGTACCAAAAGTCATTGTTTTTGACAATGAAAAAGCGTTCAATTCCGCATGAATATGCTTCATGGTCCACGACCAGTTGGGAATCGAAATCTATAAGACTCCTCCGTATTCAAGCTTTGTCAACGGTCAAGTGGAAAGATTTCACTCGACACTTTCCGAAATCATGTGATGCCTTAAAGCAGACCGAGTCCATAGATCGTTTAAAGAGCTTCTAGATCGTGCTATTTACGAGTATAATTTCTCGGTTCATTCCACTTCCAATAAAAAACCTATTGAAGTATTTTTCGGAAGAACCGTTAGCACTGACCCTGAACACTTTGAGAAGGCTAGAAAGGAAAACATATTGAAGTTAAAAGAAAAACAAAATAAAGATTTAGACTATCACAATAAAACTCGGCGACCCCTAAAGAATTACTCTCCAGGCGAAGCTATCTTCCTAAAAATCAATAGACGATTAGGTACTAAACTTTCCGCAAGGTACAGAAAAGAAACAGTTAAGGAGAATAATCCAACAACAATCCTAACCGAATCAGGCAAAATCGTCCCTAAAGTCAATATTAAAACCTGATATCTTTTTTTAGGTCCTTCATATCCTTAGTCCTCGCATAAGTTCAAATACTGGACTATTCCAATTCAAGACTGGTTACCTTGAATATGGGAATAGCAAAACTACAAACCGGTACATTTAAACTGGTGCACCTAATAGACCTTGCAGCATACCAAGATATAGTTGATGATGCTCAGTTCAGAATCAAAACCAATGTAAGTAAAGATAATCCCATTTACCCTTACCTATCCTATGAAATCACTGAAATCCTTAACCGACTTAACCGCATCAAACCTTTAGTCAAAATGAAAAGGGCAATAAACATTCTAGGAACTGCATGGAAGTGGATCGCCGGTATACCGGACCACCACGACTTTCAAATTATAAAAGCGAAAACCCAAAACCTACTAGATAATAACGCAAAAAATATATTCAAAAAATTATAATAAATTTTATTTCAAATAATTGAAAATATTTTTTCATATTTTCATTTTAATTAAAATTAACTTTTTTCATTATTTCAAATTGTGTTTAATACCATTCAGTATTTATTGTTGTGTTAAAATTTTTTATGATTAATTTTTCATATCTAAAAGTGTTAAATTTATTGGTCAAGATCGATAAAGAAAGCAAGATCTTAAAAAGAACAAATTGGTAATTTGAAAATCAAGAATATCAACAAAAGTGGAGTAGATTTACCAACCAAAGCGGAAACAATCGCCGATTTATAATCGCTGAGTCTGGTGCTGTTGGATAATTTAAACGACAAGATCATCACACTTAATCACCAAAAGAAGTCAAATAAAATCCTAACGACAAAAATTGCTGTACTCGAACAGCAGTTACAGGCGTTTTCCAATATTGTTCATTAAGCGTGGATACTGCTGATAGCAATACCATCAAAACAAAGACATCATATCGTAACGTTACCAAAGAATCGGACACAAAAAACAGTTACGTTAAAAAGTATTGTTATTCAAGTTTTTATTTTATTTGAGTAGTTTTTAGAAGTAGAATTTTTATCGACTTTCTGTCTCAGTAGCTGTGCGTGCCTTTTTCGTTTGTTAGGCCTGGTACTACAAACGATCAGTAACGTTTTCACTGTTGAGTGGTTGGTTCGTAGAAATTCTTCTTATTATTGTTATTTTTAATATTTTTTTATTTTTTATTTTATTATTATCTTATTTTACGTATATTTTCATCATCTTGACGGGTTCGGTATTTTTACTTTGTAAAATGAACTCTTATTTTGAAATTCATTTCACAAATATTCGCGGCATTAAAAGTAATTTCAACTCGATCGTAGCACATCTTGACGCGAATAAACCCGCGGTTCTAAGTTTATGTGAAACGCAGGCCTCTTATATGGGTACCCCAAATGATTTTCAATGTCCGGGGTATTCTCGTGTCGACTGTTTGGTTCCTCATCGTGGGGTTATTTTATTTATACGAGAAGACATCAGTTTTAGTGTACCTAATTTTAATATTCCAAACAGTAATCCCATGTTCAATACGATATGGATTGAAATTGTAATTTCAAACCATTCGATGTTTATTTGTTCCCTTTATCGTAGTACTAATTTGTCACCTGATGACACTAATATTGAGTTTAATTACTTATCAGACACAATAGACAAGATTTACCAATCATCACCAACATCAGAATTGGTAGTCTTGGGTGATGTCCACAATGATTCATGGTTGACCTATTCGAATGGTAGAGATCGATCAGGTGAAACCGCTGAACTATTTTCAAATGTTAATCTTTTCACCCAACTCGTTGATAAGCCAACTAGGTATCCCGATACTACTGGTCAATCACCTCACCTCTTAGATTTATTTCTTACAACTATGCCTTATAAATATCCAATTGATGTATCTGCTCCATTAGGTCTTTCTGACCATGCTTTGATAGTAGCCAAATTTTCAATATCACCAGCCCTTATAGAGCCTACAAGTAAAAGGCTACTCTGGCACTATAAAAATGCTAACTGGGAGCTCCTGAACCAATTTTATAGCTCATTTGATTGGTCAACCTGTTTTTCCAGCAATAATGCTGATGAAGCATCACAACTTATCACGTTAACGATTTTGCTAGGAATGAAAAATTGCATTCCTTCTTCATTTAAAAAGAAAAATACTCATAAAAATAAATGGTTTAACGAACATTGCAGGTCAGCAGTCGCGTGTAAAAAAGCAGCCCATTTGGACTACGTTAATTGCACTTCTGAAGAAAACCTTGTGAAGTTTCGAATAGCTAGAAACAGAGCTTAAGATTCGAGATAGCATGCGAAAAATTTTGGATTCTGATTCAAACAGTCAAAGCTTTTGGTCGTTTGCTGCATTGGTTAAAAGAAACTTTGCAGACAATACTTCGTCTATTCCTTCTTTATTTCATAATGGTATTCATTATAGAAATAATATTGAGAAAGCTAATCGCTTAGCTTCTCATTTCGCTGGTGCGTCTACTCTTCCTTTAACTAATCAAAGCCCCCCAATTCTCCCGAATCTATTTTCTATTTAGACCAGGTATGTCTAAAATCTATTTTCGGAAACGGGTTGTTTCAAAGATTCTGAAAGAACTTGACCCCAATAAAGCGACTGGCCCCGACGGTATTCCGCCATTAGTATTGAAAAGTTGTCATCTTAATTTGGCAAAACCGCTTAGCAAATTGTTTCATCTCTCAATGAAGACAGGTGTTTTTCCATCATTTTGGAAAATAGCAAATATTCAACGCGTTCCGAAAAAAGGTGATAAATCGGCACCTACGAACTATCGACCTATTGCTTTGTTGTCGGTTCTATCGAAGGTAATGGAATCTATCCTTAATTTCAGACTAATGAACTATCTGGATTCGAATGTTCTTTTATCCGATGTGCAGTATGGATTTCGTAAAAATCGATCTTCAGGCGAACTAATGACGTGCATAACTCATTGTTTGGAGCGCAGCATTGAAAACCTAGGTGAATCAAGCGTTGTTTCCTTAGATATTGCTAAAGCTTTTGATAGAGTATGGCATGATTGTCTTATTAATAAGATTCGTGCGCTGAATTTACACTCCTCTCTCACTACATGGATTGAGAATTATTTATGGAACCGTAAAATAAAAGTTGTATTAAATGGTATATCTTCAGATTCACATGGGATCAATGCTGGCGTGCCTCAAGGATCATATTTGTCTCCCACGCTCTTCTTGATATATATCAACGACCTGTTGTCTTCTACAACCTGTGATATCCATTCATTTGCTGATGATACAACACTATCGGCCTCCATTGAGTTTGTCAATGCAATTCTCGCTTGAATGGTTCGTGTGAATTAATGAATTTGAATATTCTGTCTAATATTCAAATCATTCTTGATTGGGGCATTTCTAACAGAGTAGAATTTAACCCAAATAAATTCCAGTTTTGCCTTTTTTCTCAGAAGACAACTCAACATTATGTTCCTCCTGTTATTAATGGTACCTCTATTGCGAGATCTGATTCACTTAAGTTGTTAGGTTTAAAAGTATCAAGTGATCTTTCCTGGAAAGAACATATTTATGAAATTTCAAAAAGAGCTAGCCAATGTTTAGGCTTCACAAGACGTTGTAACTTCTACTTCACTCCCTCTGAAGTGTTAAGATTATTTAAATCTTATGTTAGACCAATTTTAGAATTTAATTCATATGTGTGGGGTGGTGCTCCAAGATCGCATTTGGTTCATCTTGATGGTGTTCAGAATAGAGTTATCCGTTTGATAAACGATGTAACCATTACTTCGTCTCTTGATACTTTGGAGCACAGACGAAATGTAGGAGCTTTATCTGTTTTCTATAAAATTAAAACGGTAAATGTTCTTTAGAAACCCGTTCTCTAGTTCCTGGGCCTTTTCTCAGTAACGTAAACACTCGTTTAAGGTGCAATCAACATAGATTTGCCTTAAAACTTTTTTCATGTAGAACCCAACACTTTAAATCCTCCTTTTTTCCGAGAGTCTCTTCGATGTGGAATCAATTGGTCGAACACGTGTTTCCCGAATCTTATAATCTGCAGGCGTTCAAATTAGCCGTTAACAACTTCTGGAAGGATGATGGTTAAAGTATTCATAAGTTGTTTCTTAATATAAAAAAAAAAAAAAAATAAATTGTTTATCAGTATTTTTTAAATTTTTTAAATATTTGTAATATTTTCTTGGTCAAGGTTTTTTGTAGTTTTCCCTGACCATGATTCATTGATAAAAGTATTTGGACTCGCGTCGTTCTAAATTCGTGTTCGTTTTTCGTATTGCTTTTTCAATGAATCAGGGAGAATTCTGAGAAAATAAATTGAAACCGGCTACAAACGTGAGGAATGTGATATATTGTAAATCACATTCCTTCGATTTTTATTTTATTTTGAATTTAATAAAGGGCTTAGCCCAACTTATTGCCGTGACGTAAGTCATTCAGGGAGTCATCCCTTGGCAATAAGTCTCTATATAAAAAAAAAAAAAATAAATTAGCAATTAGTTATAAACAGACTATCTATCATTCTATCAGCATTAAATATAGACTACATGTAATTAAAGAAGAGATAACAAACATAGAACATGCCTTACAGTGGGCGAAAGCTGGTATAGTAAATTATTTTATACTCTCAAGTACTGAAATAAATCTAGTTAGGGTTCATTTTGAAAAAAAAAACAACTTACCCTATGTAAACATCGAGGAGGCATTTGAATTTGCTAATAAAAAAATAGCCTCTAATAGTACTTCTATGATTAATATTGTGAGTGTGCCAACCACGAAAAAAGAAGATTGTAAAAGATTATTAGTTAATCCAATAAAAGAAAAATCTGTTGTAACAAAAATTGATTTTAGTAATGTACTTCAATGCGAAAATGATTTTTATGGAATTAAGAATAATTTTCAAGCTTTTAACGACTTAACCATTTGTAAGATTGATGAAATTATAAACTTAGGTGACATGGAGTGCATACCGAATATATTGCGAAGCATCCCAGCAAATTGTACCAACATTTTACCAACGGGTCAATATTGGTCAACAACGACACGCTCAGCATATCAGGAACATTTATAGTACAATACCATAATGCTACCATCGTGGTAAATAAACAAACATTTGTCTCGAATGAAATCCCCACCTCAAGACCTCTTCCAGCCACCGTACAAATAGACTCACCATCAAAAGCCTTTGAAGAACTTTTAACCCTCGAAGTAATGAAAGAGCTGCACTTAAACAACACTCGCTATATAAGTCAAACTTAAGAAAGAAACAAAACGCACCTGATAGCTACTTACAGTTTGTCGGCCATCATCATCACCGCAGTCGTGGTAATATCCCTGATACTGGTTTTAGCACGCAAGAAAAGCAGCCTAATAATCTCCGCAACAGTAGAAGCCAGGGAAACGCCAGCAGCAGCCGAATTGCCAACGGAATCACCTGCAGAGATTTCGGAAGGACCAACACCGATCAAAAGGATTAGCATAAGTCAATATCCGCCATTTTACAAGGTCACGAGTGAGGACACTCGAATTTGAGGGTGGAGGAGTTAACACAGAATAAATTCTCTATGTTGATGTTGCATCGTTTCCCATGAGTCGGCCATAAGAATTCGCTGACAGTGCGTCTGTGCAACACGATTTGTCGACATTGCCGCATTCCATCACGTACGATGTGAAATGATGAGCACGATATGAAAAGCTTAGTTTTAAGAGTATGATAAGTTCGGTTGTAATGTAGGCAGAATCGCTGCCGGTTTGATAAATAAAGTTATGTTTTTAATAAATTTTAACATAAAATAATTTAATTTGTATAAAACGCTAATCCGCCCCTTATATCCTATGGTTTCCTTATCTGGTTCCAAATCACTCCCAATGTCGCCCTTGAGCTTCTTAGATTTGAACGGTATATTATTTGGAAGTGCATAAATAAAAGACGTAGAGCATCCGGAAAATGGTACAGCAATAAGTAAATTTATGAAGACTCTGGTATATCTCCTTTGCTTGACTATCTCATTTTCCTTGCCAACAGAAGAATATCTGCACTACAAGATCATGTCAACCCTATCATCCGTAACATATATACTAATAATATTAACTGGTGCATTAATGACAGGTTCTACATGTCGCCAATCAGTATCTCCAATGAGGGCTCCAATGTTTTTTTTATTTTTTTCAAAACCCCGATAGTGACCACTTGTTCATCTTTATTTTCAGGACAAAATCTTAGACAACCTAAGAAATAAAAATTGTACTGTTGCTTGCGCCTTGGATTTAAGGAAAGCATTTGACTCGGTCTGGCATACGGGCCTAATCTTTAAACTTAATGAGCTAAATCTACCGTCATTTCTTATTAAATTAATTCAAAACTTCCTCTCTAATCGCAGTCTTTCAGTTATCTTTGAAAACGAAACTTTCTCCCCCACCACTATTAATGCAGGCGTCCCCCAAGGCTCAATCATTGGCCCCCACCTCTTTAACATCTATCTGTATGACTTCCAAATTCACCATCTTAGTTCTGAAGCCATACTATATGCAGATGACACCATTCTTTTAAGTCCCAATGAGAGACCGCATGAAGCCCTTAATTCAATTATATCGAATCCAAACGTGGTAATTCCTTATTACGAAACATGGGGAATTGCCATGAATTTGAACAAATGTGAGTTAATCTGCTTCCGCAATGCCTCTGGCAGAGGATATCACCTTGCAATACGAGAGAGTCGTTCTCTAAATCTTTCCATCTTGGGCAACCAAATCCCTTTAAAAAAATCAATTAAATATCTAGGTATCAATTTACATGAAAGACTCAAAATGAATCCGCATACAAGGAAAGCCTTGAACAACAGCAGAGCCGCTGCTGCTCCTTATGTATAAAACGCTAATCCGTCCCCTCATATCCTATGGTTTCCTTATCTGGTTCCAAATCACTGTCAATGTCGCACTTGAACTTCTTAGATTTGAACGGTATATTATTAGGAAGTGCATAAATAAAAGACGTAGACCATCCGGAAAATGGTACAACAATAAGTTAATTTATGATGACTCTGATATATCTGCTTTGCTTGACTATCTCATTTTCCTTGCCAACAGAAATATATCTGCACTACAAGATCATGACAACCCTATCCTCCGTAACATATACTAATAATATTAACTGGTCCATTTATGACAGGTAGTACATATCGCCAATCAGTATCATGTCAACCCTATCCTCCGTAACATATATACTAATAATATTAACTGGTGCATTAATGACAGGTTCTACATGTCGCCAATCAGTATCTCCAATGAGGGCTCCAATGTTTTTTTTATTTTTTTCAAAACCCCGATAGTGACCACTTGTTCATCTTTATTTTCAGGACAAAATCTTAGACAACCTAAGAAATAAAAATTGTACTGTTGCTTGCGCCTTGGATTTAAGGAAAGCATTTGACTCGGTCTGGCATACGGGCCTAATCTTTAAACTTAATGAGCTAAATCTACCGTCATTTCTTATTAAATTAATTCAAAACTTCCTCTCTAATCGCAGTCTTTCAGTTATCTTTGAAAACGAAACTTTCTCCCCCACCACTATTAATGCAGGCGTCCCCCAAGGCTCAATCATTGGATCCCACCTCTTTAACATCTATCTGTATGACTTCCAAATTCACCATCTTAGTTCTGAAGCCATACTATATGCAGATGACACCATTCTTTTAAGTCCCAATGAGAGACCGCATGAAGCCCTTAATTCAATTATATCGAATCCAAACGTGGTAATTCCTTATTACGAAACATGGGGAATTGCCATGAATTTGAACAAATGTGAGTTAATCTGCTTCCGCAATGCCTCTGGCAGAGGATATCACCTTGCAATACGAGAGAGTCGTTCTCTAAATCTTTCCATCTTGGGCAACCAAATCCCTTTAAAAAAATCAATTAAATATCTAGGTATCAATTTACATGAAAGACTCAAAATGAATCCGCATACAAGGAAAGCCTTGAACAACAGCAGAGCCGCTGCTGCTCCTTATGTATAAAACGCTAATCCGTCCCCTCATATCCTATGGTTTCCTTATCTGGTTCCAAATCACTGTCAATGTCGCACTTGAACTTCTTAGATTTGAACGGTATATTATTAGGAAGTGCATAAATAAAAGACGTAGACCATCCGGAAAATGGTACAACAATAAGTTAATTTATGATGACTCTGATATATCTGCTTTGCTTGACTATCTCATTTTCCTTGCCAACAGAAATATATCTGCACTACAAGATCATGACAACCCTATCCTCCGTAACATATACTAATAATATTAACTGGTCCATTTATGACAGGTAGTACATATCGCCAATCAGTATCTCCAATGAGGGCTCCAATGGTTTTTTTTTCAAAACCCCGATAGTGACCCCTTGTTCACTTCCTCTTTTTACAAAAAACAACTACCTAACACCTACAGAGGCTAAGCAATTCATTTTCTAGCCTACCTTTAAATAATAAAAAATATACCAAAACAAATTGAGACTGACAAAATAACATATGTACAAATCTACAAATAAAAATTTTAAAGAAATGTTATTGCATATTAGTACAAGTAACCTTGTTCCTAAATATTAATAAATTACAAGTTTTTTTTTTTGGGGGGGGGGATGAAAAAATGCATTTACGCACTGAGAACTGGGCTCTCATTGTTGAACTACCAGCTAAAAAAACACCTCCCCCTTCTACCGGATTGACCAGGGACCGTTTTTCACATTACTTCGGGCCGAATCCGTTTGATCTTATTACCTACTTTCCAGGCTGCCGTCTAGGTCGCCTTTCTTCTCCTCCAGGATAGCCACCACGAAAACGTTTACCATCCTCCAATCCTCCTCTCCACGAAGCATTATTTCCACATAAATTACGAGTATGACTATAAGTTCCTATAATAATCTTATACATAAAATGCTCATAGAACCTTGAAATGTGATGACTTAACAAAAAAAAAAAGTCAAGTATATAAGTTGACCCTAATGTGCTAAAGTTTACTTGGACTCTATACCATCCTAATCCTAATCGCTCACTGGCATCAGTAATTTGGGTAGAGACACCTATAAGTGTTCCTATCTGTTGTTAATTTTTTCACCATTTCCCTCTCTTTCTCTCCATCATTCATTCATTTGTTCTAGGTTAAGTTATAAATTAGACATCGTCTTTTTGAGCGGACGTAATTTAAATAAAACGAAAAGACTCAGTCTTAAAAACCTCAATGTACTCTAGAATAAAACTAAATTAATATCTAAGTTGTGTAGCCTGACCAATTCTAAGTCGGCAAAATATTCATAAGTACTCTGTAAACATAGAATTACGAAACATAAATGTATAAAAAACAAAATCTCAATAAAGTACTTACATACATACATACATTAAATCGGGCTAATATGGAAAAAATTATATAGGAGCCCTGTGGCCTGATCACTTTCAAATTTTTAAAGTGCTGTTGTGCAAAGTTTGAATAAAATCGGGTAATTTTTGAATAAAAAATTATATGGGAGCTCCGGCCCCGGCGCCCGATAACTTCCGAGTTTCTGCAGAAAGTGTTGTCGTCGGAGATACAAATTTTTGCAAAGTATGAATAAAAAAAAAAAAAAGTTTTGGTTAAGTATATTTAACCAAATTTTTATTTATAATTCTCACCACCAGAGTCGACTTTTAAAAATTATATATGGATAAGTTGGCAAACACATGAAACAAAAAATTTACCAAAATTTGCTATATTGCTTTCAACAAAATGAGTTAGGTATTTTTTGTGGCTAACGTCTGATTAAAGCAACAGCAAAAACTAACCAAATTTTGGTAAATTTTTTGGTTCATGTGTTTTCCAAGTTAAACATATATAATTTTTAAAAGTCGACTCTGGTGGTGAGAATTATAAATAAAAATTTGGTTAAATATTTCTTAACCAAAAAATTTTTTTGGTTAACGCTAACCATTTTCTGGTCTATCCAATGTGTTGTTGTAATTTTTATTTTTTTGTTGAAAGCAATATAGCAATTGTGTGTAGTAGTATGATTTTTAACCAAAACCTTCTCTATACAGAAGGTTTTGTTTTTAACGCATGCACATAATTTGATTTTGCTTTAATTGCTATATTGCTTTCAACAAAAAATTAAAAATTACAACAACAAACACATTGGATAGACCAGAAATGGTTTAGCGTTAACCAAAAAAAAATTTTTGGTTAAGAAATATTTAACCAAATTTTTAGTTATAATTCCTCTGGTGGTGAGTCTACTTTTAAAAATTATATATGGATAAGTTGGCAAACACATGAAACAAAAAATTGGTCAGTTTTAGCTGTTGCTTTGATCAGCCGTTAACCACAAAAAATACCTAACTCATTTTGTTGAAAGCAATATAGCAAATGTCAACAGCAGTGCTACTCGTTGCTTGCACCTCAAATAACAAAAATGCTGTAATAAAATAATTTGCTTGGGTGAGTAAAATTATGGAGTTATCGCTGAAATGCATTCACGGCAAAAATTAAAGAATAAACTTAGAGCACATGTTATCGCATATGAGAAAACATCTGTTTTTGTTGCATCTGATTCTTAAGGTAATAAGTGTTCTAAATATTGAGTTTAGTAGTGCATTAGGTGTGGTTTCGTTCATAATTTCGGTGATCAGAGCCAAAACTTTCTCTCCAGAAAGCCCAACTGTTTCGCTGATACTCAGATACATGCTTAAAAAAATCCCAAATGTTTGTGGAATGGTAATCAACAAAGAGCAAAATCCATATTAAGTTTTTCTGTTTCCCAATACCACATATTGCGTTTCTCGTTCTTTGCACTACCACCAGTTAGCGCGTTTCATAAAATGCGTCTGCTTATTTTTTGTACACTCCCATTACAACCCACAAACACAGACGCGTTTGGGATAGTTTCACTGCATTAGTATGCGTACAGATGGGCTTTCTATAGAGAAGGTTTTGATCACAGCTAACAATTATAAGGCCGCTAATACATGTGTTCTAAATTTTCTCTGCCTTCGTCTCGGTGTTTGCAGTGCGACCCTTCTCTTCAATTTCAAATTTCGCCATTTTGATCTGTGCTGACCTTGAAAATCGCTTAAAATAGTCCTACAAAATTTTTCCTTCAATTCGGCTCACATTTAATGCAGCATTATTTGAAGACCGTATACGTGTACATGCAAGAAGCCAATTATTTTAATGAAGCATTATTGTTATTTGAGGTGGAAACAATGAGTAAAACTTTGGTGAGACTTTTTCATATATCACCTAGTTTTGAGTACGTGAGTTGTCGTCTGCATCAGACAAAATCGAACCGATTCAGAATTTGTACTAGAATCTGTCATTAAATTACACTAAGCCAAAGAAAGAAAAAACATCATACAACTTTAAAATTGTATGCTATACACCTCGTACGTATACGAACTGACATCTCACATTCAGGTGATTTTTTCACATTTGCGGCCAAAATCGGATGTCCACGTCCGGATTTAGCCACAAACTAAATCTCAATCTTGCGATTATTGATCCATTTGCACGATCATTCTTTTGCGATCTGTCAACGCATAACTATGATTCCGACCGACATGCCATTAAACTTGCAGTTGTGCTTGCAGTTTCCGATGCGGGTTGCATTCGCAATTACAATAAACAAATCACAAGGCAAATTTGTGGCATTAACCTTGAAAATCCATGCTTCTCGCATTGTCAATTGTATGTCACCTGTTCCCGTGTCGGAAAACCATCACATTTTTTTGTTTACGCGCCAGACAACAAAACAAATAAAAAACAGTGCGTGTAACTTTTACGAGTGCTTGAAGTAAAACTTCTTTAATGTTTTGGCAAAAAGACCCATAACAGCCCATCAAAATATCCCAAAACCCAAAAAAAAATCATAAATAGACCTCCGAATGACCCCAAAAGACCCCAAAAAACATCAAAAGACCCTCAAAAGAATCTCAAAAGACCCCCAATAAGACCCTCGAAAGAATCATAAAAGACCCTCAAAAAAATAATTTAAGATCCCCCAAAAGATCATCAAATGACCCTCAAAGGGCCCCAAAAAGACCTTCAAAAGATCCTCAAAAGACTTCAAAAAAGACACCCAAAGCACCCTCAAAAACCCCAAACAGACCCTCAAAAGACCCCAAAAAGACACCCAAAAGACGCTTAAATAACCGTCAAGAAACCCCCAAAAGACCCCTCTAATGTTGTACCTTGTCAATCTGTTGATGCAGACAACTTCCTTTTGACATCTGGGGTTTTGTTGAATCTGATATACTGCGTCGTTGTTCCTCTTGTAGGGTTCTTCCCAACTTTGCTGTGGTTTCTGTTACTTTCCCTTGTCTTGTCTTGGAATTGTTTAGCCAAACGAAATCTCCTTCCCGCAATTTTTCATAGTTCGCATACAGGTGATTCCGTTTTTTCATCCCTTTGTTACCATTCACGACGTTATTCTTAACTGTTCTATGGATATTGATCACCATTGGTATTCGATGGGAATTCTTATCATCTTGCCCAACCATTGGCGCTACAACTTTGTATCGATGCGTTTTCCCTCTAGCTTTTTGGTTGCAGTTCTCTTCTTACAGCACATTTCGTACACTCTCTGCACCAATTGACCCAAAAGAATAATCTTCTTACTTTATTCAGTGTCCTCTTAATACCCAAATGTTCGCCTGATGTTCTACTGTATGCATCGTGAAGAACTGTGTTCACCAACCTCGTTGGTAACACTACTTTTGATTTGTAATACCGACCATCGGCAGATTCCCATTGGCTTACTAGTCAATGACTGCCATTGAGCCCAGTAACTTTTTACTGTCTGACTTGCTGTTGCAATTTCATGCCACTCCGGTCTTTCTCCTTGCTCCATCCATCGAAGTACTGAAGCAATTGAATCATCCTGCTCTTGCTGCTCTCTTGTCGAATCATCTTTCATCTGCTGGACCTTAATTCGTGAAACAACTGAACATTTCTGGATTTCCGGTTTTCCTCTCGATGTTGTCCTCAAATGAAACTTCAACTGTTCATCTCGGATAGCATTGATGAACGCATCCACCTCCAGTCCGTCCAAGATACCAGCCGGAACCCCACAATAGGCTTGTCGTGCCAGCTTAGTTATTTCCCGGTCTAATTCTTGAAGCCGTTCTTCTCGCTGTTGTTTCTTCATCTGGAGCTGTATTTTGCTTAGCTCCTGTGTGTGAGACTGTCCATAACGCAAGTCCAACTCTTGCAAGATTCTTCCGACACTCATCTCGGCATTTGGAATCATTGGCAATACATCAGCCGCGTTGCCCATCAACGCCAGGATTAGAAAACTTAGTTGTTCTTCAGCGCCCCATCCATTGTGTTGTACAGCAGCTGCAAACTGGACTTTGAAATTTTCAAAAGCAGTATCGCCATCGAACGCAGGTGGCTTTAAAATTCCTTTTTGGTTACTAGAAGATTCTGTAATGACTCTGCTACTGGTGTGTTGAGTGTTTTCCCTGACGATCTGGGTACGGTTGTCCAATCGAGTCTCGAACTATTTAATTTTGTCTTCCAGGCCACTCACTTTTCCTGTCATGTTTGTTATTTCATCTTGAATTTCACTTATCTCAGCCTTAAGCATTGTTTGAATTCCGCTCATTTCACCCCTTAACTTTTCTTGAATTACATCCAGCTTTTGATTTTGTTTATCAAATTTGGTATTAAGCTCTTGAATTTGCTGATGAATTTCCTTCTTCAGTTCTTGGCTTTGTTTCTGCGATTGTTGAATTTGCTGTTCAAACTTAACGGTCAGTTTGGAGTTTAACTGCTGATTTTGCTGATCCAATTCGTTAACTTTTCGCTTTGCTGGTCTAACTAGTCGCTAATTTGAAAATTCAATTCTTGCTTCATCTCTTGGTTCAGTTGCTGCGATTGTTTACTTTGCTGCTGCATTTGAGAATTCAAATCTTTTCTTAACTGTTCACTTTCACAGTGGATTTTCGCTCCACTAGCTCCGTCTCAATTGAAAACGCTTCACCAGCCTGCTGCTTTTCCGCTTTAACAACTTGTTGCAATCGGAGAAATAACTCTTGCTTATTTCCGCAGTACTTAGACCTCGCCGTCCAAGCTCTTCTTTAACCTCCTGGGAACTATTGGATTTAATGTTCACTGCACTTTCCATTTTATTGTTTAATGTTTATCAGTTTGTAAAATCACCAATTAATTTATTCACTGTCTCAAGGTTTTAAAAATCACCAATTAATTTATTTATTGTTCACGGTTTGTAAAATGTTATCATCTCTCAATTTGCAAAAATTTATTGTCTCTCAATTTACACGATTTGCAAAATTTTAATGTCTTCCGATTTGCAAAATCCCACTTCTAACACCAATTGTTACAAAATTCAGGCTTTCGAGTTCGTAAAGGATTTTGCAAATAAAACACAACAGATGTTAATTAATTTACAAATAACAATTTTAATGAACAACAATTAAATTAACACAAGTTCACAATTTATAATGGTGATTACTTTAAATGTACACAAGAACACTTATGATACTAGTACTTCACAATAATTCTCTTAGGTTATAGCTTTATCACTTTACAAGAACCTTTACAACGGCACTGGTTAAATTCCAAACAACTAATAATCTTACTTTATACTCAATCAAAAGCTTCCAGAAACTTCCAATATTGTAGACAGAAATATCCAGAAAATTGTAGCCTTATCTCCTTATCTACAACTAACGATACATATATGCAAGGAGTCATCTTCTAAAAATAGACTACATGGTCAATCATGTTCTTTCACAAAAACCTGGCAAACCGCACAAACCGGTTTGACTACTTGTTTGACTAGTACACTATGATTCAAACTTGCAGTCGGTTACATTTCAAATAATCTAATAGTCTTAGAGCCTAAAAGTATGCAACATGAAAGTGCTTATTTTTAGTGTGCAGTATTTACATTGGGATTTATTTTAGGATTTGAATTCTAATTTATGAGCTACTAATTGCTTTTCGTAACAATATGTTAAACTTATTGCCAAGGGAGAACTCTCTGAATGACTTGCGCCATGGCAATATGCTGCCCTTTATTAAAATTCAAAAATCGAAGGAATGTAATTAACAATATATCACATTCCTCACGTTTGCAGCCGGTTTCAATTTATTTTCTTAGAATTCTCTCTGATTCATTGAAAAAGCAAAACGGAAGAGGATAACGAAACTAAAAACGACGCGAGTCCAATGCTTTAATCAATGGATCATGGCCAGGGAAAACTACAAAAAACCCTGACCAAGAAAATATTACAAATAATTACTAAATTCATCCTTCAAATTACTTGGAACCTCTCTAGACTGTAGTACAAATCTGTTCTTCTGCAACTAGACGTCTTTCTTGAAGGCCAACAACTCAACTGTGAAACGTGCGGGTTCGTCTGTAGTACCAGGCCTCACAGACAAAAAGGGCACGCACCACTATCGAGCCGAAAGGCTTGTCAAAATTCTGCATTGTGGATTTTCGTACGTTGGCCAAGTCCTCTCGAGCAAACTTCCAATTCAGGTTTTTGAATAAAATTTTCCATTTCGTTTTTTCGGTTAAATTTTTGAGATTTAAATTAATAAAATAAAATAAAAATTTTGAATTTTAAAAACGAATCACCAGTAGGTAACAAAAAAAAATGCAGCAATTATCGTGGTATAACGTTGTTGAGTACCGCGTATAAGATTTTTTCCTCTATCCTTCAAGACAGGATAGCCCCATACGCTAAAGTCATCATTGGTCCATACCAGTGTGGCTTCATCCCAGGCAAATCAACAACTGATCAGATTTACACCCTAAGGCAGATGATGGAAAAATGTCTAGAGTTTCAAAACTCACTACACCATCTTTTTATAGACTTTAAAGCCGCCTATGATAGCATAGCCAGAGTAGAACTTTATAAAGCCATGAGAGAATTCGGCATCCCAAATAAACTGACACGATTATGTAGGTTGACCATGACCAATGTTATAAGCCAGGTAAAAATATCCGGATCACTATCAAACCCATTCAACATTTATAACGGGCTCAGACAAGGGGATGGACTGGCCTGCGTCCTCTTCAACCTGGCGTTGCAAAAAGTGATACAAGACTCTGACGTAACGGCGAGAGGAAGTCCATTCAGATACTAGCTAGCTACTAGATACTAGTTGGTAGAAACCGAAGACCTGTACAGGAAGATAGAGCAGGTGGCACAAAATCTGGGGCTGCACATAAATGAGAGCAAAACAAAGTACATGGTGGCCACGTCTGCGAGAAGAAGATCCAACATTGGTGGAATGGTACAATGGTCATACCAGTACTTACATATGGATCCGAGACTTGGGTGCTTAGCAAAAAGCATTCTGACCTCTTAGCCGCGTTCGAGAGAAAAGTCTTGCGGAGAATGTGAGGAAGGACGATTCCGGAGACTCTATAATGATGAGATATACGAGTGTTACCGCGGTGTCGACATGGTGAAGAAAATTAAGATTGGTAAGCTCCGGTGGGCAGGACACCTAGCTCGCATGAGCGAAAGGGATCCTGCTTGGAAAGTCCTTTGCGGTAGGATTTATGGAACATGACAACGAGGCCGGCCAAGCCTACGCTGGAAGGATGGCGTAGACCAGGACGCCCAGAGTTTAGGGATGCCAAAATGGATGACATCGGCTCGAAATCGGGATCGGTGGAGAGACTTTTTGCGGGAGGCCAAAACTGGACCCCGGTTGTAGAGCCAAATATGATGATGATGAAATTCTCTAATAACCAGAAGTATACTGAATTCCACTATAAATGCTGAAATATAATAACACCCAAACACACTGCAACCCAACAACAAAACAACCCCAATCATAAAGCAAGCAGTGCTGCTCAGAGCGCACAGCGCTCAATGCACACAGAACAAAGTCATTATAGTATGAAATGATCTGAAGCCGCTATATGGGAAAACAATTTTGTATGGGAGCCCCTCGACATCGCGTCCCGAACGCTCTCAAATTTTAACAGAAAAAATACATGTGTGCAAAATTTCAAATTAAGTGGGTTTGGGAAGTGGGAAATTGATCACAAGATCTGACCTGCCAGCCAGTCCGCCAGCCATGGGCAAGCGAAGTTAATATAGAGAATTTAAAAATGAGGAAGAGTGTCGGGGACAAAACAGTGCATTTAAGTAATGAACTTTAGACTTGAAACCGTCCAATACATTTTGAATTGAGCGGTCCAAAAGATAGCTGCATCAAACTGGCTCTGAGTTGAAACACTGTCTAAGGGGGGGCTCCAGTAAAGGAAAAAGTAGTTGATGTTGCGCTCTTGTACCTTTACTTTGAGCCAAATGAAATTGAATTCCGGATTGGAACTTTAACTGAATTGAGGAAAAACCTGAAACGTGTAAATACTTTTTGAAGTTAATGTGTATTAACAATGTTAATACTTCTTGAAGTATTATTTGTTGTTGATAGTTTCTAAAGTATTCGTTGTGTTAATACTTCTTAAAGTATTGTTGTTAAGGTTTTATTATTAGATGTATATATTTGTGTATATATAAAGGTAATGGGTCCTTGTAGTCGACAAGGTAATTGGTCAATGTTTAATTGATTAAATATCTTTAGATATTTTTCCGAGGTCTTCCCAATACTATTTTTGTATATTTTTACTATTAAAATATTTAAAATATTTTCATCTGTATATTCGTCAAGCATGAAATAGTAAGTGAGAGTTTGTCAAAGTGTAATGTAATTTGTATGTATGCCAAGCAGAGAAACCGCAGACAGCTACTTTGCATTCTGGATCGAGATCCAAGCAAAGCGTGTATTTGAGATTACAAGATACGTTTTTTTTGGTTGTAAATTTAACTCTTCTTTGCAGACCGGACTAATGTCACATGCAAAGTATGCTGAAAGTAAAAGATACAGTCCTTTCGGGTGTAAGTTAAACTCTGATTTATTTTATAAAAATCTTCTCCTTTTATACTGTTTCTTACAATCTAAAAATATAGAAATATAATTATATACATAAAGGTTGCATCGGCATCGATGCACATGAAATATCTTACATTATGTGTTCTTGGTTTCGGTATTGTTGTGTTGTATTAGTTTGTTCTAATTATAGATGCATGGAAATGCATCTTTATTGGGTGGCTATACACTTGTGTGTATGCTTCGGTATATTGTATGCGGGAAGGTTTCTATGTAAGAATTCCTCCCTTCTTTAGATAAGAATATTAGATGTACTTATGTGTGTTCTAAAAATAAATGTATGTGACTGAATTGGTAAACTACATTATTTGTTTGTATGTTTGATAATTTAGGGAGATTTTTATGTAACAATCCTCCCTTCTTTTGATAAGAGGATTATTCTTGGAAGAGGAATAATTCTCAAGGGTTTGGATTATTATTATTTTTTTTTTTTAATGCTTAGGTATAATAATGATACTAATGATACACATATAAAAGATATATGTATTCTGATTTTTATTATTTATTTTAAATTCATACAATATATTTATATTTTTGTTTTTTTTTAAATATTAGAAAATTTTTGTTTTTTGTTTTTTTGTTCTTGTGTAGCTTATTTTAACGATATACGCTAGATATATGTCCTCTGTCTTTGTTTTATCTATTTTAATTAATGTAGGCGGTATTGGTGTCCTCCTAAGGTACCGCTATATCTATAATTTTTTCATGCAAGTTTTTTTATTTTTTTTTTGGGTTTTGTTTATAAGAATATTATTTATTTATATTTTTTACATTTATTTTTAAAATTAGGAAAATTGTTGTTGTTTTTACATGAAATTATTTTATACTAAACAACATTTTGACATATCTTGCTATATTAAAACTTACATTATTTTATAATATTTACCCTACGGTCAATCGGTGATTGAATTAGTTGGCTTTTAGGTTTGCTATCCAAATGACCAAGACATGAAGGTGAGATTTCACGAAGTTTTGAAATGTTGGGAGATGAAAATAAAATAGGTAACCTAATTTTAATGTTACGAATATTGTAGTGGGGTTATGTTATTCATAGTAAGGCTTTAAACGGTTGTTATGTACTACTATTTGTTTTCTACCTAACTTGATAGTTGTTGCTAATTTGCCCTTACGATTTTCGCTTTTAATGAGCACCTTATCTCCTACATGAAAATTATGTGGTCTTACCATTTTATCATAACCTTTTGACCTATGTTTGCTGGCTAGTAGATTACGTTTCGCTATTGAATATGTTTTATTGAAGTTTATACCTCAACATGTGGTAATAACTCTTGTGGTTATAAAGAGGTTCAGGTTCTCGTTTTAAGTTAGATGGTATCTCAGGTGAGAAACCATAAAGGCAATCCATTGGTGTTAATTTGGTGCTGTCATGAACACTATTATTGTATACAAATGCGGCCGTTCTTAGATATTGATCCCAGGATTTAGGATTTTCGTCGACTATAGTACGTATGTATTCTACCAGTGGCCGATGGGCTCGTTCCAAAGCTCCATTTGACTGTGGGTGGTACGCTGATGTTTGCAATTTCTTTATTTTTAACAACTTTCACAGCCCTTTAAAAAGGTCACTTAGGAAATTTGTCCCCTGGTCTGTTACTATGTTCTTGGGAATACCGTACCGTGTAATTATTTGGTCGAAGACTACTTGAGCTACTGTTTGAGCCTCTGCATCTGGTATGGCATAGCAATCAAAGAATTTTGTTAGATTATCCTGGAAGGTTAATATGTACAGGTTTTCAGAAAAAGATTGCTCCAAAGATCGATATCTAGATACACTTTATCAAAAGGTTTCTCGGCGATATCTGTGATGACCATTGGCATACGGAAAGAAGGTGTCCCCTTCAAGGTTTGGCATTTTTTACACCGTTTAATATATTTCTTAATATCTTTGAGCATGTGTCGCCACCAATACTTTTTACGAATTCTTTTGTATGTTTTTATCACTCCCTGATGACCACCGAAAGAGGAGTCATGATAATCTTTTAGTGATTTTAGTGATTTCCTCTATATTGGTTTTACTATTTATTTGTATCTCAGTTGTGATTGATTTTCTAAACTGTCTGGGAGTTCTTTAATTATTTCTTCATCGTATCCTTTTTCTGATAGTTTTTTTTCACTTGCTGATTCGGGATTCTGGGCTTGTAATCTTGTAACAGCATTACATTGAAAAGCGTCTTCAGACTCATTCTCGAATGGTTTGTTTTCGAGTGTCTTGATTGTGGGTGTTGCCGTTGGTGTGTCCTTTTGTACTCTCTCCTGTGGAATACGACTGAGAGCGTCGGCATTGGTATTGAATTTCCCTGGCTTGTACTCAATTCTATAATAAAATTCAGACAACTTGTGGTGGAAACGTACCAGTCGAGTTGTAGGGTCTTTGACATTAAAAATTCCTTTTAACGGCTTGAGATCAATGTAGACCGTAAATTGTCGCCCTTGGAGGTAACATAGAAAATTTTTAGTAGCCCAAACAATGGCTAACAACTCTTTTTCTATTGTTGAGTAATTGCGTTCGGCCTTATTCAGAGTACGACTAGCGTAAGCAATGGGTTGGTCTTTACCAACGTCTCCTTGCGAAAGTACAGCTCCGATTGCTTCGCTGCTTGCGTCAGTGGTGAGGTTAAAAGGTTGGGTGAGACTAAACGTTGTTTGATTTGATGGAATGCGTTTTGACATTTTTCTGTCCATGTAAACTTTGCGTCTTTGCGGAGGAGATTGGTCAGTGGTCGCACTATTTTAGAAAACTGTGGGATAAATTTACGGTAGTAATTAGCAAACCCCAAAAAATACTGTACTTGTCTTATTGTTCTTGGAACGGGAAAGTTTTGAACGCAGGCTGTCTTGCTGGGGTCTGGAAGTGCTCCTTTTCCTGTGCATATATGTCCCAAATAAACGACTTCCTTTTGCAGGAACTTGCACTTTTCCGGCTGCAATTTGAGATTATGTTCTCTTAATCTGTCGAAAACCTTTTTTAGTTTGGCATTGTGATCGTTAAGATTTTTGCCGTAGATGACTATATGATCCAGATAAACTAAACATTCAAGTCCTTGTAGACCAGTAAGAACATAGTTCATTAGCCTTTGAAAGGTAGCTGGAGCTCCTTTTAGTCCAAACGGCACACGTGTGAACTCATAATGTCCGTAATTAGTGCTAAAAGCTGTTTTGGCCCGATCTTTATCATCCATTAAAACTTGGTGATAGCCGCTGGCAAGATCGAGCGTAGAAAAGTAACGGGAATGACCGAGCTGGTCTAGAATATTCTCTATTCGAGGTAGGGGATAAGCATCGCCGATTATTTTTTCGTTGAGCTTACGAAAATCGACCACCACTCTCCACCTTCTTTCACCATCTGGGCCCGCCTTTTTGGGAACTACGAGAAGGGGTGAGTTCCACGGGCTTTTACTGGGTTGGACTATGTCATTTTCAAGCATTTCCCTTAGTTGATCATTGATAACTTGTTTCTGTATCTCGGGAAGTCTATACATTTTTTGATTTATAGGTGGTTGATCTATCATCAGCGGTATTTCATGCGTTATGGCCGTGGTGTATGTTAGCTCGTCACCGCTTAAGTGGAATATATCACTATACTTATTGCAAAGATCTACTATTGCCTCTTTTTCCTCAGGGTTTAGATTGTTGTCTATTTTCAATTCTTGTTCGAGCTGTTTAGAGCGCGATATTTTAAGTGGATCGTCCAGAGGATCTAACTCTGGGAACATATATCTGATGTGTTGAATTGAGGCAATTTGAGTTTTGCTCTCTCTTTTATCAGTATCGTCATGAGAATTTTTTTCCTCGCTTGCTTTACTTTGCTCGTCCTCGGTTTTCATGGGTACTAGTATGTAGTCTTTTACCGGGATCAGTTGTAAAGTTAAATTAGTGACTTTTACAGGCTTTGTGGTCACATTTATTGCACCTATTAAAGCGCTTTGGCCTGGTGGCAATATGCTATTAGTCAGGAAGACTCCATTGCCATTTCCTGTGATAAGCAGAGCATTTCTTCCTCTAAATCTATTGGAACGGCGATGACCGTTAATGATCGTTCAGGTATGCTGATGTGTTTATTTAGCAATATTTCCACTGACCTAAATTGATCATGGGTGCTATTAGATGCTGTCTTTGGAACTTTGTTATCTATACGCATCGTTGAGGTTATGCAGCCAGCTTCCTGTGTAGAAGAAGCCTTGGAGATGCTACAAGCGGTTTTTGTAACCTCTTCGGGTCTCGCTTTGTATGTAGTTGGTCCCACTTCGACTGCCCTTTTGTGACATAGATTCCTTTCAGTGTAGTTCATAGGTATGTTGAACTCTTCAGAGCTATAAATTTCTACTGACCTGACCTTATTCTGGGTGATATTAATATCTATCTTGGGTACTTCATTATATGTATGCATCGTTGAGGTTGTGCAGCCAGCTTTTTGTTTAGAAGAAGCCTTGGAGATGCTACAGGCGGTTTTTGCAACCTCTTCGGGTCTCGCTTTATATGTAGTTGGTCTCACTTCAACTGCCCTTTTGCGACACGGATTTCTGTCATTGTAATTCAGAGGGACGCTGAACTCTTCAGAGTTAGTTTCCGTACGAGGAAACTTTAGTAGCTGCTCAGGTCCCTTTACGTCACAATTTTGTGACAAGAAATCATTTCCTAATAATCCGTCTTCAGATAGCCCAGGTATATTGCGTAATACTTGAAAATTGCAGGGTATTTGAGTTTTCAAATTGAAATTACCCTGGCACTCCCTAAAGTATTTCTAGTTCCGAAAGGTGTTTGTATTGTACAAGTATTTTTTCTATTTATTTGTGTTTCTGGTGATATCACTTTTTCGGTGATAATGCCTACCTCAGCACCGGTGTCCACTACTAGTTTTACATTGCCGTTTAGGCCTTTATCTAATAGAAGCTTAACTGTAGGGACTTTAGTTTGTGGTTGCTGAGAATTCCCTAAATTTAGATTTTTTTTAATGTTGTCGAGTCTGGGAACTTCGGCTCGACCGCGAATCGTTTCCCTGATTTTTCTGTTCTCACCGGGTTTTTAGCTGACATTCCGAATGTGTATGACCACGGCGATCACAAAAATCACATTTTCTGCTCATGTTAAAAACTCGCGGTGTACCAGAATTGGGTCTGTTCTGATTTGCTTTATTTGTGGGGATTCCGCTGCCTGTTTTTGAATCATTAATCTGTTGTTTTAAACGGCGACAATCACGAATATCATGGTTGTTCATTTTGCAATTATTACAGAAAGGAGTATTTTTTCTTGTAAAACAATCGCTATAGGTATGCCCTTTTTTATGACAAAAACTAAAAATTATGCTGGCAGTAATTGGTTCGGAAACTTTAGCGTTGCTAGAACGCACCTTTTGACTTTGCCTTTGGCTTTGGAACTGCTTGTGGGTTCATGTGATGATGTGATTATGCAAAACTGTTGTTTTCAAACATGGGTCCAGGAATCAGAAAATTATTAGTATCTGAACAATTTCTAGGAAGTTGAAATGTAGGATATAACGGTAAATTGGGGTTTTGTTGTGTGTGAACTGATTGTTGAAGTCTTTCCATGTCTAACGTCTTTTGTATTAATGTGTCTAACGTCTCGTCCCCTATGGTTAGTAAATATTGACAAAAATAAGGGTTTGTGACACCGCTTTTAAGTGCATTCTTGGCAAAATCCTCAAGCTGTGATTTCACAGCTGGAGCTGCCGCACTACCATACTTTTGGTCTGCTGCTTCCTTGCACAGCATCAGCATCTGCTTTATCCTTGCGGTAAAAGCGATGAGAGTTTCAAAAGGGTGTTATCTAATGGTTATTAGTTTATTTACCAATTCTTGATAAGTTTCCCTAGGAAATAATTCCGGTTGAGAAGTTTTTCGGCTTCCTCGAAAGAGGTTATTGGGTTTGACGCTACTAGTAGGTAAGCCTCACCCCGCAGTCTTGTTGCAAATATTTGAACAAACGCTTGGTGTTCTTCTTCGGGTAAACATTCTAATACTTTCTTACAGCACCCTAAAAAGGTCTGTAGTTCAGTACTTACTAGAGGACTTTGTACGCCCGAGAATATGGGAACTAACTGAGCCGTAAGTTTGGCAATTTTACCATAATCGACGGACATTTTAAAAATTGCTTTATTTTTTTCGTTATTTGAAAATTTAATTAATAATTCCTGTTCAGATTCAGGAATTGAAATATCTAGCCAATTAAGAAATTCCCTACTTTTGTCTAAATCGCTGACACTGCCTGAAACTTCACAGATATCTCCCTGACTACTTTCTATGTTTTCTAATTGGAGAGAGTGCGAGAATTTTTTTAATTCTCTTTTGAAATCTTCAGTGCTTTTTTTAAATTTCTCTTCGTGTCTTATTTAGTTTACAGAGTCACACTGGAGAATTTGTAAATTTTTGTTTTCTCGCACTTCCTCGTATAAATTATTTAAATATGTGTTGAGACTAACTGTTCTTGGACTTTCCAAAATTTGTGTATTCGCTGCTAGCGTTGATTTTTCTTCACTCTGCGTGGGCTGATATTCCTCGGACAACATCAAATCGAAACCAGACGTAGTCTCGGGTTTAAAGTACAAGTTTGTTTTCTTTCTTATTTTATTCTTTAAGGATCAAGGATTTTCAAGCGCTAATTTTTACTGTGGCTTCACTGATCCTACCGGCTGCGCCAAAATATGTTAATACCTTTTTGTGTTAATGTATTAACAATGTTAATACTTCTTGAAGTATTATTTGTTGTTGATACTTTATTCGTTGTGTTAATACTTCTTAAAGTATTGTTGTTAAGGTTTTATTATTATATGTATATATTTGTGTATATATAAAGGGTATGGGTCCTTGTAGTCGACAAGGTAATTGGTCAATGTTTAAGAGATTAAATATCTTAAGATATTTTTCCGAGAGGTTCCCAATATTGTTTTTGCATATTTTTACTATTAAAATATTTAAAATATTTTCATCTGTATATTTGTTAAGCATGAAGTAGTAAGTGAGAGTTTGTCAAAGTGTAATGTAATTTGTATGTATGCCAAGCAGAGAAACCGCAGATTAAAAGATACGTTCCTTTCGGTTGTAACTTTAACTCTTCTTTGCAGACCGGACTAATGTCACATGCAAAGTATGTTGAAAGTAAAAGATACAGTCCTTTCGAGTGTAAGTTAAACTCTGATTTATTTTATAAAAATCTTCTCCTTTTATACTGTTTCTTACAATCTAAAAATATAGAAATATAATTATATACATAAAGCTTGCATCGGCATCGATGCACATGAAATATCTTACATTATGTGTTCTTGGTTTCGGTATTGTTGTGTTGTAATATTTTGTTCTAATTAAAGATGCATGGAAATGCATCTTTATTGGGTGGCTATACACTTGTGTGTATGCTTCGGTATATTGTATGCGGGAAGGTTTCTATGTAAGAATTCCTCCCTTCTTTAGATAAGAATATTATATGTACTTATGTGTGTTCTAAAAATAAATGTATGTGACTGAATTGGTAAACTACATTATTTGTTTGTGTGTTTGATAATTTAGGTAGATTTTTATGTAACAAACGCAACAACACTCCGGACATAGATTGCCTGTCCGCGTCAAGGAAAAATAATGGCACCAAGTTGTAACCAGGTCAGATTAAATTCCGATGCATCAGAATTATCAAAGACATATAATTTAACACAGCGAAAGAATTCGTTCTCAACCTATGTATGTTGCTGAGAAACACTATGAAATCACACATATCTACAAAAAAAACAAACACACAAAACACAACTTACCGTTTCTTTTAACCGAATTGAGAGAAGTGGATGTCTCAAAATGTATTATTAACAAAAATTGTCGCCAGTAATGTGCCTTCACGACAAAATGAGTTAAATCACCAGAAGAAACAAACACACACAATCCGTTATTCTAATTGCTAAAGAATTAGATCATCAAACTGCCGCATGCAAAACATACAATAGTTATGTTTCGCCAAGTTCTTTAGCTGCGCTGTTTAGGATGGGGTACAAGGAAACCACACACTGCACTTCGCACTTTTTGACCGAGTGAACGCGCGAGCCGTTGTTAAAACAATAGCTTTCTTTATTGTGCGCAAGTTATCGTCAACACGCGTGCTGATGTGCGACCGTGCAATTGGGAGACAACTGAATTGATGATGTAATGGTTGGTGCAAAAATGGCGTATGTATTTGGAGCCGATTCATTTCATAATTTTTCATAATGCAGAAGTGACGTAAGTGGGTTACCCCATTTCTTCCCTAGTAAAAATTCCATGCAGAAATAATGTAACAAATAATAGAGAGAGAGAATAAAGAAGAGGAATATAGATCTGGTTCTCATTACTTTTCCCCCTTTAAAATCTGACGAAGTCATCCAAATATCGTGGTGGAATGCCAGAATTAGTTCGTTCGGTTCGTCTTGGAGCAGTTTCCTCTTGAACTTCTTCCTGTGCATCTACAAATTCGTCACTTTCGTTCAAGTTGTTGTCGATTGATTGATTGTTGTCTTAATCTCGTACATCTTGTGGCATGATGAAAGGTTCAATTTCTGTTATGTCGTTGTCGACCTTCTAACAGTCCATTAGCCATGTTTTTGGAATAGCGGGTCTTCAACTGGTTCGCATGGGCTTTAATGATTCGCTCTCCTGAAGGAGTTTCGACTGAGATGTTGTAATTCACTCTCCAAATCTTTCAATGATTCTTGCTTGAACCTAATTCCATTTGTCGTTTGATTCTTGTAACCTGTAGAAGACTTCATCATTAGCTTCAAATTCTCTCCATTTCGCACCATGATGCTTGTTAAATTAAAGTTACATTTTACTTTTTTCATTCATTTCATTTCATTTTTATTTATGATCTTAAGTGTTAGTACAAAAGACTGAGTCTTATAGTGTACAAAGTTTTTTAGATAATAAATGCAAGTATGAAACTGTGATATAAGCTAACAAACTTGAGATAATAATACTCGATAAAGTATAAAAATTTAGAGGTTAAAAACAAACTAAAATAAAGAAGGTATAGGAACAAAAGTAAAAAGAAAGAAAGAAAGGAAGGAGTAATAGAAAGCAGGGTTCATGGGGGAATTATTGCAAATTATAATGATCGTAGATGGCCCTCCGGAAGCGCGATGCGTTAGCTATTAATTTTAGAGAAGGCGGCAATGAGTTCCACAGTCGGGTGGCATGAACGAGAAAGTGCCTTGAGGAATTAAGAAAATTATATTTCGGTATAATAAGAGTGCTATTCCTGGAGGATCGGGTAAAACGCAGTTTATTGTATAGGTACGCCGGGGTACGTGCTACAATGATATTATGTAAGAAGATACAATTTCTGGCGTCTAGAAGCCGCCTCAGAGGGCAACCGAGTTGTCTCTGATACGTCATCGTACGCGGATGTGCTGCGCATCGTCATTGCAAAAAACAAACAAAAAAAAATCAACAACAAAAAAGCAAATTGCCCAAGCTCGCCGGTTCGCGTGTGCATAATTTGTTAGTGCGAAGTGCAGTGTGTGTGGTCCATGCTTCCCGTCCCCAACACCTCAGCTAAAGAATTAGTGAATTACAACTGTTTTATGCTTGCATGCGGCAGTGTAATGATCTAATTATTTAGCTATAAGAATAACGGATTGTGAGTGTTTGTTTCCTTTGGTGATTTAACTCATTTTGTCGTGAAGGCATAACACTGGCGACAAATTGTGTTAAGAATCCAATTTGAGACATACTCTTCTCAATTACGGTTTAAAGAAGCGGTAAGTTGTGTTTTGTGTGTTTGTTTTTTGTAGTATGTGTGTTTTCAGAGTGGATCTCAGCAACATACGTGGGCTGAGAACGAATTCGTTTTCTGTGTTTAACCATGTTCATGTCCACAGGCCAGCAATTTTGGCATTGAGTGAAACTCAGGTGTTTGATAATTCTGATGTATCGGAATTTAATCTGCCTGGGTATAGCTTGGTGCCATTATTTTTCTCTCGACGCGGACTCGCAATCTATGTACGGAGAGATGTTGCGTTTCAGCTTTTGCCTCAATTTAGCCAAAGTTCCAAACCGGAATTCAATTTCATTTGGCTAAAAGTTAAGGTACAAGAGCGCAACATCTACTATTGTTTCCTTTACAGAAGCCCCAACTTAGACAGTGTTTCAACTCAGAGTGAGTTTGATGCACTGTCTGATTCAATCTTAAGAATTGATACAAAACATGAAATCGTTATTGCGGGCGATTTCAATGTACACAATTCTGGGTGGCTTCGCCATTCTGGCCAGACAACACCCGAAGGAAGGTGTGTTGAGTTATTCGCTGAGTTTAACCACCTTACTCAGCTTGTAAATGAGCCTACCCGAATACCTGACATTGCATATCATTCCGCTAACACCCTTGACTTGTTCCTTACCTCTCGTCCTGAGAAATACTCTGTCAATGTATTATCGCCTCTAGGCTCGTCAGATCATTGTGTAGTATCAGCTAATTTCTCGTTAATAAACCACGTAGTTAGAGAAAAAACTCCCAAAAAAATAGTATGGCAATACGAGAAAGCCAATTGGGACGGCCTTAACAACTTCTTTGGGAGAACTAACTGGTCGCTATTTTTTCGTGATAGCAACGTGGATGCCGCCGCTGATGCAATCACAAACATCATTCTTATTGGTATGAGAAAGTTTATTCCTTTCAGGAATAAATCTATCAAATCAAAGGAAGATGGATGGTATGACTTGAGCTGTAAAGAGGCTTCTAGGATTAGAGAGGTGTGCTTTCGGTTTTACAAAGCAAACCCTACCGAGGAAAACCGAAAAAAATTTTAACGAGCAAGAAATGATTGCAATGCCCATCTTCGGCGAGTCAAATTCGCCTACGACCGAAAATTAAGGCAAAAAATACTACAATGTCCCAAAGGTAGTAAAAATTTTTGGTCCTTCGTGAAAAGAATCAAAAATACAGCCTCGTCGTCAATCCCAACGCTCATTTATAATGACATTCCAGTTGTCAGCTCTATAGACAAAGCCAATCTGTTTTCTGCGCATTTCGCAGCTAGCTCTACGCTTCCAGATTGTGCATTGTCGCCTCCTGCACCTCAGAGTATTGAACACTCTATGGGACAAATATTTATTCGTACTCGTGCAGTTGCTAGGGTTTTAAATGATCTCAACACACACAAATCCGCTGGGCCAGATGGTATTTCTCCATTAGTTCTGAAGAGGTGTTCTTCCAAGCTGGCATTACCATTGCGTAAGCTTTTCCATCTATCCTATTCTTCTGGACTCTTCCCGAGAAGTTGGAAAACAGCACTTGTCCAGCCCATACCCAAAAAAGGCGAGCCGTCATCTCCTTCTTCGTACCGGCCCATAGCACTTACATCCATTCTTTCCAAGGTCATGGAAACGCTGATCAATTATCAGCTTAAGAAATATCTTGAAACCAACGAAATCCTTAGTGACCGGCAGTATGGATTTCGTGGGCAACGTTCTACTGGTGATTTGATGGTATATCTCACCGAACAGTGGAACCGATCTTTACATCATTTTGGAGAAAGCAAAGCTGTTGCACTCGATATTTCAAAGGCATTTGACAGAGTTTGGCATCAAGCTCTTTTGTCTAAAATGCGTGCTTATGGTGTTGATGATAAACTGCTTCATTGGATTAGAAGCTATCTTTTGGACCGCTCAATTCAAGTTGTTTTGGACGGTTTCAAGTCTGAAATACACCACATAAATGCTGGCGTTCCCCAGGGCTCTGTTCTGTCCCCAACACTCTTTCTCATTTTTATTAATGATCTCTTATCTGTGACTTCTAATCCAATTCACTCTTTCGCTGACGACAGCACTCTCAGCTTCTCATATAAGTTTGTGAAACGTCCCTCCACTTCTGATGTGGAGCACAAACAACTTTGTATTTTAAGCTCGTTGAATTCTGACCTTGACAGCATAATACAATGGGGAGAAATCAATCGAGTAGAATTTAACGCTTCCAAAACCCAATGTTGTCTCCTGTCGTCAAAGCGAATCCTTAACCCCATGCCATTATCCATGAATGGCACTTGCATCGAGGAAACTGAAAATCTCGCAATTCTCGGTATGTGCGTTAACGACAAGCTTCGTTGGAATGACCACATATTTAGCATCGATAAAAATGCTGCGAAATGTTTAGGTTTTCTAGCCCGGTGCAAGAAATATTTCTCTCCCTCTGATCTGGCTACCATATACAAGGCTTTTATTCGCCCAAAACTTGAGTACAATTGCCATATCTGGTCTGGTGCGCCTAAGACTTCTTTGCATCAGCTAGATAGAACACAAAACCGCGCGTTAAAACTTATCGGTGACGAAAATATAGCGAAATCAATAGATTCGCTTGAACACCGCAGGAACGTTTCTTGCTTGTCACTGTTTTATCGTTTCTTCTACCAGCGGTGCTCAAGAGAAATAGCCAGCTGCATGCCACCTCTCCTTGAATTCAACCGTAATACTCGTGGCGCTCTAAATGCTCATCAGTTTACCCTCAAGCCCATCTTCGGACGTACAGTTAAATTCAGGGATTCGTTCTTCAGCCGTACAACACGTATGTGGAATGCTCTGCCAAGCTCTGAATTCCCACATCACTATGATCCACAGGCATTCAAAACACAAGCTCATAGACATCTCCTCTTTTCTCCTCCTCTTCCTTAACGCCCACGCTGTGCCAAGCATATAGCCGAGCATTATAAGGGTGCGAACCCCTTGAAGCGTGCGCGAATTATAAAAAAAAACCGAAAACGTTATTGAACAGGGCTGAGGTGTGATCGTATCTACGAAGTTTATACACGTATCGAATCGCGTCATTGCAAGCCACCAACAGCTTATGTTCCGAGTGGGAGTCAAGTTTGCTATATATTACATCTACAAAGAGAATATTAGGTAGAATTAAGGATTTCACCAGCATGCGTCTAGTTTCCAATGGTGTAAAATCACTAGTTAGCCATAACTTGCGCAATATACCATATATGCGACCGACAATAAAGTTAATATGGTTAGAGCAAGAAAGATCACCATTTATTTTCATCCCCAGGCTGGTAACACAGTTAGAATAAGTTAGCCGGTTGTCGGCCAGGTAAATAGGGGGAAAGTTGGAAACATCGTAATTTTCATGTGAAATTGCAATAACCTGTGACTTTATAGGATTTAACTTCAAACCAAAGGTGGAAGACCATAAGGAAATGGCGGCCAAATCCTCATTTAAACGACAAACGAGATCTTCAATAAGACCTATTGGCCTCGAAATGTAAATTTGAAGATCATCAGCATAAAGGTGAAAGTTACAGTTTTTAAGAACACATGTTAAGTCGTTTATATAAATGCAAAATAGAACCGGCAAAATGGAGCCTTGTGGAACACCGGCCTCAACTCGACAGTAAGAAGAGTAAGTATCGCCAACAAGAACTCTCTGATACCTGTTAGAAAGATAGTCCCTTACAAGCTTAACAGAATTATCTCCAAATCCAAAGAGTTGTCTGAGTTTATTACAGAGAATATTATGATTTATAGTGTCAAAGGCCTTTGAGAAATCTAACAAACAAAGTAAAGTAATATGATAATCGTCAAACGAGTTTCGAATATCTTCCATCACTTTTACCATTGCTGTCTTGCAACTATGCTGAGGGCGGAAACCGGATTGCAATGGAGACAAAAGGTTGTGGGCACTAATATAAAATGTGATCTGCTTTGTAATTAGTTTTTCAAAGATTTTTGATATGCACGACAGTATACTTATTGGTCGGTAGTCGGTTGGAATAGAGGCATTAGCTTTTTTTGCAATTGGAATTATTGAAGAAGTAATGCAAAAGTTAAAAATATGAGACAGGGGGCTAAGGATCACTGGAATAATCAATTTTAAAATTTTTAAAGATATACCATCGTCTCCAACTGAGTTGGAATGTAGTGACATGATGCTACTAGCCACGTCTACCTCAGAAAACGTGGAAAATTCAAAAGTCGAGGGACAAACATTATGATACGCCACTGGAGTCAATGGGCGGGAGCTAGGTGATGCATATGTAAGGAAATGGTTATTAAGCTCAGTTGGGTCAAGTTGACTGTCAAATGGAACTTTGTCCCCAATACCAATATCTCGAAGATTTCTCCACAGTTGTTTCAATGGGAGAGAGGGACACAATTTTAAAGCGAAGTAGTTCCGCTTTGCATTACGGATAGTTAAAGTCACAGAATTACGTGCCAGACGGTATAATTGCCAATTGTATTCCACGGACGGAAACCGCCTCCAACCAAGATATTTTTTGCGACGCAATTGGATTGAATGCAAGATAGTGGAAGTGAACCACGGTCTTTGAGCATTGCTCACCCTTACGGACTTAAGAGGAACGTACTTTTCAAACAAATAAGAAATCAACGAGTTGAAATAAATAATTTTATTGTCCGCCTCTGCAATACTCCAACAATAACTCCATGGAAGTGCAAAAGCTTCTGCCAAGAGAGATGGAAGAGTTATTCTGTTAAAATCACGATAGGAAAAGGAGAGGGGCTCAGGGTTAAGGGAAAAATTTAAGTTGAAGGTGCAGAATATTAAATCGTGATCAGATATTGATTCCAAACTAACTTGATCTTGAAGTAAGACTAAGGACGGGTCAGAAACTACTACCAGGTCTAATAAGCTAGGAGTAGCATTAGGGGCATTACGAGTAGGAAAAGTGTTAATGACAGATAATCCACATGCAGAGACATAATCAATAGTCTGACAAGCGTAACAATCATTTTTTAGCAAGTCAGTGTTGAAATCTCCACAAACAATAATATTAGTGTAACGAGCTGAAAAAGATGATATTGAGGTAAAAAAAGGTTCGAGAGAACAAGTGCGATTTGGGTTGAAGACGCATGCCACAAGACATTTAATATGATTATCAGAAATTTCAGCAATTATGAATTCAACCCCACAGCCAACCGAATTTTCCAAAACAGCGCACCTAAGTCCCGTCCTACAGTAAATAGCAACCCCACCACCAAAAGTATTTGTTACACTGTCATTTCTGTGTAATTTGAAATTATTAATGTTATAAGAACTATCATTGATGTGTGGCTTGAACCACGTTTCACTTACACATAAGACATCAACATTAGACTTATCAAATAAGTAACTTAAGTAATCAATTTTTGTTTGGTTTAAAGTACGTGTATTCAAATGACACAGTTTGAAGCCTCTTTGTGCATTACATAGAATTGACAACATCACTCTGGCTGACTCGTTAGTGCCACCAGCAGACATCCCGCTACCGCACAGAGTTAATGAAATAAATACGCAAGCACTCAGAAAAAGAATACCTACATCAATGTAATTTGCAATAAGAGATGAAAGTGAAGTAGAAAAATAGTAGGAAAAATTAAATAAAGAGAAAAAGAGGAAGTTATTATTGCATTTTAATGCAAAACTGTAAAAGCAAAAAAAGTATGAAATATTATTATAATAAAAATGCAGAAGACGAATGATAATAAATTTCGTGCTCCTATTGAATGCTGGAGTCAACGAAATCTACGATCTCCTCTAGCTGATGTGCAAGTTCTCGCTCCAGCAATAAAGAGAGGTTCTCCTCACTGTCAAAACGAATTGGGTTATCGGATTCTCTTAATCTGACATATATTGAGCCGCAGCGAGAAAAAGCAGAGTGCAGCTTCCTCCTGTTTTTTAGTTTTATTGCAGCACGTAAAACAGATCGGGCATGAACAGACAGACTCTCGTTGATATAGATGGGTAGGTCAGAGTCCAGTCCAATACATCGAAGATTTAACGGTTGCCCAGTATTCTTTCGATGAGCTGCAGCAGATTTAATGAAGAGCGTTTTGTCATACGGTGTATAAAATTTTATAACGACCGGGGAGGTTATAGAATTAGGTTTTATTCTCGTCCGGAAAACATTCTTCATAGGAGGCGGTCGAAGAGCAAAAGTGTGACAAAGATGGTTCACATAGAGCTTGAGGTTTTCTTCTGCATTTGCTGGAATATTGAAGATTACAACGTCAGCTGAGACATCAGCGAGAGTTTTTTTCGTTCCTCGAATTTGATTTGCTTTCTTTGGACCTGAGCAAATCCAAGAATGTTTTCATCTTCCGATTGTTTAGGAACTCTGATGGAGACTTCATGCCTAAGTTATATGATAGTGTTCGACGATAGTTATGACAACATATTGATATCATTAAAAAGCTTGTATTTTATGCTACAAAACATGCTACTACTGTTAGACAGTATATGCAAGGCTAACAGGACTGCAGTGCATTGAAACCCATTTTTTAAAAAATATTCATACATTTTTTTGAGGTTTTTAGGTTAAAAGTAGGAGTAAAGTTAATAGTTATGACAACATATTGATATCATTAGAAAGCTTGTATTTTATGTTACAAAACATGTTACGACTGTTGGACAGTATAAGCACGGCTAACAGTTGAACTTTCGCAGCTCTGGGTGGGTTATAAAGTAAGATTTACTCATAGGCAAGCAAAAGACAAAAGACATAGGCAAGCAAAAGACATTTATAATGAACAAGATCAAGACAATTTAAGTATCCAAACCCATAACAGAGCCTATAGAAATCCACAAGAAAATCGATTAAAAATTTTAGAAAAGTACTATTTTCCCAGTATGGCAGGTAAAATCAAAAAAATTGTAAAAATTGGTGCAGTATGTAAGCAAAATAAGTACGAAGGGCATCCGAATAATCCAGAACTTAATAAAACTCCTATGCCAAATTTTCCTGGACACACAGTCTACATTGATATCTTCACAACGGAAAAGAAACTAGTTATGACCGCGTTAGACAAGTTTACAAAATACGCACAGACAAAAATAATTACAAGTAAATCAATAGAAGACGTTAGACGACCACTTAGAGACCTTATATTTTTCTTTGGTGTTCCGAAATCTATCGTAATTGACAATGAGCGATCCTTAAACTCTGCATCAATATTATTCATGATGAAGGACGAACTAGGTATAAATTTTTATACAACACCACCCTATAAAGGCGAAGCAAATGGACAAATTGAAAGGTTCCATTCGACCCTGTCAGAGATAATGAGGTGTATAAGGGAGACGGAATACATAAAGACTTTTAGAAAAATCTGTCAATGTATTCATTCTACAACTGGCAAAAAACCTGTCGATTTATTTTTTGGCGTAATGTAGAATTCTGACCTGACGACTATGAGAAGACGCCACAGAACAATCTACAGAAACTTTTACACAAACAAAAAACTGACCTAAAACAACATAATAAGACGAGACACAAAAATTAAACATATATACCCGGACAAGTGATTTACGTCAGACAAAACAAACGGTTAGGAACTAAACTTTCCAAAAGGTTTAAAGAGGAGATTGTTAAAGAAAATAGAAATACAACAATCATTACAGAGTCCGGGAAAGTGGTTTATAAAAGCCACATACGTAACTAGACATAATAAACATTAATTTTTCCTATTTCAGATAAATCCTCACCATTTGCAATGGTGAAACTCAAATTCTTGACTACACTAACTCACAACTAATAACGCTCAAAACAGCAAAATTACAAACGGGGACTTTTAGACTGATTCATAGCATTGATCTCGACATGTACCAAAATCTAATTGACGACATACGACTGATAATCAACCAAAACATTAGTACACACGAAACACTCTATCCCTACCTTTCCCATGAAATTTCCCTTCGAAAAATAAACGCTCTCTAGATTTCATAGGAAGCGCATGGAATCCGGACCATAAAGACTTCAAAATAATTAGCGTTAAAAAAAATAATGTTTTAAATATAATAATGAACATATTATTATAAACAAACTAACTTTTGAAAAAATTAATAAAATAAAAAAGTAATAAACGAAATTTTAAAGAAAGGAATTTTAAAGAAACTAACAGATGAAAGTATTAAAAAAGAATTTATAACTAATATTAAATAGAAAATTGAAATAATAAAAGAAGATATCATCAATATAGACTATGCTATTCATTGCGCCAAAGCCGTAGTAGTAAATTCTTACATTTTAACGAATACCGAAGTTAATATTACAAAAGAAATACTGACAAAGAAAGTATGCCTTATATTAATTTTTAAGAAGCACTAGAATTTAGTAATGTTAAAATTGCTTCAAATCTTTCTACAATCATTTATATTTTAAGTCTACCTACAACAAAAATTGAAATATGTGAAAGTATCTTACTAAAATCGGTAAAGAAAGATAATTTTATAAATAAAATTCCATATGAATATATTTTAAAATGTGAAAAAAATCTCTTTGGCATAAAATCAAAATGCAAACAATATTCTAAGCTTTCTAATGTAATAAGAATCTAATTAATATAAGCAATTCAAATTGTATAACAAACCTACTGAGAAGCCAACCGCCTACTTGTACGAGAATAAACAACCAACACATATGTACCTACAGTTGAAGAAATTTCTCCTGAAATCCTACTCTTAAACCAATATAATGGCAGTATACTAATTGATAACGAAGAAGTGAAATTAGCCGGCACATTCATCATCAACCACCACAACACAACCATTACAATAGACAACCAAACCTATATTTCAAAGGAAGTCTCAATCACCAGGCCTCTACCCGCAATAATGCAACCGTTTTCCCAGAAAGGAAAATTTGAAGAACTTTTATCTTTGGAAATGATCAAAGAGCTACATGGAAAAAATATTAAAAACATTGAATTACTAGAATCAAAAAATAAAATAAATTTATTTAGCAATATTGGTCTATCGACAATAGTCATCATACTCATCTTCATCATTCTCCTCAAATCATATCCCTGGAAAAAACCAAACCAGTAACTATAGAATCCATATCCGAGACTTGTATTTACTAATACAACAAAAGAATGATCATCTCCAAAAGTATCCAGCATCAATCAAATCCCGCCCTTTAAATAACTGTAGAACGAGGACGTTCTAATTTAAGGGTGGAGGAGTTAACACCGCATACACCGCATATTGACGAAGCGCATCTGAATAAACATTGCGAGTTATTTATTGGCCAGACAGTCGTAAAAAACATCGTAACATTTAAATGGAACGAACCGGACACAGCTGTGTAAACATTGCAAGCCAATTATAACACCCAAACGATACGACCATCCGATGCTTGCGCGCAGAACAACTTTGTTGCTGACCTAATTAAATTATGAATGAACCGGACGCAGCTGTGTAAACATTGCAAGCCAATACTAACACCCAAACGATACGACCATCCGCAGGACAACTTTGTTGCTGACCAAATTATTATTCATCTTTTCAACTGATATAAATAGGGTAGATATATTCATGTAAAATTAGTTCTAAGTTTCTTGTTCTCAAATAAAGACATCAGAGCTCCGCTCTGATTCCGTCTTTCTTGCGAAATATCGCCATCAAAGGTATGTTGTCAATCTGGATCTCGAATTTTTTTCTTAGGATTGTAGTGTTGCTCAAAATGTTCTTGAGGTTAATGAAAGTCTTCTCGTGTTGATCTGTCCATACGAATTTGACATCTTTCTTCAGCAACTCGCCGAGGATTCCTCGTCGCTCTTTTATGCCTTTGATGAGCTGTGATATGTCTTTTGGAGTCGGAAGTTCTTTGATGGCTGCCAGCTTGTCCGGATGTGATTTTATTCCATTTCTGTCGATGATGTTACCACAATACTCATGTCTATTGTACCACGTCTTGAATATTCTGTTCTCTTCAGGATTATATTCGAACTGTGTGATTAATTTCGCAGCTTCATTGATCTTGCGTTGATTCGAATCGATTACAGCTTCGCCAGCTTGGCCTAAACGTTGACCTGCGAAAAGATGCATTATTTGAACCATTTGAGCTTGTTGCTGGTCTTGAGCTTCTCTTACGGCCTTGGCTTCTTCTGCTTGTTGCTGCATAAGCTTCATAGATTTCTCCATGTCAGTCATTTTTGGGTTCTACACTGGTTCTCCACAGTTTCAACATTAGGTCTGTTCCCATACTCAACAATAGTAATCATTATTGCTAATGGTTACGACTTCGACTTAAGAGCGTTCCCGTACTCGAAAAAATAGTAAAAGAGGTTATTACACTTGTATTCACAATAACATAAAATAACACTGTTCTTTCTACTGGCTTGTACTCTGGTAGAGATTCAGTCGATAACTCACTGCCACACAGTGCGGCTATTTATACCTATTTATACCCAACTCTATTCCAGTTAAACAATCTAGCAAGGACAAGAACATACTGGTAAATTCTTTCATTTAACTCACCTAACTCACAAGTATACAAAAGGAGTTCAAATGAAATAAACAATAAATACAAGTGCAACTACATGTGTGAGTACATACCAGCAAAACCACTCTTAGAACAGCACTATATATAAGCATATAAAACTATCAGATAGAACTACTTAAAACTACATAATAATTCTATGAATAAGTTTCACATGTTGTTATAAACAATATTACTTATACTGAGGTGCCTATAGCGCTGTAAATTGTACTTAATCTATTTTCTAAACTTTATTATCATATCACATTTTCAAGAATTATTATGAAGGAATTTTTATATTTTCCGAAAATTATCTTGACCAAGTCAAAAAACAAAACATAAATAACAACATTTGATAGTCAGTAGATTTCGTTGCTCCCAAATTAAAAGCTAAAGTTAAATCATTATTATATAATAACCTAGCTGATTACCCGGTGTTGCCCAGGTATTTATTCATCCCAAGGGGTAGAAAAATAATAATATCTACCTATAAAGTAAAATTGCAGGTTTTAAAATTAAATAAATATACATAAAATGAATTTAAAACAAAACTTGGTTGTATACAATGTTTTTAGTTTCAACTTCGAGAGCAAGAATAAATAAATTCTAAGGTCAACCTAACCCAGAGCAAGCAAAACTAAGTTGTCCGTGGGAAAAACATGGCGATTTCAAATCTATACTCCGCAGTACTTAGTAAACTGTCCAACTTATTGCACAACTTAAATTGCAATCTCTTAAATTTAAAAGGTAGATCCGTCGAATGAGTGCCATCCGTGGGATAAAAACTGTTTCACACTGTCCCCTTTCTGCCAAGATAGTCGCTTCAATTATATTGCCCGGCATCTCTTTTACGTACAGTCTTGTGCCGTTGCAAAGTTTTGGTGAGTCGAGAATCCGTAGTAAAATAATTGGAGATCAGACTGTAAGACGATATGGTGGCAATCCAGACGAATTAAGTTAGTTAAGGAACTCAGTTAGATAATTACCTTTCTCATCAGTATCTACAACGGTATCGATACACTTATATTCAGTGACTATGCCTATTAACATGGCAAGTATTTGATTGTTTATTTCGTGGGTGTCTCCATTTTTATTAGCAAGAATGGCCTCTTCTCGCAACCGGCTCCAAATGTGACAATTTTGAGAAACAGCCGGATAAAACGAATTTATTAGTTCAGCTGCACATTTCAAAAATCCATGTAAATTTAATATAACCATTAAATACGGCTACTAATCTACCTTTTACAATTTGAAGTAGGGGCGACAATGTCCTCACCCCCAAATTCGTCGCCAAATCAACACTAATATCGGTCACCCCCCCTCCGTTATCGACCCCATCCCCCAAGAGCTGTCTTACCATCACCATTTAACTTAGCGACCCCGAAAACCATATAATCGACACTAATATCGGTACTAACAGCCACCCCCCTGCGGGAATATAACTCACCCATAGGAGTGTACTTCCTGCACTATTCGTCTCGGCGATACCGAAAACGGTGGGTCCGACCCTAAAATCGCCTGCCACGCCTCCCCCTACCCCCTATTTTTGATTCCACATAGTATATAATATGTATACCAAGTTTGGTTGAAATTGGTCATGGCGTTCCAGAGCTAGCTAGGCACAAATATATATATATATATACAAACAAATAAATTCTCTATTTTATATATAAATTAAAACTTTACTTATAAAGTTTTGGAAAAAAATATTTTTTGTAGCAGAGCTCCTTCTTTATTTAGTTCAAAATAATAACTTACTATAAGCTTAAACAATCTAATTCTTTTATACCTATCTTATTCTATATGTGCATTCAAGTATTACTGTTCTTTATGTTGGGATGTCGTCAGCAGATTTTATGATTGTCCATAGGGTTTGTCGTAGGTGGCCACTTAAATGTCCGATCCATTAATGATTTGGGATTTATGGTTTTCGTCTGCGCGTGTGCGCAATTAATATTTGGTTTGTTATTACAGCTGCGCATATGCGTATGCTTAATGAAGAGCCATAAACTTATTTCCATTTCAAAGTTTATTGTTGCAGCTGCGCGTATGCGTATGTAACAAATAGTTGCAAAGTTAATTTAAGTTGCCTTAACTCCTCCTTCCTTAAAAAGACGATTGTCCTCAATCGTTTAGAAACAATGTGGTGTGATGATGATAGGGTAATGTGTTTAAAAATACGGTTGGTTGTGTAGGCGTGGTACAGATGCTGATGTTTCTATGTTGATCTCAATCGATGGATTTATTCCTTCTTCATGTGGCTTTTCTTCCTTCTGATAATTTATTTCCTTCTGTTCCAGGATAATTGTTCTTTTGCATTGATATTTATAAGTGATTATTATAAATGTAGTGATGAATATTAATAAAAAAAATTGTTGTAAATCTATTAATATGTGTGTCTTGTTTTATTGATTCTATTGTTTTAGTATTATTAATATGTAGTTCGCTTATTACTTCGAGGGATAGTAAATTAAGTCTGCTTTCTTCTGCGGGGTTTGGTTGTAAAATAGCTGGGACTATTTCCATAGGTGAAATTTCCAAATTGCTGTAAGTCTGATTGTTGTTGGTTGAGATGGTCTCGTTGTGGAATTTTATTAGAAATGTACCATGTAAAGTGTAGTTTGTGGATTTTGTGGTCATTGCTCCATGGTAGTCGTTTAACAGGATAACTCCAGAAGAGATTTCTTCAATATGCGGTACATGGTGATTGTTACTTGCAATGCACGATGAATTTAAACCTTTAACTATTCTAGTAATACATTTATTTTCACTTAAATCTATTATTTGATTTTGCTTACAAATCCTAATTAAATTGTATGTTTGGCATTTATTTTTAATGCCATATATTTCATTTTTATTTCTTATAATTTCATCGTAATTAATTTTTATTATACTTTTTCCTCTTTTTATTGGTTTAATTATAAAGTTTTCATATATTTCATTCTTTGTTAAAGGGATTTTTACAATATACATAACAATTGTGTGATTACTTAATACTTTAATATTTGCAAACTCTAATGCTCCTTCTATACTATTAAAAGGTATTTTATCTTTCTCGAGTTTTTCGATTGCAATATTTATTTTTTTTTATTTAGCAAAATAGAGTTGATTATATTATTCTTTGCCCATTGTAAAGCATATTTTATATTTATTAAATCTTCTTTTATTAATCTTATTCTATTTTGGATACTGATAAATATTATTTCATTATTAAGGAATTCGCTTTTTTTCTGGGAATTTATAATTTGATTGGTTACATTTGTTAACATATTAATTTTTTCATTAAACGCTTTGTTAATTACTACTTGCTGATTATTATTGCTAATTAGTTCGTCTAACGTCTTGTTAACTAACAATTTGTCGTCATGGTCAGGACTTCCTGCTATAAATTTCCAGGCTGTACCCAGAAAATTAAAAGACCTTTTTTTTCTGTCTGTCCTAGGTTTTATTGTGTTCAGTATGTCAATGGTTTGGTTGAGTTCGTGTCCAAGAAGTGGATATAGTGTATGGTTCTTATTAAAATATTTTTCAACGTGCTGTCTTGTGTTTGTTAAAAAATCTTCGTACTTTTCCAGTTCGAGTAAATGAATGAATTTAAATGATCCCTCTTGAATTTTTGCAAACCCATTATTTATGGTAACTAGATGTGATGAGGTGTAATTAAATATTTGGACTTCAGCCAAACAAAGATGTACAAGTAACCTAGAAATAGGTAAATTAAATTTTTAATGTGGGTTTTGTGAACTGTTCTGCCGGATTCTGTAATTACAGTACTATTTTTATTTTTTTCTTAACTATTTCTTTTTTGTATCTTGGTCTAGTAACGCACTAAAATTTCTATAGATTCGGTCTGATTTTAAACATCGCAATATTTCTGACAACGTTGAGTGGAAGCGTTCGACTTGTCCGTTTACAGAACTTGCGTATGGAGGGGTTTTGATTATGCTAATGCCTAGTTGATCTTCTAACATGAAACAAATGGAGGCTGAATTAAGGGACTTTTCATTGTCCATCACGACTGTTTTTGGTACTCCGAAGGCAAATAATAATTTTCTTAGAGGTTCTCTGATATCTTCGGAAGATCTAGATTCAATAAGATTGGCTTGTGCGTATTTTGTCAATTTATCAACTGCGGTGAGAACGAGTATCTTGTCGGTAACGTAAATGTCTAAATGTACTATTTCGCCTGCGTATTGAGGTATAGGGGTTGGAGAAATTTCAATTTTGTTAGGATGACGATCATATTTAGATTGTTTGCATATTTTACATTGTTGGACTATGTCATTAATTTTATTGTTCATTTTGGGAAAATAAAATTTTTCTAGAAGTTGCATTTTATTTTCGCGGCTATTACGGTGTGCTCTTTTGTGTACATTGAGAATTTCTTCTACTTGCTGTTCTTCGTTTGTAAGGTCCTGTACTTGACTTTGGGTGTATCTGATTTTATATTTGGAAAAATGTAATGGGTAAAATTCCTGAATTTCTCCCATTATTCTTTCTTCTGTTTGTATTCCATTTATAACACTTGGGTTGAGGTATCTTTTGAGAAGGGTAATTAAATTGTCTCTATTAAAATTTCTTTTGATTAAAATGTGCCTGTGGTATGTAGGGAGAGGTATCTTAAATTGGTAACTGTCTTCATTTCCAATTAACAGAATTATTTGATTTTTGAAAACATTAATGGGGCAGTTAACTGTGGGAATTAAATTTTGTCCAGAACTTTCATCACTATGGATTGTGGCGGCAGTGGAATCTATTTGATTGATTTGAGGTGGTCTCGATAAAGCGTCAGCAACAACATTACACTTACCGGGTTTGTAAAAGAGTTCGTAGTTGTACTCTTCCAAAATTGCTTTCCATCTTTTCATTTTCATATTGTTATTCTTATTACTGAGGGCATAGGTGAGTGGTTGGTGGTCAGTATAAATTTTAACTTTGGCTGTACCATAAAGGTAATTACGTAAAGAATTTAGAGCCCATATTATCGCAAGCATTTCTTTTTCATTTGCTGCATAGTGCTCTTCGGATTTATTAAATTCTCTATATTAACTTCACTTGCCCGTGGCTGGCTGGCTGGCTGGCCAAATCTTGTGATAAATTTTTAACCCACTTCCTACAGCCCGATTTTATTGAAATTTTGCACACATGTATATCTTCCAAGACAACACTTTCTATTAAAATTTGAGGCCCCTCGGGCCGCGGGGTCGGGAGGCTCCCATACAAATATTTTACAAAATTTACCCGATTTTCTTTAAATTTTGTACACATGTGTGTCTTCGATGAAAAACACTTTTTGTAAAAATTTGGAGCGATCGGCCCCTTGGGGACCCCAATATACAATTTTTAAATATCGCTATATCGCATCAGATCACGGCAAAGTCTGAGCTCTGTGCTTTGTGAGCAGCGCTGTTCGCTGTCGCTGCGTCATTTCGTGGATGATTTTGCCACAAGACGAGCACGCAGTGTGTGTGTGTGTGTGTATCTCCGATTAGAGAATTTACAAGAAAAATTTTAATTTTTATGGGTTGTTTTTTTAAATCTAAAACTGTAAACCATTTGCATTTTCCTAGTTGTGAAAGGACTTCATTTATATCTGGAATAGGGTATCTATATGAAATTGTGACCGAATTCAATTTTCTGTAGTCAATAACGATTCTATACTTTTTTTCGTTACTGGCGTCGATTTTTTTTGGAACGATCCATACTGGAGAATTAAAAGGCGATCTTGAAGGTGAAGATCTGATTTGTTCTTTTTGTTTCTTCGTCATGTGTTCTGTGCGTAGATAAGTTGCGTGAATAGAGTCGGAAGCGAATTGTTTTATCAGAATTTTATGTCCGTTCTTTATTGTCATTATATTGTCTTTGGTGTGTATTACCACTGATAATTGTTTGAGACTGTCGTTCCCTAGGATTCCGGAAAGGATTTTAATGTAGGTAAAAGAAAGAATTTTATTTGTACGTCCTTTAAGCCGAAAAGATTTGTGAGTTTGTGGTGACTAATTTTAACTTTGCCACCGACAGAATTAGCATAAAAACATTGTTCGTTGGGAATCGGGTTTTTTACAAGAGAAGGTTGTATATAATTTTTATTTAATCCGGTATCAATTAAAATCTTTAAAATTTGTCCGCTCCCCGTCTTGCACTCGAAATATGGCAGAGAGGAGTGATTTAGTCTAAAAAATGTATGTCGGAAATTTCGTTAAGAAAATTAGAATCGTGAGATTCATGAACTAGTCTGTCTCGTTGTTCTATATATTCGTCTAAGGTTTGTCCGTCCGTATAATGTTCTTCGTTGACCGTTTGTTGATAAGATAATTGAGTGTTGAGTCCGTGGATGTTTTGCAGGTAAATCAAAATCTTGGGATGGCCTTTTGCCATGAGAGTTATTAAAATTTGGACGATTAATGTAGTTTACCATGCGAGAACGCATGCTTTGGTCTACATCCATTGGTTCAGGTCTAGGTTGTGGTTTAGGTTGAATAGGTCGAGCTGGTTGTTGATTTCTGTTAAAAGCAAAATTATTCTGAGCATGTTCTGTCCGATAGTTCTGATTAAATTGGTTATTTGCGAAATTGCGTTCAAAAGGTCGGTAATGTTGAAATTGTTGTGGTCGTTGTGGAGATGGAATATGTCCGAGTTGAGGATAAAATTGTTGATGAGTAAAATTTGGAACAGGTCCACGAGGTGGTAGTGATGGTGATGGTCCTTGAAATTTTCTAATAGGATTCTGAGTATATGTTGCATGATGAGTACGATAGTTCTGATTTTCAAGTTTAAGACACAAATGTAATGCTTGTGGCAAATCTAATGGTTCTCTAACACCTAGCAGTCTGGGTAAATCACCTTTCAAACCTCTAATAAATGTATCAAGAGCTTTATCTCGATAGGTTTGAGTTAGTAGTGACATGGATTCGGTAGAGATTTCCATGCATGAGATTTTATTAAGGATAAGTGACAAGTGGGAGTATACTTGCTGGTTAAAATCTTGCACTGTTTTGTTTCCTTGAACTAGAGAGGTGAGTTGATACTCAAGTGTTCCTAAATCTCGTTTGTGTGCATAATGCAGGGCCAAACAGCGTGAAATACATTCCCAATTAAGCGGTGTGTTATATGACTCTAGGACAGCATCTGCATGTCCTATAATTTTATTACGAATGACGCTTAGAATAGCAAAATACTTCGGTGAGCCTTTCTGAGATTCATAGAGTCTGAGGACTCTTTCAACTCCTTTCTTCCATGAACTAAATTCCTCTGGTCTGAGACCTGAGAAATCTCTCAAGCAGCGGACAATGTCCGGAACCTTATCTAGCTGATCTAGATTATTTCCATATTCGGGATTTATGCCCTGGTCGACATATTGCTGTCTAATTGAATTAGGATTTATAACATATTCAATTAAATTCTTTACTTCACATTGGAGTACTACTGAAAGTATATTTCTAACGAGAGTTTCCAATGCTAGAGAACCGACGGGCGGTGCAGCTTGGTGTGAAGAAGGTTAGTCCATTTGTGCTGGATTTACAGGTGGTACCAATGGTTGTTGAGGGGTTTGGAGTACTGGTGGTCTGATTAAATTTTTGTTTACCATTTTCGTCAGACGTTTAGTAAAATTTTGTCACTCAGTTAAAGAATTATATTTCAACAAGTAGTAAATAAAAAAAATTGTATTTCAATATAGTTATTATTATTATATTATTACCTTCAGCTATATGGTAAATTTGTTTTAGATTTTTAACTTTTTATTTTTTTGCTGGTTGATATTTTTTCATAAATATACTAAATTTTTATATTTTCTTTTAAATTTATCTCTTTTAGATTTCTTACTTTTTTGTTGCTTGTTCTTTTTCGAAAAAAAAAAATTTTCCTATGTACTAAATTTTATTTTAATTTCACATTTTTTTTGAAATTTCTTAATATATCTTTTGTTAGTTAAACTTTTTCCCTTTATTTTACTTTATATTTTTTATATTTTTTATAACTCTACTTTAATTACTTATTCACTTTATTTGTAAAAAAATTTTGATTTCCTTATAACTTACATATAAATCAGCATCGTTACTTGATGATAATGATGATTATTTTTTATTGAAGTCTGTTGAATTATTATTATATTATTAGCTGCTTTTCTTCTTTTTCCGGTGGGGCGGCTGGTATCTTCTGACACCTCCTTTTTTCCTTGTTACTAAGGGACCCTTTATTTAATTTTTCCCCAACACTTTAATGGCACCAGCGAACACAATTGTTAACGGTTTCACGCTTTGGAAAAATACGTTTCTCCTTATCTTGCCGGCACTTTGTGCTAAAAATTACTTAAATGGTTTATACGGCGTTGCGATAAATAACGCGTGTGATCGAGAAGTTTAGCACTCGCGATTAAATGTTCTTAAATGTATGCTTACTTGAACATTAAAAAAATTTTTATTAGCACTGGTGAACTTACTTAAATGTTCTTATTGTGCTTGTTTGAACTTACTTCAATGTTCTTAAAAATTTTTTTGTTAACCGTTGAACTGTGTCACTGGTCCCTGCTCGGGCGCCAATTAAAACTTTACTTATAAAGTTTTGGAAAAATATATTTTTTGGAGCAGAGATCCTTCTTTATTTAGTTCAAAATAATAACTTAGTATAAGCTTAAACAATCTAATTCTTTTATACCTATCTTATTCCATATGTGCATTCAAGTATTACTGTTCTTTATGTTGGGATGTCGTCAGCAGATTTTATGATTGTCCATAGGGTTTGTCGTAGGTAGCCACTTAAATGTCCGATCCATTAATGATTTGGGATTTATGGTTTTCGTCTGCGCGTGTGCGCAATTAATATTTGGTTTGTTATTACAGCTGCGCGTATGCGTATGCTTAATGAAGAGACATAAACTTATTTCCATTTCAAAGTTTGTTGTTGCAGCTGCGCGTATGCGTATGATTAATGAAGAGCCATAAACTTATTTGCATTTCAAAGTTTGTTGTTGCAGCTGCGCGTATGCGTATGTAACAAATAGTTGCAAAGTTAATTTAAGTTGCCTTAACTTATATAGAAGTGTCAGAAGTGAAACTTCTTTGCCAATATAAACTTCAAATGTAGATGATTTGTAAGTAACGGGTGTTTTTTTAAGAGGTTGCCGATTTTTTTTTTGAATAAAACACATATAAAATTATGAAATGACCAAAATTTTTTTTTATTTGGTAGATAATTTTTTGGCATTTAACATTTAAACACAATTTCTGGCATACACTGGCTACCACGACTATTTTTCACAAATGTCATTCTGGAGGTCCAATTTTCCAGCACTTTTTCAAGCATTTGAGGGCGTATGTCAGCAATGACACGTTGAATATTGGTTTCCAAAGCGTCAATCGATTGAGGTTTATCCACATAAACCAATGACTTCACGTATCCCCACAAAAAGTAATCGAGTGGCGTCAAATCGCACGAACGCGGAGGCCAATTCACCGGACCATTTCTCGAAATAATGTTGTCGTTGAAAGTTTCTTTCAATAAGTCGATTGTTTCACGTGCTGTATGGCAAGTGGCACCATCTTGTTGAAACCACATTTCATCCATATCCATATCTTCAAGATTTGACAACAAAAACTCATTTAACATGGTTCTGTATCGATTTCCATTCACGGTAACGCGTCGTCCTTCCTCATTTTTAAAGAAATATGGACCGATGATCCCACCAGCCCATAGACCGCACCAAACAGTACATTTATCAGGATGCATTGGTAATTCTTGAACGGCGTGTGGATTATCTTTGCTCCAAATGCGACAATTTTGTTTGTTGACGTATCCATTTAACAAAAAATGCGCCTCATCACTGAAGAGAATTTTACGGTAAAAAAATGGATCTTCGTTCAATTGATTTAACGACCAATCACTGAATTCACGGCGCAAACGATGGTCGTGTGGCTTTAATTCTTGCACCAATTGAATTTTGTATGGCACCAAACCCAAATCTTTACGTAAAATTTTCCATAAAGTCGATGGACAAAGTCCAATTTGCTGAGCACTACGACGAATCGATAAATTGTCGTTTTCTTCGACACTGGCCTCAACGACAGCAATATTTTCTTCTGTACGAACTCTTCTCATTCTTGTCGGTGGCTTGGCATCCAAAAGAGTGAATGTAGACCGAAATTTGGTAATTACGTTCTTTATGGTGGTCTCTGACGGACGATTATGTGCACCATAAAATTCACGAAGTGCTCTATAAACATTTTTAATTGAACACTGATTTTGAAAATAAATTTCCACGATTTGAAAACGTTGTTCTGGAGTTAACCTATTCATAATGATTTGCCAAACAATACTGAGTAGAAATGCCACTTTGAGCTGTCAAAACAACTGTCATAAAATAAAACGACATCTATCGGAAAAACAAACCTCCTAAAAAAACACCCTTTATAAAGTAAAAGCTACGATGGCAGAGAGAGAGAGGGAGAGAGATAAAAGAGAAAACTTTTTTAAAATACTTAATTTAATTTAATTTAAGGATATTATTCAAAGGATTAATATAGAAAAATATTAGTTATATTGAAATTAAATATCTTTTGGCGCGTTTAGTAGAGGGTGTTAACATAGAAAATACTATTGTTATTTATTGCAGCCTATGCGAGCACACATTCTCACAGTAGTTTTTCATTGCGCATGAGCAGTTTAGCAGAAAATTTGTTTCGGTCGTGTGAAAAATAGCGTATATTATTCGCTGAAAAGTGCTTATCGTGCTCGTTATATTGCCGGACTCGGTTGCCGCCTCTTGCTTCAAGCTTCTAACTCGCACGATAACGCCCACTTTCTTAGCTCGTTATGTTATATGCTATTCCTGGCAAATGTGAATTTGCGTCCACTGAACTACCGTAATTCAAAAGAGAATTCTAGCTCATGCACAATGAAACAACGAGTATCAACTTGAAAACAAGTAAGTGTAGAAAAACTTCTCGAGTACAAAGTTTTATGTATACATCGACACACGCCACACTCCACAAAGCCCTTTTATTTTTACATTGTATTATATGGTAATAACCGCCAAACTATCTGTTTTTCAGATGGCCTACTTCAAAGATTAACCCATTTTTTACGGATCACACGCGCCACACGCGACTAGCAACACGTGTCATACGCCATATCTCAGAAATGGCCTTTAACACTGAGCTGCTCTCTATATCGTGTGGAAGGTGGTTAAAAAGGACCTCAAATTCGGAAAAACCGACAGACAGGAAAAGTCAAGTTAAATAAAAGTTTTAAATAACATTCAAATTACAAACTAGTGTCTGAATGTGTGTTCGCTGAGACTGCAGTAAATCACAAAAACACGCGGTTGACCGATGCGTCTCTTTTTCTCTGTCTGGCCATGTACCTTTTTGCATTCTTCATGTTCAAAATAGTTTCGCATTATGACGTTATAAAACGTCGCAACCTTGAAATTTTATTCCCAACGCGCCCAACGCGCCCAACGCGCCCAACGCGCCAAAGAAACTTCACTTCAATAATATACAAAGAGACCGACGGTTTTTTTCGGTTTATTTTTGCAGTATACTTAAGGCTTTTATATTTAGTTGAAGTATATGTAATAAAGTAATAATAATAATATTCGGCGCGACAGGCCGTTGCGGCCCAAAGCCTAGCTTCTCGCGACTATTTGTGTTGTGCATGTATATTTTTGGACACAAATGGAAGGGACCAACATTTTTTATGCCGTATCCGAACGGCGAACTAAGAAGCTTTCCGTGACAAGTTATTTCTCTTTGACGTTTGTCAGACATTCGCGAGAGGTTGGACCTTGAAAAATATTTTTGGTGTTTCCTGGGATTCGAACTACGAACCCTCTGCTCAGAAAAACATGCACTTAACCACAGACCCAAGTAATCTATTCTAATATATATATAAAATAGAGAATTTATTTGTTTGTATATATATATATATTTGTGCCTTCAAGCTCTGGAACGCCTTGACCAATTTCAACCAAACTTGGTATACATATTATTTACTATATGGAATCAAAAATAGGGGGTGGGGGTAGTAGGTTTTTTGGCTGGGGGAGGCGTGGCAGGCGATTTTAGGGTCGGACCCACCGTTTTCGGCTTCGCCGAGACGAATAGTGCTGGAAGTACACTCCTATGGGTGAGTTATATTCCCGCAGGGGGGTGGCATAGTGGTGGTGGGTGGATATTAGTGTCGATTCTATGGTTTTCGGTGTCGATGAGTTGAATGGTGATGGTAAGACAGCTCTAGGAGGATGGGGTCGTTAACGGAGGGGGTGGGGGGTGTGGCCGATATTAGTGTCGATTCTATGGTTTTCGGGGACGCTGGTTTGAAGGGTGATGGTAAGACAGCTCTACGGGGATGGTGTCGATAACGGTGGGGCGGGGGTGACCGATATTAGTGTCAATTCTATGGTTTTCGGGGTCACTAAGTTGAATGGTGATGGTAAGACAGCTCTAGGGGGGTGGGGTCGATAACGGAGGGGGGATTTTCGGGGTCGCTGAGTTGAATGGTGATGGTAAGACAGCTCTTGGGGGATTGGGTTGATAACGGAGGGTGGTGACCGATATTAGTGTCGATTCTATGGGTTTCGGGGTCGCTGAGTTGAATGGGTCGATAACGGGGGGGGGGGGGATGACCGATATCAGTGTCGATTCTATGGTTTTCTGGGTCGCTGAGTTGAATGGTGATGGTAAGACAGCCCTAGGGGGATTGGGTCGATAACGGAGGGTGGTGACCGATATTAGTGTCGATTCTATGGGTTTCGGGGTCGCTGAGTTGAATAGTGATGGTGATAGACGAATAGTGCTGGAAGTACACTCCTATGGGTGAGTTATATTCCCGCAGGGGGGTGGCTGTTCGATATTAGCCACTCCGTTATCGATCCCAGGATCCCGGGTGACCGATATTAGTGTCGATTCTATGGTTTCGGTGTCGATGAGTTGAATGGTGATGGTAAGACAGCTCTAGGAGGATGGGGTCGTTAGCGGAGGGGGTGGGGGGTGTGGCCGATATTAGTGTCGATTCTATGGTTTTCGGGGACGCTAGGTTGAAGGGTGATGGTAAGACAACTCTACGGGGATGGGGTCGATAACGGTGGGGCGGGGGTGACCGATATTAGTGTCAATTCTATGGTTTTGGGGGTCACTAAGTTGAATGGTGATGGTAAGACAGCTCTAGGGGGGTGGGGTCGATAACGGAGGGGGGATTTTCGGGGTCGCTGAGTTGAATGGTGATGGTAAGACAGCTCTTGGGGGATTGGGTCGATAACGGAGGGTGGTGACCGATATTAGTGTCGATTCTATGGGTTTCGGGGTCGCTGAGTTGAATGGGTCGATAACGGGGGGGGGGGATTGACCGATATCAGTGTCGATTCTATGGTTTTCTGGGTCGCTGAGTTGAATGGTGATGGTAAGACAGCCCTAGGGGGATGGGGTAGATAACGGAGGGTGGTGACCGATATTAGTGTCGATTCTATGGGTTTCGGGGTCGCTGAGTTGAATGGTGATGGTAAAACAGCTCTAGGGGGATTGGGTCGATAACGGAGGGTGGTGACCGATATTAGTGTCGATTCTATGGTTTTCTGGGTCGCTGAGTTGAATGGTGATGGTAAGACAGCTCTAGGGGGATTGGGTCGATAACGGAGGGTGGTGACCGATATTAGTGTCGAATCTACGGGTTACGGGGTCGCTCAGTTGAATGGAGATGGTAAAACAGCTCTAGGGGGATGGGGTCGATAACGGGGGGGGCGACCGATATTAGTGTCGATTCTATGGTTTTCGGGGTCGCTGAGTTGAATGGCGATTGTAAGACAGCTCTAGGGGGATGGGTTCGATAACGGAGGGGTATGGGGGGGGTGACCGATATTAGTGTCGATTCTATGGTTTTTGGGGTCGATGAGTTGAATGGTGATAGTAAAACAGCTCTTGGGGGATGGGGTCGATAACGGAGGGTGGTGACCGATATTAGTGTAGATTCTATGGTTTTCTGGGTCGCTGAGTTGAATGGTGATGGTAAGACAGCTCTAGGGGGATTGGGTCGATAACGGAGAGTGGTGACCGATATTAGTGTCGAATCTATGGGTTACGGGGTCGCTCAGTTGAATGGAGATGGTAAAACAGCTCTAGGGGGATGGGGTCGATAACGGTGGTGGCGACCGATATTAGTGTCGATTCTATGGTTTTCGGGGTCGCTGAGTTGAATGGCGATGGTAAGACAGCTCTAGGGGGATGGGTTCGATAACGGAGGGGTGTGGGGGGGGGTGACCGATATTAGTGTCGATTCTATGGTTTTTGGGGTCGATGAGTTGAATGGTGATAGTAAAACAGCTCTTGGGGGATGGGGTCGATAACGGTGGGGGTGGGGGGGCTGACAGATATTAGTGTCGATTCTATGGGTTTCTGGGTCGCTGAGTTTAATGGTGATGGTAAGAGAGCTCTAGGGGGATGGGATCGATAGCGGGGGGGGGGTGACCCATATTAGTGTCGAGTCTATGGTTTTCGGGGTCGATGAGTTGAATGGTGACAATAAGACAGCTCTAGGGGGATTGGGTCGATAACGGTGGGGGGGGGGGGGTGACCGATATTAGTGTTGATTTGGCGACGAATTTGGGGGTGAGGACATTGTCGCCCCTACTTAAAATTGTAAAAGGTAGATTAGTAGCCGTATTTAATGGTTATATTAAATTTACATGGATTTTTGAAATCTGCAGCTGAACTAATAAATTCGTTTTATCCGGCTGTTTCTCAAAACTGTCTCATTTTGAGCCGGTTGCGAGAAAGGGCCATTCTTGCTAATAAAAATGGAGACACCCATGAAATAAACAATCAAATATTTGCCATGTTAATAGGCATAGTCACTGAATATAAGTATATCGATACCGTTGTAGATACTGATGAGGAAGGTAATTATCTAACTGAGTCCCTTAACTAACTTAATTCGTCTGTATTGCCACCACATCGTCTTACAGTTTGATTTCCAATTATTTTACTACGGATTCTCGACACGGCAAAACCTTTCGACGGCACAAAACTGTACGTAAAAGAGATGCCGGGCAATATAATTAAAGCGACTATCTTGGCAAAAAGGGGACAGTGTGAAACAGTTTTTATCCCACGGATAGCACTCATTTCGACGGATCTACCTTTTAAATTTAAGAGATTGCAATTTCCAGTAAAACTTTTTTTTCGATGACGATCAATAAGTCGGACAGTTTATTAAGTACTGCGGAGTATAGATTGGGGAGGGGATGACCGATATCAGTATCGATTTTATGGTTTTCTGGGTCGCTGAGTTTAATGGTGATGGTAAGACAGCCCTAGGGGGATTGGGTCGATAACGGAGGGTGGTGACCGATATCAGTGTCGATTCTATGGTTTTCTGGGTCGCTGAGTTGAATGGTGATGGTAAGACAGCCCTAGGGGGATTGGGTCGATAACGGAGGGTGGTGACCGATATTAGTGTCGATTCTATGGTTTTCGGGGTCGCTGAGTTGAATGGTGATGATAAAACAGCTCTAGGGGGATGGGGTCGATAGCGGAGGGGGGGTTTTCGGGGTCGCTGAGTTGAATGGTGATGGTAAGACAGCTCTAGGGGGGTGGGGTCGATAACGGAGCTGGGATTTTCGGGGTCGCTGAGTTGAATGGTGATGGTAAAACAGCTCTAGTGGGATGGGGTCGATAACGGGGGGGGGGTGGGGGGTGACCGATATTAGTGTCGATTCTTTGGGTTTCGGGGTCGCTAAGTTGAATGGTGATGGTAAGACAGCTCTTGGGGGATGGGATCGATAACGGAGGGGGGTTTTCGAGGTCGCTGAGTTGAATGGTGATGGTAAGACTGCTCTAGGGGGATTGGGTCGATAACGGAGGGTGGTGACCGATATTAGTGTCGATTCTATGGGTTTCGGGGTCGCTGAGTTGAATGGGTCGATAACGGGGGGGGGATGGCCGATATCAGTGTCAATTCTATGGTTTTCTGGGTCGCTGAGTTGAATGGTGATGGTAAAACAGCCTAAGGGGGATTGGGTCGATAACGCAGGGTGGTGACCGATATTAGTGTCGATTCTATGGGTTTCGGGGTCGCTGAGTTGAATGGTGATGGTAAAGCAGCTCTAGGGGGATAGGGTCGATAACGTAGGGTGGTGACCGATATTAGTGTCGATTCTATGGTTTTCTGGGTCGCTGAGTTGAATGGTGATGGTAATACAGCTCTAGGGGGATTGGGTCGATAACGGAGGGTGGTGACCGATATTAGTGTCGAATCTATGGGTTACGGGGTCGCTCAGTTGAATGGTGATGGTAAAACAGCTCTAGGGGGATGGGGTCGATAACGGTGGGCGGGCGACCGATATTAGTGTCGATTGTATGGTTTTCGGGGTCGCTGAGTTGAATGGCGATGGTAAGACAGCTCTAGGGGGATGGGTTCGATAACGGAGGGGGTTTGGGGGGGTGACCGATATTAGTGTCGATTCTATGGGTTTCTGGGTCGCTGAGTTGAATGGTGATGGTAAGACAGCTCTAAGGTGATGGGATCGATAGCGGGGGGGGGGGGTGACCGATACTAGTGTCGAGTCTATGGTTTTCGGGGTCGATGAGTTGAATGGTGATGGTAAGACAGCTCTAGGGGGATTGGGTCGATAACGGAGGGGGGGGGGGTGACCGATATTAGTGTTGATTTGGCGACGAATTTGGGGTTGAGGACATTGTCGCCCCTACTTAAAATTGTAAAAGGTAGATTAGTAGCCGTATTTAATGGTAATATTAAATTTACATCGATTTTTGAAATCTGCAGCTGAACTAATAAATTCGTTTTATCCGGCTGTTTCTCAAAACTGTCTCATTTTGAGCCGGTTGCGAGAAAGGGCCATTCTTGCTAATAAAAATGGAGACACCCATGAAATAAACAATCAAATATTTGCCATGTTAATAGGCATAGTCACTGAATATAAGTATATCGATACCGTTGTAGATACTGATGAGGAAGGTAATTATCTAACTGAGTTCCTTAACTAACTTAATTCGTCTGCATTGCCACCACATCGTCTTACAGTTTGATTTCCAATTATTTTACTACGGATTCTCGACACGGCAAAACCTTTCAACGGCACAAAACTGTACGTAAAAGAGATGCCGGGCAATATAATTAAAGCGACTATCTTGGCAAAAAGGGGACAGTGTGAAACAGTTTTTATCCCACGGATAGCACTCATTTCGACGGATCTACCTTTTAAATTTAAGAGATTGCAATTTCCAGTAAAACTTTTTTTTCGATGACGATCAATAAGTCGGACAGTTTATTAAGTACTGCGGAGTATAGATTGGGGAGGGGATGACCGATATCAGTATCGATTTTATGGTTTTCTGGGTCGCTGAGTTGAATGGTGATGGTAAGACAGCCCTAGGGGGATTGGGTCGATAACGGAGGGTGGTGACCGATATCAGTGTCGATTCTATGGTTTTCTGGGTCGCTGAGTTGAATGGTGATGGTAAGACAGCCCTAGGGGGATTGGGTCGATAACGAGGGTGGTGACCGAAATTAGTGTTGATTCTATGGTTTTCGGGGTCGCTGAGTTGAATGGTGATGGTAAGACAGCTATAGGGGGATGGGGTCGATAGCGGAGGGGGGGTTTTCGGGGTCGCTGAGTTGAATGGTGATGGTAAGACAGCTCTAGGGGGGTGGGGTCGATAACGGAGCTGGGATTTTCGGGGTCGCTGAGTTGAATGGTGATGGTAAGACAGCTCTAGGGGGATTGGGTCGATAACGGAGGGTGGTGACCGATATTAATGTCGATTCTATGGGTTTCGGGGTCGCTGAGTTGAATGGTGATGGTAAAACAGCTCTAGGGGGATGGGGTCGATAACGGTGGGGGGGGGTGACCGATATTAGTGTCGATTCTATGGTTTTCTGGGTCGCTCAGTTGAATGGAGATGGTAAAACAGCTCTAGGGGGATGGGGTCGATAACGGGGGGGGGCGACCGATATTAGTGTCGATTCTATGGTTTTCGGGGTCGCTGAGTTGAATGGCGATGGTAAGACAGCTCTAGGGGGATTGGGTCGATAACGGAGGGTGGTGACCGATATTAGTGTCGAATCTATGGGTTACGGGGTCGCTCAGTTGAATGGAGATGGTAAAACAGCTCTAGGGGGATGGGGTCGATAACGGGGGGGGGGGGGGCGACCGATATTAGTGTCGATTCTATGGTTTTCGGGGTCGCTGAGTTGAATGGCGATGGTAAGACAGCTCTAGGGGGATGGGTTCGATAACGGAGGGGTATGGGGGGGGTGACCGATATTAGTGTCGATTCTATGGTTTTTGGGGTCGATGAGTTGAATGGTGATAGTAAAACAGCTCTTGGGGGATGGGGTCGATAACGGAGGGTGGTGACCGATATTAGTGTAGATTCTATGGTTTTCTGGGTCGCTGAGTTGAATGGTGATGGTAAGACAGCTCTAGGGGGATTGGGTCGATAACGGAGGGTGGTGACCGATATTAGTGTCGAATCTATGGGTTACGGGGTCGCTCAGTTGAATGGAGATGGTAAAACAGCTCTAGGGGGATGGGGTCGATAACGGGGGGGGGGGCGACCGATATTAGTGTCGATTCTATGGTTTTCGGGGTCGCTGAGTTGAATGGCGATGGTAAGACAGCTCTAGGGGGATGGGTTCGATAACGGAGGGGTATGGGGGGGTGACCGATATTAGTGTCGATTCTATGGTTTTTGGGGTCGATGAGTTGAATGGTGATAGTAAAACAGCTCTTGGGGGATGGGGTCGATAACGGAGGGTGGTGACCGATATTAGTGTAGATTCTATGGTTTTCTGGGTCGCTGAGTTGAATGGCGATGGTAAGACAGCTCTAGGGGGATTGGGTCGATAACGGAGGGTGGTGACCGATATTAGTGTCGAATCTATGGGTTACGGGGTCGCTCAGTTGAATGGAGATGGTAAAACAGCTCTAGGGGGATGGGGTCGATAACGGGGGGGGCGACCGATATTAGTGTCAATTCTATGGTTTTCGGGGTCGCTGAGTTGAATGGCGATGGTAAGACAGCTCTAGGGGGATGGGTTCGATAACGGAGGGGTGTGGAGGGTGGGGGGGGGGGGGGGTGACCGATATTAGTGTCGATTCTATGGTTTTTGGGGTCGATGAGTTGAATGGTGATAGTAAAACAGCTCTTGGGGGATGGGGTCGATAACGGTGGTGGTGGGGGGCTGACAGATATTAGTGTCGATTCTATGGGTTTCTGGGTCGCTGAGTTGAATGGTGATGGTAAGAGAGCTCTAGGGGGATGGGATCGATAGCGGGGGGGGGGTGACCCATATTAGTGTCGAGTCTATGGTTTTCGGGGTCGATGAGTTGAATGGTGACAATAAGACAGCTCTAGGGGGATTGGGTCGATAACGGTGGGGGGGGGGTGACCGATATTAGTGTTGATTTGGCGACGAATTTGGGGGTGAGGACATTGTCGCCCCTACTTAAAATTGTAAAAGGTAGATTAGTAGCCGTATTTAATTGTTATATTAAATTTACATCGATTTTTGAAATCTGCAGCTGAACTAATAAATTCGTTTTATCCGGCTGTTTCTCAAAACTGTCTCATTTTGAGCCGGTTGCGAGAAAGGGCCATTCTTGCTAATAAAAATTGAGACACCCATGAAATAAACAATCAAATATTTGCCATGTTAATAGGCATAGTCACTGAATATAAGTATATCGATACCGTTGTAGATACTGATGAGGAAGGTAATTATCTAACTGAGTCCCTTAACTAACTTAATTCGTCTGCATTGCCACCACATCGTCTTACAGTTTGATTTCCAATTATTTTACTACGGATTCTCGACACGGCAAAACCTTTCAACGGCACAAAACTGTACGTAAAAGAGATGCCGGGCAATATAATTAAAGCGACTATCTTGGCAAAAAGGGGACAGTGTGAAACAGTTTTTATCCCACGGATAGCACTCATTTCGACGGATCTACCTTTTAAATTTAAGAGATTGCAATTTCCAGTAAAACTTTTTTTTCGATGACGATCAATAAGTCGGACAGTTTATTAAGTACTGCGGAGTATAGATTGGGGAGGGGATGACCGATATCAGTATCGATTTTATGGTTTTCTGGGTCGCTGAGTTGAATGGTGATGGTAAGACAGCCTAAGGGGGATTGGGTCGATAACGCAGGGTGGTGACCGATATTAGTGTCGGTTCTATGGGTTTCGGGGTCGCTGAGTTGAATGGTGATGGTAAAACAGCTCTAGGGGGATTGGGTCGATAACGTAGGGTGGTGACCGATATTAGTGTCGATTCTATGGTTTTCTGGGTCGCTGAGTTGAATGGTGATGGTAATACAGCTCTAGGGGGATTGGGTCGATAACGGAGGGTGTTGACCGATATTAGTGTCGAATCTATGGGTTACGGGGTCGCTCAGTTGAATGGTGATGGTAAAACAGCTCTAGGGGGATGGGGTCGATAACGGTGGGCGGGCGACCGATATTAGTGTCGATTCTATGGTTTTCGGGGTCGCTGAGTTGAATGGCGATGGTAAGACAGCTCTAGGGGGATGGGTTCGATAACGGAGGGGGTGTGGGGGGGGGTGACCGATATTAGTGTTGATTCTATGGTTTTCGGGGTCGCTGAGTTGAATCGTGATGGTAAGACAGCTATAGGGAGTGGGGTCGATAGTGGAGGGGGGGTTTTCGGGGTCGCTGAGTTGAATGGTGATGGTAAGACAGCTCTAGGGGGTGGGGTCGATAACGGAGCTGGGATTTTCGGGGTCGCTAAGTTGAATGGTGATGGTAAGACAGCTCTAGGGGGATTGGGTTGATAACGGAGGGTGGTGACCGATATTAATGTCGATTCTATGGGTTTCGGGGTCGCTGAGTTGAATGGTGATGGTAAAACAGCTCTAGGGGGATGGGGTCGATAACGGTGGGGGGGGGGGGGGGTGACCGATATTAGTGTCGATTCTTTGGGTTTCGAGGTCGCTGAGTAGAATGGTGTTGGTAAAACAGCTCTAGGGGGATTGGGTCGATAACGGGGTGGGGGGGGGGTGACCGATATTAGCGTCAATTCTATGGTTTTCTGGGTCGCTGAGTTGAATGTTGATGGTAAGACAGCTCTAGGGGGATTGGGTCGACAACGGAGGGTGGTGACTGATATTAGTGCCGATTCTATGGTTTTCGGGGTCGCTAAGTTGAATGGTGATGGTAAGACAGCTCTAGGGGGATTGGGTCGATAACGGAGGGTGGTGACCGATATTAGTGTCGATTCTATGGGTTTCGGGGTCGCTGAGTTGAATGGGTCGATAACGGGGGGGGGATGACCGATATCAGTGTCGATTTAATGGTTTTCTGGGTCGCTGAGTTTAATGGTGATGGTAAAACACCTCTTGGGGGATGGAGTCGATAACGGTGGTTGGTGGGGGGGGGGTGACCGATATTAGTGTCGATTCTATGGTTTTCGGGGTCGCTGAGTTGAATGGCGATGGTAAGACAGCTCTAGGGGGATGGGTTCGATAACGGAGGGGGTGTGGGGGTGACCGATTTGACCTCATTTTGAGCCGGTTGCGAGAAAGGGCCATTCTTGCTAATAAAAATGGAGACACCCACGAAATAAACAATCAAATATTTGCCATGTTAATAGGCATAGTCACTGAATATAAGTATATCGATACCGTTGTAGATACTGATGAGGAAGGTAATTATCTAACTGAGTTCCTTAACTAACTTAATTCGTCTGCATTGCCACCACATCGTCTTACAGTTTGATTTCCAATTATTTTACTACGGATTCTCGACACGGCAAAACCTTTCAACGGCACAAAACTGTACGTAAAAGAGATGCCGGGCAATATAATTAAAGCGACTATCTTGGCAGAAAGGGGACAGTGTGAAACAGTTTTTATCCCACGGATAGCACTCATTTCGACGGATCTACCTTTTAAATTTAAGAGATTGCAATTTCCAGTAAAACTTACGTTTTCGATGACGATCAATAAGTCGGACAGTTTATTTAGTACTACGGAGTATAGATTTGAAATCACCATGTTTTTCCCACGGACAACTTAGTTTTGCTTGCTCTGGGTTAGGTTGACCTAAGAATTTATTTATTCTTGCTCTTGAAGGTGAAACTAAAAACATTGTATACAACGTTGTATACAAAATTTTTGTTTTAAATTCATTTTATGTATGTTTATTTAATTTTAAAAACTACAATTTTACTTTATAGGTAGATATTATTATTTTTTCTACCCCTTGGGTAATCAGCTAGTAAAGTAATAAAAGTATAAGTACAAAATTGTTCTTGCGTAATGAAACACAGTAACATAAGCATGGAATAATATATTTGTGCAAATGCAAAAAAGGGCAAAATATCAATTAAAAAATATGTGAATAATAAAACAAAACATTTTTTGTTTTTTTATTAGAACCTTTTAATATTTAAATATAAATATTTCTCTTTTAAGGGGAGAAACAGATGAGATATCTATGCACGTATGTATTAAACGTCTGCAGATAATACAAATGCGGAAACATAGAATCAGGAAATTCATTCCATAGTCCATGCGGCTATAAAAGGAATCTCTGAACTGGTTTGTAACTCCGAAGATAGGATTAATGGTGGACCCGTTGGCTCGAGTTGAGGCACGGGTATTACAGATGTTTTCGAGAACGGGCGGGATGCATCGGGATATTTCTTTTGAACATCGCTTGTGAAAAAAGCAATGAAAACAGTGACAAGCAGAAAAACATTCCTACGATGTTCAAACGATTCGATTGTTTTCGCGATATTTACGTCCCCAATAAGGGGGGGGGGGGTGACCGATATTAGTGTCGATTCTATGGTTTTTGGGGTCGATGAGTTGAATGGTGATAGTAAAACAGCTCTTGGGGGATGGGGTCGATAACGGTGGTGGTGGGGGGCTGACAGATATTAGTGTCGATTCTATGGGTTTCTGGGTCGCTGAGTTGAATGGTGATGGTAAGAGAGCTCTAGGGGGATGGGATCGATAGCGGGGGGGGGTGACCCATATTAGTGTCGAGTCTATGGTTTTCGGGGTCGATGAGTTGAATGGTGACAATAAGACAGCTCTAGGGGGATTGGGTCGATAACGGTGGGGGGGGGGGGTGACCGATATTAGTGTTGATTTGGCGACGAATTTGGGGGTGAGGACATTGTCGCCCCTACTTAAAATTGTAAAAGGTAGATTAGTAGCCGTATTTAATGGTTATATTAAATTTACATCGATTTTTGAAATCTGCAGCTGAACTAATAAATTCGTTTTATCCGGCTGTTTCTCAAAACTGTCTCATTTTGAGCCGGTTGCGAGAAAGGGCCATTCTTGCTAATAAAAATTGAGACACCCATGAAATAAACAATCAAATATTTGCCATGTTAATAGGCATAGTCACTGAATATAAGTATATCGATACCGTTGTAGATACTGATGAGGAAGGTAATTATCTAACTGAGTCCCTTAACTAACTTAATTCGTCTGCATTGCCACCACATCGTCTTACAGTTTGATTTCCAATTATTTTACTACGGATTCTCGACACGGCAAAACCTTTCAACGGCACAAAACTGTACGTAAAAGAGATGCCGGGCAATATAATTAAAGCGACTATCTTGGCAAAAAGGGGACAGTGTGAAACAGTTTTTATCCCACGGATAGCACTCATTTCGACGGATCTACCTTTTAAATTTAAGAGATTGCAATTTCCAGTAAAACTTTTTTTTCGATGACGATCAATAAGTCGGACAGTTTATTAAGTACTGCGGAGTATAGATTGGGGAGGGGATGACCGATATCAGTATCGATTTTATGGTTTTCTGGGTCGCTGAGTTGAATGGTGATGGTAAGACAGCCTAAGGGGGATTGGGTCGATAACGCAGGGTGGTGACCGATATTAGTGTCGGTTCTATGGGTTTCGGGGTCGCTGAGTTGAATGGTGATGGTAAAACAGCTCTAGGGGGATTGGGTCGATAACGTAGGGTGGTGACCGATATTAGTGTCGATTCTATGGTTTTCTGGGTCGCTGAGTTGAATGGTGATGGTAATACAGCTCTAGGGGGATTGGGTCGATAACGGAGGGTGTTGACCGATATTAGTGTCGAATCTATGGGTTACGGGGTCGCTCAGTTGAATGGTGATGGTAAAACAGCTCTAGGGGGATGGGGTCGATAACGGTGGGCGGGCGACCGATATTAGTGTCGATTCTATGGTTTTCGGGGTCGCTGAGTTGAATGGCGATGGTAAGACAGCTCTAGGGGGATGGGTTCGATAACGGAGGGGGTGTGGGGGGGGGTGACCGATATTAGTGTTGATTCTATGGTTTTCGGGGTCGCTGAGTTGAATCGTGATGGTAAGACAGCTATAGGGAGTGGGGTCGATAGTGGAGGGGGGGTTTTCGGGGTCGCTGAGTTGAATGGTGATGGTAAGACAGCTCTAGGGGGTGGGGTCGATAACGGAGCTGGGATTTTCGGGGTCGCTAAGTTGAATGGTGATGGTAAGACAGCTCTAGGGGGATTGGGTTGATAACGTAGGGTGGTGACCGATATTAATGTCGATTCTATGGGTTTCGGGGTCGCTGAGTTGAATGGTGATGGTAAAACAGCTCTAGGGGGATGGGGTCGATAACGGTGGGGGGGGGTGACCGATATTAGTGTCGATTCTTTGGGTTTCGAGGTCGCTGAGTAGAATGGTGTTGGTAAAACAGCTCTAGGGGGATTGGGTCGATAACGGGGTGGGGGGGGGGTGACCGATATTAGCGTCAATTCTATGGTTTTCTGGGTCGCTGAGTTGAATGTTGATGGTAAGACAGCTCTAGGGGGATTGGGTCGACAACGGAGGGTGGTGACTGATATTAGTGCCGATTCTATGGTTTTCGGGGTCGCTAAGTTGAATGGTGATGGTAAGACAGCTCTAGGGGGATTGGGTCGATAACGGAGGGTGGTGACCGATATTAGTGTCGATTCTATGGGTTTCGGGGTCGCTGAGTTGAATGGGTCGATAACGGGGGGGGGATGACCGATATCAGTGTCGATTTAATGGTTTTCTGGGTCGCTGAGTTTAATGGTGATGGTAAAACACCTCTTGGGGGATGGAGTCGATAACGGTGGTTGGTGGGGGGGGGGGTGACCGATATTAGTGTCGATTCTATGGTTTTCGGGGTCGCTGAGTTGAATGGCGATGGTAAGACAGCTCTAGGGGGATGGGTTCGATAACGGAGGGGGTGTGGGGGGTGACCGATTTGACCTCATTTTGAGCCGGTTGCGAGAAAGGGCCATTCTTGCTAATAAAAATGGAGACACCCACGAAATAAACAATCAAATATTTGCCATGTTAATAGGCATAGTCACTGAATATAAGTATATCGATACCGTTGTAGATACTGATGAGGAAGGTAATTATCTAACTGAGTTCCTTAACTAACTTAATTCGTCTGCATTGCCACCACATCGTCTTACAGTTTGATTTCCAATTATTTTACTACGGATTCTCGACACGGCAAAACCTTTCAACGGCACAAAACTGTACGTAAAAGAGATGCCGGGCAATATAATTAAAGCGACTATCTTGGCAGAAAGGGGACAGTGTGAAACAGTTTTTATCCCACGGATAGCACTCATTTCGACGGATCTACCTTTTAAATTTAAGAGATTGCAATTTCCAGTAAAACTTACGTTTTCGATGACGATCAATAAGTCGGACAGTTTATTTAGTACTACGGAGTATAGATTTGAAATCACCATGTTTTTCCCACGGACAACTTAGTTTTGCTTGCTCTGGGTTAGGTTGACCTAAGAATTTATTTATTCTTGCTCTTGAAGGTGAAACTAAAAACATTGTATACAACGTTGTATACAAAATTTTTGTTTTAAATTCATTTTATGTATGTTTATTTAATTTTAAAAACTACAATTTTACTTTATAGGTAGATATTATTATTTTTTCTACCCCTTGGGTAATCAGCTAGTAAAGTAATAAAAGTATAAGTACAAAATTGTTCTTGCGTAATGAAACACAGTAACATAAGCATGGAATAATATATTTGTGCAAATGCAAAAAAGGGCAAAATATCAATTAAAAAATATGTGAATAATAAAACAAAACATTTTTTGTTTTTTTATTAGAACCTTTTAATATTTAAATATAAATATTTCTCTTTTAAGGGGAGAAACAGATGAGATATCTATGCACGTATGTATTAAACGTCTGCAGATAATACAAATGCGGAAACATAGAATCAGGAAATTCATTCCATAGTCCATGCGGCTATAAAAGGAATCTCTGAACTGGTTTGTAACTCCGAAGATAGGATTAATGGTGGACCCGTTGGCTCGAGTTGAGGCACGGGTATTACAGATGTTTTCGAGAACGGGCGGGATGCATCGGGATATTTCTTTTGAACATCGCTTGTGAAAAAAGCAATGAAAACAGTGACAAGCAGAAAAACATTCCTACGATGTTCAAACGATTCGATTGTTTTCGCGATATTTACGTCCCCAATAAGTTTTAATGCGCGGTTCTGAATTCTGTCTAGTAGCTGCAATGTGGACTGTGGAGCACATGCCCAGACAATACAGTTGTATTCAAGTTTAGGACGAATATGTGCCTTGTAAATAGTAGCCAGATCTGAAAGGAGTTTGTATGTTCGTCAATTTGTTGTTGTTTTGCCGTATAGAATGTTTATGCTTGCGCCGAATGCCATTTTTTGTAGTTCGCTTTCGATGGATTCTCGGTGGAATCAAGCTTTCTCTTTCCAACTCACTTAAAACCTACCTGTTTGGCTGGACATGACTTTCATGCCCATGATCGTGTAGCCACGATCTTACACTGAAAACTTGCGGTTCTATAGGTTGATACCAGCATTAGTAACCAAAATCGGCCCTCTGAGGTCGAGCGAAAATTTCTTAAAGGAAGAAACGATATAAAAATAAAAGCATTTAATAAGCGAATCCAAATTGAATTTGAAATAAATAATATAATTCAACTTCAGAAAAAGACATGTTAGTACAGCATGTTTTGCTTGAAATCAAAAATTTAAAAAAAAATTTCGCTTAAATTAAATTTTTTTTAATTTGCGATCGTCTGAGATCCCTATTTCACCTTTTAACAAATATGTCATTGTCTTCGTGAATTATAGGCTGTTTTTTTATGTCGGAGTAATTGGAGGGATAATAGAGGTATTTTATTGCCGAGGAATAAGGAATAGAATTTGAAAACCAGCACCACAGCAGGTTTACTTATTTCAAATAAAGAATAAGATAGTGCAATTGTTGTATTCCTTATTCCTCGGCAATAAAATACGCCTAATTTAACGTCAGAAATTTTTTGACAGCAGTAGCTGTTTGCTGTGTCTACTATAGCTGTATTTTATTGGAATCCGAATAAGGAATTCGTATGTCAAACCCAGCCAAAATATTAAAACAGCAGGTTTTCCAATTCCAAAGATGGAATTCGACAGTGCAATTGTGTTGTAATTCCTTATTCCTCGGCAAATTAAATACGGCTTATGAAGCAATAAAGATGTAATTTATTTGGAATCTGAATAAGGAATTCGAACGTCAAAACCAGCCAAAACCATAACACAGCAGGTTTTCCAATTCCAAAGAAGGAATTCGACAGTGCAATTGTTGTTGTAATTCCTGGATTCTCGGCAAATAAAATAAGGCTTAAGTGAAAAATAAAACTTTTCTCTGATACTAAAAAAAATAAAGCTAATAATTTTTTTGATCTGACAAGTGACAGATCTGATAAGAGAAAAAAACAACCCATAAAAATTTAAATTTTTCTTGTAAATTCTCTAATCGGAGATACACACACACACACTGCGTGCTCGACTTGTGACAAAATCATCCACCAAATTACGCAGCGGCAGCGAACAGCGCTGCTCACAAAGCACAGAGCTCAGACTTTGCCGTGATCTGATGCGATATAGCGATATTTAAAAATTGTATATTGGGGTCCCCAAGGGGCCGTTCGCTCCAAATTTTTACAAAAAGTGTTTTCTATCGAAGCACACATGTGTACAAAATTTAAAGAAAATCTGGTAAATTTTGTAAAATATTTGTATGGGAGCCCCCCGAACCCGAGGTCCGAGGGGCTTCATATTTTAATAGAAAGTATTGTCACCGGAAATACACATGTGTGCAAAATTTCAATAAAATCGGTCCATGGGAAGTGGGCTAAAAATTGATCAGAAAATCTGACCAGCCAGCCAGCCAGCCACGTGCACGCGAAGTTAATATAGAGAATTAAAAAAAACATGGGCAATGTAAAAAAATATTTCTTTGTTGGTTACCATGGCGTCGTTTATCGACCGAATTTCCACGGTCCAACACCTATATGCCAGCGCGAGGCGAATGCCTAATCCACATGCTGCAAATTCTTACAATTGCTATAGATGTGTTGCTTTGGTAAAGCTAAGCTGGTTTTACTTCAATAACACAAAGCAATAGCTTTTGGTTTAACCGCATTACGGTGAGCACCATAAATATAAAATGGCCTTAGTTTCCTTAATCCTGAAAATTTTTTGGATTTACTTCGGCTTTATGCTTATGCGATTGTGTTGTAAGCCAAGCTGGTTTTGCCAAAGAAACACAGCTAATATTTTCTGCGTTGATTTGGCTAATCCAGCTTGGCTTTACAAAAGCAATAGTTTTTGGTTTTAAATGGGCTTTAAATGTTCAATGCATTTTAATTGTTATGTGTGTTAAACAAAACACCGCCTTACGGTGAGCGCTATAACTAAAAAATGGCTTTAGTTATAAATCCTAAAAACTTTTTGGATTTATTTTCGGCTTTATGCGATTTTATTGTAAGCCAAGCTGTATTAGCCAAAGCAACCCAGAAATTGTTTATGTATATATGCTTAATTGATTGCAATTTCAACCCACAATTAAAAGCATGTAACACGTTTTGAGCTGCATACATGTGTGTCTGTAGGTTAAATTGTATTGTTGTTTTTTAACTTAGTGATTAGGTTATTGTCCATCTTTGGTTTCACTTTTAGTATTGCTAATTAGAATTCGCTATTCACTATCAGAAAACCTCAGTAAATATTAGTTTTTAATTTATTATTGCTTGAGATAACTTTCAAGAACGATTATTTTTAGTTATCATAGACAGTGGTAGTCAAATCATGGTTAAAATATGGTTAATGGATGATGAAAACAGTGATCAACGGTTGGAGCATCAACTGGACCCAGTCCAGTTTTTAAGTATAGAAGAACTGTACAAAACTACTGGCGTGGAATACTTTTATGTATGTAGATATTCAGGAGTCTGTTGTATAATTCGTTTCTGTATATGTTTTTATTAAAAAATCAATCAATTTAAAAATTTAAGCATTAAAAACGCAAATTAGAAAAATAATCATTTGCGCTAATGGAGGAAAGCTGTCCCCTCAATTGCTCGACTTATAATAGCCGTTTCCCATGTAACTAATGACGGATAATAATTGGCATTCTGGGGGCCAATTATTGTATCTGTTTCTGTGGTATTTCAAAACCTTCTCTATAGAAAGCCCAACTGTTCCGATCGTACACAAATACTATCCAAAACGTATTTGTATTAGTAATCAACTAAAGAGCAAAATCCATATAAAATTTGTCTGTTTCCCACTACTACATCTTACGTTTCTCGCTCTTTGCGAGTACTTATTTTTTGTACACTGTATTCACATTCCAAAATGCAGACGCGTTTTGGATTGGTTTACAGCATTAGTATGCATTGAGTTGGGCTTTCTATAGAGAAGGTTTTGGGTATTTTAACTTACGACAAGTCAACATCATCAAAGTCTTATGTCGTGTTTTTTTTGTTAGAAATTTGCGATCGAGCTCAGATTTTTCCTCGAAAAAACGAACACGAAAGTAGAGAATCTTTTGTTTACATTGTTTTGTAGCATGTTTTGTTGTTGCAGTTAAAGAAAAGAGTGGTAAATCTCCCAAAATATCAAGATCTGTTTGAGGGGAAATCCGATCTACCGTAGATTGGTTTCTTGGAATAAACGAACAACTTGACAGCCAAAAAATCAAATAAAAGGCTAGATTTAAAAAAAAAAAAAAAAAAAACTTTAATTTCGACACCGCAAATTTATTTACATGCAGGGTTGAGAGGTTGAGTTAGAGTCGATTTCAAAATTCGTCCCTAGTGTTTGAGGACGTGGGTTGAAATATTGAACTTGGGCTGAGTTCGTGTATAGTTAAAATGACAAAAGAAAGAAAGACGTCGCTTTATTTATAATATAATATTATTATAAATATTTAAAGCAAACATATAATAGAAACACAAGTACAAACAACGAGTCAATATCAAAGCAAAGATCCACTCCTACAGTCGCATGCAGGAGCTATTAAGTGTCAAACCACCATTTGAACTTTTCAACCCATGTTTACCAGCAAAATTTGAGCTCGACCCAGGTTTATATGGTGTTGAAACGTAGTTCAAGCTGGTTTCAACCCAGCGTGTAAACGTAGTATATGTAAGCATGTACACCAAATTTTTTTCGAACTAAAACTATTGCCCGATAACGCCATTTCGAAAAAGTCACACATTTTTATAATCTTGGGGTTTTTGAATATTTAAAAGTATTGAATATTCGCCCGATGGACCATAATCATTTTTTAAATTCTCTATATTAACTTCACGTGCCCGTGTGTTGGTTTCTTTGTTTGTCGTAGAATCTTGCGATCAATTTTTAACCCACTTCCCAAAGTCGGATTTGCACACATGCATATCTCCATTGACAACACTTTCTATTAATTAATTAATTTTGGGCCCCTCGGGGTCGTAAGGCCCCATACAAGTTTTTAAAAAAATGAACCCGATTTTCTTAAAATGGATGGACAACACTTTGTAAAAATTTTGGAGACCCCGGACCCCGGGGTCTGAGGCCCCATGCAATTTTTTTTTAAAAAAATTAACCCGATTTTCTTCAAATTTTATAAACATACGTATCTCCGATGGACAAAACTTTTTGTAGAAATTTTAGAGACCCAGGGCCCCGGGGTTGTTGGACTCAATACAAATTTTTAAAAAAATTTAACCTGATTTTATTCAAATTGTATACTGGGTGTATCCATTAAGGTGGCAAATACTTAAAGAGGTGATTCCTTGGTTAATTTTGTGAAAAAAATCGTATTGATGGGGGGGGGGGTCTATTTTCACCCCCTGCGGTGTACATAGGGTTTTAATGCGATGAGGCGTACTTTTGACCTTACATCACTTCATAACTTGTAACTCTTGAACACTTCTAACTAGATAAAAGGTCACCATTGGTCTTTTTGGAAACAAAAATTATATTTTTAAGGTCAAACTTTCTACATTTCTTTAAATTCCTAAAACCATTACCGATATGAACGTCGCCAAAGTAAAAAAAAAAGTATTTTAAATTTTATTTTCAAACGCGATTATTTAAAAAAAGCTCTTGGATAATTTTTTTCGACAAATCCAATATTAAAGCCAATTCAATTTTCTACAAATCCTCCTTATAATATTTATGCATTCGGTCAACAGGAGCAGGGTGAAAATTGAAAGTTTTTAAAATGAACGAAACGAACTTTTGATCTTACATGGCTCCACACCCTATAACTCTTGAACTCTTCCAGATACAAGGTTACTGTTGGTCGTTTTTGAAAGAGGGAAGAAAGAAAATTTTTAAGATCTAACAATAAAATATTTTTTAATTATTAAAGCCATATCGATATGAAGGTCGTATAAATTGAAAACAACATTTTTTTTTAATTGTATTTACAAACACAATTATTTCGAGAAATGCTCTTGGATACATTTTTTTCACAAGTACAGTATTGAAGCCTATTCCATTTCCTACAAATCAATGGCACAATTTTTGTTCATTCGGTCAATAAAGGCGAGGTAGGGCGGGTTGTGTTACTACTACTGCGTATAAGAAGAGTTGCATGACGTCTCAGTGTTCCTGCAGTAAAAGTGAAACAAGAGTTGAATGTGCTTTAATATTGCATTTGTCAAAAAAAAAATTATCCAAGAGCTTTTTTTAAATAATCGCGTTTGAAAATAAAATTTAAAACATTTTTTTTTACTTTGGCGACGTTCATATCGGTAATGGTTTTATGAATTTTAAAAAATGTAGAAATTTTGAACTTAAAAATTTAATTTTTTTTTTCCAAAAAGACCAACGGTGAGCTTTTAGCTAGAAGCGCTCAAGAGTTATGTGAAGTGATGTAAGGTCAAAAGTACGACTCATCGCATTAAAACGCTACGTACCCCCCCTCCCATACGATTTTTTTCACGAAATTAACCAAGCGAACTGAAGTTTAAGTATACATGTGTATCTCCGATGGGCAACACTTTTTGTAGAAATTTTGGACTCGATTTTCTTCAAATTTTATACGCATGTGTAAATAAATAATAAAATTTGTAAATTTTTTTAAAATTAGCCCTATTTTTTTTAAATTTTAAACACATGTGTATCTCCGATGGACAAAACTGTTTGTAAATTTTTTGGAGTGAACGGGACCTGAGGCCTCAGGGGTGCCCATGTAATTTTTAAATTCTCTATATTAACTTTACTTGCCGTGGCACTGATATCGGTCGGCAGTCAGTCGTCAGTCGGTCTGTCGCGGAATCTTTTACTGAAATTTCGCACAAATGTGTATTTCCGGAGACAACAGTTTCTATTAAAATTTAAGGACCCTCGGGCAACGGGTTCGTGGGGCCCCATTCAAATTTTTTAAAAAAATTATCCGATTTTCTTCAAATCTCATCTCCGATGGATAACACTTTTTGTAAAAATTTTGTAGACCCCGGGGTTGTGTGGCACCATACAATTTTTTTAAAAAAATTAACCCGACTTTCTTCAAATTTTATACACGTGTGTATCTCCGATGGACAACACCTATTGTAAAAATTTTACAGACGCCGGGCCCTGGGGTCGTGGGGCCTCATACAAATTTAAAATAAAAATTAACAGGATTTTGGTAAAATTTTATACATATGTGTATCTCCGATGGACAGAAGTTTTTGGACATTTTTTGAACGAATGGGCCCGAGGGGTGCCTCAGTTCCGGTTCCGGCTGGTATCTTGGACGGACTCGCAGAGTATTCGAGATGAACAGTTGAAGTTTCATTTAAAGACAACATCGAGAGGAAAAACAATGAATCAAGTATTGGCAACGGCTTTGGAGTATGAAGCAGTTAAAGCCAGTGTGTCTTCGGATTTTGTTGTGCTACGCAAGTTGGAAACAGAGAACGTCGCACAAATAAAAGCTCTGATTGGAGAGGAGATCCAAAAATCAACCGCTGGTCGCTTTCAAAACGACAAAAATAGCAGATTCGGTTCTTCATTAAGATATTTTAGATGTCAGAAACCTGGACATTTCACTCGGAATTGCAAGGAAGTGAGCACTGGAAACATGATGAGACTGTCAGTGAATGGTGTCAATAATCTGGAAAGAATACGGCGGATAGATGACACGTTGGACACTTTTTCTTGAGCCAGAATCTTCAGTACATTAGATCTGAAAAGTGGATACTGGCAGGTAGCAATTCATGACAACGACAAGGAGAAGGCAGCATTAACTGCGGGAAACGGCCTGAATAAATTTTCTGTAATGTTTAGTTTATGCAACGCTCCTGCTAGGCCTTAGCTGGAAGACATGTCTGGTCTATTTGGATGACATCATTGTTTTTGGACGCACATTCAATGAAAATGTGAATAATCTTCGGAAAGTTCTGAAACCATAAAAGCTGAAGGATTGAAGTTAAGTCCGCCGAAATGTAGCCTTTTCAAAAATGAAGTAAATTGTTTGGGCCATATTGTATCTAGTCAAGGAGTACGCATTGATCCCAAGAAGTTGGAAGCCGTTAACGAATGGCAGTTACCAAAGAATTTACATGGGCTGCGAAGTTTTCTGGGGCTATGAATTATATTTTTATTATGTAGAAATATATTTTTAAAAATTAAATATATTTACTTAAAAAATGATTTTTACAAAGGCAATTATTTATTTGTTTCTTTTTTACAAAAACTTATCTTATTCAACCTGACTTATTTTATTGATCCGGACTGGACTATGTATGAGATATGAAACTGAACTTCTTGACTTGACTTGACTTGACCACACTGAATTTAAATACTGAACTATAATAATATCGGCGCGACAGACCTGCGGTTCAAGGCCTGACTTCTCGCAACCATTTGTGTTGAGCATGCATATTTTTCCACACAAATGGAGGGACCTACTAATGCCGGATCCGAACGGCGAATTGAGAAGCTTTCAGTGACAAGTTATTACTTTCGGACGTTTGTCAAACTTTCGCGAGAGGTGGGACACCGTGAAAAATATTTTGGTTTTACTGGGATTCGAACCATGCAGCAGTCCATGCTCCTATCCACTGAGCCACGGCGCCCACAATTTTAACTGTGCTGGATGAATTCTAAATTGAACTGAATTAACTTAACTCGAACTGTGCTTCACGAATTCTGGATGGAACTCAAATGCTCGTATGATTTGCATACGGCTTATATACTATTTGTGTGTACTGTCCAACTTCTGTATTAGCTCTTGGACTTTGGTCATGCGCAATTGAACATCTGGCGGACCTTGATCGTGTCCTTGAGTTTGGAAAGACGTAAACATGTCGATCTCTTAGATCGCAATTTATAATAAGGGTTTATTCATGTTCGAACATGTATACGATTTATTATTGGACTTTGGTTGTCCTTGAATTTGGATCAAAACGTAAACATGTTTACTTCTTAGATCCAGTAGGACTGCACATTTGTTGTATGTAGCATTATGTGCGTTACTTTTATATTCTCCAGTAGGACTGCGCACTTGTTATGTTATTATGAATATACATTATGAATACATATTTATATTATTTGAAATGTTTGTGGTGTGGGATCTACTACTTTAACAGCTATGCTCCTACTATCGACGGTTTGTGCCTAACTTCGCAGATGTTCCACGAAGCCTTCATCGCCTTACTGAGAAGAACCAGAAGTTCCAATGGTTGAGCGAGTGGCCAGATGGATCGAACGACTCCAGCCACACACATTCAGAACAGAGTAACGAAAAGGAATGCCGCACAATAATGCCGATGGGTTATCCAGCAGACCTTGTGCACCCCAATGCAAACACTGCACAAGGCAAAAAAACAAGAAGTGCTCTAAAGTAGTTGCACAAATAAGACTACAAGTTGAAGATCGCTTGACAAGAGAGCAGCTAAGGGAGGAACAATTGCGTGGTGATTCTATTGCTCCAATATTTTAATGGATAGAGCAAGGAGAAAGATCGGAGTGTCACGAGATTGCATCAGCAAGTCCTACAGTAAAAAGTTACGGGGCTCAATGGGGCAGTCATCGAGATTGGAAGATGGACTACTGGTAAGGCAAATGGAATAGCACAAAATTGTGCTACCAACGAACCGAGTCAAAGAAGTCCTGCAAGAAATACATAGTGGTACATCAGGAGCACATTTGGGCGTTAACAAGACGCTAGATAAAGTCTGGAATTGCTTCTACTGGGTAAATTGCCGTAGAGATGTGGAAGACTGGTGTCGCACGTGTGACATGTGCGCAGCAAGCAAAGGACCGCAACCAAAAACTAGAAGAAAAATGCAACAGTACAATGTTGGAGTGCAATTTGAGAGGGTGGCAATGGACATAGCTGGTCGATTCCCAGAAACAAGAGACGGAAATCGCTATATACTCGTGTGAATTGATTAATTCAGTAAATGGGCAGAAGCATATCCCGTAGCCAACCAGGAAGCTAGCACGGTGGCTACGGCATTCGGCATTCGTAGACAATTGTATATGCAGATTTGGAGTACCACTGGAACTACATTCTGATCAGGGTCGGAATTTTGAATCGCTAATCTTTCAAAAGCTTTGCCAAGTACTCAACATCAAGAAAACGAGGACTACTCCGCTACATCCACAGTTAAACGGAATGGTCGAAAGGTCAACAGGACGCTTGAAGAGCATCTGTGAAAAGAAATGAATGCCAACCAAGATGAATGGGATCTTTGTATACCATTGTTTATAATAGGTTATCGTAGCGCTGTCCACAACACGACTAAAAACTCACCAACAATGGTTGTATTTCGCATAGAATTTCGTCTACCATGTGACATTAAATTTGGATCACCACCAGTAGAGCCAAAAACAAAGGAAAAGAAGAAAAGGCAAATCTCCAAAACTACAGCAACGTTGGGATAGACCTTACAAGATCATTAAGAATTAAGAGGATTAATGATGTCGTATTTCGGATTCAACAAAGCCTCAGATGTAAAATGAAAGTTGTTCACATTGACAGCTTGACAAGGTACAACAACAGAAGGAATGCTGAGTCTGTTCGATACGAACAGAATTAAGGTATGGGTAATGTTACGAAAATTAGTTAGTAGCGCATATAATAGAATTCGAATCCCAAGATAAATCGCAATGTGCATACTGCATACTAAAAATAGGCACTGAACTAGAATTAAGCACTTCTGAATAGCATGCTTTTAGGCTATAAGATTTATTAAATTATTTGAAATGTAACGGATTATAAGTTTAAATCATTATGTACTGGTCAAAAATGTAGTCAAACCGGTTTGCCCGGTTTTTGTGAAAGAACATGAATGTACATGTGTTTATTTTTAGAAGATAACTCATAACCTATGAGTATCGTTAGTTGTAAATAAAAATTGGAAGTTTCTGGAAAGTTTTCAATGAGTATAAAAGGTGGCGTTTGCTGCGAGCATTCATTAGTTATTTGGAATTTAACCAGTCAAGTTGTCAAAGTTCTTTTTTTTCCTTGATATTTGTTCAATTTTTATTTACAGTTTACAATTATTATTTACAAGTGTTTGACACAATTAACAATAAACATAAAAGATTATTAAATAAACATCGCCCCCTTAGGAGCAAAAGGCAGGAACAAACTCCCTCCATTTTCGTCGATCCTGTGCCAGTGCCCTGATTTGCAGCCACGTACCTGTCATTCTTGACTTTTTTTCAATGGACCTTCTCCAGGTAGTTCGCGGGCGTCCCGGGCGACGCGTTCCTTGCTGATTCCACTCAAATGCCATTTTTGCGCCCATCTGGTTTCCTCAAAGTATGCCACACCCACTGCCATTTTCTCCGCCGAATCTCTGTAGCTATTGGCTGACTGTTGGTGAGTTTTAGAAGGTCCACGTTTGAGATCAAGTTTGGCCAGAAAATAGAGCACACCCTTCTGAGACATTTGTTGATGAAGACCTGTAACCTCGTAGATACTGAGTCGGTTACCTTCCAGGTCTCACATCCGTAGAGAAGAACCGATTTCACGCTTGCATTGAAAATGTTAAGCTTAGTGCGTCTCGAGATGTTGCGTGAACGCCATATATTGTTCAGCTTGTGATAGCGTGCTTTGTTGATTCGCGACGAGATGTCCGCCTCCGAGCCGCCATCATTCTTTATCACGCTGCCGAGGTAGCAGAACTCTTCAACTTCATCGATGGTAACAGCGCGTTCGTCAATTGCAATTGTTAGCGGAGCTAGGTTTCTGGTTTCGATGCGCATCATTTTTGTTTTGCTCATGTTTACCTTCAACCCGACTTTCCTTGCATTGGCGATCAGTTTCTCCAATTTCCGGACCATGTCAGGAAGTGTGTGTGTCATAAAGCAGATGTCGTCAGCGTAATCGAGATCGTGGAGCTTTTGAAATGTGCGCCATTGTATTCCGTTCGGTGCTTCGTTGTTTGTTTGCACCATGACACTATAAAGAACAACCAAAAAGAGCAAAGGTGAAAGAACACAACCTTGGCGTACTCCTTTGGTGATGTTGAATTTGACACTATGCTTGCCCTTGAAACGTACACTGCAGGAGGCGTCTCTGTAGAGCTCACGAATGATCGCCACAATTGTTTCCGGTACACCATAATTATACAACGCATTCCAAATGGCAACTCTTGAGATCGTGTCGAAGGCTCGTTCGAAGTCGACAAAGAGAAGGAATAACGGTGACCTCCATTCCACAGACTGCTCAATGATGATTCTGAGTGTGTTGATGTGATCTACGCACGATCGATTTGGGCTAAATCCAGCTTGCTCTCTTCGCAGTAGGTTGTTTACAGTTGGTGAGATTCGATCGAGTATTAGCAAAGCCAGCACCTTCTCGATAGAGTTGAAAAGGGTTATCCCTCGCCAATTCTTGCAATCGCTAAGGTCGCCTTTCTTTGGAATTGTTATGATGACTCCTTTTCAACTGTCGGAAATTCTACAAGTACTCCACGCTTCACGAATGATTGGGGTGAGTGTACATGCAAGGGCGACCGAGTTGCACATCAGAAGTTCCGCAGCTACACAAGGTGGTGGTCACTGTAGACATCGGCGCCGCGGCTAGTTTTGACATCTAACAGCGAGCTGAGAAATCTCTTGCTGATCAGAATATGGTCAATTTGATTACGTATCGATCCATCTGGAGAATGCCACGTGTATTTGTGAATATCCACATGCGGGAACCTGGTACCACCAATGTATAGCTGATGACTAGAGCAGAGGTCAACTAGCCTTTCTCCATTGTTGTTGCGTGCGGTGCCGAGACCGTGTTGGTCCATAATCGCTTGGAGGTTTGTGTTTTTGTTACCCACATTGGCGTTGAAGTCGCCAAAGACGAGTTTTATGTCGCCATTGCGGGGGTTGGATAGGGTAGCTTCCATCGGATTATAGATTATATGATTTCCATGAAATAGGTTTGAATTCCATTAAGGATTTCTTAGCTTTTGGTGTAATAAGGATTCCAACTCCGTTCGCATGGCTGGTGTTGTTGCCCCTGTACATGACGTAGTGGCCGGTGGGTGTGTGTATAAATCACCTTGTCCTTTCCATCTCATTTCGCTGAGGCCCAGGATTTCTAGTTTTTAGCGTTGCATCTCACGACACACCTGCGCGAGTCTCGATGATTCTGTAAGGGTACGTACATTCCATATCCCGATCTTTGTCCTTGTTCGAAAGCCAAAAGTCGTTGCCGATGAATCCTGTCCGTGTCCGAGGCTTGTTGTTTCCGTTTCTTGAGTAATCGTTTTTTTAATGGCTGAGTTACTGGCCCAGCGCAAACCCCCTGTAGGAGGGCAACTAGACTGATGGTTGTATCCTTAAGGCATCCAGTCCACACCTGCGCGAGCCGCTTGTTGCAAGAGACAGACACCCGCTTGCAGCCGATCCTAACACGGAGAGCAGACGCTGCTATTTTGCAGCCGATCCTAACCTGGAGAATAGACGCTGCTTGGAATTGATGGCGCCAACTACTCGCCATGTCGTATGAAGGTCAAAGAGTTATATGCAAGCTTTTTTTGAAGTTAACAGTGCCCACTGTTTTTGTTAAATGGCTTAGTTCCCAATATTCCAAACGCTATTACCCATATCTTAGGCCTATATACCGAATTTCATACGAATCGCTTCAATAATGGCTTAATTCCCAAAATTCCAGACCATATTGGCCATATACCAAGATTTCCATAGGAAGTTCCATGTCTTAAAGTCGCATCTTAGTCCTACATACCAAATTTCATACGAATCGCTGGAGAAATGGCTGAGTTAGTATCTCCGATGGACAAAATTTTTTTTGAGGCCCGAGGGGTACCCATGTAAATTTCTTTAAAACTGGCCCGAGGCCCGAGGGGTGCCCATGTTAATTAAAATTTTTCATGTAAATTCTCTAATAGTAGATACATATGTGTTTAATATGTATCTCCTATGTATGAGGTGTACCCATGTAAATAAAAATTCCTGAGCCCTAAGGCCCGAGGGGTGCACATGTAAATTTTTTAAAAGTTAGCTCGATTTTCTTTAAATTTTAAACACATTAGTATCACTATTTTTTTGGAGTGAAGGGGCCGGGTCCTAGGGTGAGCGGAGAAAATTTAAGTTCTTAGTGGACACTGGATGTAATAAGAACTACATTCAGTCCCGACTTATAAGAAATCCAATTCCTAATAGTAAATCGTTTTTTGCAAATTCAGTGGGTGGAACCGTCAAAATTACTCACCATACGTTTGTAAACATTTTAGATCCAGCCACCAAAAAGATGAAATTCTTTATTCTACCTTCACTTATATCATTCGCAGGAATAATAGGCAACGATAGATTAAAGCAAATGAAAGCCATTATAAATGCGAATGAAAGTTTTATGACGATAGAAACAGGTATCAAAGGTATCAGGTATCCCCTAGGACAACACATATCCAAATCAGTTAATAACCTAAACATAAGAATATCTCATTTGTCTACCACACAGAATAAAAAATTACAAAAAAAAAATGGATGCCTCTGGTACCAAAAAGTTTCTAATGGTTATCGACTACCGTAAGGTAAATTCTGTTACAGTCGCGGACAAATACCCAATCCCAGAGATAAATAAAGTTCTTTCGAATCTCGGCAAAAATTATTTATTTAAAAATATTTACGGTATTGGCTTTAAAAAGCGGATTCCACCAAATCCCTTTTAAACAACGCGACATCGAGAAAACTACATTTTCCATAAACAATATAAAATTCGAATTCGTACGTTTACCGTTTGGACTCAAAAACGGGAAGCGTTGCTATATCTACATTGACGACATCGTTTCTTTTCTTTATGCGACCAATGAAAAAGAAATGTTGGCAATTATATGGTCGTTAAATTCTTCACGAAATTTCTTATACGGATCCCGAAAAGTAAATATATTTACTGACCATCAACCTCTCATATTCGTTTTCAAATAAGAATACCAACAAGCAAGATGAAAATATGGAAAGCCATATTGGAGGAATATAATTATGCATTAAAGTATAAGCCCGAAAAAGTCACGGACTCTCTTTCAAGGCCGCCTAAGGAGACCGAAATCTATTCTATGACACCCGCCGAGCATAGCGACGAGAGCTCCTCAAACAACCGTATTCCCTGAGTTGAAACTCCCATTAATGTTTTCCAAAATCAGCTTGTTCTGAAATAAGGAAACAAAATCAGTTATCAACAAAAAAATCCATTTGAAAATTACATTGATATATAGTGACATAGACAAACTATGGGAAATCTGACATTATCGGAATTTTCAAGAGATATCTTAATTCGAACACAATAAATAGACTTTCGACAGAGGATGATGTGACTCATACAAGAGATCTACCCACAACATTTTAATAATTACAGAATTCGATCCGCGCGAAAATTAATCGAGGACATTCCAAATGAAATTGAGCAAGAAGAAAAGATCCTTCAAACACACAAAGGAGCAGATCGAAATGCCTAAGAGAATAGAATCTAGTTATTAAAGAACTTCTATTTTCCCAAAATGGCAGCAAAAATAAAAAAATTAGTAAATAGATGCGTCACCTACAAGACAAGCAAATACGACAGACATCCTGACAAACCATTTCTCAACCCTACTCATGTTCCTAATAACCTTGGACATACGATTCACATAATTATCTTTTCAACCGAAAAAGTTCTTGTCCTCACTGCCTCAGACAAATTCACAAAGTTTGCACAGGTAAAGGTGATAGCATCGCAATGAGTAAAATCACACTATCCACTCCACTACAGGAAAAAACCGGTAGAACTTTTTTATGGACGAATTCCACGAATCAGTCCAGAAAAATTTGAGAAGGCGCGACAAACAAATATTGAAAAACTAAAAGAGAAACAAGAAAGGGAAAATATAAATCACAATAAGAAAAGAAAACCAATAAAAAACTACCAGGTAGGAGAGGTCATATTCGTAAAACAGAACAAGAGACTTGGCTCTAAACTGACTCCTAGATTCGTTAGAGAAATTGTTAAAGAAAATAGGAATAGTATTGTCATAACAGAAGCATGTAGGAAAATTCATATAAGTAATATAAAAAGCTCATCTCAAATTTCAGGATAATACTCAACGCCGCAAAATGCAAAGTTCAAATACTAGACTATACGAATTCCCAGATAATAGTCATCAAAACCAGACAAGCTAAGATAAAAGCAGAAAACTTCAAAATTATTCACGACGTGGACATCAGACAATACGACCAAGTAATATCAGAAATAACAAAATCTTAAACCTAAAGTGACTAAACCTTCACTGGATTTTATAGGCTCCGGTTGGAAATGGATCGCGGCAAACCCCGATCATGAGGATTTTATATCGATCAAAGAAAAAAATTAATAACGTGTTGAGAAATAAACGGTACACTTAACAATATAGCAGATGTAACAAACAAAATAGCTACATTTGTGAAAACTTATGTAAAATATAAATTTGAATCTCTATCCAGCAAACAATATAAATTAAAACCTATTAAAGAAGAATTGGTAAACATAAAGTATGATGTAAGTTTTGCAAAATCAGGCACAATAAACACAAGTATGTTATCACACAAGGGAATACAATTAGCTCTAAACATGTAAAGAAAAATTGCCTTATGCCACTGCTGAAGAAGCATTGGAATTTTCAAATGTTAAATCATAACCAATAATCTGACTCTTCTTTACATTGTTAACATTCCAATTACAACTGAAGATATATTCCAGAATATAATTGTAAAACCAGTAAAAAAAGGAAATGCTATTATTGAATTAATTCAAAATGTAATGCTTAGGTATAATGATAAGATATATGTTTAAACAAAAGATTGTAGTAATTTTAACGAAATGTCACTTTGTAATCAAGTTAACTTATCAGACATCAGTAACTCAACCTGCCTACCCAATATCCTAAAAAGTATAAATTCCACATCGTAATAGTAATAATAATATTCGGCGCGACAGACCATTGCGGTCCAAGGTCTAACTTCTCGCGACCATTTGTGCTGCGCATGTTAATTTTTAGAAACAAATGGAAGGGACCTACAATTTAAAGCCGGATCCGAACGGCGAATTGAGAAGCTTTCCGTGACAAGGTATTACTCTCGGAACGTTTGTCACCATGAAATACTTTTGGTGTTGCTGGGATTCGAACCTGAACCTCCTGCTCAGCAGCCATGTGCACTTCCACTGAGCCTCGGCGCCCACATCGTAATAGTAAATGGACGAAAAAGTGCAATCATCATCAACCAACAAACGGTGGAAGCTTCTACAACAACATAAACAACTTACGGTAATTCCCGAATCAATCCCAGCTTCTCTTGACAAAACGCAACATGAAATCAGTATTCGCAGATTCTACGATACTCCATTTTTTTTTAACATATGAGGACATCTGGATTCAAGAGGAGAAGACTTAACATCGCCGAACAGAAGGTGTACTGTTCAAGGGCGCAAACGTTGACCCCAACACCTGCAACGAACAAGGCAAATGCTGACATTGCGTCTGAGCGAACTGTGGGAAAAGTAGGTTGAGTATTTGCATACGAGGTGTCGTTATTTTTATTATCAAAATTTGTAATTAGTGTTTAACTCTCTTCGAATAAATAAAGATCCAGGCGCTTTGTCTTGTTGCATTTTTTTTTAATAAACAACTTTGTAATTTAGTTAACTTTTATATACATTTAGATTTTCATTTTTATTACTATAGGTTTTTAAATATATCACTTCCAAATTTTTACAAAAAGTAATGTTAATCGGAGATACACATGTGTATAAAATTTGAAGAAAATGGGGTACTTTTTTTAAAAAAATTTTTTGGGAGCCCCCCCGAGGCCCGAGAGGCTCCCGAGGGTTGTCGTCGGAAATTCACATGTGTGCAAAGTTTGAATAAAATCGGACTTTAGGCAGTGGGTTAAGATAGAGAAAAATAAAAGGGGAAGGGGCAGGTAATTTCTGATCAGTTATATTTTTGTGGAGGTAGGTAATTAAAAAAAATATAGATAACAAATTGTTAAGTTTATCTGTTTCGGTTTGCAAAACACTTGGCAAGTTTGAAAAATTATCAGATATGCAAACTAAAGAAATTATATATACTGTAAACTTTTTTTCGGTTTGCATGTATTTATGATTAATGTAATAAATTCAAACTCAACTCCAATAAAAATCTGTTTACCTTCAACAAATTTTTGAAAGTTGCGATCGTCTAGTCTAGCCACCATACATTTTATTGACAGGTGACGATAATGAAAAAGAATAGAATAGAACATTTTTCACCCACTTTGCATTGCAGTCGATGATAGGTCAAGATGATTAATTGATTTTTACATTTATGTTTTCAAATTATATTGATTATTATTAATTTCTTCAGTCTTTTATTATTTATAATTATATTATATTTAATTTAATTATAATTTTTTTGCCTTGATAATGGTCAGCAAGATCGAAATATCAAATATTATTATTTTTTAAAATACAACTAAAACTAACTAAAGTCTATAAATAAGCAATACAATTAAATAAAATTTGTTTTCATATTTATGTCAAAAACTAATTATTTTTAGTTGTATTATTTGAAAAAGTCTTTAATTAAGAGGTATTTTTATGAGCAACAAAAAAACTGATAAATATAAATAACCATCACAAGATGTAGCACTAATCTCCTAAGTTTAAAATTTTCAGATCAATCCCACAAATTACAAGGACGATGTTTTACTAACAGATATTCGTCATAGGCGAAAATACTCTTATGAGGACGAGGTATGTTTGAAAAATTTTTTTTTTTAAAAACTTATTTAACTTTACTTGATCCCTTTTGTATATTTTCGACTACTTTGAGGACCTTTTTAACCACATTCTACACCTTTCGTATGACCTACAGGGTGGAAATTTTGCGAGCGGCTCAATGTCAGGGGCCAATTTTAATATCGCGCGTATAACGCGTCTCGCGAGTCGTGTAAGATATGTGGAAACCAACCCGACCAAACAGATATTTTGGCGATTATTACTAAATAACAAAAGGACTGTCGATGTATACATAAAAGTTTGTACCCGAAAAACAAAGTTTTTAAAATCTTTTATTTAACTTGACTTAACCTCTTTTTATCTGAATTTTCGACTACTTTGATCTTTTAAAACACCTTCCACACGACCTAGAGAGCTGAAATTTTGTGAGTGTCTAAGATCTAGATCAATAGGCAGTTAGTTTAAAATCAATTACAAAATTCCACCCGCGCGAAAGCGAGTTAATAAAAACTTTTGGCGTATCTCTAGTATACGGTTTTCCGGTATTTTTGCCAAAGAGGGGGCGTGCTCAAAAGTGAGCGGATTAAATATTGGTGTCAAATGAAAGGTAAAAACTAACTCTACACAGCCGTACTAGTTTTATGGGCGTGGCCAAAGTTTAACGGAAGCTAGATTAATTTGAAATTGGTTTATGTGCAATTTCATGTAATTAAGTGGGATTTCATGTAATTATGCTTCTTTAATACAAAAGCAGGTGTTATATAGCAAATATTTAGATTGGATATGGATTAATTTAATGTAATTCAGTTTAACTTTTTGATAATCAAACGCATTTAGGGTGGTCAATCGCGCGCACAAAATACCACCCTAAATGCGTTTGATTATCAAAAAGTTAAATTGAATTAAATTAAATTAATCCATATCCAATCTGAATATAAAATTTAGCGCACTGTATTTTTCAGTGTGTGCATAATTTACAAAAACGCCTTTTAAAAGGAAAAACTCCTCTCTAAATATAAATTAATTGATTAATTTTGATGTACCTTCCGTTTAAATTGGACCACACCCATAAACATAGCACGGCTGTGTAGACCTAATTTTCACCTTTCATTTGGTACCTACACTTAGGACACGCCCACTTTTACGAACGCCCCCTTTATAATTTTATGGAAAAAGATTTTTGGCCCTTCTACTGGCAAGGATGGTTCGATTGGTCCCATTTTTTTTCATTGATACTTACCTAGATTACTTTTCAGTTGTTATCAATTAACCCCTAAAACTCCTTCAAATATTTTAGAAAAAGGCATTTTTCTAAAAAAAACTCGAAACTTTGGATGCCCCTCCTACCTAAAGGGGGCATTTCCGGAAAACAAGATGGCGAAAGCCAAACTTTTAAACATGGTATACAAAATGAGGTAATCATAAACCTCGAAATTATTAAAAGAATTAGAATACACAGCGATTAACGATTATTATAATTTCCTTCGAATGACTAACAAAATTACATGGAATTATTAGAAAAAGTTCTACCTAAACCAACAACTATAATAGCTGAATTTTATTGGTACCGGAATAGGAATAATTTTACAACAAAAATGCATTCGGAAAATTTTTATTCCAACTTTTTGTAGAATGAAATAATTCTATTCTGCTTTAAGTTCAAAACGTAACCACCAGATTTGATTTTAACTGTCACTTCGCCTGTTCACTGTTCAAGTTGTTGATTTTTTTCCTATTTCGTGGGAATTTTAAAGAATTTAATTTTAAAAGGGAAAAATGAGGAACTAACCTAATCAGAACAAAATTGTGGGACTTATCTATTTCCAAATTTAATGAAGTGGTAAAGTAGTGTTTGTCTCTGCATTACTCTAACGCTGCGTCAGAGCGAATATTTTCCATAACTTCTGAGTTAAAATCAAACAGGTAAATATAAAAAAACTTATCAGTAATGTCTGATAAAATCCGCATTTTAACATAATAGTACCATATCGTATCTTTATCAAAACAGAACCACTTTAGAAACATTAATGTATAAATAAACGCGTCAGCTCAGCTAAATCAGCAGAATTACACTCCAGTTCATTTCCAACGCCAATGTACCAGACAAAATTACATGAACTCCATACAGGTGCATCGTATCAGTAACTCCATTGTCAAAGTAGTTTCGTCAGGAAAATTTATCATAATATGTTTAAGCATGGGTTTTCAGTTGATCAATAATAATAAACATAAGTGGAGGTTTCGCCTTCAGCAAAATAATTTTTTTGCGCTGCGCAGGTGCCAACTATGTAATTCGATTCTGCTTTCGATTCTATTCTAAAGTTGATTCCGATTCTACTTTCAAATAGAACTATGTAGTTATAATATTAGAATTGAATGTAAGTAAAAATTAATTGGCCGATATTACGATTAAATTAATAAAACAAAGACTAAAGGACTACATTTATGTGTGACATTTTATTGATAAAATATTTTTGTAGTTTTCTGTGCAATACGTTCATTCATACAAGCATTAAGACCCCCAAAAGACCTTCAAAATTTCCCCAAATTACCATCAAAGAACCCAAAAATACCCTGACTACAGAAACCCACAAATACCCCCAAAAATATCACCAAATGACCCTCAAAAGACCACCAAAAGATCCCAAATAAACCCTCAAAAGAACACAAAAAAACCGAAAAGAACGACCAAAGACCCAAAAAGACCCTTAACAAGACCATCAAAAGCCCCAAAGTACCCCCAAAGAACCCCTCAAAAGACCCTCCAAATTACCATCAAAGGTAACTCCGAAAAACCACCAAAAGTCAAAAAAAAAAGACCCTAAAAGACCTCCAAAGATGTCGTGGAATCCTGCGATCAATTTTTAACCCACTTCCCAAAGCCCGATTTTATTGAAATTTTGCACACATGTGTATTTCGGGGAGCTCCCATACAAATATTTTACAAAATTTTACTCGATTTTCTTCAAATTTAATACACATGTGTATCTTCGATGCATAACACTTTTTGTAAAAATTTTGGAGACCCCGGGGTCGTGGGGTCACAACATTTTTTTAAAAAAACTAACCCGATTTTCTTCAAATTTTATATAAGTATGTATCTCCGATGAAAAACACTTTTTGTAAAAAATTTGTAAACCCCGGGCCCCGGGGTCGTGGGGCCCCAAAATTTTTTTTAAAAAAATTAACCCGATTTTCTTAAAATTTTATATACGTATGTATCTCCGATGAAAAACACTTTTTGTAAAAATTTTGGAGACCCCGTTCCCAGGGTCATTGGGCCCAAAAATTTTTATTAAAAAAATTAATCCGATTTTTTTTAAATTTTATATACGTGTTTATCTCCGATGGACAACACGTTTTGCAAAAATTTTGGTGGCCGGGATCGTGGGGCTCCATAAAAACTTTTCAAAAAAAAATAAACAAGATTTTTTTCAAATATTATACACCTGTGTATCTCCGATGGACAAATTTTTTTGTAAATTTATTGGAGTGATAGGGCTCTGAGACCCGTGTGGTGTCCATGTAAATTTTTTAAGAATTAGCCCGATTTTCTTCCAATTTTAACACATACCCTATTAGAGAATTTACATGAAAATTTTTAATTTTTATGGGTTGTTTTTTTATTTATATTCCGCTTGTGACGTCTGTCACGTTTCGCACCTGGCGCGTGCGATGGTTTGAAATGCCGCCATTTTCTCGTTTTTTAAGTCCTTTTTAAACACCTTTCGCACGACATAAAGGGCTGAAATTTTGTGAGCAGCTCAATATCGGGCGTACGACGCGTGTCGCGTGTAGCGTGTGTGATGCGTGGAAAAAAGAAAATACTTTGAAATAGGCCCGATCTCAAAAACAGTAAAGCGATTATTACCAATTAATGTGAGGCGTGTGTCGATGTATACATAAAAGTTTGACCCCGAAAAACGAAGTTTTTTTTACATTTACTTGTTTTATTTTTTTTATTACGTAGTCGGGTTACAGATTTTTATTTAAACTTTTTTTATTTATTTTAAACTGTTTGGATGTATCGTCATGTTGATTTTGTTCGTATAAATTTAACCGGACCAAAATAACGAATTAATTGATCTCATTCATCAAAATCGGATGAGTAGTTTAGGCGCTAAATATTTTAAAGTATTTAAGCTACAGTATTTAAAACAAAACTTTTAGTTTCACCTTCAGGAGCAAGAAAAATAAATTCTTAGGTGAACTTTAAACCTTACAGAAGCAAAATAAAGTTGTCCGTGTGAAAAAATAGCTATCTCAAATCTATATTCCGCAGTACTTAATAGACTGCCCCTGTGACTGTTTTTTGAAGCTGTTAAAGTTTTTTTCACATTTTATATTTAGCGGTAGTGTGTTGAATAAGCGGCAACCTTTATATACTATACTATTTTGAGTATGTTTACAACAGGGTGTGGTAGTATAAAAACACAGGTATAAGATTGAGGAACAGTACTCGAAGTGTAGTTTGATCATTACATTAAATATATTTATTGCACATAACATAATTTTTTTTCTGATTCTATTGAAAAAACATTTTTTTTCGATACTTTTTTTACAACTTTTTTACATGTTGTCGATTATGACTCCTGAATATTTGATTTGGTGAACTTGCTCAAGTGTTTCATTATCGATCATAAGATTTAGCTGTATATTATGCTTGATAGCCATGCACTTTGATTTCTTAACATTTTACTTAGCCACCATGTATTTTGCTTTGCTCTCATTTATGTGCAGCTCCAGATTTTGTGCCGCCTGCTCGATCTGGATGAAAGCTTCCTGTACAGCTCTTGGGTTTCTACCAGCGATGTCAATATCGTCTGCGTAAGCCAGTATCAGAATGGACTTATAGAGGATTGTTGCTCTCGCCGTTACGTCAGACTCTCGGGTCACTTTCTCCAATGCCAGGTTGAAGAGGACGCAGGTCAGTCCATCCCCTTGTCGGAGCCCCTTATAGATGTTGAATGGGTTTGATAGTGATCAGGATATTTTTACTTGGTTTATAACATTGGTCATGGTCAACCTACTTAGTCGTGTCAGTTTATTTGGGATGCCGAGGTCTCATGGCTTTATAAAGTTCTACTCTGGCTATGCTATCATAGGCGGCTTTAATGTCTGTAAAAGGATGGTGTAGTGAGTTTTGAAACTCTGAGACATTTTTCCATCACCTGCTTAAGGGTGTAAATCTGATCAGTTGTTAATTTGCCTGGGATGAAATCACACTGGTATGTACCAAGGAGAAAATCTTTTACACGGTACTCAACAACGTTATACCACGGTAATTGCTGCTGCAGGTTGTGATATCGCCTTTCTTATGTATGGGGCACAGGATGCCTCTTCGCCAGCCTTCTGGCATAGCTTCTCTCTCACATACTTGCACTATTATTTCATGAATTGCTTGGTGTAATGTGGGGCCTCCTATTTTTATCAGTTCCGCTGGGATCCCATCATATCCCGGTGCCTTATTATTTTTGAGCCGATTAATTGCTCTACTAACTCATCTATGCTTGGTGGCGGCAGCATACTATGATCTTCGGTCATTGGTGGAGCCTCCAATTCCTCAGTTAACTGGCCATTTAGCAACTCATGAAAGTGCTCTTCCCATCGCTCTAAGATGCCTTTAAGATCGGCGATCAGATTCCCCTTTTTGTCCTTGCAGTAGGTGCAACGCGGTGTATATTGCATCATGCGGAATCTTTGGTAGAATTTACGCTCCTGATGCGGTCCTTGCTCCTTGTACTGTTCTAGTTCACGGACGAGATTCTTCTTCCAGGCCGGTGTACTGTTTTTTTTCATATTTTCTGAGCTCTTTATATTCATCTTCGCGTGCATGAGATTGTTGCATTGCTCGGTACGCAACATTCTTACGTTCAGTCGCTAGCTTACATTCGTCATCGAACCAGTCGTTCCGATCTCTACGACTACTGCCTAAGATGGAGTCAGCAGTACTAATGACAGTATTTTTAGGGCGTGTCCATTTCTCTTTTACGCCTGACATCTCAGCCCCAGGACAGGAGTTGTGAGCTCTTCGTTGCGAAGGGCAGCCGTGTTGACTCGAATCTGATTCGCGGATGAAGTCTTTCGTGATGATGCAATCTGCGTTCGGAGCAACATACCAACAAGATAGTGGTCCGAGTTGACGTTGGCGCCTCGGTACGTTCGTATTGTCATCGGTTCGTGTTGTGGCGGCGGTCTATCAACACGTGGTCTATCTGTGGATATTTTTACGCGCAAACCTTGTACTCGCAACGACCAAATTATTGATTGCTGCCACATCTATGACTCGTTGCCCATTGTTATTAGTGTTCTCGTGTAAGCTCACTACCTATTTAAGCATTCATATCCCCCAGAATGATTTTTAAATCATACTGAAGGCAGGCATGGAGTTCCGGTTCGACTGATTCAAAGAATTCTTCTTTTTCATCATCTGGGGAATCCTTTGTAGGTGCGTGAAATTTTCCGCGCAAGCGAAAGGTGCATAGCCGTTCATTTATTGCTTTAAAGCCGATAACGGTGGGTTTCATTCTTTTGCTGACAAGAAACCCACCCCGAGCACCTGATATCTTGCATGACAGCTGTAATAAAGGGTGTTTTTTTGGGAGGTTTGTTTTTCCGATAGATGTCGTTTTATTTTATGACAGTTGTTTTGACAGCTCAAAGTGGCATTTCTACTCAGTATTGTTTGGCAAATCATTATGAAAAAAAAAAAAAAAAAAAAAAAAAAAAAAATGACATTTGTGAAAAATAGTCGTGGTAGCCATATGCCAGAAATTGTGTTTAAATGTTAAATGCCAAAAAATTATCTACCAAATAAAAAAAAATTTTGGTCATTTCATAATTTTATATGTGTTTTATTCAAAAAAAAAATCGGCAACCTCTTAAAAAAACACGTTATATCTAACGGGTGTTTTTTTAAGAGGTTGCCGATTTTTTTTTGAATAAAACACATATAAAATTATGATTTTTTTTTTTTTTTTTTTTTTCATAATGATTTGCCAAACAATACTGAGTAGAGTTATAACGGGTGTTTTTTTAGGAGGTTTGTTTTTCCGATAGATGTCGTTTTATTTTATGACAGTTGTTTTGACAGCTCAAAGTGGCATTTCTACTCAGTATTGTTTGGCAAATCATTATGAAAAAAAAAAAAAAAAAAAAAAAAAAAAATGACATTTGTGAAAAATAGTCGTGGTAGCCATATGCCAGAAATTGTGTTTAAATGTTAAATGCCAAAAAATTATCTACCAAATAAAAAAAAATTTTGGTCATTTCATAATTTTATATGTGTTTTATTCAAAAAAAAAAAAAATGGGCAACCTCTTAAAAAAACACGTTATATCTAACGGGTGTTATATCATACCTGCACTTTGAGCTGTCAAAACAACTGTCATAAAATAAAACGACATCTATCGGAAAAACAAACCTCCCAAAAAAACACCCTTTATGTCATATTCTGATTTTTGTAAGACACCATTCCCCGTCCACCGCATCTCTTGGATTGCTGTTATGTCAGCCTTATATTTAGACAGGGTATCGGCCAGCTGCTGTGCAGCTCGAGCTCTATACAGTGAGCGTACGTTCCATGAGAAAATTATTAAATCGTTCAGCCGTTTTCGTTGCCGTTGTCGTCGTCACTCATCAGTGTATCCGAGGCTGATTTTGGGTTCCGTAATAATACTTTGAACTTTGAAGGGACTAGCCCGATCATTCCGCTTTTCCGGCATTGGAGGAAAATTACCGGCGGCCACCACGTGGAGGTTTCACCAGTCAGCGATAGTTGCGGCCACCTGCAATTCTAGAGACTTCTGTGTTATTCCCCCTATTTCGCCGATGGCTTAACGCCACTTTTCTGGTGTATGGCCACAGAAAACGACTCAAGAATCCTATATAGTTCTTGTAAAATTTTTTGTTTGGCAGTCGGGATTATCTTTTAAGAAATCGAATATTAATCGAGAATCAATTCGATATCCCACCGGTGCCACCAATGTAATGACACGTCGCCACCGTGCTTCTTTATTGCCTGCTTGATTAGTGCTTTACTAGTAACTACCTTTCTGGCCGTTCAATAACGCATAAACGCAGGTGTTCGCCGAGGCTCTGTTTTGTCTCCGACACTCTTTTTCATTTTCATCTACGATCCCCTATACTACTTCTAATCCAATACATTCTTTCGCTGACGACAGTACTCTTAGCTTTTCATATGATTTCACGCTTTCTGTACGCCCCTCTACATCGTGGAATGGAAGTGGAACTAAAACAACAACGTATGCTTGGCACGTTAAATTCTGACCTTGGCATAACAAGGTGGGGACTACGTAATTAATTTAACTCAACTTAATTTCATTTAACGCTTCTAAAACCCAATGCTGTCTTCTGTCGTCCAAGCGTTATTTAAACCCCAACCTTTATCCATGAATGGATCTTGCATCAAAGAAACTGAAAAACTCTCAATTCCGGTATGTGCGTCAACAACAATTTTCGTTGATCGACCACATAATTGTCATCGCCACAAATGATGCGAGATGTCTAGGTTTCCTAAAACGGTGTACTTCACTCCTTTAGATCTGGCTACTATTTATTGGTGACGTAAATATCGCGAAAACAATCGAATCGCTTGAACATCGTAGGAATGTTTCCTGCTTGTCACTGTTTTTTCGCTTTTTCCACAAGCGGTGTTCAAAAGAAATATCCAGTTGCATTCCGTCCATTCGTAATACCCGTGCCTCAACTGGAGCCCACGGGTCCACCACTAAGCCTGTCGTCGGACGTATAAACCAATTCAGAGATTCCTTCTTTAGCCACACAATAGTTATGCGGAATGAATTGCCTGATTCTGTGTTTCCGCATTTGTATGATCTGCAGTCATTTAAGACACACGTGCATAGACATCTCATCTGTTCCTCACCCTAATTTCCTTACTCCCACGCTGTGCTAATCCCTTTAGCGTGTGTACATTATAAAAAAAACTAAGCGAAGAGTTACTGCGCGGAGAGTTTTAATCTAAACAAAGTATTACTTTTATTTAATTATTTTTTATTTGTTTACTTTTACTTTATATTTATTTATATTCTAGAGAGGCCCGTTGTCTTCAGCAATGGCTGCGGCCTTTTACTAGATTGTTTAGTAATTTACTCTGATTTATTTATATATTCGTTGAAGGCCTACTGTTTTTAGCAATGGTTGCGAGCTCTACTAGAATCCTAAATAATTTACTCTTTATATTTTAATATTCTAGAGAGGCCCGCTGTCGTAATGAATGGCTGCGACCTTCTACTAGAACACTGACTTAATTACTCTGATTAACTCTGCATTCAACCACCCCTTTTATACCTTATTTTTTGGTCAAGTTAAACTAATACATAACATACACTTACACAGTCTCACACATTATCCACCTGATTTTCCTACGGTAGTGAATATTCATCACTTATCGATTATTGGATATTTATCATGCACGAGTATTGCTCGTAGTGTATTGTGCGGGACTGGAAGCGTGTAGCACATTGCAAAATGTTATTTTGGGAATTTAGTATGTATGTATGTACAGTGAAATCTCCCATTGCGGACAGCTCTCTTAGGCGGACAACTCCCTTAAACGGACACAATTTCATAAACAACCTTTTTTTAGGAAACTTCATACATTTTACGTTCTCTTAGGCGGACACTCCCTTAAACGGACGCGGACAAGGAAATCAGAAGAAATTTCTCTGAAAACAAGTCGCAACTTGCAAAATGCTGTTGTTTGATCAAAACAGTTATATTGTCGCGACGTAGTTGGTGCGCGACACAAAAAACTGTCTATGTACGAATGTTATGGGAATATGTATATGTTATCTAATACATCTGATCCTTGTTATTGCATTTTCGTAGTTAGTTGGTTTCCGTGTCTTGGGTGCAACAGCGTGGTCGTCGGTTACCGGGGTTTTTTATTTCTACTAAGATGCCGCCAACACGAAACTTGTTGACGCGAAAAGAAAAAATAGATTTAATAAATGCTTCTGCTACAAATAAGAAAAGTGTCCGTGAAATTGCAATTGACTTTAAAATCGGTAAAAACTCAAGCTGCTAGTGTTTTAAAGAATAAAGACAAAATTTTGGAAGCATGGCAGTCAAATTCCAGAGCAACTTTCACAAGACGGCGTTTTGTTACACCGGGTGGGAGTTTTGTCGACGAAAAAGTGTTAGAGTGGTTCAGAGTCGTGCGAAATAAGAATGTGCCTATTTCTGGAACACTGATTAGACACAAGGCTAAATCGGTAGCAGAACTTTTAGGCGTTGAAAACTTTAAAGCTTCAACAGGCTGGCTTCTAAACAATAAGTCTTAAGGGAGAAAAATGCACTGGTGGAAAGTTATAAAAAGAGAGACTTACTATTTTACACTGTGCAAGTATGGGAGGAGAAAAAGAAAAACTTTTGGTCATCGGAGCTTTTTATAATTTAAAGCACAACGAACTGCCAGTAGAATGGAGACATAACAAAAAAGCGTGGATGACCCAGGAAATTATGACTGGCTTCGTTTTTTTGATAAAAGAATAGGACTTCAACAAAAGAAAGTCTTACTTTTTTTGGACAACGCTGCTTCCCATCCAAAACATTTGCGACTCATAAATACGAAACTTATTTACCTTCCACCCAAGACCACATCCGTTTGCCAGCCTCTGGACCAAGGTGTCATTAGCAACTTCAAGCTTCATTACAGATCGCTTATACTTAAGCATATTTTGACTAGTATTGATAATGTTGGAACGATAAGCGGTCTTTTAAAAACTGTGAACGTGTTGGATGCTATTTGCTTCATAAACACAGCATAGCAAAAAGTTACATCTAAAACAATAGGAAATTTTTTTTTGAAAAATCTGGGTTTGAACAACAAGCCAATGCAAAAGTCGAAAAATTCGATCCAGAAGATGATTTACCATTGGCAGACCTTAGAACATTTACTCAAAATCTTGAAGAATGCCAATATGATCTTGAACCAGGAGATTTTATACGTGTTGAAGAGAACCTTTACATAGATGATGACGTCAGAGCAGAAGTAGTAACAAAAAATGAAGAAATAAATAGTAGTTCTGAGGACGAAGAAGAGCAGGGGCTATTGGAGGAAACAACAATCAGCTCATATAAAGAAGCACACACTGCAGTTAAACAAATTAAAATATTTGTTGCAAAGAAAAACGATGGAAAAGCAGTTGTAACGATGGTTGATTACTCACCTTCGTTACACACCCTATCTCTAATATAAAAATTTCACAAAAGCAATTACATGTACACACCCGATCTCTAAGATAACAAAAAAACACAAAATCAATCATAATGTACACAGTGCAGTATGGTAGTGGCAGAGAATAATTCCCAACCACTCAATACACCGAGGCATGTAAAACATGCATTTCGACCAAGCACGAACGGAGGAAGAAACTTCTACATTCCGCGATAACCTCTCCTCTGCGCCTCATACGACACCTCCACAAAACGTGAGGAATTCGTCGTAAGGTAAACGTTCACTTCGAACGAACCGTTAAAGCAATAAAATTCTTGCTTTCGTGCACACATGCATTTAGTGTACTCAGTAACAACGCTGTGTCTGTTCACGCCCTGCTTATTGAGCTACACTCCGCATGCATAAAAGTGCATCTCCAGAGGAACAAAAGTATTTCTACTTTTCTTCTATAAACGCATTAAGTGTACTCAGTACCAACGTTGTGTCTGCTCACGCGCTGGTTATTGAGCTACACTCTCCAGAAGAACAAATGTATTTTCTACTTTTCTTCTATAAATGCATTTAGTTCAACAGTAACAACGCTGTGATGGTTCACGCTTTGCCTGTTGAACTACACTCACATTATTAGAAGGACAGCATCACTTCTGTTACTCCTTCACATCTACTGTTCGTAGACCTCCGTAGCAACGCTGTACTTGTGTACGCGCTATTCTGCTGATCCACCGACGGTGTTGTGTTGCGCACACACCGGTCGGGGAGCTACACCGCCCCGTACCTTGCAATCACCGTATTATCATAGTAGCCTATAGTCACTATATTAGTTTATAATCATTATATTAATTGTAGACATTATATTAGCCTTTAGGCACTATATTACTCTATAATCATTATATTAATTGTAAACATTATATTAGCCTGTTTCATTTTATATAACAGCCCATTATATGCGCTCCGACAAAAATTAATATTTCTCAATCATTAATAAAAACGAAAAATAAAAGAAACCAAAACACAATCTGAAAATCTATTTATTTTGTAACACGGAAGGCAGAAGAAGAAAGAACCCTGGGTGATCGGCGAGCGTCACCCGAGCATCAACGTTACAAAATTGGCGCCCGAGCAGGGACGACTATTACAGTCGTCTTACCGACTACGAAGTACCGAAACCTGTGCCATGTCAACCGAAGAAGGCATACTAAGTGTTTCGAGGATATACTCACTCCGAAAAGAGGAGTTAATCAACGAGTTGGATCGTCGTGGGATCAATCACACGGGTAGTGTAGATGAACTACGATAACGACTATCAGCCGAATTAAAAAATTACAAATCATGCGAGGACTTACGAAACAAGGGATTACCAACCAGCGCTGACATTTTACCGATACTGGCATCAAAGGCCGCCGCAACACAGTTACCCAATGTATCCACGATTTCGTACTCGCAAGTACCCGTAACTACCAGTAACCTGCCGAACATGGAATACAAAACCAGAACCACTCAACCGCCGACCGCTCCTACCATAACCTACTCGCAAGTAGGTCAAAACCTTCCATGAGTATTAACCTATCACCCATCCGACGCAGAGGTGATGGACAAGGTTAGAAAGTGGAACGTGCGATTCGAGGGTGGCAATAACAATCCACTCGAATTTTTAGAAAGAGTGGAAGAGCTAGCGGAGTGCTACCTGTTGCCACTCCTGTCCTGTCCGCACCCTACCTGAACTTCTGAGAGGGAACGCACTAGTCTAGTACCAAAACAACAAGGAGTTTTTGAATACCTGGAACAATTTCAGCGAAGAATTACAAAGCTTCTTTCTTCCCCCACGATTTGCAACACAACTGGCAGATCGCATTAGAAACAGAACTCAGAATAGCCGAGAAAAGAGTACATCAAATCTATCCAAGCCCTAATGCGATGGCTCGTCCCACTCACTCCTGAGGAAAAGCTGAACCGAATCTACGAGAATCTCCGACCAGACTACCGACACTATATTAAGCGAAGGGATTTCACCACACTCTCCGAACTAACTTCGCTCATCGAAGATTTCGAGCACCATTCCGACCAACCACCGCGCCAGTCCGTCCAACCGCACCGCCATTTCATCACACCGCCCCAGCGATCCAGCCGCAGACAAATTCTTACCGACCTCCAATGCGATCAGCTCGACCAGTCAAGCACTCCGAATGCCAACGATGTAACACATCCACAGCACACTCCGAATACCAACAATACAATACAATACTCGAATGCCACCGATGAAACACATCCACAGGACGCACCGAATACCAATAATACAACGTATACACACCATTACCAGAATATCAACGATGTAACATATCCGCAGCATTTACAAAATGCCAACGATGTAACATATCCGCAGCACTTACCCAGTAATCCGACATACCCGAACCACCAACAAACCGCCCGTCCGACCGCACTCAATACCTACGACCGCCAAACCTGCTGCTGGACTTGCGGCCAGCCCGGACATACCCGATACCACTGTCAACAAACGCGCCGACTCTTTTGTTCACACTGCGGTACAAACGGCACACAAAGTCGCTATTGTACTTGTACTCCGGGAAAACTCCAACGGGCCGTCCAACTCCATGTGGCATTAGACGCCCCGAGTACCACCACTGAAAACACCCCTGCCCATAAAGCTATTTTACCAGAAATATAACGCAATCATCGGTACCGGTGCAGGGAAATCCTGCATAGGCAAAACTATACAAAAACTCTGTATGAAAAATCAAATACCCGCCCGACCGATTGCAATCACCGTCGCCTTAGCCGATAACAGAACCGTCACCGCCCGTCAAGCATACACATTGGAATTAAGTTGGAAAGATCGGACCTTTTCACAAGAATTTATATACCTCCCGACACTAATGGACGAATTTCTGATCGGAACGGACTTCCTATCGAAATTCGGTTTTACTATCAATCAGTGCGAAAATATCATTACCGCTCAAATAGGACCCGAACCCGCAGACGTCCTATCTAGGCATCCGACCGAAAAATCAGCAATAAAACTAGTATTACCAATAACCGAAACTTGTCCGTGGTACAATACTAAGATAACTATGACAAAGAAAAAACGAGAAGAAAACTCCGAATATCAAATCCGAGATGGTACACTATCAACGTGTTGATTTACAAACACATTTTGAAGCGATCTCAACACAAAAAAAAACAAACAGTTCTTACTGATTTTTTTATTTTAAATAATAAAAATTAAGACAAATTTGTTACTATGAATTTTCGTTTGGTTTTTTAATGAATAAAAAGATTATTTATGTATATACTAGCTGTTCCCGGGCGCTTTGCTACCCGCACACATGAACCCCCGGGGTGACGGGAGTACTATAGCCTATAACTTTCCCTCACCTGCCAATAATTCACGTTGACATTTTTTTAAAAATACGTTTGTAAATCTCATGTTAAAATTTTATCTTTCTCCCCTTCCATCTTTACCTATAACTTTCCCCTACCTGCCAATAATATATCTTAAAAATTTCATAAAATTCAGTTTAAAAATGTGGCTGATACTAACATTTTACATTCCCTGTGTATAAAATAAAATAACTACTAATCAAACAAATGCAGTTTTCGTGACTCATGTGTATAATATAAAAACAGTTATTTTGTGTAATAACGTTTTTTTACGATTAATTATAAATTTTATTTTTAATTTGGCGTCCTACGATGTATTCTTGCGCGTATTGTAATGAAACGAAATAAATGTCAAAAATAGCGGTTTTACCACTTACTATCTTGAAAACAAACCACCTATCGGGTCCAAATTTCACAAAAACCCAAATAGCAACGAAACAAACATATAGTTCAAATTTTAGGTTCCTAAGATGCTTCGTTACTAAGAAACGGAAAAACCGTTATATCTTGGAAACAGCGCCATCTATCAGGTCCAAATTTCACAAAAACACAAGTAGCAATGAATCAAACCTATGGTTCCTAAGATGCTTCTTTGCTGAGAAACAAAAAAACCGTTATATTTTGACAACAGTGCCCTTTAGAGAGTTCAAACCAAAACAAAAACCCAAACCGCTAAACTCCTAATCTATGGTGAAAATTTCAGCTTCCTGCTATATCTGGTTCCTGAGAAAGGCAATCTCAAAATATTAACACACCATTTTTATATATTAGATTTTGAAAAAAAAAAAAAAAAGACGGACACTGTAGTGTGTTCACTACACAGGATGCAGTATGCTCTTAGTATGTCGATGGCATGTTCGCGCTTTTCTGTAGCCAGAGAGTCGTAGATATTGCTCCTAGCCTGGTCGGGACTTTCTGGGTGGCTCACCACGGCTAGGTACCAGTGGTCCTTTTCGCAGATTGGGATCAGTGCTACGTCACTTCGGAGAAATTCTCCTGTTTAATCCCACCGTCGTAGCTGGCGATGGCCATGTACTCTTCACTCTCCGTTTTGGTGAACCGGACTTTTAGCATCTGGGAGAACAGAAATGGGCTATATGCTTTGATTCGGCTCCGCCGATTTTCCGTCAGCTTACTCAGCAACCACTTCATTCCTGTCTCAGCCAACACATCATTCAGAAATCTGCCTCGTTTAAAAGGCGATAGTCCGACATTCACAGATTATGATTTCCTGGCCTTGGGGGATATTTGCACACCACTCGTACATCGTCCTCTTCCCTAGGTTTGACCACCACCTTCCACGAGTCCGCTAACGTGAGATGACTACTCGCCATTGATAGCCGGCATTTACTGCCTCCTGGGAATCCTTTCATCGTTTGTTATTTCCCTTGGATAGTAGGTTTCAATCGAAACATTGTGTCTCCATGTCTGTGTGTTAAAACTTGTTTCGAGACTTTTTGCGTTGTCTGTGTATCTAGACATGTTTTTGGCCTGCTGTTTATGGATTCTCTGTAGTCGGCTGATCCTGTGATGTGTACTTTCACATGTGTCGGTTGGGGGATTATGGTGGAACTGTTAAAGATCCCCCACTAAACCTCAGCATTGCAATGACGGGTGAGACGAAGTTTACTAATTGATATGGCTCGTCGTACTTCGGTGTGAGCTTGCTGGCGAATCCTTACACTGGGTTGGGCTGGTGGTGTTGCTTAACCAGGACGAGTTGGCCAACTTTTGGTTTCGAGGGACGAAGTCGACGATTATAATTTCGCGTCTGCTCTCCTGCCGCACGGCCCATTTTTCGTCGAACTATATCGAAGACTTCTGATAGTTGCTTTGCCCTTTCATCGGGTGTTTTGGGCAATGTGCCGCTTCCTGTTGTGACCTCATCGAACAAAGTGTGTGTGAGGCATGGTTCTCTACCCTGTGTTAGAAAGACCGGGCTATATCCCGTCAAATCTTGTTGGCTTGAGTTGATTGCTGGCATGATTTCAGGTATCTTCTTGTTCCATGGTGTTTTGTCTTCACGGTACGGTTTGCTCTTTCGGTCGGATTTTCTTGGGGGTTATTTGTGCCGTACCCCCATGCTCGGTAGGAACCGTCGGAATGCTCTACTCGTGAACTGAGCGCCATTATCGGTGATGAGGACTTTCGGTACCCCGAACCGTGCAAGGATGCGTTCCCGGAAAGCCTTCTGTACTCCGTCCGTGGTTGACCGTCTCATTGGAACTAACCCGACCCATTTCGAAAAGCGGTCGAAGAACACCAATAACATGTTTCAATCGTGGCAGTGGTCCTACGAAGTCAGCACATAACATGGTTCTTCTGCCACCTGCGTGAGCATCTTTCCTGCCGCCTGTTGTTGGTTTGACTTATATTGTTGGCAGCTTTCAAAACAGTTGACGTATTTATGGATATCGCGGGTCTTTCGGAAGCCTAGGTGTCTCGCCGATGGGTTGTCATGGTTCTCCGTGAGAACTTGTTCGCGAAGTGTGCTGGGGACGCAAAGGTTCCATGGCGCTGCCTCTTAGTCCCCAGCTCTCTGTTCTATATGGCGATATAGTTGTACTGCTTTTACCACGCAATCGGGATATTTATTGGGATGTTCTCTGATTTAGTTTACTTTTCTCTCTAGCCTGCTCCTAGACCATAGTCGCTGGCGTCTGTCTGGAGTTAAAACTTTTGTGAAAAATCGGGACCGGTGTTTGATGTTCCTCTATCCACTTCCAATGGTTTCCCTTTTTGAGTAGGGCGGTTAATGGTCGTGTGGTTTCCGAAAAGGCGGGGACGAAACGGTGGTACCAAGACGCAAAACCCAAATACCGTCGTATCTCTCGCACGTTCCGTGGTGGTTGTAGTTCCTTGATAGCTGTGATCTTTTCTGGATCAGTGTGGATGCCTTCCCTACTGACTACATGTCCCAGGTATTTTAGCTCTGTGTTACAGAATTCGCATTTCTCTGGATTTATTCTCAATTTGGCCGTTTGTCTGTCGTCTGAACATCTATCGAAGGTTCATCAAAAGTTCTCCCGATGATGATGATGTCATTGAGTTATGCGATCGAGTGCCTGCCTAAATGTAGCCGGTGGAAAAAGTATCGTTGCTTGATTGGCCGCTTGTCGTGCATCAAGATCTGCGCTAGAGCGTAGATTTTTTCTCGAAAAAACGAACACGAAAGCCCAGAATCTTTTGTTAACATTGTTTTGTTGCATGTGTTGTAGTTGTAGTTAATGAAAAGAGGGGTAGATCTCCCAAAATATCAAGATCTGTTTTAGGGGAAATCTGATCTACCGTAGATTAGTTTTATGGAATAAACAACCAACTTGACAGCCAAAAATTCAGTCTACAATCCCAATCGCACTTGTTTTCTAGAACCTTTTCTTATTCAGCTCGCTAATCGATTATTATTGCTTGTGGATTTTTCAACACAGACTTGATATAGTTAGTATATTAGAGAACGAGCAAGGAAAGTGGAGTTTGGAGATGAGCACTTTTCTGCAAGTCATGTACGCTATTTTTCACGCGTGCACGCGTTCTAACATAAAGTACTGGAATATTATTTAATTCTCCGGCAAATTTGTTATAGGTGTAGGGCAGGGGTCGGCAACCTTTTGAGTCGGAAAAGTCAAAAATTAAAATTTACAAAATTTCAAAGTTCTTAAAGAGCCACAAAATTTTTTCTTGCCAACAATAAATAGTACTCGCATAAATAAAGTTTTTTGATAAAAAAAACTAATATATTTATTCATAAGAAAAAATATCTATTTATTTATACAGGGTGTATCCGTTAAGGTGGCAAATACTTAAAGGGATGATTCCTTGGTTAATTTTGTGAAAAAAATCGTATTGAAAGGGGGGGTCTATTTTCAACCCCTGCGGTGTACGTAGCGTTTAAATGTGAAGAGACGTACTTTTGACCTTACATCTTTTCACACCCTGTAACTCTTGAACGCTTCTAGCTACAAGGGGACTGTTGGTCATTTTTGAAAGAAAATTAAATTTTTAAGATCAAATAATGTACATTTTCTTAAATTCTTGAAACCGTTACCGATATAAACGTCGTCAAAATCCAAAAAAAACGCGAATATTTCGAAAATTGCTCTCGGATAATTTTTTTTTGACAAATGCAATATTAAAGCCTATTCAATTTTCTACAAATCTACCTTATAATATTAATGCATTCGGTCAAATGAAAGTTTGTAAAATGAACGAAAACGTACTTTTGACCTTACATGACTTCACACCCTATAATTCTTGAACGCTTCCAGATACAAGGTTACTATTAATCTTTTTTGAAACAAAAGTATATTTCTAAGATCAAACAATGTACATTTTTTTAAATTATTTAAGCAATACCGATATAAAGTTCGTCAAAATCAAAATTTTTTTTTATTAAAATTGTATTTACAAACACGATTAATTCAAAAAATGCTATCGGATAATTTTTTTTTGAGAAATGCACTATTAAAGCCTATTCAATCTCCTACAAATCCATCTTACAAATATTTGTGCATTTAGTCAAAAAGAGCGGGTTGTGTTACTACTATTACGTATAGGAAGAGTTGCATGACGTCTCAGTGTTCCTAGCAAGAGTGCAACAAAATTACACGTAGAACGGATGCACCCTTGCCAGTTCACTCCAGTGCATAATCTTCTTTCAAAAATGACCAACAGTCCCCTTGTAGCTAGAAGCGTTCAAGAGTTACAGGGTGTGAAGTGATGTAAGGTCAAAAGTACGTCTCTTCACATTTAAACGCTACGTACACCACAGGGGTTGAAAATAGACCCCCTTTCCATACGATTTTTTTCACGAAATTAATCAAGGAATCATCCCTATTAGTATTTGCCACCTTAACGGATACACCCTGTACATAAGTAGTGTTTTTCACAACAAATTAGATAATATATAAATGGCAGTATTAGATAATTACTTATTATTTAAGTAAAAAATTATTTGAGCAAACAAATTCAATGGGAGCGTTGGTTTGCATGGTTTTAGAAAGTTTGGATAAATTTGGCTCATAACTTGTTGTTTTAAGTTTCAAACACGACTCTAAACTTTTATTTGTTAGTTGGCTTCTTACTTTACTTTTAATTATATTCATGTAAGAGAACGCTTGCTCGCACGAATATGTCGATCCAAAGATAGTCAGCACTCCAAATGCCCACTTCTTTACCTCACTGTAGCAATCTGTAAGACTATTCCATGCGTCGAATATAAGTACCTCAACTCGCGGCATTTCTTTTTAAGCTGTCCACTTTTGTTGCGTTTTGTGTAAATCGAGAGAGAAGCAGAAATGTGAGAATGTGTGTTCGCTGTCACTGCAGTAAATAACAAAGAAATGAATTTTTCCCGCGTCCAAACCGGTTCTTCTGCTAAATCGAGAGAGAAGCAGAAATCACAAACGACAAACAAAAGAGAATTCTTGATCATGCGCAATGTGTTCGCTCGTCAGACCATTGATTATGTCTCTACATGTGGGTTATCTATCATCAACTATTTTCGTACTCGTTATGCCTCTAATGCTACTCCTAGCTTATTAGACCTGGTAATAGTTTCCGACCCGTCCTTAGTTTTACTTCAAGATCAAGTTAGTATGGAAGCAATATCTGATCACGATTTAATATTCTGCACCTTTTACTTAACTGTTTCCCTTCTTCTTTTGCTATCGTGATTTTAATAGAATAGCTCATGCTTCCCCGTTGGCAGAAGCTTTTGCACTTCCTTGAAGTTTTTGTTGGAGTATTGCTGGGTGAACAGTTAAACTATTTATTTCAATAGCTTGATTTCTTACTTATTTGATAAGTACGTTTCTCTTAGTTATGTGAGGGTGCCCAACGTACAAAGTGATTAGAGGCGTTTTCCGTCTCAATACAATTGGGAATCATTTCGTCACATTTCACGTAATTTTGCGACAATAATTATCCCGTGCCTTCTTTTCTACAAAATTGTGTCCCACTCTCCTAGTGAAACAACTATGGAGAAATCTAAATAACTGTTTTATCTCATCTGCAACATCCAGCTCTCTTGCTTTGACTCCAAAGGTATATTTTCTTAAAATTTATTATTCCAGCGATCCTTGGCCCCTTTCACATATCCTTAACTTTTGCATTATATCCTCATAGTATCCAAGTACCTGGAAACTTGCTAAAATAATTCCAATAGCTAAAAAATTAAATGGTTCTAATCCACGTAATAAGTATCCTATCATATCGGTTTCAAAAATCTTAGAAAAACTCATTACAAAACAGATCACATCCTATATTGCTGCTCACAACCTATTGGCATCAGCATAGTTGAAAAAAAGATATGGTTAAAGTGATGACATTAGGAACTTATTTTAAAATTTATCATTTTACTATTCTTTGCTTGTTAGATTTCTCTTTGTAATAAACTTAAAGACTGTCTCGCGAATAGATGTGAGAGAGTACTCGTTAGGGATTCTTACTCTTCGTACAGCCATGTTGAGTCCGGTGTGCCACAAGGCTGTATTTTGGGACCGGTTCTGTTCTGTATTTATATAAACGAATTAACAGGAGTTCTTAAAAACTGAAACTTCCCCCTTTACGCTGATGACGTTCAAATTTACATTTCGAGGCCAATAGGCCTTGTAGAGGATCTTGTTCGTCGTTTAAATGAAGATTAGGCAGCTATTTCCGACTTCTTGCTTGATTATTGCAATTTAACATGAAAGTTATGGAGTTTCCAACTTTCCACCTATTTACCTGGGCAACGTCCTGCTAACCTTTTAATTTTTTTCTGTGTTACCAGCCTGGGTATAAAAACAAGTAAATGTAAAAAAACTTCGTTTTTCGGGTACAAAATTTTATGTATACGTCGACACATGCCACACATTCCTTTATTATCGCCTAATAACACAATTACCCTTGTCTGTTTGTCTGTATGGATATAACGATTTTATGTCGCCTCATCCCGCCTAAACCACTATCGTATCGAAGCCATATTCACACCATATGTTCGTTTGGTGTTCCGATAAGTTTATATATTTTTTACCCGTAAGGTGGCGCTGGAGTCGAGATATTTACGAAAATTTGTCTTTATTGTTGGATTTGGTTCATATTCACACCATATGTTCGTTTGGTGTTCCGATAAGTTTTAGGTTTTTTTTACCCGTAAGGTGGCGCTGGTGTCGAGATATTTACGAAAATTAGTGTTTGTGGTTGGATTTGGTTCATATTCACACCATATGTTCGTTTGGTGCTCCGATGAAAAATAAATCTCACCTAGACGTACTTAAGATTCATTTTCCTGCTGAATTTTTACACGCCGAATGTACCTCAGGAATGCCGCCTCATATACTGAAATTTAAAGTTGGTGCATTTATCATGCTTCTTTGAAATCTAAACCCAAAAAAGGGTTTGTTGAATGGAACTCGAATAATAGTCAGGAGTCTTCATCGAAACTATATAAAAGCAGAAATTATCACAGGAAGTAAAAAGGGGGAAGAAATTTGCATTCCTTGAATTGATTTGGAGCCAAGCGAAAGTTCTTTGGCATTCAGTCGCCAATTTCCATTGATGTTAGCTTTTGCAATGACTATCAACAAGAATCAAGGCCAGTCTTTTGATCATGTTGGTGTATATCGTCCTGAGCCAGTTTTCGCTCATGGAGAGTTATATGTCGCTTTAACTCTGGGAAGATATCATAAAAATTTAAAAGTCTTAATTAAAAATACAAATACAGTAAAGTAGATTTACTTAAGAACTCGAGAATGTTTACAAAAAACAGTGTAATTAAAGAAATCCTGGACTAAATAAATAAATATGCCTATTTTTAATTTTTTTTTATCCAAAACAAAGACTTACTTTACTATAAATTTTTTAGAGTAGTAATTATATATTGGGACTCAAGTGAAAAAAAGTTAATTCCGTCATTTTTGATGGGTAATAATCACCAAATTATCTGAGGTTTTAATTTGAGGTCGGGCCTATTTCAAAGTAATTTCTTTTTCCAAGCATGACACGCATGAATATAAAAAATACTATTTTGAATAGGTGGTTAAAAATGACCTCAAATAAGTCGACAAAAATTCAACCCATCAAACGCGCCACAGGCGACACGCGTCACACGCGGATTATAAAAAATGCTATTTGGGACTTAGACACTCACCAAATTTCAGCTCTCTAGGACCACACGAAAGAAAGGACCTCAAAGTAGTCAAAAATACAGACAATAAGGGGTCAAGTTTAATAGTAGTATATTACATAACGAGCTAGGAAAGTGGACGTTAGGACGGCGAGTTAAAAGCTTAAATCCCGAGGCGGCAGCCGAGTGCGGCAATCTAACGATTGCACTTTTCAGCGAGTAATGTACGCTATTTTTCACACGACCAAAACAAATGTTCTGTTAAACTGCTCATGCACAATGCAAAACTACTGTTTTTATATTCATGCGTGTCATGCAGTATATAAAAATAGTATTTTCTGTGCTAACACACTAGTGTGGATAATGCCTATTTTCAAGGGTAGGTTATAGCGTAACAGTAACTTTCGTCTATGATTGTGTGAAAAACTTTTTAATAAATGTTGATCTTTTCGGTTCAAGGAGGAGGTTTGGGAGTTAATTGGTATCATATGAAGGATAATAAAAATACCGTCCATTAAAAAAAAGGGGCAATCAAACCTACTTCAGAATAGTTAGAGTAAAAAAACTCATTTTTCCGTAAAAGTTCAACAGTGGGCGGGCCTCATTTTGATGTCAAATGAAAGCTGAAGGTTTTTTTATGGGCGTGTCCCAATTTTCATGAAAGGTGGATCAATTTATACTCATTACAAATGATTGAGTTTTTTCCTAATGAAAATAGGTGATGTGATTTCCTTCGTTCAAATGTTTTATGTTTGGAAATAAATACTTTGCGCTCAATTTATTTATATTTTTCAATTGATTTATATTAAGAAAGGAGTTTGTCCTTTAAAAAATCGTTTTTGAACATTATGGACACATTGCGCTCAATTAAATTATATTTAGATAGGAATTTTTCCTTTTAAAAAGCATTTTTGAAAATTATGGACACTGTATAATAAAGTGCGCTTAATTAATTCATATTTAGATAGGAGTTTTTCCATTTAAAATGCTGCATCATGGTATATCATGTAATTATGTATGGAAAAAAACTCATTCATATGATATATGACTCAGTTATTATATGAAATACCACATAAACCAAATTCAACTTGATCATACTTCCGTTCAAATTAGGCCACGCCCATAAAAATAGTACGACTGTGTAGAACTAATTTTCACCTTACATATGATACCAATATTTAGGCCCACCCACTCTAAAACACGCCCCCTGCTAAACTTTCATGAGAAAGTCAGTTTTTGGCTCTTACTTTGTCATCGGTGGTTGGATTGAACCCACTATTTTATAAGATGAAAGGTATTTTTATTACCTTTCACATGATACTAATTTACCCCATAACATCCGTCAAACCACTTAGAAAAATGCATTTTTCAAAAAAAATCATCGATATATCACTCAATTATATGAAAAAACACATGAACCATATAACGGGTGTTTTTTTGGGAGGTTTGTTTTTCCGATCGATGTCGTTTTATTTTATGACAGTTGTTTTGACAGCTCAAAGTGGCATTTCTACTCAGTATTGTTTGGCAAATCATTATGAAAAAAAAAAAAAAAAAAAAAAAAAAAAAAAAAAAATGACATTTGTGAAAAATAGTCGTGGTAGCCATATGCCAGAAATTGTGTTTAAATGTGTTAAATGCCAAAAAATTATCTACCAAATAAAAAAAAAATTTGGTCATTTCATAATTTTATATGTGTTTTATTCAAAAAAAAAATCGGCAACCTCTTAAAAAAACACCCGTTAGATATAACGATACCACGACTATTTTTCACAAATGTCATTTTTTTTTTTTTTTTTTTTTTTTTTTTTCATAATGATTTGCCAAACAATACTGAGTAGAAATGCCACTTTGAGCTGTCAAAACAACTGTCATAAAATAAAACGACATCTATCGGAAAAACAAACCTCCCAAAAAAACACCCTTTCAACTTGATCAAACTTCCGTTCAAATTATGCCACGCCCATAAAAATAGTACGGCTGTGTAGAACTAATTTTCACCTTTATTTGATATGAATACTTAGGCCCTCCCAGTTTTAACTTCCATCACACAACTGAGAAAACTGAATTTTTCAAAAAATAACTCAAAACTTTGGAAGCCCCTCCCATTAATATTTTAGGCAGTGTGAAGTGGGGGCGTGGCAGTGGGCGTGGCAGATGATGAAAATTCCATTAATCGCTATACTATATATTCGATAGAACAGAAATATAGTGGTAGAGGGTTTGAGTGAGGTTGTTGGTTGGTTGGGGATGGGTGGTGTAGGGCGAGGGAGTGGGTGGATGGTGGATGGGGCGGATCAGTGACCATGTGGAGGGTCGCATAGAGTACAGAGAGAAGGTCAAATTTCGACCAATGGGCGATAACTAGTTTACTTAATAAGATAAATAAATGAAATGAATGAATGCATCTAGATCTTTTTTATGCAGTGCAAAAGTACAAAGCAATTTCTTTGCAGATTACTTGTTCCGAGGCATGTTTATCGGATTATAAAGCGAAGCTCAAATCATTTTATACAGAGCATTTGCACACCGATGAAGAAATTCGTTTTGTAATTGACGGCTCCGGATATTTTGATGTGAGAGAGTAAGTAAGTAAGCGTTTTTTTACATTTTCAAAAATTTTGACACTACTTTGCAGTGCTAATGAAAAATGGATTCGTATTGCTGTCTCCGCAGGAGACATGATAATCATTCCATCCGGTATATATCACCGATTTACTCTAGATACGAGGGTAGTTATTGACAATATATGTGCATTTTGTTATATTTTATATTTTATAAACGATATTCTAGAACTATATCAAAGCAAAACGTTACTTTGTTGGAGAACCAGTGTGGTTACCATACAACAGACCGGCCGATGAAATGGAATGCCGGAAGGAATATTGCAAACGCTTATTAAAAGAGTTCGTTTAACCAAAAATCATAGCAAAAATCGAATTACATAATTTAATAAATATTGTTATAAATAAACGATTAATTTATTTCAATAAGTGAACTACAAATAATATTAGTATTTTTAACTAACAGTTTTAGAAGTCTTTATGTCCTGCATTTCCTTAGCGCTAATATGCTCATTCACGCCCACGCTGCCATACTGCTACATAAAATTTTCATAGTTGTGCCATTTTATAGAATCCGTTGCGTCCGTTGCGGCAACATATGCAACTGACAGATCAATTATATAAATTAACAAGAAATAACCAACGAAACTGCTGACTAAGCGTCTGGGACATTCACCACAAAATAATATTGCAGTTCGACTCAAGTCGAAGGAGATTTAAGACGCTGGAGTCACCGAACACTATTCGGATTAAACGGAATCTTCCTGTTAGGAATAAAGCATGAAGGTAGCCGCCTCCGCAGTTGCAATAAGAAGACTACCCTTGGTTCCCATACACAAGGACACATCACCGGGAAGTGTAGGAACTTTTAAAAGTTAAAACTATACGGCATTTATGAACTCTGAGATGAATGTCCTACATCTTTTTATCTACGTTAAGAAAAACTTTTTAAACAAGAAATTATAAAAATATTGAAAAATTAGAATAAAAGAATCAAGAAAATTTTTAAAATGGAATAAAATAAAGAAAGTTATTATTTTAAAAAAAATAAAATAAAAGAATCAAAAAAATTGAAAATTAAAGAAAATAGAGGAACTTTTTATTTTGTGAAAATATATTTAAGAAAACACTAAAAACATACCTTCTAATTATCCATATTCATCAAAACAAAAACAAAGTCATGTGTGTATTTTATTAAAATCACAGAGTGAATACTAAAGCTTTGAATACTTTATATTTTTTTTAATTTTTTTTAATCATCAACATTGTAAAGATATTTGTTCATCTTTCGCGAATGTGACTGCTCCGAATTTTCTAACCCAAATAATTTACTTAGACCACCTCGACTCAACGTACCAGAAGGTGTAGCAGGAGGCTCTGCCGTTCCTACAAATGATTCCGTAAATTCTCCTAAATGAACTCTTTAATTTTAGTAATATTACAGAACAAATTACTCGAATTGTGCGAGAACTTTTAACTAAGAAAGGACAAAATACTATTAACAACATAATTAACCCTAATGCCGACATCGGGAACGGCATTGACCAACCGACCTCACTTTTAACGCAGACTTTAACCTTGCCGAACTAGACAAAAAGATACCCGACGTTGTCAAAACCTTAAGAGAGTTTTCAGTTCAACCAGGAGAATTTAGATCCTGGCGAAAAGTGTTGAGAGGATCCTTAGTGTTTACGACCACTTAAATGGTACGCCAAAATACTACGGTACGAGGGTAGTCTAAATCTGGAAAATATGCTGGATAGCATTTCGTAGCTCAGTTTATGGATTTTTGCCATGGTGACTAAAACAGCTCTGCACCCGTGCATGGTCTTTTTCTTCGCCAAATTCGTAAGTTTTGGCTGCAAATCAAAGTCGAATCTTTCCAAAAGCTCTGAATAATATTCGCCAGTCATCGTTTTACCATTTTCAAGGTAAACGATGTGAATGACACCGCGTGCATAAAAAAAAAACTGGCCATGACTTTGTTGGCCGACAGACCCACCTTGGCCTTCTTTGGTGCACGTTCACCCGGAGAAACCCATTGTCTTGATTGTTCTTTGGTCTCTGTGTGTTGCGATGGATCCATGTTTCATCCACGGCCAGTTTCGGTGATGGTTTTTTACACAAAAAATAATGCTTTATCAGCATTATTTTATCTTTTTGGCGTTTTTACGGTATCCTCGGGAACGGTATTTTTGCCCCACCAAAAAAAAATTTGTCCTCAAATGTTAAAAATATGAAAGATTGTAAGGATTTAGGGGAGTTAAAGTGTGCAGCAGGACCGGTTCAATGATTTTCTTTTCAGCTGGCTCTGTTTCCTGAGATGTGGTGTGTAAGATTATCTTTTCCTTATTTCTAATAAAATATTTAAGAACTACTAAGCAACTTAGAACTTGTGGGCGTCGTAGCTCAGTGGAAATGAGCATGGCAACTGAGCAGAGGGTTCGTGGTTCGAATCCCAGTAACACCAAAAGTATTTTTCACGGTGTCCAACCTCTTGCGAATGGGTGACAAACGTTCCAAGAGCAACAACTTGTCACGGAAAGTTTTTCAATTCGCCGTTCGGATCCGGCCTTAAATTGTAGGTCCATTCCATTTGTGTGCAAAAATATACATGCTCAACACGAATGGTTGCGAGAAGCTAGGCTTTGGACCACAAGGGTCTGTTGCGCCGAATATTATTATTATTATTAAGCAACTTAGAAAATACAGAATACTAGCTGACCCGACAGACGTTGTCCTGTCCCACTTTCAATAAATTTGTTTGTGATCGTTTTGTGATCTTGTGAAAAGCTATTTGTTTTGCGATATCGCGTCACAGTATTAGCAGAAATACCCGGCGTTTCCCGGCTGTCCCATTCCACTGACCTCCCGCCCGCTGACGCCACGCCCACTTACACCCGCGTTTCCTGGCTGCCCCATCCCACTGACGCCACGCCCACTTACACCCGCGTTACCAGGCTGCCCCATCCAACTGACCCCCGCCCACTGACGCCACGCCCACTTACACCCCACTAACTAACCAACTCATCAATCCAGAAAACTATAGAATCGAAACTTATACAGGCAAAAAATGTACACTTGTTCGAATATTCTTTATATGAAGATCATATACAGGGAAAATACATTTTCCACCCCAGCGGGTCCAAATTTTTTCAACGACTTTCTTTTTATTTAAATATTATATGGTGTGAATTTGAGACTTGAGTTCCATAAATAAGAATTTTCGGGGAAAAAAACGATACCAGCGCCATCTGCGGGATGATTTGGGTGTCACCCAAACGCATACAAAAAAATTCATTCAAATCGGTCAAGCCGTTTAGTGACATACACACGTACAGTATAATTATATATATAAAAATAATTAGCATTAAAGATTTAATAATTGCATCCGTTCTTAACAGTTAAATTTTTTCAGTATTATTTAAATGAAATTGGCCAGTTCGAGAGATAAAAGTTTAACAAGAATAAATAAAGAAATAATTAAAGCAATTTCTCAAGCGATTCCATAAAATTCGGAATGTAGGATTAAGACTTCTTCCTATGGAAATTCTGGAAAATGATCATTATGGTCTGGAATTTCTGGAAAAAAACAATTTACCGATTCGTATGAAATTCGGAATGTAGGACTAAGATGCGACTATAAGACTTCTTCCTATGGAATTTCTGGAACAAAGCAATTTCTCAGCCAATTCGCATGAAATTCGGAATATAGGACTAAGATGCGACTGTAAGACTTCTTCCTATGGAAATTCTGGAATATGATCATTATGGTCTGGAATTTCTAGAACAAAGCAATTTCTTAACCGATTCACATGAAATTCGGAATATAGGACTAAGATGCGACTGTAAGAATTCTTCCTATGGAAATTCTGTTATATGATCATCATGGTTTGGAATTTCTGCCAATTTCTCAAGCGCTTCGCATGAAATTCGGAATGTGGGACTAAGATGCGACTATAAGACTTCTTTTTATGGAAATTATTGACTATAATCCTTATGGTCTGCATTTTCTAGAACAAAGCAATTTCTCAAGCGATTCGCATGAAATTCAAAATGTAAGACTAAGATGCGACTATAAGACTTTTTCCTATGGAAATTAAGGAATATGATCATGGTCTGGAGTTTCTGGAACAAAGCAATTTCTAAAGTGATTCGCGTGAAATTCGGAATGTAGGACTAAGATGCGACTATAAGACTTCTTCCTATGGAAATTCTGGTATATGATCATCATGGTCTGGAATTTCTGGAACAAAGAATTTTCTCAAACGATTAGCATAAATTCCGAAATGTAGGACTATGATGCGAGTATACGACTTCTTCCCATGTAAATTCTGGAATGTGATCATTATGGGCTGGAATTTCTGGAACGAAGCAATTCCCATGAAATTCGGAATGTAGGACTAAGATGCGACTATAAGACTTCTTGCTATGGAAATTCTGGAATATGATCATTATGGTCTGGAATTTCAGGAACACAGCAATTTCTCATGCGATTCGCATGAAATTCGGAATGTAGGACTAAGATGCGACTGTAAGACTTCTTCCTATTAAAATTCTGGAATATGATCATTATGGTCTGGAATTTCAGGAACACAGCAATTTCTCAAGCGATTCGCATGAAATTCGGAATGTGGGACTAAGATGCGACTATAAGACTTCTTTTTATGGAAATTATGGAATATAATCCTTATGGTCTGCATTTTCTGGAACAAAGCAATTTCTCAAGCGATTCGCATGAAATTCGGAATGTAGGACTAAGATGCGACTTCTTTCTATGGAAATTCAGGAATATGATCATGGTCTGGAGTTTCTGGAACAAAGCAATTTCTCAAGCGATTCGCTTGAAATTCGGAATGTAGGACTAAGATGCGACTATAAGATTTCTTCCTATGGAAATTCTGGTATATGATCATCATGGTCTGGAATTTCTGAAACAAAGCAATTTCTTAAACGATTAGCATAAATTCCGAAATGTAGGACTATGATGCGACTATAAGACTTCTTCCTTTGGAAATTCTGAAATATGATTGTTATAGTCTGGAATTTCTGGAACAAAGCAATTTCTCAAGCGATCGCATACAATTCGGAATGTAGGACTAAGATGCGAGTATACGACTTCTTCCCATATAAATTCTGGAATATGATCATTATGGGCTGGAATTTCTGGAACAAAGCAATTCCCATGAAATTCGGAATGTAGGACTAAGATGCGACTGTAAGACTTCTTCCTATTAAAATTCTGGAATATGATCATTATGGTCTGGAATTTCTGGAAGAAAGCAATTTCTCAAGCGATAAACATGAAATTCGGAATGTAGGACTAAGATGCGACTGTAAGACTTCTTCTTATAGAAATTTTGGAATGTGATCATTATGGTCTGGAATTTGTGAAACAAACCTTTCTAAAGTGTTTCGCATGAAATTCGGATTGTAGGACTAAGATGCGACTATAAGACTTCTTCCCATGGAAATTCTGGAATATGATCATTATTGTCTGGAATTTCGGGAACAAAGCAATTTCACAAGCGATTCGCATGAAATTGGGAATGAGGGCAAAGATGTGACTATAAGATTTCTTCCTATGGAAATTCTGGAATATGATCATCATGGTCTGGAATTCAGGAACACAGCAATTTCTCATGCGATTCGCATGAAATTCGGAATGTAGGACTAAGATGCGACTGTAAGACTTCTTCCTATTAAAATTCTGGAATATGATCATTATGGGCTGTAATTTCTGGAAAAAAGCAATTTCTCAACCGATTCACATGAAATTCGGAATATAGGACTAAGATGCGACTATAAGACTTCTTCCTATGGAAATTCTGGAAAAAGCAATTTCTCAGCCGATTCGCATTAAATTCGGAATATAGGACTAAGATGCGACTGTAAGACCTGTTCCTATGAAAATTCTGGAATATGATCATCATTGTCTGGAATTTCTGGCAATTTTCCAAGCGCTTCGCATGAAATTCGGAATGTGGGACTTAGAGGCGACCATAAGACTTCTTGCTATGAAAATTCTGGATTGGTCTGGAAAATCTGGAACAAAGCAATTTCTCAAGCGATTCGCATGTAATTCGGAATGTTGGACTAAGATGCGAGTATAAGACTTCTTCCCATATAAATTCTGGAATATGATAATTATGGGCTGGAATTTCTGGAAAAAAGCAATTTCTCAACCGATTCACATGAAATTCGGAATATAGGACTAAGATGCGACTATAAGACTTCTTCCTATGGAAATTCTGGAATATGATCATCATAGTCTGGAATTTCTGGCAATTTCTCAAGCGCTTCGCATACCAATGATAGCAATTTCTCAAACGATTCGCATGTAATTCGGAATGTAGGACTAAGATGCGACTATAAGACTTCTTCCTACTAAAATTCTGGAATATGATCATTATGGTCTGGAATTTAAGAAACAAAGCAATTTCTTAAGCGATTCGCTTGAAATTCGGAATGTAGGACTAAGATGCGACTATAACAATTTTTCCTATGGAAATTCTGGTATATGATCATCTTGGTCTGGAATTTTTGAAACAAAGTACTTTCTCAACCAATTCACATGAAATTTGGAATATAGGGCTAAGATGCGACTGTAACAGTCTTCCTATGGAAATTCTGGAATATGATCATCATGGCCTGAATTTTGTGGTAATTTCTCAAGCGCTTCGCATGAAATTTGGAATGTGGGACTCAGAGGCGACTATAAGACTTCTTCCTATGGAAATTCAGGAATATGATCATGGTCTTGAATTTCTGGAACAAAGCAATTTCTCAACCGATTTGCATGAATTCGGATGTAGTACTAAGATGCGACTATAAGACTTCTTCCTATGGAAATACTGGTATATGATTATCATGGTCTAGAATTTCTGAAACAAAGCAGTTTCTCAAACGATTCGCATGAAATTCGGAATGTAGGATTATGATGATGTAAATTCTGGAAAATGATCATTATGGTCTGGAATTTCTGGAACAAAGCAATTTCTCAATCGATTCGCATGAAATTCGGGATGTAGGACTAAGATGCGACTATAAGACTTCATCCTATGGAAATTCTGGAACAAAGCAATTTCTCAACCGATTCGCATGAAATTCGGAATACAGGACTAAGATGCGACTGTAAGACTTCTTCCTATGGAAATTCTAGTATATGATCATCATGGTCTGGAATTTCTGGCGATTTCCCAAGCGCTTCGCATGAAATTCGAAATGTGGGACTTAGAGGCGACTATAAGACTTCTTGCTATGAAAAATCTGGAATACGATCATCATGGTCTGGAATTTCTGGAACAAAGTAATTTCTCAAGCGATTTGCATGAAATTCGGGATGTAGGACTCAGATGCGACTATAAGACTTCATCCTATGGAAATTCTGGAACAAAGCAATTTCTCAACCGATTCGCATGAAATTCGGAATATAGGACTAAGATGCTACTGTAAAACTTCTTCCTATGGAAATTCTGGAATATGATCATCATTGTCTGGAATTTCTGGAAATTTCTCAAGCGCTTCGTATTAAATTCGGAATGTGGGACTTAGAGGCGACCATAAGAATTCTTGCTATGAAAATTCTGGAATACGATCATCATGGTCTGGAATTTCTTGAACTAAGCAATTTCTCAAGCGATTTGCATGAAATTCAGAATGTAGGACTAAGATGCGACTACAAGACTTCTTCCTATGGAAATTCTGGAATATGATCAAGATGGTCTGGAATTTCTGGAAAAAAGCAATTTCTCAAGCGATTTTAATGAAATTCGGAAGGTAGGACTAAGATGCGACTATAAGACTTCTTTCTACGGAAATTCTGGAATATGATCATCATGGTCTGGAATTTATGGAACAAAGCAATTTCTCAAGCGATTCGCTTGAAATTTGGAATGTAGGACTAAGATGCGACTATAAGACTTCTTCCTATTAAAATTAAAATTCTGGAATCTGGTCAATATGGTCAATATGGTCTGGAATTTCTGGAACAAAGCAGTTTCTCAACCGATTCACATGAAATTCGGAATATAGGACTAAGATGCGACTGTAAGACTTCTTTCTATGGAAATTCTGGAAAATGATCATCATGGTCTGGAATTTCTGGTAATTTCTAAAGCGCTTCGCATGAAATTCGGAATGTGGTACTAAAATGCGACTATAAGACTTCTTTCTATGGAAATTATGGAATATGATCATCATTTCTGGAATTTCTGGCAATTTCTCAAGCACTTCGCATGAAATTCGAAATGTGGGACTAGAGGCCACTATAAGACTTCTTGCTATGAAAATTCTGGAATACGATCATCATGGTCTGGAATTTCTGGAACAAAATAATTTCTCAAGCGATTCGCATGAAATTCGGAACATAGGACTAAGATGCGACTGTAAGACTTCTACCTATGGAAATTCTGGAATATAATCATCATGGTCTGGAATTTCTGGCAATTTCCCAAGCGCTTCGCATGAAATTCGAAATGTGGGACTTAGAGGCGACTATAAGACTTCTTGCTATGAAAAATCTGGAATACGATCATCATGGTCTGCAATTTCTGGAACAAGTAATTTCTCAAGCGATTTGCATGAAATTCGGGATGTAGGACTAAGATGCGACTATAAGACTTCATCCTATGGAAATTCTGGAACAAATCAATTTCTCAACCGATTCGCATGAAATTCGGAATATAGGACTAAGATGCGACTGTAAAACTTCTTCCTATGGAAATTCTGGAATATGTTCATCATTGTCTGGAATTTCTGGAAATTTCTTAAGCGCTTCGTATTAAATTCGGAATGTGGGACTTAGAGGCGACCATAAGAATTCTTGCTAAGAAAATTCTGGAATACGATCATCATGGTCTGGAATTTCTGGAACAAAGCAATTTCTCAAGCGATTTGCATGAAATTCGGAATGTAGGACTAAGATGCGACTACAAGACTTCTTCCTATGGAAATTCAGGAATATGATCATGGTCTGGAGTTTCTGGAACAAAGCAATTTCTAAAGCGATTCGCGTGAAATTCGGAATGTAGGACTAAGATGCGACTATAAGACTTCTTCCTATGGAAATTCTGGTATATGATCATCATGGTCTGGAATTTCTGGAACAAAGAATTTTCTCAAACGATTAGCATAAATTCCGAAATGTAGGACTATGATGCGAGTATACGACTTCTTCCCATGTAAATTCTGGAATGTGATCATTATGGGCTGGAATTTCTGGAACGAAGCAATTCCCATGAAATTCGGAATGTAGGACTAAGATGCTACTATAAGACTTCTTGCTATGGAAATTCTGGAATATGATCATTATGGTCTGGAAATTCAGGAACACAGCAATTTCTCATGCGATTCGCATGAAATTCGGAATGTAGGACTAAGATGCGACTGTTAGACTTCTTCCTATTAAAATTCTGGAATATGATCATTATGGTCTGGAATTTCAGGAACACAGCAATTTCTCAAGCGATTCGCATGAAATTCGGAATGTGGGACTAAGATGCGACTATAAGACTTCTTTTTATGGAAATTATGGAATATAATCCTTATGGTCTGCATTTTCTGGAACAAGGCAATTTCTCAAGCGATTTGCTTGAAATTCGGAATGTAGGACTAAGATGCGACTATAAGATTTCTTCCTATCGAAATTCTGGTATATGATCATGATGGTCTGGAATTTCTGAAACAAAGCAATTTCTTAAACGATTAGCATAAATTCCGAAATGTAGGACTATTATGCGACTATAAGACTTCTTCCTATGGAAATTCTGAAATATGATTGTTATAGTCTGGAAATTCTGGAACAAAGCAATTTCTCAAGCGATCGCATACAATTCGGAATGTAGGACTAAGATGCGAGTATACGACTTCTTCCCATATAAATTCTGGAATATGATCATTATGGGCTGGAATTTCTGGAACGAAGCAATTCCCATGAAATTCGGAATGTAGGACTAAGATGCGACTGTAAGACTTCTTCCTATTAAAATTCTGGAATATGATCATTATGGTCTGGAATTTCTGGAAGAAAGCAATTTCTCAAGCGATAAACATGAAATTCGGAATGTAGGACTAAGATGCGACTGTAATACTTCTTCTTATAGAAATTTTGGAATGTGATCATTATGGTCTGGAATTTGTGAATCAAACCAATTTCTAAAGTGTTTCGCATGAAATTCGGATTGTAGGACTAAGATACGACTATAAGACTTCTTCCCATGGAAATTCTGGAATATGATCATTATTGTCTGGAATTTCGGGAACAAAGCAATTTCACAAGCGATTCGCATGAAATTGGGAATGAGGGCTAAGATGCAACTATAAGATTTCTTCCTATGGAAATTCTGGAATATGATCATCATGGTGTGGAATTTATGGAACAAAGCAATTTCTCAAGCGATTCGCTTGAAATTCGGAATGTAGGACTAAGATGCGACTATAAGATTTCTTCCTATGGAAATTCTGGTATATGATCATCATGGTCTGGAATTTCTGAAACAAAGCAATTTCTTAAACGATTAGCATAAATTCCGAAATGTAGGACTATTATGCGACTATAAGACTTCTTCCTATGGAAATTCTGAAATATGATTGTTATAGTCTGGAATTTCTGGAACAAAGCAATTTCTCAAGCGATCGCATACAATTCGGAATGTAGAACTAAGATGCGAGTATACGACTTCTTCCCATATAAATTCTGGAATATGATCATTATGGGCTGGAATTTCTGGAACGAAGCAATTCCCATGAAATTCGGAATGTAGGACTAAGATGCGACTGTAAGACTTCTTCCTATTAAAATTCTGGAATATGATCATTATGGTCTGGAATTTCTGGAAGAAAGCAATTTCTCAAGCGATAAACATGAAATTCGGAATGTAGGACTAAGATGCGACTGTAAGACTTCTTCCCATGGAAATTCTGGAATATGATCATTATTGTCTGGAATTTCGGGAACAAAGCAATTTCACAAGCGATTCTCATGAAATTGGGAATGAGGGCTAAGATGCAACTATAAGATTTCTTCCTGTGGAAATTCTGGAATATGATCATCATGGTGTGGAATTTATGGAACAAAGCAATTTCTCAAGCGATTCGCTTGAAATTTGGAATGTAGGACTAAGATGCGACTATAAGACTTCTTCCTATTAAAATTAAAATTCTGGAATATGATCAATATGGTCTGGAATTTCTGGAACAAAGCAATTTCTCAACCGATTAACATAAGACTTCTTCCTTCGGAAATTCTGGAATATGATAATCATGGTCTGGAATTTCTGGAACATAGCAATTTCTCAAGCGATTTGCATGTAATTCGGAATGTTGGACTAAGATGCGAGTATAAGACTTCTTCCCATGTAAATTCTGGAATATGATAATTATGGGCTGGAATTTCTGGAACGAAGCAATTCCCATGAAATTCGGAATGTATGACTAAGATGCGACTATAAGACTTCTTGCTATGGAAATTCTGGAATATGATCATTATGGTCTGGAATTTCAGGAACACTGCAATTTCTCATGCGATTCGCATGAAATTCGGAATGTAGGACTAAGATGCGACTGTAAGACTTCTTCCTATTAAAATTCTGGAATATGATCATTATGGTCTGGAATTTCAGGAACAAAGCAATTTCTCAAACGATTAGCATACATTCCGAAATGTAGGACTATGATGCGACTATAAGACTTCTTCCTATGGAAATTCTGAAATATGATTGTTATAGTCTGGAATTTCTGGAACAAAGCCATTTCTCAAGCGCTTCGCATACAATTCGGAATGTAGGACTAAGATGCGAGTATACGACTTCTTCCCATATAAATTCTGGAATATGATCATTATGGGCTGGAATTTCTGGAACGAAGCAATTCTCAGGAAATTCGGAATGTAGGACTAAGATGCGACTGTAAGACCTCTTCCTATGGAAATTCTGGAAAATCTGATCATTATGGTCTGGAATTTTTGGAGCAAAGCCATATCTCAAGCGATTCGAATGAAATTTGGAATATAGGACTAACATGCGACTAAGACTTCTTCGTATAGAATTTTGGAATGTGATCATTATGGTCTTGAATTTGTGGAACAAACCAATTTCTCAAGTGTTTCGCATACAATTCGGAATGTAGGACTAAGATGCGAGTATAAGACTTCTTCCCATGTAAATTCTGGAATGTGATCATTATGGGCTGGAATTTCTGGAAAAAAGCAATTTCTCAACCGATTAGCATAAATTCCGAAATGTAGGACTATGATGCGAGTATACGACTTCTTCCCATGTAAATTCTGGAATGTGATCATTATGGGCTGGAATTTCTGGAACGAAGCAATTCCCATGAAATTCGGAATGTATGACTAAGATGCGACTTTAAGACTTCTTGCTATGGAAATTCTGGAATATGATCATCATTGTCTGGAATTTCTGGCAATTTTCCAAGCGCTTCGCATGAAATTCGAAATGTGGGACTAAGAGGCGACCATAAGACTTCTTGCTATGAAAATTCTGGATTGGTCTGGAAAATCTGGAACAAAGCAATTTTTCAAGCGATTCGCATGTAATTCGGAATGTTGGACTAAGATGCGAGTATAAGACTTCTTCCCATGTAAATTCTGGAATATGATAATTATGGGCTGGAATTTCTGGAAAAAAGCAATTTCTCAACCGATTCACATGAAATTCGGAATATAGGTTTAAGATACGACTATAAGACTTCTTCCTATGGGAATTCTGGAATATGATCATCATAGTCTGGAATTTCTGGAAATTTCTCAAGCGCTTCGCATACCAATGATAGCAATTTCTCAAACGATTCGCATGTAATTCGGAATGTAGGACTAAGATGCGACTATAAGACTTCTTCCTACTTAAATTCTGGAATATGATCATTATGGTCGGGAATTTAAGAAACAAAGCAATTTCTTAAGCGATTCGCTTGAAATTCGTAATGTAGGACTAAGATGCGACTATAACAATTTTTCCTATGGAAATTCTGGTATATGATCATCATGGTCTGGAATTTCTGAAACAAAGCACTTTCTCAACCAATTCACATGAAATTCGGAATATAGGGCTAAGATGCGACTGTAACAGTCTTCCTATGGAAATTATGGAATATGATCATCATGGCCTGAATTTTGTGGTAATTTCTCAAGCGCTTCGCATGAAATTTGGAATGTGGGACTCAGAGGCGACTATAAGACTTCTTCCTATGGAAATTCAGGAACAAAGCAATTTCTCAACCGATTTGCATGAATTCGGATGTAGTACTAAGATGCGACTATAAGACTTCTTCCTATGGAAATACTGGTATATGATTATCATGGTCTAGAATTTCTGTAACAAAGCAGTTTCTCAAACGATTCGCATGAAATTCGGAATGTAGGATTATGATGATGTATATTCTGGAAAATGATCATTATGGTCTGGAATTTCTGGAACAAAGCAATTTCTCAATCGATTCGCATGAAATTCGGGATGTAGGACTAAGATGCGACTATAAGACTTCATCCTATGGAAATTCTGGAACAAAGCAATTTCTCAACCGATTCGCATGAAATTCGGAATACAGGACTAAGATGCGACTGTAAGACTTCTTCCTATGGAAATTCTAGTATATGATCATCATGGTCTGGAATTTCTGGCGATTTCCCAAGCGCTTCGCATGAAATTCGAAATGTGGGACTTAGAGGCGACTATAAGACTTTTTGCTATTAAAAATCTGGAATACGATCATCATGGTCTGGAATTTCTGGAACAAAGTAATTTCTCAAGCGATTTGCATTAAATTCGGGATGTAGGACTCAGATGCGACTTTAAGACTTCATCCTATGGAAATTCTGGAACAAAGCAATTTCTCAACCGATTCGCATGAAATTCGGAATATAGGACTAAGATGCGACTGTAAAACTTATTCCTATGGAAATTCTGGAATATGATCATCATTGTCTGGAATTTCTGGAAATTTCTCAAGCGCTTCGTATTAAATTCGGAATGTGGGACTTAGAGGCGACCATAAGAATTCTTGCTATGAAAATTCTGGAATACGATCATCATGGTCTGGAATTTCTTGAACTAAGCAATTTCTCAAGCGATTTGCATGAAATTCGGAATGTAGGACTAAGATGCGACTACAAGACTTCTTCCTATGGAAATTCTGGAATATGATCAAGATGGTCTGGAATTTCTGGAAAAAAGAAATTTCTCAAGCGATTTGCATGAAATTCGGAAGGTAGGACTAAGATGCGACTATAAGACTTCTTCCTACGGAAATTCTGGAATATGATCATCATGGTCTGGAATTTATGGAACAAAGCAATTTCTCAAGCGATTCGCTTGAAATTTGGAATGTAGGACTAAGATGCGACTATAAGACTTCTTCCTATTAAAATTAAAATTCTGGAATATGGTCAATATGGTCAATATGGTCTGGAATTTCTGGAACAAAGCAATTTTCCAACCGATTGACATGAAATTCGGAATATAGGACTAAGATGCGACTGTAAGACTTCTTCCTATGGAAATTCTGGAAAATGATCATCATGGTCTGGAATTTCTGGTAATTTCTAAAGCGCTTCGCATGAAATTCGGAATGTGGTACTAAAATGCGACTATAAAACTTCTTTCTATGGAAATTATGGAATATGATCATCATTTCTGGAATTTCTGGCAATTTCTCAAGCACTTCGCATGAAATTCGAAATGTGGGACTAGAGGCCACTATAAGACTTCTTGCTATGAAAATTCTGGAATACGATCATCATGGTCTGGAATTTCTGGAACAAAATAATTTCTCAAGCGATTCGCATGAAATTCGGAACATAGGACTAAGATGCGACTGTAAGACTTCTTCCTATGGAAATTCTGGAATATAATCATCATGGTCTGGAATTTCTGGCAATTTCCCAAGCGCTTCGCATGAAATTCGAAATGTGGGACTTAGAGGCGACTATAAGACTTCTTGCTATGAAAAATCTGGAATACGATCATCATGGTCTGCAATTTCTCGAACAAGTAATTTCTCAAGCGATTTGCATGAAATTCGGGATGTAGGACTAAGATGCGACTATAAGACTTCATCCTATGGAAATTCTGGAACAAAGCAATTTCTCAACCGATTCGCATGAAATTCGGAATATAGGACTAAGATGCGACTGTAAAACTTCTTCCTATGGAAATTCTGGAATATGATCATCATTGTCTGGAATTTCTGGAAATTTCTTAAGCGCTTCGTATTAAATTCGGAATGTGGGACTTAGAGGCGACCATAAGAATTCTTGCTAAGAAAATTCTGGAATACGATCATCATGGTCTGGAATTTCTGGAACAAAGCAATTTCTCAAGCGATTTGCATGAAATTCGGAATGTAGGACTAAGATGCGACTACAAGACTTCTTCCTATGGAAATTCTGGAATATGATCAAGATGGTCTGGAATTTCTGGAAAAAAGCAATTTCTCAAGCGATGTGCATGATATTCGGAAGGTAGGACTAAGATGCGACTATAAGACTTCTTCCTACGGAAATTCTGGAATATGATCATCATGGTCTGGAATTTATGGAACAAAGCAATTTCTCAAGCGATTCGCTTGAAATTTGGAATGTAGGACTAAGATGCGACTATAAGACTTCTTCCTATGGAAATTCTGGAAAATGATCATCATGGTCTGGAATTTCTGGAACAAAGCAATTTCTCAACCGATTCACATGAAATTCGGAATATAGGACTAAGATGCGACTGTAAGACTTCTTCCTATGGAAATTCTGGAAAATGATCATCATGGTCTGGAATTTCTGGCAATTTCTCAAGCGCTTCGCATGAAATTCGGAATGTGGGACTAAAATGCGACTATAAGACTTCTTTCTATGGAAATTATGGAATATGATCATCATTTCTGGAATTTCTGGCAATTTCTCAAGCACTTCGCATGAAATTCGAAATGTGGGACTTAGAGGCCACTATAAGACTTCTTGCTATGAAAATTCTGGAATACGATCATCATGGTCTGGAATTTCTGGAACAAAGCAATTTCTCAAGCGATTCGCATGAAATTAGGAATGTAGGACTAAGATGCGACTACAAGACTTCTTCCTATGGTAATTCTGGAATATGATCAAGATGGTCTAGAATTTAAGAAACAAAGCAATTTCTTAAGCGATACGCTTGAAATTCGGAATGTAGGACTAAGATGCGACTATAATAATTTTTCCTATGGAAATTCTGGTATATGATTATCATGGTCTGGAATTTCTGAAACAAAGCACTTTCTCAACCAATTCACATGAAATTCGGAATATAGGGCTAAGATGCGACTGTAAGAGTCTTCCTATGGAAATTCTGGAATATGATCATCATGGTCTGGAATTTCTGGCAATTTCTCAAGCGCTTCGCATTAAATTCGGAATGTGGGACTAAGAGGCGACTATAAGATTTCTTTCTATGGAAATTATGGAATATAATCCTTATGGTCTGGATTTTCTGTAACAAAGCAATTTCTCAAGCGATTCGCATGAGTATAAGACTTCTTCCTATGGAAATTAAGGAATATGATCATGGTCTAGAATTTCTGGAACAAAGCAATTTCTCAAGCGATTCGCTTGAAATTCGTAATGTAGGACTTCGATGCGACTATAAGACTTCTTCCTATGGAAATTCTGGTATATGATCATCATGGTCTGGAATTTCTGGAACAAAGCAATTTCTCAAGCGATTCGCATGAAATTCGGAATGTAGGATTAAGATGTGACTATAAGACTTCTTCCTATGGAAATTCTGGAAAATGATCATTATAGTCTGGAATTTCTGGAACAAAACATTATCTCAACCGATTTGCATGAAATTCGGATGTAGTACTAAGATGCGACTATAAGAATTCTTCCTATGGAAATTCTGGAACAGAGCAATTTCTCAGCCGATTCGCATGAAATTCGGAACATAGGAAAAAGATGCGACTGTAAGACTTCTTCCTATGGAAATTCTGGAATATGATCATCATGGTTTGGAATTTCTGGAAATTTCCCAAGCGCTTCGCTTGCTATGAAAATTCTGGAATACGATCATCATGGTCTGGAATTTCTGGAACAAAGCAATTTCTCAAGCGATTTGCATGAAATTCGGAATGTAGGAATAAGATGCGACTACAAGACTTCTTCCTATGGCAATTCTGGAATATGATCAAGATGGTCTGGAATTTCTGGAAAAAAGCAATTTCTCAAGCGATTTGCATGAAATTTGGAAGGTAGGACAAAGATGCGACTATAAGACTTCTTCCTAGGGAAATTCTGGAATATGATCATCATGGTCTGGAATTTATGGAACAAATAAATTTCTCAAGCGATTCGCTTGAAATTTGGAATGTAGGACTAAGATGCGAATATAAGACTTCTTCCTATTAAAATTATGGAATATGATCATAATGGTCTGGAATTTCTGGAACAAAGCAATTTCTCAACCAATTCACATGAAATTCGGAATGTAGGACTTAGATGCGACTGTAAGACTTCTACCTTTGGAAATTCTGGAATATGATCATCATGGTCTGGAATTTCTGGCAATTTCTTAAGTGCTTCGCATGAAATTCGAAATGTGGGACTAAGATGCGACTATAAGACTTTTTCCTATGGAAATTCTTGTATATGATCACCATGGTCTGGAATTTCTGAGAAAAAAACACTTTCTCAAGCGATTCGCATGAAATTAGGGAATGTAGGACTAAGATGCGACTGTAAGACTTCTTCCTATGGAAATTTTGGAATGTTATCATTATGGTCTGGAATTTGTGGAACAAACAAATTTCTCAAGTGTTTCGCATGAAATTCGGAATGTAGAACTAAATTGCGACTATAAGACTTCTTCCTATGAAAATTCTGGAGTATGGACATTATTGTCTGGAATTTCGGGAACAAAGCAATTTTACAAGCGAATCGCATGAAATTGGGAATGTGGGACTAAGAGGCGACTATAAGACTTGTTCCTATGGAAATTCAGGAATATGATCATGGTCTAGAATTTCTTGCACAAAGCAATTTCTCAAGCGTGAAATTTTGAATGTAGGATTATGATGTGACTATAAGACTACTTCCTATGGAAATTCTGGAAAATGATCACAATGATCTTCCTATGGAAATTCTGGAATATGATCATCATGGTCTGGAATTTCTGGCAATTTCTCAAGCGCTTCACATTAAATTCGAAATGTGGGACTAAGAGGCGACTATAAGACTTCTTTCTATGGAAATTATGGAATATAATCCTTATGGTCTGTAATTTCTGGAACAAAGCAATTTCTCAATCGATTCGCATGAAATTCGGAATACAGGACTAAGATGCGACTGTAAGACTTCTTCCTATGGAAATTCTAGTATATGATCATCATGGTCTGGAATTTCTGGCATTTTCTCAAGCGCTTCGCATGAAATTCGGAATGTGGGACTAAGAGGCGACTATAAGACTTCTTTCTATGGAAATTATGGAATAAAATCCTTATGGTCTGGATTTTCTGGAACAATGCAATTTCTCAAGCGATTCGCATAAAATTCGGAATGTAGGACTAAGATGCAACTATTAGACTTTTTCCTATGGAAATTCTGGTATATGATCATCATGGTCTGGAATTTCTGAAAAAAGCACTTTCTCAACCAATTCACATGAAATTCGGAATATAGGGCTAAGATGCGGTTGTAAGAGTCTTCTTATGGAAATTCTGGAATATGATCATCATGGTCTGGAACTTCTGGCAATTTCTCAAGTGCTTCGCATGAAATTCGGAATGTGGGACTAAGATGCGACTATAAGACTTCATCCTATGGAAATTCTAGAACAAATCAATTTCTCAACCAATTCGCATGAAATTCGGAATACAGGTCTAAGGTACGACTGTCAGACTTCTTCCTATGGAAATTCTGGAATATGATCATCATGGTTTGGAATTTCTGGCAATTTCTCAAGCGCTTCGCATGAAATTCGGAATGTGGGACTAAGAGGCGACTATAAGACTTCTTCCTATGGAAATTCAGGAATATGATCATCATGGTCTGGAATTTCTGGCAATTTCTCAAGTGCTCGCATGAAATTTGGAATGTGGGACTAAGATGCGACTATAGGACTTCTTTCTATGGAAATTATGGAATATAATCCTTATGGTCTGGATTTTCTGGAACAAAGCAATTTCTCAAGCGATTCGCATGAAATTCGGAATGTAGGACTAAGATGCGACTATAAGACTTCTTCCTATGGAAATTCAGGAATATGATCACAGTCTGGAATTTCTGGAACAAAGCAATTTCTCAAGTGATTCGCTTGAAATTTGGAATGTAGGACCAAGATGCGACTATAAGACTTCTTCCTATGGAAGTTCTGGAACAAAGCAATTTCTCAACCGATTCGCATGAAAATCGGAATGTGGGACTAAGATGCGACTATAAGACTTCATCCTATGGAAATTCTAGAACAAATCAATTTCTCAACCGATTCGCATGAAATTCGGAATACAGGACTAAGATACGACTGTCAGACTTCTTCCTATATAAATTCTGGAATATGATCATCATGGTCTGGAATTTCTGGCAATTTCTCAAGCGCTTCGCATGAAATTCGGATTGTGGGACTAAGATGCGACTATAAGACTTCTTCCTATGGAAATTCTGGAAAATGATCATCATGGTCTGGAATTTCTGGAACAAAGCAATTTCTCAACCGATTCACATGAAATTCGGAATATAGGACTAAGATGCGACTCTAAGAATTCTTCCTATGGAAATTCTGGAAAATGATCATCATGGTCTGGAATTTCTGGCAATTTCTCAAGCGCTTCGCATGAAATTCGGAATGTGGGACTAAAATGCGACTATAAGACTTCTTTCTATGGAAATTATGGAATATGATCATCATTTCTGGAATTTCTGGCAATTTCTCAAGCACTTCGCATGAAATTCGAAATGTGGGACTTAGAGGCCACTATAAGACTTCTTGCTATGAAAATTCTGGAATACGATCATCATGGTCTGGAATTTCTGGAACAAAGCAATTTCTCAAGCGATTCGCATGAAATTAGGAATGTAGGACTAAGATGCGACTACAAGACTTCTTCCTATGGTAATTCTGGAATCTGATCAAGATGGTCTGGAATTTAAGAAACAAAGCAATTTCTTAAGCGATACGCTTGAAATTCGGAATGTAGGACTAAGATGCGACTATAATAATTTTTCCTATGGAAATTCTGGTATATGATTATCATGGTCTGGAATTTCTGAAACAAAGCACTTTCTCAACCAATTCACATGAAATTCGGAATATAGGGCTAAGATGCGACTGTAAGAGTCTTCTTATGGAAATTCTGGAATATGATCATGGTCTAGAATTTCTGGAACAAAGCAATTTCTCAAGCGATTCGCTTGAAATTCGTTATGTAGGACTTCGATGCGACTATAAGACTTCTTCCTATGGAAATTCTGGTATATGATCATCATGGTCTGGAATTTCTGGAACAAAGCAATTTCTCAAGCGATTCGCATGAAATTCGGAATGTAGGATTAAGATGTGACTATACGACTTCTTCCTATGGAAATTCTGGAAAATGATCATTATAGTCTGGAATTTCTGGAACAAAACATTATCTCAACCGATTTGCATGAAATTCGGATGTAGTACTAAGATGCGACTTTAAGAATTCTTCCTATGGAAATTCTGGAACAGAGCAATTTCTCAGCCGATTCGCATGAAATTCGGAACATAGGAAAAAGATGCGACTGTAAGACTTCTTCCTATGGAAATTCTGGAATATGATCATCATGGTCTGGAATTTCTGGAAATTTCCCAAGCGCTTCGCTTGCTATGAAAATTCTGGAATACGATCATCATGGTCTGGAATTTCTGGAACAAAGCAATTTCTCAAGCGATTTGCATGAAATTCGGAATGTAGGAATAAGATGCGACTACAAGACTTCTTCCTATGCAAATTCTGGAATATGATCAAGATGGTCTGGAATTTCTGGAAAAAAGCAATTTCTCAAGCGATTTGCATGAAATTCGGAAGGTAGGACAAAGATGCGACTATAAGACTTCTTCCTAGGGAAATTCTGGAATATGATCATCATGGTCTGGAATTTATGGAACAAATAAATTTCTCAAGCGATTCGCTTGAAATTTGGAATGTAGGACTAAGATGCGAATATAAGACTTCTTCCTATTAAAATTATGGAATATGATCATTATGGTCTGGAATTTCTGGAACAAAGCAATTTCTCAACCAATTCACATGAAATTCGGAATGTAGGACTTAGATGCGACTGTAAGACTTCTACCTTTGGAAATTCTGGAATATGATCATCATGGTCTGGAATTTCTGGCAATTTCTTAAGTGCTTCGCATGAAATTCGAAATGTGGGACTAAGATGCGACTATAAGACTTTTTCCTATGGAAATTCTTGTATATGATCACCATGGTCGGAATTTCTGAGAAAAAAACACTTTCTCAAGCGATTCGCATGAAATTCGGAATGTAGGACTAAGATGCGACTGTAAGACTTCTTCCTATAGAAATTTTGGAATGTTATCATTATGGTCTGGAATTTGTGGAACAAACAAATTTCTCAAGTGTTTCGCAAGAAATTCGGAATGTAGAACTAAATTGCGACTATAAGACTTCTTCCTATGAAAATTCTGGAGTATGGACATTATTGTCTGGAATTTCGGGAACAAAGCAATTTTACAAGCGAATCGCATGAAATTGGGAATGTGGGACTAAGAGGCGACTATAAGACTTCTTCCTATGGAAATTCAGGAATATGATCATGGTCTAGAATTTGTTGCACAAAGCAATTTCTCAAGCGTGAAATTTTGAATGTAGGATTATGATGTGACTATAAGACTACTTCCTATGGAAATTCTGGAAAATGATCACAATGATCTTCCTATGGAAATTCTGGAATATGATCATCATGGTCTGGAATTTCTGGCAATTTCTCAAGCGCTTCACATTAAATTCGAAATGTGGGACTAAGAGGCGACTATAAGACTTCTTTCTATGGAAATTATGGAATATAATCCTTATGGTCTGTAATTTCTGGAACAAAGCAATTTCTCAATCGATTCGCATGAAATTCGGAATACAGGACTAAGATGCGACTGTAAGACTTCTTCCTATGGAAATTCTAGTATATGATCATCATGGTCTGGAATTTCTGGCATTTTCTCAAGCGCTTCGCATGAAATTCGGAATGTGGGACTAAGAGGCGACTATAAGACTTCCTTCTATGGAAATTATGGAATAAAATCCTTATGGTCTGGATTTTCTGGAACAAAGCAATTTCTCAAGCGATTCGCATAAAATTCGGAATGTAGGACTAAGATGCAACTATTAGACTTTTTCCTATGGAAATTCTGGTATATGATCATCATGGTCTGGAATTTCTGAAAAAAGCACTTTCTCAACCAATTCACATGAAATTCGGAATATAGGGCTAAGATGCGACTGTAAGAGTCTTCTTATGGAAATTCTGGAATATGATCATCATGGTCTGGAACTTCTGGCAATTTCTCAAGTGCTTCGCATGAAATTCGGAATGTGGGACTAAGATGCGACTATAAGACTTCATCCTATGGAAATTCTAGAACAAATCAATTTCTCAACCAATTCGCACGAAATTCGGAATACAGGACTAAGGTACGAATGTCAGACTTCTTCCTATGGAAATTGTTGACTATAATCCTTATGGTCTACATTTTCTAGAACAAAGCAATTTCTCAAGCGATTCGCATGAAATTCAAAATGTAAGACTAAGATGCGACTATAAGACTTCTTCCTATGGAAATTCAGGAATATGATCATGGTCTGGAGTTTCTGGAACAAAGCAATTTCTAAAGCGATTCGCGTGAAATTCGGAATACAGGACTAAGATGCGACTGTAAGACTTCTTCCTATGGAAATTCTACTATATGATCATCATGGTCTGGAATTTCTGGCATTTTCTCAAGCGCTTCGCATGAAATTCGGAATGTGGGACTAAGAGGCGACTATAAGACTTCCTTCTATGGAAATTATGGAATAAAATCCTTATGGTCTGGATTTTCTGGAACAAAGCAATTTCTCAAGCGATTCGCATAAAATTCGGAATGTAGGACTAAGATGCAACTATTAGACTTTTTCCTATGGAAATTCTGGTATATGATCATCATGGTCTGGAATTTCTGAAAAAAGCACTTTCTCAACCAATTCACATGAAATTCGGAATATAGGGCTAAGATGCGACTGTAAGAGTCTTCTTATGGAAATTCTGGAATATGATCATCATGGTCTGGAACTTCTGGCAATTTCTCAAGTGCTTCGCATGAAATTCGGAATGTGGGACTAAGATGCGACTATAAGACTTCATCCTATGGAAATTCTAGAACAAATCAATTTCTCAACCAATTCGCACGAAATTCGGAATACAGGACTAAGGTACGAATGTCAGACTTCTTCCTATGGAAATTGTTGACTATAATCCTTATGGTCTACATTTTCTAGAACAAAGCAATTTCTCAAGCGATTCGCATGAAATTCAAAATGTAAGACTAAGATGCGACTATAAGACTTCTTCCTATGGAAATTCAGGAATATGATCATGGTCTGGAGTTTCTGGAACAAAGCAATTTCTAAAGCGATTCGCGTGAAATTCGGAATGTAGGACTAAGATGCGACTATAAGACTTCTTCCTATGGAAATTCTGGTATATGATCATCATGGTCTGGAATTTCTGGAACAAAGAATTTTCTCAAACGATTAGCATAAATTCCGAAATGTAGGACTATGATGCGAGTATACGACTTCTTCCCATGTAAATTCTGGAATGTGATCATTATGGGCTGGAATTTCTGGAACGAAGCAATGCCCATGAAATTCGGAATGTAGGACTAAGATGCTACTATAAGACTTCTTGCTATGGAAATTCTGGAATATGATCATTATGGTCTGGAATTTCAGGAACACAGCAATTTCTCATGCGATTCGCATGAAATTCGGAATGTAGGACTAAGATGCGACTGTTAGACTTCTTCCTATTAAAATTCTGGAATATGATCATTATGGTCTGGAATTTCAGGAACACAGCAATTTCTCAAGCGAATCGCATGAAATTCGGAATGTGGGACTAAGATGCGACTATAAGACTTCTTTTTATGGAAATTATGGAATATAATCCTTATGGTCTGCATTTTCTGGAACAAGGCAATTTCTCAAGCGATTCGCTTGAAATTCGGAATGTAGGACTAAGATGCGACTATAAGATTTCTTCCTATCGAAATTCTGGTATATGATCATCATGGTCTGGAATTTCTGAAACAAAGCAATTTCTTAAACGATTAGCATAAATTCCGAAATGTAGGACTATTATGCGACTATAAGACTTCTTCCTATGGAAATTCTGAAATATGATTGTTATAGTCTGGAAATTCTGGAACAAAGCAATTTCTCAAGCGATCGCATACAATTCGGAATGTAGGACTAAGATTCGAGTATACGACTTCTTCCCATATAAATTCTGGAATATGATCATTATGGGCTGGAATTTCTGGAACGAAGCAATTCCCATGAAATTCGGAATGTAGGACTAAGATGCGACTGTAAGACTTCTTCCTATTAAAATTCTGGAATATGATCATTATGGTCTGGAATTTCTGGAAGAAAGCAATTTCTCAAGCGATAAACATGAAATTCGGAATGTAGGACTAAGATGCGACTGTAATACTTCTTCTTATAGAAATTTTGGAATGTGATCATTATGGTCTGGAATTTGTGAAACAAACCAATTTCTAAAGTGTTTCGCATGAAATTCGGATTGTAGGACTAAGATGCGACTATAAGACTTCTTCCCATGGAAATTCTGGAATATGATCATTATTGTCTGGAATTTCGGGAACAAAGCAATTTCACAAGCGATTCGCATGAAATTGGGAATGAGGGCTAAGATGCAACTATAAGATTTCTTCCTATGGAAATTCTGGAATATGATCATCATGGTGTGGAATTTATGGAACAAAGCAATTTCTCAAGCGATTCGCTTGAAATTCGGAATGTAGGACTAAGATGCGACTATAATAATTTTTCCTATGGAAATTCTGGTATATGATTATCATGGTCTGGAATTTCTGAAACAAAGCACTTTCTCAACCAATTCACATGAAATTCGGAATATAGGGCTAAGATGCGACTGTAAGAGTCTTCCTATGGAAATTCTGGAATATGATCATCATGGTCTGGAATTTCTGGTAATTTCTCAAGCGCTTCGCATTAAATTCGGAATGTGGGACTAAGAGGCGACTATAAGATTTCTTTCTATGGAAATTATGGAATATAATCCTTATGGTCTGGATTTTCTGTAACAAAGCAATTTCTCAAGCGATTCGCATGAGTATAAGACTTCTTCCTATGGAAATTAAGGAATATGATCATGGTCTAGAATTTCTGGAACAAAGCAATTTCTCAAGCGATTCGCTTGAAATTCGTAATGTAGGACTTCGATGCGACTATAAGACTTCTTCCTATGGAAATTCTGGTATATGATCATCATGGTCTGGAATTTCTGGAACAAAGCAATTTCTCAAGCGATTCGCATGAAATTCGGAATGTAGGATTAAGATGTGACTATAAGACTTCTTCCTATGGAAATTCTGGAAAATGATCATTATAGTCTGGAATTTCTGGAACAAAACATTATCTCAACCGATTTGCATGAAATTCGGATGTAGTACTAAGATGCCACTATAAGAATTCTTCCTATGGAAATTCTGGAACAGAGCAATTTCTCAGCCGATTCGCATGAAATTCGGAACATAGGAAAAAGATGCGACTGTAAGACTTCTTCCTATGGAAATTCTGGAATATGATCATCATGGTCTGGAATTTCTGGAAATTTCCCAAGCGCTTCGCTTGCTATGAAAATTCTGGAATACGATCATCATGGTCTGGAATTTCTGGAACAAAGCAATTTCTCAAGCGATTTGCATGAAATTCGGAATGTAGGAATAAGATGCGACTACAAGACTTCTTCCTATGGAAATTCTGGAATATGATCAAGATGGTCTGGAATTTCTGGAAAAAAGCAATTTCTCAAGCGATTTGCATGAAATTTGGAAGGTAGGACAAAGATGCGACTATAAGACTTCTTCCTAGGGAAATTCTGGAATATGATCATCATGGTCTGGAATTTATGGAACAAATAAATTTCTCAAGCGATTCGCTTGAAATTTGGAATGTAGGACTAAGATGCGAATATAAGACTTCTTCCTATGGAAATTCTGAAATATGATTGTTATAGTCTGGAAATTCTGGAACAAAGCAATTTCTCAAGCGATCGCATACAATTCGGAATGTAGGACTAAGATGCGAGTATACGACTTCTTCCCATATAAATTCTGGAATATGATCATTATGGGCTGGAATTTCTGGAACGAAGCAATTCCCATGAAATTCGGAATGTAGGACTAAGATGCGACTGTAAGACTTCTTCCTATTAAAATTCTGGAATATGATCATTATGGTCTGGAATTTCTGGAAGAAAGCAATTTCTCAAGCGATAAACATGAAATTCGGAATGTAGGACTAAGATGCGACTGTAATACTTCTTCTTATAGAAATTTTGGAATGTGATCATTATGGTCTGGAATTTGTGAAACAAACCAATTTCTAAAGTGTTTCGCATGAAATTCGGATTGTAGGACTAAGATGCGACTATAAGACTTCTTCCCATGGAAATTCTGGAATATGATCATTATTGTCTGGAATTTCGGGAACAAAGCAATTTCACAAGCGATTCGCATGAAATTGGGAATGAGGGCTAAGATGCAACTATAAGATTTCTTCCTATGGAAATTCTGGAATATGATCATCATGGTGTGGAATTTATGGAACAAAGCAATTTCTCAAGCGATTCGCTTGAAATTCGGAATGTAGGACTAAGATGCGACTATAATAATTTTTCCTATGGAAATTCTGGTATATGATTATCATGGTCTGGAATTTCTGAAACAAAGCACTTTCTCAACCAATTCACATGAAATTCGGAATATAGGGCTAAGATGCGACTGTAAGAGTCTTCCTATGGAAATTCTGGAATATGATCATCATGGTCTGGAATTTCTGGCAATTTCTCAAGCGCTTCGCATGAAATTCGGAATGTGGGACTAAGAGGCGACTATAAGACTTCCTTCTATGGAAATTATGGAATAAAATCCTTATGGTCTGGATTTTCTGGAACAAAGCAATTTCTCAAGCGATTCGCATAAAATTCGGAATGTAGGACTAAGATGCAACTATTAGACTTTTTCCTATGGAAATTCTGGTATATGATCATCATGGTCTGGAATTTCTGAAAAAAGCACTTTCTCAACCAATTCACATGAAATTCGGAATATAGGGCTAAGATGCGACTGTAAGAGTCTTCTTATGGAAATTCTGGAATATGATCATCATGGTCTGGAACTTCTGGCAATTTCTCAAGTGCTTCGCATGAAATTCGGAATGTGGGACTAAGATGCGACTATAAGACTTCATCCTATGGAAATTCTAGAACAAATCAATTTCTCAACCAATTCGCACGAAATTCGGAATACAGGACTAAGGTACGAATGTCAGACTTCTTCCTATGGAAATTGTTGACTATAATCCTTATGGTCTACATTTTCTAGAACAAAGCAATTTCTCAAGCGATTCGCATGAAATTCAAAATGTAAGACTAAGATGCGACTATAAGACTTCTTCCTATGGAAATTCAGGAATATGATCATGGTCTGGAGTTTCTGGAACAAAGCAATTTCTAAAGCGATTCGCGTGAAATTCGGAATGTAGGACTAAGATGCGACTATAAGACTTCTTCCTATGGAAATTCTGGTATATGATCATCATGGTCTGGAATTTCTGGAACAAAGAATTTTCTCAAACGATTAGCATAAATTCCGAAATGTAGGACTATGATGCGAGTATACGACTTCTTCCCATGTAAATTCTGGAATGTGATCATTATGGGCTGGAATTTCTGGAACGAAGCAATTCCCATGAAATTCGGAATGTAGGACTAAGATGCTACTATAAGACTTCTTGCTATGGAAATTCTGGAATATGATCATTATGGTCTGGAATTTCAGGAACACAGCAATTTCTCATGCGATTCGCATGAAATTCGGAATGTAGGACTAAGATGCGACTGTTAGACTTCTTCCTATTAAAATTCTGGAATATGATCATTATGGTCTGGAATTTCAGGAACACAGCAATTTCTCAAGCGATTCGCATGAAATTCGGAATGTGGGACTAAGATGCGACTATAAGACTTCTTTTTATGGAAATTATGGAATATAATCCTTATGGTCTGCATTTTCTGGAACAAGGCAATTTCTCAAGCGATTCGCTTGAAATTCGGAATGTAGGACTAAGATGCGACTATAAGATTTCTTCCTATCGAAATTCTGGTATATGATCATCATGGTCTGGAATTTCTGAAACAAAGCAATTTCTTAAACGATTAGCATAAATTCCGAAATGTAGGACTATTATGCGACTATAAGACTTCTTCCTATGGAAATTCTGAAATATGATTGTTATAGTCTGGAAATTCTGGAACAAAGCAATTTCTCAAGCGATCGCATACAATTCGGAATGTAGGACTAAGATGCGAGTATACGACTTCTTCCCATATAAATTCTGGAATATGATCATTATGGGCTGGAATTTCTGGAACGAAGCAATTCCCATGAAATTCGGAATGTAGGACTAAGATGCGACTATAAGACTTCTTCCTATTAAAATTCTGGAATATGATCATTATGGTCTGGAATTTCTGGAAGAAAGCAATTTCTCAAGCGATAAACATGAAATTCGGAATGTAGGACTAAGATGCGACTGTAATACTTCTTCTTATAGAAATTTTGGAATGTGATCATTATGGTCTGGAATTTGTGAAACAAACCAATTTCTAAAGTGTTTCGCATGAAATTCGGATTGTAGGACTAAGATGCGACTATAAGACTTCTTCCCATGGAAATTCTGGAATATGATCATTATTGTCTGGAATTTCGGGAACAAAGCAATTTCACAAGCGATTCGCATGAAATTGGGAATGAGGGCTAAGATGCAACTATAAGATTTCTTCCTATGGAAATTCTGGAATATGATCATCATGGTGTAGAATTTATGGAACAAAGCAATTTCTCAAGCGATTCGCTTGAAATTCGGAATGTAGGACTAAGATGCGACTATAATAATTTTTCCTATGGAAATTCTGGTATATGATTATCATGGTCTGGAATTTCTGAAACAAAGCACTTTCTCAACCAATTCACATGAAATTCGGAATATAGGGCTAAGATGCGACTGTAAGAGTCTTCCTATGGAAATTCTGGAATATGATCATCATGGTCTGGAATTTCTGGCAATTTCTCAAGCGCTTCGCATTAAATTCGGAATGTGGGACTAAGAGGCGACTATAAGATTTCTTTCTATGGAAATTATGGAATATAATCCTTATGGTCTGGATTTTCTGTAACAAAGCAATTTCTCAAGCGATTCGCATGAGTATAAGACTTCTTCCTATGGAAATTAAGGAATATGATCATGGTCTAGAATTTCTGGAACAAAGCAATTTCTCAAGCGATTCGCTTGAAATTCGTAATGTAGGACTTCGATGCGACTATAAGACTTCTTCCTATGGAAATTCTGGTATATGATCATCATGGTCTGGAATTTCTGGAACAAAGCAATTTCTCAAGCGATTCGCATGAAATTCGGAATGTAGGATTAAGATGTGACTATAAGACTTCTTCCTATGGAAATTCTGGAAAATGATCATTATAGTCTGGAATTTCTGGAACAAAACATTATCTCAACCGATTTGCATGAAATTCGGATGTAGTACTAAGATGCCACTATAAGAATTCTTCCTATGGAAATTCTGGAACAGAGCAATTTCTCAGCCGATTCGCATGAAATTCGGAACATAGGAAAAAGATGCGACTGTAAGACTTCTTCCTATGGAAATTCTGGAATATGATCATCATGGTCTGGAATTTCTGGAAATTTCCCAAGCGCTTCGCTTGCTATGAAAATTCTGGAATACGATCATCATGGTCTGGAATTTCTGGAACAAAGCAATTTCTCAAGCGATTTGCATGAAATTCGGAATGTAGGAATAAGATGCGACTACAAGACTTCTTCCTATGGAAATTCTGGAATATGATCAAGATGGTCTGGAATTTCTGGATTTGCATGAAATTTGGAAGGTAGGACAAAGATGCGACTATAAGACTTCTTCCTAGGGAAATTCTGGAATATGATCATCATGGTCTGGAATTTATGGAACAAATAAATTTCTCAAGCGATTCGCTTGAAATTTGGAATGTAGGACTAAGATGCGAATATAAGACTTCTTCCTATGGAAATTCTGAAATATGATCATTATGGGCTGGAATTTCTGGAACGAAGCAATTCCCATGAAATTCGGAATGTAGGACTAAGATGCGACTGTAAGACTTCTTCCTATTAAAATTCTGGAATATGATCATTATGGTCTGGAATTTCTGGAAGAAAGCAATTTCTCAAGCGATAAACATGAAATTCGGAATGTAGGACTAAGATGCGACTGTAATACTTCTTCTTATAGAAATTTTGGAATGTGATCATTATGGTCTGGAATTTGTGAAACAAACCAATTTCTAAAGTGTTTCGCATGAAATTCGGATTGTAGGACTAAGATGCGACTATAAGACTTCTTCCCATGGAAATTCTGGAATATGATCATTATTGTCTGGAATTTCGGGAACAAAGCAATTTCACAAGCGATTCGCATGAAATTGGGAATGAGGGCTAAGATGCAACTATAAGATTTCTTCCTATGGAAATTCTGGAATATGATCATCATGGTGTGGAATTTATGGAACAAAGCAATTTCTCAAGCGATTCGCTTGAAATTCGGAATGTAGGACTAAGATGCGACTATAATAATTTTTCCTATGGAAATTCTGGTATATGATTATCATGGTCTGGAATTTCTGAAACAAAGCACTTTCTCAACCAATTCACATGAAATTCGGAATATAGGGCTAAGATGCGACTGTAAGAGTCTTCCTATGGAAATTCTGGAATATGATCATCATGGTCTGGAATTTCTGGCAATTTCTCAAGCGCTTCGCATTAAATTCGGAATGTGGGACTAAGAGGCGACTATAAGATTTCTTTCTATGGAAATTATGGAATATAATCCTTATGGTCTGGATTTTCTGTAACAAAGCAATTTCTCAAGCGATTCGCATGAGTATAAGACTTCTTCCTATGGAAATTAAGGAATATGATCATGGTCTAGAATTTCTGGAACAAAGCAATTTCTCAAGCGATTCGCTTGAAATTCGTAATGTAGGACTTCGATGCGACTATAAGACTTCTTCCTATGGAAATTCTGGTATATGATCATCATGGTCTGGAATTTCTGGAACAAAGCAACTTCTCAAGCGATTCGCATGAAATTCGGAATGTAGGATTAAGATGTGACTATAAGACTTCTTCCTATGGAAATTCTGGAAAATGATCATTATAGTCTGGAATTTCTGGAACAAAACATTATCTCAACCGATTTGCATGAAATTCGGATGTAGTACTAAGATGCGACTATAAGAATTCTTCCTATGGAAATTCTGGAACAGAGCAATTTCTCAGCCGATTCGCATGAAATTCGGAACATAGGAAAAAGATGCGACTGTAAGACTTCTTCCTATGGAAATTCTGGAATATGATCATCATGGTCTGGAATTTCTGGAAATTTCCCAAGCGCTTCGCTTGCTATGAAAATTCTGGAATACGATCATCATGGTCTGGAATTTCTGGAACAAAGCAATTTCTCAGCCGATTTGCATGAAATTCGGAATGTAGGAATAAGATGCGACTACAAGACTTCTTCCTATGGAAATTCTGGAATATGATCAAGATGGTCTGGAATTTCTGGAAAAAAGCAATTTCTCAAGCGATTTGCATGAAATTTGGAATGTAGGACTAAGATGCGAATATAAGACTTCTTCCTATTAAAATTATGGAATATGATCATTATGGTCTGGAATTTCTGGAACAAAGCAATTTCTCAACCAATTCACATGAAATTCGGAATGTAGGACTTAGATGCGACTGTAAGACTTCTACCTTTGGAAATTCTGGAATATGATCATCATGGTCTGGAATTTCTGGCAATTTCTTAAGTGCTTCGCATGAAATTCGAAATGTGGGACTAAGATGCGACTATAAGACTTTTTCCTATGGAAATTCTTGTATATGATCACCATGGTCTGGAATTTCTGAGAAAAAAACACTTTCTCAAGCGATTCGCATGAAATTCGGAATGTAGGACTAAGATGCGACTGTAAGACTTCTTCCTATAGAAATTTTGGAATGTTATCATTATGGTCTGGAATTTGTGGAACAAACAAATTTCTCAAGTGTTTCGCATGAAATTCGGAATGTAGAACTAAATTGCGACTATAAGACTTCTTCCTATGAAAATTCTGGAGTATGGACATTATTGTCTGGAATTTCGGGAACAAAGCAATTTTGCAAGCGAATCGCATGAAATTGGGAATGTGGGACTAAGAGGCGACTATAAGACTTCTTCCTATGGAAATTCAGGAATATGATCATGGTCTAGAATTTCTTGCACAAAGCAATTTCTCAAGCGTGAAATTTTGAATGTAGGATTATGATGTGACTATAAGACTACTTCCTATGGAAATTCTGGAAAATGATCACAATGATCTTCCTATGGAAATTCTGGAATATGATCATCATGGTCTGGAATTTCTGGCAATTTCTCAAGCGCTTCACATTAAATTCGAAATGTGGGACTAAGAGGCGACTATAAGACTTCTTTCTATGGAAATTATGGAATATAATCCTTATGGTCTGTAATTTCTGGAACAAAGCAATTTCTCAACCAATTCACATGAAATTCGGAATGTAGGACTTAGATGCGACTGTAAGACTTCTACCTTTGGAAATTCTGGAATATGATCATCATGGTCTGGAATTTCTGGCAATTTCTTAAGTGCTTCGCATGAAATTCGAAATGTGGGACTAAGATGCGACTATAAGACTTTTTCCTATGGAAATTCTTGTATATGATCACCATGGTCTGGAATTTCTGAGAAAAAAACACTTTCTCAAGCGATTCGCATGAAATTCGGAATGTAGGACTAAGATGCGACTGTAAGACTTCTTCCTATAGAAATTTTGGAATGTTATCATTATGGTCTGGATTTTCTGGAACAAAGCAATTTCTCAAGCGATTCGCATAAAATTCGGAATGTAGGACTAAGATGCAACTATTAGACTTTTTCCTATGGAAATTCTGGTATATGATCATCATGGTCTGGAATTTCTGAAAAAAGCACTTTCTCAACCAATTCACATGAAATTCGGAATATAGGGCTAAGATGCGACTGTAAGAGTCTTCTTATGGAAATTCTGGAATATGATCATCATGGTCTGGAACTTCTGGCAATTTCTCAAGTGCTTCGCATGAAATTCGGAATGTGGGACTAAGATGCGACTATAAGACTTCATCCTATGGAAATTCTAGAACAAATCAATTTCTCAACCAATTCGCATGAAATTCGGAATACAGGACTAAGGTACGACTGTCAGACTTCTTCCTATGGAAATTCTGGAATATGATCATCATGGTCTGGAATTTCTGGCAATTTCTCAAGCGCTTCGCATGAAATTCGGAATGTGGGACTAAGAGGCGACTATAAGACTTCTTCCTATGGAAATTCAGGAATATGATCATCATGGTCTGGAATTTCTGGCAATTTCTCAAGTGCTCGCATGAAATTTGGAATGTGGGGCTAAGATGCGACTATAAGACTTCTTTCTATGGAAATTATGGAATATAATCCTTATGGTCTGGATTTTCTGGAACAAAGCAATTTCTCAAGCGATTCGCATGAAATTCGGAATGTAGGACTAAGATGCGACTATAAGACTTCTTCCTATGGAAATTCAGGAATATGATCACAGTCTGGAATTTCTGGAACAAAGCAATTTCTCAAGTGATTCGCTTGAAATTTGGAATGTAGGACCAAGATGCGACTATAAGACTTCTTCCTATGGAAGTTCTGGAACAAAGCAATTTCTCAACCGATTCGCATGAAAATCGGAATGTGGGACTAAGATGCGACTATAAGACTTCATCCTATGGAAATTCTAGAACAAATCAATTTCTCAACCGATTCGCATGAAATTCGGAATACAGGACTAAGATACGACTGTCAGACTTCTTCCTATATAAATTCTGGAATATGATCATCATGGTCTGGAATTTCTGGCAATTTCTCAAGTGCTTCGCATGAAATTCGGATTGTGGGACTAAGATGCGACTATAAGACTTCTTCCTATGGAAATTCTGGAAAATGATCATCATGGTCTGGAATTTCTGGAACAAAGCAATTTCTCAACCGATTCACATGAAATTCGGAATATAGGACTAAGATGCGACTCTAAGACTTCTTCCTATGGAAATTCTGGAAAATGATCATCATGGTCTGGAATTTCTGGCAATTTCTCAAGCGCTTCGCATGAAATTCGGAATGTGGGACTAAAATGCGACTATAAGACTTCTTTCTATGGAAATTATGGAATATGATCATCATTTCTGGAATTTCTGGCAATTTCTCAAGCACTTCGCATGAAATTCGAAATGTGGGACTTAGAGGCCACTATAAGACTTCTTGCTATGAAAATTCTGGAATACGATCATCATGGTCTGGAATTTCTGGAACAAAGCAATTTCGCAAGCGATTCGCATGAAATTAGGAATGTAGGACTAAGATGCGACTACAAGACTTCTTCCTATGGTAATTCTGGAATATGATCAAGATGGTCTGGAATTTAAGAAACAAAGCAATTTCTTAAGCGATACGCTTGAAGTTCGGAATGTAGGACTAAGATGCGACTATAATAATTTTTCCTATGGAAATTCTGGTATATGATTATCATGGTCTGGAATTTCTGAAACAAAGCACTTTCTCAACCAATTCACATGAAATTCGGAATATAGGGCTAAGATGCGACTGTAAGAGTCTTCCTATGGAAATTCTGGAATATGATCATCATGGTTTGGAATTTCTGGCAATTTCTCAAGCGCTTCGCATTAAATTCGGAATGTGGGACTAAGAGGCGACTATAAGATTTCTTTCTATGGAAATTATGGAATATAATCCTTATGGTCTGGATTTTTTGTAACAAAGCAATTTCTCAAGCGATTCGCATGAGTATAAGACTTCTTCCTATGGAAATTCAGGAATATGATCATGGACTAGAATTTCTGGAACAAAGCAATTTCTCAAGCGATTCGCTTGAAATTCGTAATGTAGGACTTCGATGCGACTATAAGACTTCTTCCTATGGAAATTCTGGTATATGATCATCATGGTCTGGAATTTCTGGAACAAAGCAATTTCTCAAGCGATTCGCATGAAATTCGGAATGTAGGATTAAGATGTGACTATAAGACTTCTTCCTATGGAAATTCTGGAAAATGATCATTATAGTCTGGAATTTCTGGAACAAAACATTATCTCAACCGATTTGCATGAAATTCGGATGTAGTACTAAGATGCGACTTTAAGAATTCTTCCTATGGAAATTCTGGAACAGAGCAATTTCTCAGCCGATTCGCATGAAATTCGGAACATAGGAAAAAGATGCGACTGTAAGACTTCTTCCTATGGAAATTCTGGAATATGATCATCATGGTCTGGAATTTCTGGAAATTTCCCAAGCGCTTCGCTTGCTATGAAAATTCTGGAATACGATCATCATGGTCTGGAATTTCTTGAACAAAGCAATTTCTCAAGCGATTTGCATGAAATTCGGAATGTAGGAATAAGATGCGACTACAAGACTTCTTCCTATGCAAATTCTGGAATATGATCAAGATGGTCTGTAATTTCTGGAAAAAAGCAATTTCTCAAGCGATTTGCATGAAATTCGGAAGGAAGGCAAAGATGCGACTATAAGACTTCTTCCTAGGGAAATTCTGGAATATGATCATCATGGTCTGGTATTTATGGAACAAATAAATTTCTCAAGCGATTCGCTTGAAATTTGGAATGTAGGACTAAGATGCGAATATAAGACTTCTTCCTATTAAAATTATGGAATATGATCATTATGGTCTGGAATTTCTGGAACAAAGCAATTTCTCAACCAATTCACATGAAATTCGGAATGTAGGACTTAGATGCGACTGTAAGACTTCTACCTTTGGAAATTCTGGAATATGATCATCATGGTCTGGAATTTCTGGCAATTTCTTAAGTGCTTCGCATGAAATTCGAAATGTGGGACTAAGATGCGACTATAAGACTTTTTCCTATGGAAATTCTTGTATATGATCACCATGGTCTGGAATTTCTGAGAAAAAAACACTTTCTCAAGCGATTCGCATGAAATTCGGAATGTAGGACTAAGATGCGACTGTAAGACTTCTTCCTATAGAAATTTTGGAATGTTATCATTATGGTCTGGAATTTGTGGAACAAACAAATTTCTCAAGTGTTTCGCATGAAATTCGGAATGTAGAACTAAATTGCGACTATAAGACTTCTTCCTATGAAAATTCTGGAGTATGGACATTATTGTCTGGAATTTCGGGAACAAAGCAATTTTACAAGCGAATCGCATGAAATTGGGAATGTGGGACTAAGAGGCGACTATAAGACTTCTTCCTATGGAAATTCAGGAATATGATCATGGTCTAGAATTTCTTGCACAAAGCAATTTCTCAAGCGTGAAATTTTGAATGTAGGATTATGATGTGACTATAAGACTACTTCCTATGGAAATTCTGGAAAATGATCACAATGATCTTCCTATGGAAATTCTGGAATATGATCATCATGGTCTGGAATTTCTGGCAATTTCTCAAGCGCTTCACATTAAATTCGAAATGTGGGACTAAGAGGCGACTATAAGACTTCTTTCTATGGAAATTATGGAATATAATCCTTATGGTCTGTAATTTCTGGAACAAAGCAATTTCTCAATCGATTCGCATGAAATTCGGAATACAGGACTAAGATGCGACTGTAAGACTTCTTCCTATGGAAATTCTAGTATATGATCATCATGGTCTGGAATTTCTGGCATTTTCTCAAGCGCTTCGCATGAAATTCGGAATGTGGGACTAAGAGGCGACTATAAGACTTCTTTCTATGGAAATTATGGAATAAAATCCTTATGGTCTGGATTTTCTGGAACAAAGCAATTTCTCAAGCGATTCGCATAAAATTCGGAATGTAGGACTAAGATGCAACTATTAGACTTTTTCCTATGGAAATTCTGGTATATGATCATCATGGTCTGGAATTTCTGAAAAAAGCACTTTCTCAACCAATTCACATGAAATTCGGAATATAGGGCTATGGAAATTCTGGAATATGATCATCATGGTCTGGAACTTCTGGCAATTTCTCAAGTGCTTCGCATGAAATTCGGAATGTGGGACTAAGATGCGACTATAAGACTTCATCCTATGGAAATTCTTGTATATGATCACCATGGTCTGGAATTTCTGAGAAAAAAACACTTTCTCAAGCGATTCGCATGAAATTCGGAATGTAGGACTAAGATGCGACTGTAAGACTTCTTCCTATAGAAATTTTGGAATGTTATCATTATGGTCTGGAATTTGTGGAACAAACAAATTTCTCAAGTGTTTCGCATGAAATTCGGAATGTAGAACTAAATTGCGACTATAAGACTTCTTCCTATGAAAATTCTGGAGTATGGACATTATTGTCTGGAATTTCGGGAACAAAGCAATTTTACAAGCGAATCGCATGAAATTGGGAATGTGGGACTAAGAGGCGACTATAAGACTTCTTCCTATGGAAATTCAGGAATATGATCATGGTCTAGAATTTCTTGCACAAAGCAATTTCTCAAGCGTGAAATTTTGAATGTAGGATTATGATGTGACTATAAGACTACTTCCTATGGAAATTCTGGAAAATGATCACAATGATCTTCCTATGGAAATTCTGGAATATGATCATCATGGTCTGGAATTTCTGGCAATTTCTCAAGCGCTTCACATTAAATTCGAAATGTGGGACTAAGAGGCGACTATAAGACTTCTTTCTATGGAAATTATGGAATATAATCCTTATGGTCTGTAATTTCTGGAACAAAGCAATTTCTCAATCGATTCGCATGAAATTCGGAATACAGGACTAAGATGCGACTGTAAGACTTCTTCCTATGGAAATTCTAGTATATGATCATCATGGTCTGGAATTTCTGGCATTTTCTCAAGCGCTTCGCATGAAATTCGGAATGTGGGACTAAGAGGCGACTATAAGACTTCTTTCTATGGAAATTATGGAATAAAATCCTTATGGTCTGGATTTTCTGGAACAAAGCAATTTCTCAAGCGATTCGCATAAAATTCGGAATGTAGGACTAAGATGCAACTATTAGACTTTTTCCTATGGAAATTCTGGTATATGATCATCATGGTCTGGAATTTCTGAAAAAAGCACTTTCTCAACCAATTCACATGAAATTCGGAATATAGGGCTATGGAAATTCTGGAATATGATCATCATGGTCTGGAACTTCTGGCAATTTCTCAAGTGCTTCGCATGAAATTCGGAATGTGGGACTAAGATGCGACTATAAGACTTCATCCTATGGAAATTCTAGAACAAATCAATTTCTCAACCAATTCGCACGAAATTCGGAATACAGGACTAAGGTACGACTGTCAGACTTCTTCCTATGGAAATTCTGGAATATGATCATCATGGTCTGGAATTTCTGGCAATTTCTCAAGCGCTTCGCATGAAATTCGGAATGTGGGACTAAGAGGCGACTATAAGACTTCTTCCTATGGAAATTCAGGAATATGATCATCATGGTCTGGAATTTCTGGCAATTTCTCAAGTGCTCGCATGAAATTTGGAATGTGGGACTAAGATGCGACTATAAGACTTCTTTCTATGGAAATTATGGAATATAATCCTTATGGTCTGGATTTTCTGGAACAAAGCAATTTCTCAAGCGATTCGCATGAAATTCGGAATGTAGGACTAAGATGCGACTATAAGACTTCTTCCTATGGAAATTCAGGAATATGATCACAGTCTGGAATTTCTGGAACAAAGCAATTTCTCAAGTGATTCGCTTGAAATTCGGAATGTAGGACCAAGATGCGACTATAAGACTTCTTCCTATGGAAGTTCTGGAACAAAGCAATTTCTCAACCGATTCGCATGAAAATCGGAATGTGGGACTAAGATGCGACTATAAGACTTCATCGTATGGAAATTCTAGAACAAATCAATTTCTCAACCGATTCGCATGAAATTCGGAATACAGGACTAAGATACGACTGTCAGACTTCTTCCTATATAAATTCTGGAATATGATCATCATGGTCTGGAATTTCTGGCAATTTCTCAAGCGCTTCGCATGAAATTCGGATTGTGGGACTAAGAGGCGACTATAAGACTTCTTCCTATGGAAATTCAGGAATATGATCATCATGGTCTGGAATTTCTGGCAATTTCTCAAGTGCTTCGCATGAAATTCGGAATGTGGGACTAAGATGCGACTATAAGACTTCTTTCTATGGAAATTATGGAATATAATCCTTATGGTCTGGATTTTCTGGAACAAAGCAATTTCTCAAGCGATTCGCATGAAATTCGGAATGTAGGACTAAGATGCGACTATAAGACTTCTTCCTATGGAAATTCAGGAATATGATCACGGTCTGGAATTTCTGGAACAAAGCAATTTCTCAAGTGATTCGCTTAAAATTCGGAATGTAGGACCAAGATGCGACTATAAGACTTCTTCCTATTGAAATTCTGGAACAAAGCAATTTCTCAATCGATTCGATTCGCATGAAATTCGAAATGTAGGACTTAGATGCGACTATAAGACTTCTTCCTATGGAAATTCTGGAATGTGATCATTATTGACTGGAATTTCGGGAACAAAGCAATTTTACAAGCGAATCGCATGAAATTAGGAATAAGGGTTCATTATTTTCTGGAATTTCGGGAACAAAGCAAGTTTACAAGCGAATCGCATAAAATTGGGAATAAGGGCTAAGATGATAAGATTTCTTCCTATGGAAATTGTAGAATATGATCATTATGGTCTGGAATTTGTGGAACAAACAAATTTCTCAAGTGTTTCGCATGAAATTCGGAATGTAGGACTAAGATGCGACTATAAGACTTCTTTCTATGGAAATTATGGAATATAATCCTCATGGTCTGGATTTTCTGGAACAAAGCAATTTCTCAAGTGATTCGCTTGAAATTCAGAATGTAGGACCAAGATGCGACTATAAGACTTCTTTCTATGGAAATTCTGGAATATGATTATCATGGTCTGGAATTTCTGGCAATTTCTCAAGCGCTTCGCATTAAATTCGGAATGTGGGACTAAGATGCGACTATAAGACTTCTTTCTATGGAAATTATGGAATATAATCCTTATGGTCTGGATTTTCTGGAACAAAGCAATTTCTCAAGTGATTCGCTTGAAATTCGGAATGTAGGACCAAGATGCGACTATAAGACTTCTTTCTATGGAAATTCTGGAATATGATCGTCATGGTCTGGAATTTCTGGCAATTTCTCAAGCGCTTCGCATTATATTCGGAATGTGGGACTAAGATGCGACTATAAGACTTCTTTCTATGGAAATTATGGAATATAATCCTTATGGTCTGGATTTTCTGGAACAAAGCAATTTCTCAAGTGATTCGCTTGAAATTCGGAATGTAGGACCAAGATGCGACTATAAGACTTCTTCCTATGGAAATTCTGGAACAAAGCAATTTCTCAACCGATTCGCATGAAATTCGGAATGTAGGACTAAGATGCGACTGTAAGACTTCTTCCTATGGAAATTCTAGAATATGATTATCATGGTCTGGAATTTCTGGAACAAAGCAATTTTACAAGCAATTTCTTTGTAATTTGGAATGTAGGACTAAGATGCGACTATAAGACTTCTTCCTATTAAAATTCTGGAATATGATCATTATGGTCTGAAATTTCTGGAACAAAGCAATTTCTCAACCGATTCACACGAAATTCGGAATATAGGACTAAGATGCGACTGTAAGACTTCTACCTATGGAAATTCTGGAATATCATTATGGTCTGGAATTTCTGGAACAAAGCAATATCTCAAGCGATTCAAATGAAATTTGGAATATAGGACAAACATGCGACTAAGACTTCTTCCTATAGAAATTTTGGAATGTGATCATTATGGTCTTGAATTTGTGGAACAAACCAATTCTTCCTATAGCAATTTTGCAATGTGATCATTATGGTCTTGAATTTGTGGAACAAACCAATTGCTCAAGTGTTTCGCATACAATTCGGAACGTAGGACTAAGATGCGAATATAAGACTTCTTCCCATGCGATTCGCATGAAATGCGGATTGTAGGACTAAGATGCGACTGTAAGACTTCTTCCAATAGAAATTTTGGAATGTGATCATTATGGTCTGGAATTTGTGGAACAAACCAATTTCTCAAGTGTTTCGCATGAAATGCGAAATGTAGGACTTAGATGCGACTATAAGACTTCTTCCTATGGAAATTCTGGAATGTGATCATTATTGTCTGGAATTTCGGGAATAAAGCACATTTACAAGCGAATCGCATGAAATTGGGAATAAGGGCTAAGATGCGACTATAAGATTTCTTCCTATGGAAATTCTAGAATATGATCATTATGGTCTGGAATTTCTGAAACAAAGCAATTTCTCAAGCGATTCGCATGAAATTCGGAATGTAGGACTAAGATGCGACTGTAAGACTTCTTCCTATAGAAATTTTGGAATGTTATCATTATGGTCTGGAATTTGTGGAACAAACAACTTTCTCAAGTGTTTCGCATGAAATTCGGAATGTAGGACTAAATTGCGACTATAAGACTTCTTCCTATGAAAATTCTGGAGTATGATCATTATTGTCTGGAATTTCGGGAACAAAGCAATTCCCATGAAATTCGGAATGTAGGACTAAGATGCGACTATATGGAAACTCTGCAATATGATCATTATGGTCTGCAATTTCAGGAACAAAGCAATTTCACAAGCGATTCCCATGAAATTCGGAATGAGGACTAAGATGCGACTATAAGACTTTTTCCTATGGAAATTCAGGAATATGATCACAGTCTGGAATTTCTGGAACAAAGCAATTTCTAAAGTGATTCGCTTGAAATTCGGAATGTAGGACCAAGATGCGACTATAAGACTTCTTCCTATGGAAGTTCTGGAACAAAGCAATTTCTCAACCGATTCGCATGAAAATCGGAATGTGGGACTAAGATGCGACTATAAGACTTCATCCTATGGAAATTCTAGAACAAATCAATTTCTCAACCGATTCGCATGAAATTCGGAATACAGGACTAAGATACGACTGTCAGACTTCTTCCTATATAAATTCTGGAATATGATCATCATGGTCTGGAATTTCTGGCAATTTCTCAAGCGCTTCGCATGAAATTCGGATTGTGGGACTAAGAGGCGACTATAAGACTTCTTCCTATGGAAATTCAGGAATATGATCATCATGGTCTGGAATTTCTGGCAATTTCTCAAGTGCTTCGCATGAAATTCGGAATGTGGGACTAAGATGCGACTATAAGACTTCTTTCTATGGAAATTATGGAATATAATCCTTATGGTCTGGATTTTCTGGAACAAAGCAATTTCTCAAGCGATTCGCATGAAATTCGGAATGTAGGACTAAGATGCGACTGTAAGACTTCTTCCTATAGAAATTTTGGAATGTTATCATTATGGTCTGGAATTTGTGGAACAAACAAATTTCTCAAGTGTTTCGCATGAAATTCGGAATGTAGAACTAAATTGCGACTATAAGATTTCTTCCTATGAAAATTCTGGAGTATGGACATTATTGTCTGGAATTTCGGGAACAAAGCAATTTTACAAGCGAATCGCATGAAATTGGGAATGTGGGACTAAGAGGCGACTATAAGACTTCTTCCTATGGAAATTCAGGAATATGATCATGGTCTAGAATTTCTTGCACAAAGCAATTTCTCAAGCGTGAAATTTTGAATGTAGGATTATGATGTGACTATAAGACTACTTCCTATGGAAATTCTAGAAAATGATCACAATGATCTTCCTATGGAAATTCTGGAATATGATCATCATGGTCTGGAATTTCTGGCAATTTCTCAAGCGCTTCACATTAAATTCGAAATGTGGGACTAAGAGGCGACTATAAGACTTCTTACTATGGAAATTATGGAATATAATCCTTATGGTCTGTAATTTCTGGAACAAAGCAATTTCTCAATCGATTCGCATGAAATTCGGAATACAGGACTAAGATGCGACTGTAAGACTTCTTCCTATGGAAATTCTAGTATATGATCATCATGGTCTGGAATTTCTGGCATTTTCTCAAGCGCTTCGCATGAAATTCGGAATGTGGGACTAAGAGGCGACTATAAGACTTCTTCCTATGGAAATTATGGAATAAAATCCTTATGGTCTGGATTTTCTGGAACAAAGCAATTTCTCAAGCGATTCGCATAAAATTCGGAATGTAGGACTAAGATGCAACTATTAGACTTTTTCCTATGGAAATTCTGGTATATGATCATCATGGTCTGGAATTTCTGAAAAAAGCACTTTCTCAACCAATTCACATGAAATTCGGAATATAGGGCTAAGATGCGACTGTAAGAGTCTTCTTATGGAAATTCTGGAATATGATCATCATGGTCTGGAACTTCTGGCAATTTCTCAAGTGCTTCGCATGAAATTCGGAATGTGGGACTAAGATGCGACTATAAGACTTCATCCTATGGAAATTCTAGAACAAATCAATTTCTCAACCGATTCGCATGAAGTTCGGAATACAGGACTAAGATACGACTGTCAGACTTCTTCCTATATAAATTCTGGAATATGATCATCATGGTCTGGAATTTCTGGCAATTTCTCAAGCGCTTCGCATGAAATTCGGATTGTGGGACTAAGAGGCGACTATAAGAATTCTTCCTATGGAAATTCAGGAATATGATCATCATGGTCTGGAATTTCTGGCAATTTCTCAAGTGCTTCGACTGAAATTCGGAATGTGGGACTAAGATGCGACTATAAGACTTCTTTCTATGGAAATTATGGAATATAATCCTTATGGTCTGGATTTTCTGGAACAAAGCAATTTCTCAAGCGATTCGCATGAAATTCGGAATGTAGGACTAAGATGCGACTATAAGACTTCTTCCTATGGAAATTCAGGAATAAGATCACGGTCTGGAATTTCTGGAACAAAGCAATTTCTCAAGTGATTCGCTTAAAATTCGGAATGTAGGACCAAGATGCGACTATAAGACTTCTTCCTATTGAAATTCTGGAACAAAGCAATTTCTCAATCGATTCGATTCGCATGAAATTCGAAATGTAGGACTTAGATGCGACTATAAGACTTCTTCCTATGGAAATTCTGGAATGTGATCATTATTGACTGGAATTTCGGGAACAAAGCAATTTTACAAGCGAATCGCATGAAATTGGGAATAAGGGTTCATTATTTTCTGGAATTTCGGGAACAAAGCAATTTTACAAGCGAATCGCATAAAATTGGGAATAAGGGCTAAGATGATAAGATTTCTTCCTATGGAAATTGTAGAATATGATCATTATGGTTTGGAATTTGTGGAACAAACAAATTTCTCAAGTGTTTCGCATGAAATTCGGAATGTAGGACTAAGATGCGACTATAAGACTTCTTTCTATGGAAATTATGGAATATAATCCTTATGGTCTGGATTTTCTGGAACAAAGCAATTTCTCAAGTGATTCGCTTGAAATTCGGAATGTAGGACCAAGATGCGACTATAAGACTTCTTTCTATGGAAATTCTGGAATATGATCGTCATGGTCTGGAATTTCTGGCAATTTCTCAAGCGCTTCGCATTAAATTCGGAATGTGGGACTAAGATGCGACTATAAGACTTCTTTCTATGGAAATTATGGAATATAATCCTTATGGTCTGGATTTTCTGGAACAAAGCAATTTCTCAAGTGATTCGCTTGAAATTCGGAATGTAGGACCAAGATGCGACTATAAGACTTCTTCCTATGGAAATTCTGGAACAAAGCAATTTCTCAACCGATTCGCATGAAATTCGGAATGTAGGACTAAGATGCGACTGTAAGACTTCTTCCTATGGAAATTCTAGAATATGATTATCATGGTCTGGAATTTCTGGAACAAAGCAATTTTACAAGCAATTTCATTGTAATTTGGAATGTAGGACTAAGATGCGACTATAAGACTTCTTCCTATTAAAATTCTGGAATATGATCATTATGGTCTGAAATTTCTGGAACAAAGCAATTTCTCAACCGATTCACACGAAATTCGGAATATAGGACTAAGATGCGACTGTAAGACTTCTACCTATGGAAATTCTGGAATATCATTATGGTCTGGAATTTCTGGAACAAAGCAATATCTCAAGCGATTCAAATGAAATTTGGAATATAGGACAAACATGCGACTAAGACTTCTTCCTATAGAAATTTTGGAATGTGATCATTATGGTCTTGAATTTGTGGAACAAACCAATTCTTCCTATAGCAATTTTGGAATGTGATCATTATGGTCTTGAATTTGTGGAACAAACCAATTGCTCAAGTGTTTCGCATACAATTCGGAACGTAGGACTAAGATGCGAATATAAGACTTCTTCCCATGCGATTCGCATGAAATGCGGATTGTAGGACTAAGATGCGACTGTAAGACTTCTTCCAATAGAAATTTTGGAATGTGATCATTATGGTCTGGAATTTGTGGAACAAACCAATTTCTCAAGTGTTTCGCATGAAATGCGAAATGTAGGACTTAGATGCGACTATAAGACTTCTTCCTATGGAAATTCTGGAATGTGATCATTATTGTCTGGAATTTCGGGAACAAAGCACATTTACAAGCGAATCGCATGAAATTGGGAATAAGGGCTAAGATGCGACTATAAGATTTCTTCCTATGGAAATTCTAGAATATGATCATTATGGTCTGGAATTTCTGAAACAAAGCAATTTCTCAAGCGATTCGCATGAAATTCGGAATGTAGGACTAAGATGCGACTGTAAGACTTCTTCCTATAGAAATTTTGGAATGTTATCAATATGGTCTGGAATTTGTGGAACAAACAACTTTCTTAAGTGTTTCGCATGAAATTCGGAATGTAGGACTAAATTGCGACTATAAGACTTCTTCCTATGAAAATTCTGGAGTATGATCATTATTGTCTGGAATTTCGGGAACAAAGCAATTCCCATGAAATTCGGAATGTAGGACTAAGATGCGACTATATGGAAACTCTGCAATATGATCATTGTGGTCTGCAATTTCAGGAACAAAGCAATTTCACAAGCGATTCCCATGAAATTCGGAATGAGGGCTAAGATGCGACTATAAGATTTCTTCCTATGAAAATTCTGGAATATGATCATTATACTCTGGAATTTCGGGAATTTCCTATGGAAATTCTGGAATATGATCATTGTGGTCAGGAATTTCTGGAATAAAGCAATTTCTCAAGCGATTCGCATAACATTCGGAATGTAGGACTATGATCCGACTATAAGAGTTCTTCCTATGGAAATTCTGGGATTTGGTCATTAGGATCATCACTATACTATTTTGAGATGTCCGTTCGTGTATATTTTCCACAGACAAGAAGATATTTGTTTTTTTTTCGTCCCGGGCAGACGTTGTTACGCTCAAAACCTACGGCCGTGTTTCCGACACAGCCTACCCTGCTCTTTTTTATACATCTATAACCTGGCAATTTGAAAAACGTATACGAATTTTTTTGAAATGATCACGATATATTTCTTATATCAATCCCTTAATGGGCTCAGTTGTTTTAATGCAATTTAAATCTGAGGGATTTAAATATCTTAAATTGCGTAAGGAGCTCTTATCACTGTTCGTTGCAGTGGATAAGGAATTAACTGCTGTTTCTGGGGGTATTCTTGAAAGTGCATCGGCGACTACATTCGCTGTACCTGGCTTATAAAGAAGCTCACGATTGTACTCCTTTAGAATCGCTTTCCAGCGTTTCATTTTGTTATCGTTGTTTTTGTTACATAGTGCGTATATTAAAGGATGATGATCAGTAAAAATTCTAACTTTTACATATCCGTATAGATATTTTTGAAGGAAAGGACTGCACCTAGTGCAAACTTTGAGGCATCGGTGCATAGTTCTAGGTCTTTATTGACATCATGATAAGCTAAAATAATTTCATTCGATACCAAGGAATTTTTTAGTTTTTGAAATGCCTCAGCAGCTTCAGAATTTACTGGAATAGAGATTGGAATGGATGCGGATTTTGACATTCTACCTTCTTCCCCTCTAAGAAGAGAAGTTAAGGGTTTTGCCAATTTGGCATAATCTTTTACAAACCTACGATAATAACCGAAAAGGCAGAAGAATGATCGAAATTGTTTGATAGTTTTTGGAATAGGGAAGCTATTATGGCATTCACTTTTGCAGGATTTGTTTTAAACCCTTCTGCAGGTCAGGTTTTTTAGCAACTATCCAGACTGGAGAGTTGTAGGGTGATCTTGATGGTTTTATAATGACATCCTCGAAAAACTTTTCTACTTGCTGATTTTGATTTCACTTCTGATTTAAGTGACGACGGGTAGGGGTAGAATTTTGTATAGACGTGCGTTTCAGTATTTGTTCGATTTCACTTATTAGTCTGGTAATGTATGTAAGCTTTTCATCCGATTCCATGAATAGTTCGGAATACCGCTGAACTATTGTGTTAATTTCTTGTTTTTGAGAAACTGTCATGTGATTGTTTCTAATAGATATTGTATTTACGGATATTGAGAACAGTTGGTTAATTTTTATTTTTAGGCTATTTTAGATTGACTGAGTTAAGTTCCTTTAGCGTGTCCTGGTCTAAAATTCCATTAAATGTTTTTAGGGTTGGCATTAAGAAATAAGCTAATGTAAGATGGGATTGAATAAAGTTTTTACTAGAACCGGTGTCGATTAAGAATTTAAAGATATTTCCGCTCTTCGTCATGCATTTGAAATATGGCAGGGAAGAGCTACTCATTCTAAAAAATGGATGTCACTAAATTCTATTGGCTGATTGTCACTAGTGGTTTGCTCTTGAGTTGGAGCCAAATACTCGTCGAGTGTTGTTTTTCAGATCGAGGTCTTCTGAGTAACTATAAAATTCATTGTCTAGATGGAAAGTTCTTTGTATTTTACGTTGTGGTTGGTTAGTATGAGGTGTTGATCTATTATTATAATAATTGTCTCTGGGCCTATTCATATAGTCTATTCTTCTTGTCCTTAAGGACTCAACGACTTCCATCGGCTCTGGCCTGGGTTGAGGTTTCGGGGCCTGCGGTCTTGGTGGAATCGGCTGGTAGCGTGGGGTATTGTCAAATTGTGGGAATTATTTGGTTTTTGTTGGGGATATGGAGCTTGAGGCATATAGGCTGGTTGTGGATAAAATATCATTTGTCGTGGTTGAGGGATCTAGGATTTTGGGCAAATTGTGGCTGGATGGTTTGGTTATATTTTCGTGGAGGTAGTGGAGTATTGTTTTGTGGTTGAAAATAATGTTTTTTATTATTGTAGCTACTGGTGTGGGCGTAGATTGAACGCAATGTTTGATTTTTCAACTTGAGACATAGACGTAGGGTTTGGGGAAGGTCTGCTGGCTCTTTGAACCTAATAGCTTGGGTAAGTCTCCTTTTAGTCGTCTGATAAATGTATCAAGTGCCTTAGCGCGATAAGTTCCTAGAAAAATTCGAAGAGATTCTGCTCCCATCTCCATGTAAGATACTTTATTTAATACTAAGGATAGAGGAGAACTAGCGAAGTCATGTGGTATTCTAGGGTTCCAAGATATCTCTTATCGGCATCGTGGAGAGTAAGGCAACGAGAAATTGCCCTCCAGTCTAATGGAGTGTGATATAATTCGAGTACCGCATCGGCGTTACTTATGATTTTATTACGTATAACACTAAGTATTCCGTAATACTTAGTAGTCCCAATCGCAGATTCGTATAATTTTAAAATTATCTCAACGCGTTTTCTCTAGGAGCTAAACTGATGAATCCTGAAAATTCTCTAATTGACCTTACGATCTCGGGTATTTTGTCTAAATCTGTTAAATTGTTTGAAAATTCTGGTCTAATGCTTTGATCTACACCTATAAAATTGCTTCTTTGGTCAACAAGCTGTTGTCGTCCTTTAGTTCTGAGAACATTTGTTACTATATTTGTAATTAATTCGCTCAAACCAGCAATATTAGGTTGGGGATTATTTGGAGGATTTTGTGGTTTAGGAGCGTTTAAGACCGGTGGTCTTATTAGATTGTTTGGGTTACTCATGATTTATTAATATTTTGTCTTAAATTCAATTTGTATTCATTTTTATTACTTGAAATTAATGTAACTTTTCTTCAATTAGCTTAGCTTAAAATTGAATATTATTCTGTTTTAATTTTAAATATTTATATATATACAATCTCAATATATTGAATGAATTAAAATAGCAACGCTTACGAAAATTTTTATAAACTTAACAATAACTTACAAGTTTAAAATGATAAACAGCATGACGAAATTTTTCGGAGTGTTCCTTATTTGGTTACGGTGGAGCAGCTAACGTTTGTTTATTTCGTTTCATTTTTGCGAGAAAAATCGCTGCTTGGGGACTTTTCTTCAACACTGTTTTCTTAAAAAACTCCAGATGAATATTTGTGCTTCTTGAGAACTTATAAATTTTGTGCTTCTTGAAAACCTTTAATTTTTTATTATTAAATTCTCTATATTAACTTCACTTGCCCGTGGGTTTGTGGGTTTGTTGTGTGTCATGGAATCTTGCGATCAATTTTTAACCCACTTCCCATAGCCCGATTTTATTGAAATTTTGCACACATGTGTATTTCCGGTGACAATACTTTCTATTAAAATTTGAGGCCCCTTGGACCTCAAAAATTTTATCCGATTGTCTTTAAATTTTGTACACATGTGTGTCTTCGATGGAAAACACTTTTTGTAACAATTTGGGGACACCCATATACAATTTTTAAATATCGCTATATCGCATCAGATCACGGCAAAGTCTGAGCTCTGTGCTTTGTGAGCAGCGCTGCTGGCTGTCGCTGCGTCACTTGGTGGATGATTTTGCCACAAAATTTTTGAATTTACAAGAAAAATTTTAATTTTTATGGTTTTTTTTTTGTTGAATTGCGGGTTCTTCTTAAGGACTCTGGCTTAGGATTAACACTGATACTGCTTAAGGGTACTAGTTATCCTCAACAAAACGCTTTTGCGACTCTTTTTATATCATTTGCTCGGGCGCCAGTTAAATAAATTTATTGTTAAATTACTTTTTATTAAAGACTATCAGAGCGAACTCTGATGTTTATTCTTTATTTTCATAATTCAGACTGCATTTACAAATAAATTTGGTAACTAATTATACCTTAAAAATATTCCTCCTGCCGGTGTTCTGCCCTGTCTGCAATTCTGTTGAAGTCTCTGCTGTAGCAGCTGTTGTTGCGGAAAGCGCTATTGGATTCCCGTTTACCTATATCATAACTGCAGTTATTGTTGCTCTGGTTCCAAGTAGACTCTTGCGCTGCAAAATATCTGGAGCGGATACGCGTGCAGGTGCTACCTTGAATAGATTGTTGACGAAATATATTTCTAGTTAACTTATTACAATGGCATAGTTCTGTTTGGGATCATGCATGTTTAAGATCAAGTAGTAATTTTTGAGTCGTTTTCTTCATCGCATCAGCAACATTCATTCGTTTTTCAGCAATTCGCACCGGCACCAGCCAATACAATTCAAATTAGAAATACATCACATGTTTTAAATTCATAATATTAGGTTTTTTATTGAAATTCTTTCGCATCCTTACGCACAGGCCATAACATTTGGTCCTTCGAGCCGTATAAGAGATCACGTCGCAAATATATTAAATAATTCATTTAAATCTTTATTGAAAAAACAGGCATTGTATCGAGAAACGTATTTAACTTTCAGTGTAAAAACTCTGGATTTGAAATATATTATAGTAAACGCAAACATTTCAAACAGTTTTAAGATATTAGTTGGTGCATAATTGTTAATCAGGATTATTCGCATACCATCGTCTAAACATAAAAATTGACAAATTGCACCATCTGCAAACGCGGAGACATTAGCCGCTATTCCGGTATTTAAGCAGCTGCGTGCAACGAGCCGTTTTAATGGGCCAGTTGGCCAAGACTTGCAACTACATCGCTGCTAATTTTAATGTTTCTGGAATATGATCATTATGGTCTGGAATTTCTGGAACAAAGAAATATCTCAAGCGATTCGAATGAAATTTGGAATATAGGACAAACATGCGACTAAGACTTCTACCTATAGATATTTTGGAATGTGATCATTATTGTCTTGAATTTGTGGAACAAACCAATTGATCAAGTGTTTCGCATACAATTCGGAATGTAGGATCATTATGGGCTGGAATTTCTGGAACAAAGCAATTCCCATGAAATTCGGAATGTAGGACTAAGATGCGACTTTAAGACTTCTTCCTATGGAAATTCTGGAATATGATCATTGTGGTCTGGAATTTCTGGAACAAAGCAATTCTCAAGCGTTTCGCATGAAATTCGGAATGTAGGACTAAGATGCGACTATAAGACTTCTTCCTATAGAAATTCTGGAATATGATCATTATGGTCTGGAATTTCTGGAACAAAGCAATATCTCAAGCGATTCGAATGAAATTTGGAATATAGGACTAACATGCGACTAAGACTTCTTCCTATGGAAATTCTGGAATATGATCATTATGGTCTGGAATTTCGGGAACAAAGCAATTCCCATGAAATTCGGAATGTAGGACTAAGATGCGACTATATGGAAACTCTGCAACATGATCATTATGGTCTGCAATATCAGAAACAAAGCAATTTCTCAAACGATTCGCATGAATTTCGGATTGTAGGACTAAGATGCGACTGTAAGACTTCTTCCTATAGAAACTTTGGAATGTGATCATTATGGTCTGGAATTTGTGGAACAAACCAATTTCTCAAGTGTTTCGCATGAAATTCGAAATGTAGGACTAAGATGCGACTATAAGACTTCTTCCTATGGAAATTCTGGAATATGATCATTATCGTCTGGAATTTCGGGAACAAAGCAATTTTACAAGCGATTCGCATGAAATTGGGAATGAGTGCTAAGATGCGACTATAAGATTTCTTCGTATGGAAATTCTAGAATATGATCATTATGGTCTGGAATTTCTGAAACAAAGCAATTTCTCAAGCGATTCGCATGAAATTCGGAATGTAGGACTAAGATGCGTCTGTAAGACTTCTTCCTATAGAAATTTTGGAATGTGATCATTATGGTCTGGAATTTGTGGAACAAACAAATTTCTCAAGTGTTTCGCATGAAATTCGGAATGTAGGACTAAATTGCGACTATAAGACTTCTTCCTATGGAAATTCTGGAGTGTGATCATTATTGTCTGGAATTTCGGGAACAAAGCAATTCCCATGAAATTCGGAATGTAGGACTAAGATGCGACTATATGGAAACTCTGCAATATGATCATTATGGTCTGCAATTTCAGGAACAAAGCAATTTCACAAGTGATTCCCATGAAATTCGGAATGAGGGCTAAGATGCGACTATAAGATTTCTTCCTATGAAAATTCTGGAATATGATCATTATACTCTGGAATTTCGGGAATTTCCTATGGAAATTCTGGAATATGATCATTGTGGTCAGGAATTTCTGGAATAAAGAAAATTTCTCAAGCGATTCGCATAACATTCGGAATGTAGGACTATGATCCGACTATAAGAGTTCTTCCTATGGAAATTCGGGGATTTGGTCATTAGGATCTGAAATTTTGGAAACTATACCATTTTGAGATGTCCGTTCGTGTATATGTTCCACAGACAAGAAGATATTTGTTTTTTTTTCGTCCCGGGCAGACGTTGTTTCGCTCAAAACCTACGGTCGTGTTTCCGACACAGCCTACCCTGCTCTTTTTTTACATCTATAACCTGGCAATTTGAAAAACGTATACGAAATTTTTTGAAATGATCACGATATATTTCTTGAATCAATCCCTTAATGGGCTCAGTTGTTTTAATGCAATTTAAATCTGAGGGATTTAAATATCTTAAATTGCGTAAGGAGCTCTTATCACTGTTCGTTGCAGTGGATAAGGAATTAACTGCTGTTTCTGGGGTATTCTTGAAAGTGCATCGGCGACTACATTCGCTGTACCTGGTTTATAAAGAAGCTCACGATTGTACTCCTCTAGAATCGCTTTCCAGCGTTTCATTTTGTCATTGTTGTTTTTGTTACATAGTGCGTATATTAAAGGTTGGTGATCAGTAAAAATTCTAAATTTTACATATCCGTATAGATAATTTTGAAGGAAAGGACTGCACCTAGTGCAAATCGGTGCAAAGTTCTAGGTCTTTATTGACATCAGGATAAGCTAAAATAATTTCATTCGATACCAAGGAATTTTTTAGTTTTTGAAATGCCTCAGCAGCTTCAGAATTTACTGGAATAAAGATTGGAATGGATGTGGATTTTGATTTTGACATTCTACCTTCTTCCCCTCTAAGAAGAGAAGTTAAGGGTTTTGCCAATTTGGCATAAGCTTTTATAAACCTACGATAATAACCGAAAAGGCCAAGGAATGATCGAAATTGTTTGATAGTTTTTGGAACAGGGAAGTTATTATGGCATTAACTTTTGCAGGATTTGTTTTAAACCCTTCTGCAGGTCAGGTTTTTTAGCAACTATCCAGACTGGAGAGTTGTAGGGTGATCTGGATGGTTTTATAATGACATCCTCGAAGAACTTTTCTACTTGCTTATTTTGATATCACTTCTGATTTAAGTGACGACGGGTAGGGGTAGAATTTTGTATTGACGTGCGTTTCAGTATTTGTTCGATTTCACTTATTAGTCTGGTAATGTATGTAAGCTTTTCATCCGATTCCATGAATAGTTCGGAATACCGCTGAACTATTGTGTTAATTTCTTGTTTTTGAGAAACTGTCATGTGATTGTTTCTATAGCTATTGTATTTACGGATATTGAAAACAGTTGGCCTAAAATTCCATTAAATGATTTTAAGGTTGGCATTAAGAAATAAGCTAATGTTTTGTTTCCTAATGTAATGCATGTATGTTTTTCAATCTTAACATCTCCGGCTTCCGATTTAGCAAAAAAAATTTCCTTATTCGGTATGGGATTTTTCACAAGATGGGATTGAATAAAGTTTTTACTAGAACCGGTGTCGATTAAGAATTTAAAGATATTTCCGCTCTTCGTCATGCATTTGAAATATGGCAGCGAAGAGCTACTCATTCTAAAAAATGGATGTCACTAAATTCTATTGGCTGATTGTCACTGCTCTTGAGTTGGAGCGAAATACTCGTCGTGTGTTGTTTTCCAGATCGAGGTCTTCTGAGTAACTATAAAAGTCATTGTCTAGATGGAAAGTTCTTTGTATTTTACGTTGTGGTTGGTTAGTATGAGGTGGTGATCTATTATTAATATAATTGTCTCTGGGTCTATTCATATAGTTTATTCTTCTTGTCCTTAAGGATTCATCGACTTCCATCGTCTCTGGCCTGAGTTGAGGTTTTGGGGCCTGCGGTCTTGGTGGAATCGGCTGGTAGCGTGGAGTATTGTCAAATTGTGGGAATTATTTGGTTTTTGTTGGGGATATGGAGCTTGAGGCATATAGGCGAGTTGTGGATAAAATATCATTTGTCGTGGTTGAGGGGGGGGGGGATCTAGGATTTTGGGCAAATTGTGGCTGGATGGTTTGGTTATATTTTCGTGGAGGTAGTGGAGTATTGTTTTGTGGTTGAAAATAATGTTTTTTATTATTGTAGCTACTGGTGTGGGCGTAGATTGAACGCAATGTTTGATTTTCTAACTCGAGACATAGACGTAGGGTTTGGGGAAGGTCTGCTGGCTCTTTGAACCTAATAGCTTGGGTAAGTCTCCTTTTAGTCGTCTGATAAATGTATCAAGTGCCTTAGCGCGATAAGTTCCTGGAAAAATTCGAAGAGATTCTGCTCCCATCTCCATGCAAGATACTTTATTTAATACTAAGGATAGAGGATAACTAGCGAAGTTATGTGGTATTCTAGGGTTCCAAGATATCTCTTATCGGCATCGTGGAGAGTAAGGCAACGAGAAATTGCCCTCCAGTCTAATAGAGTGTGATATGATTCGAGTACCGCATCGGCGTTACTTATGATTTTATTACGTATAACACTAAGTATTCCGTAATACTTAGTAGTCCCAATGGCAGATTCGTATAATTTTAAAATTATCTCAACGCTTTTTCTCTAGGAGCTAAACTCCCCAGGATTTCCTGAAAATTCTCTAATTGACCTTACGATCTCGGGTATTTTGTCTAAATCTGTTAAATTGTTTGAAAATTCTGGTCTAATGCTTTGATCTACACCTATAAAATTGCTTCTTTGGTCAACAAGCTGTTGTCGTCCTTTAGTTCTGAGAACATTTGTTACTATATTTGTAATTAATTCGCTCAAACCAGCAATATTAGGTTGGGGATTATTTGGAGGATTTTGTGGTTTAGGAGCGTTTAAGACCGGTGGTCTTATTAGATTGTTTGGGTTACTCATGATTTATTAATATTTTGTCTTAACTCAATTTGTATTCATTTTTATTACTTGAAATTAATGTAACTTTTCTTCAATTTGCTTAGCTTAAAATTGAATATTATTCTGTTAATATTATTCTGTTAATTTTAAATATTTATATATATACAATCTCAATATATTGAATGAATTAAAATAGCAACGCTTACGAAAATTTTTATAAACTTAACAATAACTTACAAGTTTAAAATGATAAACAGCATGACGAAATTTTTCGGAGTGTTCCTTATCTGGTTACGGTGGAGCAGCTAACGTTTGTTTATTCCGAGAAGTAGAGTAGAGTAGAGAGAGTAGCGAGAAAAATCGCTACTTGGGGACTTTTCTCCAACACTGTTTTCTTAAAAAAAACTCCAGATGAATATTTGTGCTTCTTGAGAACTTATAAATTTTGTGCTTCTTGAAAACCTTTAATTTTTTATTATTTTTTTGTTGAAGCGCGGGTTCTTCTTAAGGACTCTGGCTTGGGACACTGACACTGCTTAAGGGTACTAGTTATCCTCAACAAAACTCTTTTGCGACTCTTTTTATATCATTTTCTCGGGCGCCAGTTAAATAAATTTATTGTTAAATTACTTTTTAATAAAGACTATCAGAGCGAACTGTGATGTTTATTCTTTATTTTCATAATTCAGACTGCATTTACAAATAAATTTGGTAACTAATTATACCTTAAAAATATTCCTCCTGCCAGTGTTCTGCCCTGTCTGCAATTCTGTTGAAGTCTCTGCTGTAGCAGCTGTTGTTGCGGAAAGCGCTATTTGATTCCCGTTTACCTATGTCATAACTGCAGTTATTGTTGCTCTGGTTCCAAGTAGACTCTTACGGTGCAAAATATCTGGAGCGGATACGCGTGCAGGTGCTACCTTGAATAGATTGTTGACGAAATATATTTCTAGTTAACTTATTACAATAGCATAGTTCTGTTTGGGATCATGCATGTTTATGATCAAGTAGTAATTTTTGAGTCGTTTTCTACATCGCATCAGCAACATTCATTCGTTTTTCAGCAATTCGCACCGGCACCAGCCAATACAATTCAAATTAGAAATACATCACTTGTTTTAAATTCATAATATTAGGTTTCTATTGAAATTCTTTCGCATCCTTACGCACAGGCTATAACATTTGGTCCTTCGAGACGGATTAGAGATCACGTCGCAAATATATTAAATAATTCATTTAAATCTTTATTGAAAAAACAGGCATTGTATCGAGAAACGTATTTAACTTTCAGTGTAAAAACTCTGGATTTGAAATATATTATAGTAAACGCAAACATTTCAAACAATTTTAAGATATTAGTTGGTGCATAATTGTTAATGAGGATCATTCGCATACCATCGTCTAAACATAAAAATTGACAAATTTCACCACCTGAAGACGCGGAGACATTAGCCGCTATTTCGGTATTTAAGCAGCTGCGTGCAACGAGCCGTTTTAATGGGCCAGTTGACCAAGACTCGCAACTACATCGCTGCTAATTTTAATGTTCTTAACAAATTTCAATTAGAAACCAAGCTCGGAAGACTGGAGAAGCAGTTTACTGATTTTAATCATGTGCAATCCCAGATGGAAGGATTTGACGAAGAAGAAGTTAGCAGCGGTAAACGCGACATATATGAAGACGTTTACTGTGAAGCAAAATCGCAAATCCTCGAGTGTCGATTGATGCTAACTCAAGCCTATTTTAGTCGAGCAACTAATCGTTCTACTAATCGTTTTTCAGTGTCTACGGCTCCGTCTCATACGACTGACAAGGATTGGCGATGAATAAATCTACCTTTGAAGCAACTATATTGAAGAGTACTATACCCTGTATAATATGTGGAGCATCGCACCCGACAGAGCGAATTTTCGTGCAGCAAATTTACCAATCACAGTCCGACAGCTCGTTTAAAACTTGTGAAACAATTTCGACTTTGCAAAAATGGTCTCAAACCAAAACACGGGGTCAATAATCATATATTGTTTCATCGGCAACCGTCAAATTTTCCATCAAACGACGAATTGAATGTAAATGTTCAGACGCATGTTACTGGGATTCATGGTGGAACCATCATCCCATCATCGCCATTACAAATCCAATGTTCTGACAGCCAAGCGTTATTAGGAACGGCACTCTTACGATTACAAAATCATCATGAAACCTCTGTAATATTACAAACCATTTTAGATTCAGCATCGCAATTACTCTTTGTAACGGAACGATTAGCTCAATGATGAACCAAGTAGCACATCATCAACAAATGTGTCGTGCATGACACCTGCACCATCGCATCGAGCCATGTACGACGGCTGTGCCGACAAATATTTCGCAAGATCGCACAACCGATGATCTCATTCAAAGATTCTGGAGAATAGAAGATCATACCTCTCGTTCAAACCAACCAAAGTGGACTGCCGAAGCACTGGAGTGTGCGAAGTTTTTTCTAGCAACTACCAGACAATATCACAATTGGGCAAATCATATGAACTCGCAAGAAAACGATTGCTAGCTATTGCAAGGAAGCTGGATCGATCTCTAGATTTAAAGAAAGCATATAACCAATTCCTCGACGAATATGCAAAGACACATGCAGAAGTTCGTGCCAGAAGCTGATTTTAATGGCGGATTCAATTATATTCCTCATCATTGCGTCTTGAAATTAGACAGCTCGACGACGAAGGTACGGGTGGTTTTTGATGCATCGTGTAAGTCGTCATCTGGAACATCGCTAAATAATACTCAAGGTACGACCAACACTTCAAGACGACATTTTCTCACATCTGGTCAGGTTCCCTAGCCATCGGTTCGTTATAATGGCAGATATTACACAAATGTATCTTCAAGTTCGAGCTCATGAACACGATTCCAATCTTCAGTGCATCCTGTTGCGCTATCAAGAAACGCTGCAAATCGAATGCTTTAGAATTCAAACCGTGACACATGGAAAGAGCTCTGCACCTTACTTATCAATAAGGTGCCTTCGAAAACTTGCCGAAGACAATGCATCAAAGTTTCCAGTTGGTTCACGAGCAACACTCCACGGCTTCTGTGTCGACAACTTAATGTCAAGCGATGAAGTGTATCAAGTTAAGGAGTTAGTCACGAATTCGCTACAGTTGGGTAGTTTTTCATTAAGTAAATGGGCAGCAAATCACCCTAATTTAATATTAGATGTATCTGACGAACACAAAGAAATTCCTATACCACTAGGCGACTCTGAAGTAGTCAAGGCGCTTGGAAGTGCATGGGACTCAAGGAAGGATTCAATTCGTTTTATTCACAAAGGGTCACAACCACCGTCAAGAAGAAGAAAAATTTTGTCACACATTGCACAATTGTTTGACCCTCTTGGCTTGATGGAACCATTCATTCTCAAAGCAAAATTGTTGATGGAAAATATTGTGGCAATTGAAGCTGAATTGGGACGAAGTTCTTCCCGATCATATTCTCTTACATTTAAACGATAACCTAGTACACTTTAACGAGATCCATGAACTGCAAATTCCAATGTACGTACCGATGAGTTCAACCAAGACTAACATTCATGGCTTTTCAGACGGTAGCATCAAAACTTACGGTGCGTGCGTATACATCCGAACAGTATATTCAGCAGACGTGACCCGTCACAGTTAATTTAATATGCGCAAAATCTGGGGTTGCACCAATGAAGGAAGCCGAGATAGTGTCTCACTTGAAGTGTGTGCTGCCATTTTGTTAGTAGAATTGCTAGAAAAACTAAGTGAGACTGGCGCTATAAATTCGAGTATTTCAATATATTGCTGGACTGACTCTACAATAGTGCTCTCATGGCTATTATCCGTGCCATATCGTTGGGTGACATTTGTAGAGTGTCTAAGATTCAGGGCTATCCAGAACCCATTAGTTGGACACATGTTTCTTCGTCACAAAACCCAGCAGACCTGGCTTCAAAAGGAGCATATCCTGGCAAGTTCGCTAACAGCCGTCTCTGGTTTCATGGGCAAACATTTCTTCATGACTTAGAAGCTGCGTGGCCTTCACATTTAGCATTTTAGCAGCTTTATATAATTTATCTAATTATTTAGCAGCTATATAAGTCAGTGGGCGCCGTGGCTCAGTGGTAATGAGCATGGCTACTGAGCAGGGGGTTCGTGGTTCGAATCCCAGTAACACCAAAAATTTTTATTTAACGGTGTCCCACCTCTCGCGAATGGGTGACAAACGTTCCGAGAGTAATAACATGTCACGGAAAGCTTCTCAATTCGCCGTTCGGATCCAGCCTTAAATTGTAGGTCCCTTCCATTTGTGTCCAAAAATATACATGCGCAACACATGTATTTGATTTGTTGGGATTTGGACCGCAATGGTCTGTCGCGCCGAATAATATTATTATAAGTCACCAGGATTTCGATGGAGCCTTGCTCAGTGTGATTCACAATCACCAACGAAGTCACCCCAGGTGACGAAGGGCCACAGTGAAAATGTATGTAGCCATCTTCATTTGTTTCGCAACGAAAGCAGTCCATCTGAAAGTCGTTGGCGAACTATCCACTGCTGCGTTTTTAAAAGCGCTTAAAAGGTTTATCGCCCATCGACGAAGATGCTCTGTTATTGTTTGTTTTTGTTTTTGGCTGAGGCAGACAAATCAATCGTGCACAGGGAATGTTTGCAACAATGCATTACGTGGAAATTTATCCTGCCGCGATCTCCCCATTTTGGTGGCTTATGGGAAGCGGCAGTAAAGGTAGCCAAGGTGTACATCCGCAAGATCAATGGTAATGCACTCCTTACATTCGAATCAAATACGGCTTGCTGTTAGGTGGAAGCCATAATGAATAGTTGAACGCTTACCCCCATACCCAGTGATTCAGAAGACATTTGCCACTAACTGAACGAACTGAAACGTACAATCTCAAAGCTATGTGTCCTGCCAATAAATGAAGCTGAAATTAGAAAAGGTTGATAGTAAAACCTTTCAAGAGGGGGGGGGGAATGTTTCGGTCGCTCCCAAATTTCACACGCTTTTTGTTTTGCCGACGCTACTGACACACACAAATGACATACAGTCCACTATAACTACGGCCACATTAACGAGAAAATTTGCATCAAATTTGCATACATTCCGCTAAGCAATGTCACATAGCAAAATCAATGCAAAAAAAACATAATTTCTGGTAGTGACCGAAGCAACAAGCAACACATACACCGTTCGTTCGTGCTGGCACCAGCTAGTACATACAATAGCATTGTTCTGCTTGGGATCATACATGTTCTTGATCAAGCAGTCATCTTTCAGTCGTTTTCGACATCGAATCGGCCATTCATTCGTTTTTCATCGGCACCAGGCAATACAATTCAAATTAGAAATAATGCACTTGTTTTAAATTCATAATATTGGATTTTTATTAAAATTCTTTCGCATCCTTACGCACAGGCCACAACAGGAACACCCAACAAGACTTCAATATAGAAATCCGGCTCAACAATATCAAAGACCTCATCTACCGCCTAAGCTTATGGATGTAGATCAAAGCGTTCAAACACGACATGTAAACTACGCCACATGTAAACTACGCCACGCCACCAAACAGACCACAAATTCGGTACGTTCAAAAATGAATATACCTAAACTATTCCAACCAAGTCCACCTACCAAACAAAACCCAAAGAATTTTTAACACAAACCAGGAGTCTAACGGCACAGATGACGAGCTATTATTGGACAGACGTAACGAGGAAAGCTAATCCAGGAATGCAGATAATATCACATAACCCAAACGTATGAAGAAAATTTAAATTTTTAACAGAAATCATGAATCTAACGGCCCAGATGACGAGCTATTATTGGACAGACGTAACGAGGAAGCCTAATCCAGGAATGCAGACAAAATCACATAACCCAAACGTATGAAAAAATGTGGGCGCCGCGGCTTAGTGGAAAACTGCATGGCTGTGCAGGAGGTTCGTGGTTCAAATCCCAGTAAAACCAAAAAGTTTTTTTCACGGTGTCCCACTTCTCGCGAATGTCCGACAAACGTCCGAGAGTAATAACTTGTCACGAAAACCTTCTAAAAACCTAAATTGTAGGTCCCTTCCATTTGTGTGAAAAAATATACATGCACAACACAAATGGCCGCGAGAAGCTAGGCCTTGGACCGCATCGCCGAATATTATTATTATTATCATTTATGAAGTAAATGAGGAATCTCTAGGTTCGCCTAAACTTTCTATTTAAAGTAAGAAATGGAGAGACGTTAAAATTCCTAGTAGATACCGGTAGCAATAAGAATTACGTTCAACCTTAACGTATCAAAAACCCTATCCCAATGAGAAACTCTTTTTGCTAATTCAGTTGGAGGTAAAATAAAATTACCCACCACGTTTTTATACATGTATTTAAGCAAACAGATATTAAATTGAAATTTCGATGGAAAAATAGGCAACGATTCTCTTCGATAACTAGGAGCCATAGTTCACACAAATAAAAGTTATATGACGATCTATCCAAATTTTCAAATAAATCAATATACCTCAAAAAAACGTTAATAACTTACAATTACGACTCTCACACTTGGTTCAAGATCAAAAGGATTGTCTTCATAAAATTTTGAGGAATTTACCCAAGCTCTTCGCAGAGCCTGACAAGAAACTTACTTATTCGACAAGGGTAAAGGGAGAAAGATGGACAACCACATATACACCTGTGTATTCCAAGTCGAATGGCGTTAAAGGACAAATAAAGGACAGATACATACAGAATTAGCTAAAATGAGAACTGATTTTCTCTCAATGATAGCTGATCTTGAAAAAACATGGTCAGCACGCTTTAGCATCGCAAACTCAGCATTAGCCAGCGCTACTGACCGAATAGAGCAGCTTGCAGCTAAGCTCAACGCAAAGTCGGTAACAGATGATGAGATAAATCGACGACAAATTGATGGTTTAGAGAGAAGAGAAGTCGCAACAGACGCTGTCATTTTCGGTGTTCCTATTATTGAACGCGAAAACTTAAGAAACCACCAAAATTACACCGCCTGTAAATACTCGAGTGAAGACTAATAACAAATCGAATAATCAAACATCGCCTATAGTTATAAAGTTCACTAGTTCTAGTGAGAGAAACGCGATGCTACACGCGGCTGTATTTCCTGGCTGGTCTCCAACTTCCACATTTTCTTTGGATTATGTTGGGTTACCGTATACCTTCTTTTAAATTTAATTTTATTAATATTTGCTTTTTTTATATAATTTTTCTTGTATAATTTTTTCCTTATATAATTTTGTCTCAAATTATTTTCATTACTTTACGTTAAAACACTTAAAGCACTACTTTTTACACAGCACTCTAATGGCCAAGGTGAGTCTAATTTCATTAAAGCTTTGTTTGTGTTTCTAATTTAACTCTAGGTTCTTGCTACTCATATGTTAGTTATGAACTCGGGTAGTTTTCCGAACGCCAGAGGCTCCACAACCAGTAATAATAACGAACGTTTGTTTGATATTATTAGGGTGCTTAGGTCGCAAAATATCGGATTACATATTTGTCACATTAGTGCTCAAAGTCTAAGTCCAAAAATCGACGAATTTAGGCTTATATTTACTCAATCTAATGTCGATGTTGTCTGCGTATCTGAAACATGGTTTTCTATTGATGCTGCTGATCAACTTAACTCTGTTGATGGGTATAATGTCTTCCGGTCAGATAGAACTGGACGTAGGGGCGGGGGCGTAGCAATCTATGTTCGCGAGACACTTAAGTGCAAAACTGTACTTAAGTCTAATCCTGACTGCACCATGGAGTTCATCTTTGCTGAAATACAGTGTAAATCTCAAAAAAATTTACTTGGAACAATTTATAGACCTCACAGACATATAAGTTTCGACCCATTATTCAAAGTCCTTGATGATCTATTGTGCACTGCCTCAAACATAGTGTTGTGTGGTGATCTTAATTGTAACCAGTTGGATAAATCTATGTCAGTTAACCTATTAGAATATATGAAGTCATTTAATCTGTCACCTGTGAACTTATCTAATCCAACCCATTTTTCTAGAGACTCAAGCTCCTTACTTGATGTTTTTTTTATTAACGACTGTGATAAAACACTGCTGTACAGTCAACTTTCTGCACCTGGTTTCTCCAAACATGACCTTATATATTTAACCTTTGCTATTAACACTAGTAACAATGAACCAGAAATACAATTTAATGACTTTCGTAATATAAACTTCGAAGGCCTCCTACATGACGCTAGACTAACTAACTGGGAACGTATCTACTACATGGAACGAACAAAGTGTGTTCTTACAACAAGAGACACTGAGCCTTTTTAATAAATATGTTCCCATAAAAGCAAGAAGGAAGAATACTTTTGCAGCACAGTGGCTAAGCACTGATATTCGATTACTCATGCAAAAACGTGACAATGCTTACAGAGAATGGAAAAAATACCGAATTGATGCCTTTTTAAAGAATTACCGTGTTCTACGAAACAAAGTTATCTCCAAAATAAGATCTGCAAAGACTGCCTACTATAGTAATCAGCTAGATAATTCGGGATCGGGATAAAAACTGTGGAAACAGCTTCGCCAACTTGGTTTTGGTAAGCAAAACCCAATAATTTCGGATGATATTGATTGCGATGTGCCAACGAGACCCGAGTCAGCGGCCAAGAAACCAGGCGTGACGGCAGAAGAACAAGGAGAAACCCCAAAGCGAAACCAGGCGAAACAAAATAAATCAAATCAAATGAAAGCAATTGATTAATTATAATATAAATATTCAACCAAATTGTACGGAGTCAATAAAGAAATAATTTTGTAACGAAAACAACGGCTTATTAGTTACCTGGACCTGGACCTGGACCCTGGACGCCGGCGAGCGTACCCCGGCATTTACCTCGTTACAAATGGCGCCCGAGCAGGGACTCCGTTAAAGGAAAAAACCCCAAGTCAAGTTTTACAAAAACAAAAATAACATATAACTTAATAATAGGCAGTATAATAAGAAAAAAAAATAATCTAAATCGACGGCAGAGAGTGTAAAACTTGAGGAAAATCTAGCAAAGAATACCCCAAAATGGTATAAACAAGTTGGGTCTACGAGCTGAAAAAGGGAGAACTTGCGGTACTCGCGGAAGAATTGGGCTTGGAAGCAAGTGGTACAGTTGAAGAATTGCGTAAACGGTTTTCGGCTCTCATCAACAGCGAAAGCCTTACAGAATATCAGATAGCCCGCCTGAAGGAACTAGAGGTACGTTACGCGCGAACTCCTTCGCCAATCCCACCGCTAACGGGACCAGCGTGCCTAGAAATACCAAAGTCATCCAGGGAGAGTCAAATAAAAATCGCCCCAAACGAACGTACATCGCCGACCCACCGCTTACGGGACCAGCGTGCTTAGAAGCACCGAAGCCATCCAGGGAGAGTCAAACAAAATTTGTTTCAAATGAACGTACATCCCAATACCCTGCACTCATCGACCAAGTGAGAAAGTGGTCAGTGAAATACGACGGCGGAAAGGAACCGCTGGCATTTGTTGAACGCGTGGAGGAGCTGGCTGATGTGTATAATCTGGACAAGGACTTGTTGCCTCGAACAATGCCTGAGCTGTTACGCAATCGTGCGCTGGCTTGGTACAGGAACAGCAACCGACAGTGGCAGCGATGGAGCGATTTCAAAAGGGACTTTATGAAATTTTTTCTCCCGAACCGTTATTTAGAACGATTGGAAGATGACATCCGACAACGACACCAAAAACCTCGCGAGTGTTTCAAGGACTTCGTCCTCGCCCTCCAAACACTGATGCGCCACGCCAACTACACCAATGAACAACGGCTAGATCGCATATTCGAGAACGCCTTGCAGGAGTATCAGCTATACATACGCCGTAGAGATTTCCATCGCTTGGAAGAGTTGATAGAAATGGCCGAGGATTTCGAGAGGATTCGGGGAAACAAAGACCCAGTTGCGGCCACACACAGACGCAGCCCACAGCCGATACACTGTGGTATTACACCAGACGCTGAGTTTCTCACTAACCCACGAACAGCATGCCGCCGATGTGGGCAACAGGGGCATTTCCACAGAGATTGCAAATACGAGACGCTACTTTGTTGCTGGGAATGTGGCCGGAGGAATGTTCGCACTAAAGACTGTTGCAGGTTAAACGCGGGAAACGGAAGAGGGGACCGGAACGAGCGGGGCACATCCGGACCTCAGACACCCATGCCTCGAAGACAGTAGGATTCCTCAAGCAAGACGCGAGCCGGGTGTACGCGCATGTAACCCTCAACGGTACACCGGCGATCGCAACCATAGACACGGGGGCAACACGAAGTTTTGCTAGTGAAGATTTCATCAAAAAGCGGGGACAGTTCCAGACCAAACCACGACCGACAAAAATAATTGCTCGTATGGCCGACGGAACTCCGAGGGAAATTTACAACTGCATTGATGTCGATGTGAAACTAGGAACCGCACGATGTCAAACTACTTTTCTAGTACTACCAGGAGCGATAGACGACGTGCTGCTGCGAAAGGACTGTCTAGCTCAACTTGGACTTGTCATGAGCTGCGGAGGTTCATCACTCTCAGTAGATAACACCAGTGGAAGCAGATTTCAGGAAGGAGTCACCAAGCTTACCATGGTCTCGTTAGATAACACCAGTGGAAGCAGATTTCAGTAAGGAGTCACCAAGCTTACCATGGTCCCGTTAGATAACACCAGTGGAAGCAGATTTCAAGGTGGAGTCACCAAGCTTACCATGGTCAGGAACATAGAGGATGAAGGCGAGTTAATCAAGTCATTCTTAGATGAGGAATCGCCCAAGTTTGAGAGGTTACAAGGAACGACAGTCATAGCCAGCCACAAAATCATATTGTCTGATGATCGCCCCGTTAAACAACGGTACTTTCCCAAGAATCCAGCAATGCAGGAGATAATCAACGCGGAAGTCGACGAGTTATTAAGCAAAGGATGTATTGAGCCATCGCACAGCCCTTACAGCGTCCCTATTGTCCTAGTACAAAAGAAGACAGGAAAGTGGAGGCTTTGCATCGACTACCGACAGCTTAATTCCAAGTCTGTCCCAGATGCATACCCGCTACCCAGAATCAACCAAGCTGAGGAATGCAAAATATATCAGCAGTCTGGACCTAAAAAATGGTTACTGGCAAATCCCGATGCACGAAGAAAGCAAACAGTTCACAGCGTTCACAGTCCCGGGTCGTGGATTATTTCAGAGGCGGGTCATGCCATTTGGCCTAAACTCAGCGCCCGCCACTTTTCAACGAGCAACGAACAAAAGAAGACAGGAAAGTGGAGGCTTTGCATCGACTACCGACAGCTTAATTCCAAGTCTGTCCCAGATGCATACCCGCTACCCAGAATCAACCAAGCTGAGGAATGCAAAATATATCAGCAGTCTGGACCTAAAAAATGGTTACTGGCAAATCCCGATGCACGAAGAAAGCAAACAGTTCACAGCGTTCACAGTCCCGGGTCGTGGATTATTTCAGAGGCGGGTCATGCCATTTGGCCTAAACTCAGCGCCCGCCACTTTTCAACGAGCGCTAGATCAGGTAATTGGCTCCGAGATGGAACCCCACGCATTTGCCTATTTGGACGATATCATCGTGGTTGGAAATACGTTAGAGCACCACATGCAGAATCTGAGGGAAGTCTTCCGGCGAGCAGCAAACCTCAAGATTAATCTAGAAAAGTGTGAGTTCTTTAAAAAAAAAGAGCTTAAATACCTCGGACACGTCGTTAGCGAAGAAGGAATCCACACAGACCCGGAGAAAGTAGCCGCTATACGGGAACTGCAACCACCAAAGAATGATGCTTGGGAATCGCTTCGTGGTACAGGCGTTTCGTACCAGAATTTTCCAATATCGTCCACCCACTCACACGTCTGCTCAAGAAGGGAAAACATTGGAAGTGGACGGAACAAGAGCAAGAGGCTTTCGAGAGACTCAAATTGAGGCTCACAGAGGCACCTGTACTGGCATGCCCAGACTTTACCCAAAAGTTCACCCTACAAACCGACGCCAGCGACTATGGTTTGGGTGCGGTACTTACGCAAGAGATAAATGGCCACGAAAAAGTGATCGCCTATGCCAAGTCTGTCAACGCTTTAAGCCGGGTCAGCAGCATCCAGCAGGAAAAATGCTGACGCAGGTACCAGAAGAACCTTGGTCGATATTGTGCGCAGACTTCATGGGACCCTTACCTCGCTCAAAACATGGCAACACTTTGTTACTGGTTTTCTTCGACAAGTTCTCCAAATGGACAGAGCTGATACCACTACGCACAGCCACAGCAGAAGGAGTGCAAAAGGCATTCAGGGAACTTATTCTGGCACGATTTGGCATACCTAAAGTTCTTATTACCGACAATGGAACCCAATTCACAGCTCGAGGCTTCCAACGATTTATGCGCGAGATGGGAACTCGACAGCAATTTACTGCACCCTACACGCCGCAAGAAAACCCAACAGAAAGGACCAACCGGACAGTCAAAATGATCATTGCACAACTCCTGGGTGCCGACCAACGGCTTTGGGATGAGAAGCTTCCAGAAATAATGCTGGCGATAAACACTGCGAAGTCTAAAACAACCGGATTCAGCCCAGCATTCTTGTTACAAGGACGCGAGCCACGGCTCCCAAAAACCTTGTACGACGAAGTAACCCCCGCTAAAGTAACGATGGAAACGACAGCGACACCGGCAAACAAGGCTTCACGCCTACGAGAGGTGTTCTAAATTGTGCGGCACAATATGGAGCGGGCAGCACAAGACCAGGCAAGACATTATAATTTGCGAAGGCGTCCCTAGGCCCCATCGATAGGACAAATTGTCTGGGTCAGATAACATCATTTGTCCAAAGCAAGCGAGAACTTTAACGCGAAACTGGCACCAAAGTATTAGGGACCATACCGCATAGAATCCTTCAAATCACCAGTAATCCTAGTGCTAGCCAAGGAAGGAGAGAGAAAGTAGCGAACCCCTAATGTCATCGACGTAAAGATATACCAGACACCCATGCCTCGAAGACAGTAGGATTCCTCAAGCAAGACGCGAGTCGGGTGTACGCGCATGTAACCCTCAACGGTACACCGGCGATCGCAACCATAGACACGGGGGCAACACGAAGTTTTGCTAGTGAAGATTTCATCAAAAAGCGGGGACAGTTCCAGACCAAACCACGACCGACAAAAATAATTGCTCGTATGGCCGACGGAACTCCGAGGGAAATTTACAACTGCATTGATGTCGATGTGAAACTAGGAACCGCACGATGTCAAACTACTTTTCTAGTACTACCAGGAGCGATAGACGACGTGCTGCTGCGAAAGGACTGTCTAGCTCAACTTGGACTTGTCATGAGCTGCGGAGGTTCATCACTCTCAGTAGATAACACCAGTGGAAGCAGATTTCAGGAAGGAGTCACCAAGCTTACCATGGTCTCGTTAGATAACACCAGTGGAAGCAGATTTCAGTAAGGAGTCACCAAGCTTACCATGGTCCCGTTAGATAACACCAGTGGAAGCAGATTTCAAGGTGGAGTCACCAAGCTTACCATGGTCAGGAACATAGAGGATGAAGGCGAGTTAATCAAGTCATTCTTAGATGAGGAATCGCCCAAGTTTGAGAGGTTACAAGGAACGACAGTCATAGCCAGCCACAAAATCATATTGTCTGATGATCGCCCCGTTAAACAACGGTACTTTCCCAAGAATCCAGCAATGCAGGAGATAATCAACGCGGAAGTCGACGAGTTATTAAGCAAAGGATGTATTGAGCCATCGCACAGCCCTTACAGCGTCCCTATTGTCCTAGTACAAAAGAAGACAGGAAAGTGGAGGCTTTGCATCGACTACCGACAGCTTAATTCCAAGTCTGTCCCAGATGCATACCCGCTACCCAGAATCAACCAAGCTGAGGAATGCAAAATATATCAGCAGTCTGGACCTAAAAAATGGTTACTGGCAAATCCCGATGCACGAAGAAAGCAAACAGTTCACAGCGTTCACAGTCCCGGGTCGTGGATTATTTCAGAGGCGGGTCATGCCATTTGGCCTAAACTCAGCGCCCGCCACTTTTCAACGAGCGCTAGATCAGGTAATTGGCTCCGAGATGGAACCCCACGCATTTGCCTATTTGGACGATATCATCGTGGTTGGAAATACGTTAGAGCACCACATGCAGAATCTGAGGGAAGTCTTCCGGCGAGCAGCAAACCTCAAGATTAATCTAGAAAAGTGTGAGTTCTTTAAAAAAAGAGCTTAAATACCTCGGACACGTCGTTAGCGAAGAAGGAATCCACACAGACCCGGAGAAAGTAGCCGCTATACGGGAACTGCAACCACCAAAGAATGATGCTTGGGAATCGCTTCGTGGTACAGGCGTTTCGTACCAGAATTTTCCAATATCGTCCACCCACTCACACGTCTGCTCAAGAAGGGAAAACATTGGAAGTGGACGGAACAAGAGCAAGAGGCTTTCGAGAGACTCAAATTGAGGCTCACAGAGGCACCTGTACTGGCATGCCCAGACTTTACCCAAAAGTTCACCCTACAAACCGACGCCAGCGACTATGGTTTGGGTGCGGTACTTACGCAAGAGATAAATGGCCACGAAAAAGTGATCGCCTATGCCAAGTCTGTCAACGCTTTAAGCCGGGTCAGCAGCATCCAGCAGGAAAAATGCTGACGCAGGTACCAGAAGAACCTTGGTCGATATTGTGCGCAGACTTCATGGGACCCTTACCTCGCTCAAAACATGGCAACACTATGTTACTGGTTTTCTTCGACAAGTTCTCCAAATGGACAGAGCTGATACCACTACGCACAGCCACAGCAGAAGGAGTGCAAAAGGCATTCAGGGAACGTATTCTGGCACGATTTGGCATACCTAAAGTTCTTATTACCGACAATGGAACCCAATTCACAGCTCGAGGCTTCCAACGATTTATGCGCGAGATGGGAACTCGACAGCAATTTACTGCACCCTACACGCCGCAAGAAAACCCAACAGAAAGGACCAACCGGACAGTCAAAATGATCATTGCACAACTCCTGGGTGCCGACCAACGGCTTTGGGATGAGAAGCTTCCAGAAATAATGCTGGCGATAAACACTGCGAAGTCTAAAACAACCGGATTCAGCCCAGCATTCTTGTTACAAGGACGCGAGCCACGGCTCCCAAAAACCTTGTACGACGAAGTAACCCCCGCTAAAGTAACGATGGAAACGACAGCGACACCGGCAAACAAGGCTTCACGCCTACGAGAGGTGTTCTAAATTGTGCGGCACAATATGGAGCGGGCAGCACAAGACCAGGCAAGACATTATAATTTGCGAAGGCGTCCCTAGGCCCCATCGATAGGACAAATTGTCTGGGTCAGACAACATCATTTGTCCAAAGCAAGCGAGAACTTTAACGCGAAACTGGCACCAAAGTATTAGGGACCATACCGCATAGAATCCTTCAAATCACCAGTAATCCTAGTGCTAGCCAAGGAAGGAGAGAGAAAGTAGCGAACCCCTAATGTCATCGACGTAAAGATATACCACGAAACACCGCCGAGCCACCAAGAACAGAAGACATGTAAGATCGATGCCATGGAATATGTTAGTAAGGCACGCAACCAAAAATAAATCACAAGCACCGCTATTTCTACACCAAATCACGAGAACCGCTATTTTCACACCACGATCACAGAAATGAAGTTCCACAACGTGTAAGAAGGAGGAAGAAACTATCTTTAGTCAACGAGCGACGTGGCATTAAAAATCAATCTATATAGTTAATAGTCTCGTGGTGAACGGGCGTGTGCGGTGACTAACTACAAAGAAAAAAAACAACAACTAAACAAAATATAATAATTAACAAATAAACCCTACAAAAACAATCACGGACACGGCATCAACGCATCTGGTAACAACCTCAGCAACAATCACGGACAAGGCATCAACGCATCTGGCAACAACCTCAGCAACAATCCAGGACAAAGCATCAACCCATCTGGCAACAACCTCAGCAACAATCACGGACAAAGTATCGATCCATCCGGCAACAACCTCAGCAACAATAATGGACAAATTATCGACCCATCCGGCAACAACCTTAGCAACAATAACGGACAAATTATCAATGCATCTGGCAACAACCTCGGCAACAACCACGGACAAGGCAACAACACGCATGATGGCAACCCCAGCGACAACCACGACCTCAGCCACCTTCGCCATGGCGAACAAGGCAACGGAGGGTGCAGAACCCACAAGAGGCGCAGAGAAGCGAGAACACCGGAGGAGGAACTCGAAGACATAGTGGAGCAGGCACGCAGAGATTATGTCCTAGGCAAGTCAATGTCGTTTCAGCGATTCATCGGTGGGAAAAGGGTGCAAATACAGCTCAGTCGCCAAGGAGAAGCAAAGGTCACAGTCACCGGTAGTAAGGGGGGAGTGTAACGACGAAAATTTTAACTTACAATTTTCGTCTTACACCCACTGTGCACGCGCGGAGATCAAATGCATGCAAAAGCCCAGCGCAACAACACAACACGTGCGTGCAAACAAGTACAGCAGGGCACACACGCAAGAAGAAAACATCACAAAAATCGCAAGAAGACCGAATCAGCATGGCAACTCAACGCGTGCATGCAAACAAGTATACACGAAGTAACGGAGGTGAGAAAATGCGAAATGGAAAAAACCCAAGCGATCTGTTACAAGAGAAAACCACCAACAACACGAGAGAGATGAGAGAACTACAAAGCTGCAAGCCTACAAAGAGGCAAAAACAACCAAGAGGCAAAGATTATAAAAGGATTAGCACATGAAGAATTGTTCTCTTTGGTCTACATCAGTGAGACTGTTCACTTCAACAGTGGGACACCAAAAACGGTAAGTGAACAGTGTAAAATTAAAACGCCTCTAGGTGATATCAGCAGCATGGGCAACTACCGGAAATTGACACAAAAGCATTTACCGTAAGCGAGACATCCGAACAACATAATTTACATGAGAACTACCCACGAAGCTAGTGACGGAGGAATTTTAAACTCTGAAAACCTCGATATGGAGAGATTCCCCTTGTTAGATAGAAACCCTTCGAACTCAGGACTCCGGCGGGCCTTATAGGACTCCATCTTGAGTTTCGATCTCTCGTAGAGCCGAGTTTTCCCATTTAGCGGGGAGCGAGTGGTGAAAGACCTGCTCCTTCCGACTAAATCCCGTAGGGACAAATTCCCCTTAAAGGCGCCTGAAGTGCGAACCAAAGTTTCTTGCCCGTACCACGTCGTTACGAGACCCCTAGTCAGCGGCCAAGAAACCAGGCGTGACGACAGAAGAACAAGGAGAAACCCCAAAGCGAAACCAGGCGAAACAAATTAAATCAAATCAAAGGAAAGCAATTGATTAATTATAATATAAATATTCAACCAAATTGTACGGAGTCAATAAAGAAATAATTTTGTAACGAAAACAACGGCTTATTAGATAATAGGCAAACGACCCTGGACGCCGGCTAGCGTACCCCGGCATTTACCTCGTTACACAATATTATAGACAGAAATATCGAGAAAAGTCCAGAAAATTGTAGCCTTATTCCCTTATTTACAACTAAAGATACTTATATGTAATGAGTCATTTTCTAAAAATAAACTACATGTTCAATCATGTTCTTTTACAAAAACTGGGCAAACCGAACAAACCGGTTTGACTACCTTTTTGATCAATCAGTACATAATGATTCAAACTTACAGGCGGTTACATTTCAAATTTCAAGTAAACTAATAAGCCGTATACTATTTTTTAGTTCTAATTTTAATACTTATTTTTGGACATTGCGATTTATCTAGGATTCGAGCCTACTGCGCTACTAACTACTTTTCGTAACAATATATACATATATATATTATTATCTCAGCTGGACGCTGAAAGATACCGTGCATTGCTCGAATAATCTCCATCTTTACTACGTCGTCTGACGGCCTTTATTTTACGTGTTTTTTACAAGTTCATGCAAGAGACAATAAATACTTTTGGTGTTTCTAGGATTCGAAACACGAACCTCCTGCTCAGAAGTCCAAGCTCTTATTCACTGAACCACGGCACCCACTCTTACTTTACATTAAATTTTTTTTACCACTTTCGGAGCTTCCCACACTCAGACCCACTACTATTTGAGCGGCTGACAGTCGGTTCACTGATTAGTTATAGGAAATCAATTTCGATATCAAAATCAGCCGGCTTACTATGACTTTTTCAGTTGCAACGCTACCTCCCAGATAAGATGCGACTGTAAGACTTGTTATTATAGAAATTCTGGGATATGGCTAATAGGTCTAGAATTTGGGAAGCTAAGCCATTTCTCAAGCGATTCGTGTGAAATTCGGTATGTAGGACTAAGATGTGACTATAAGACTTGTTCCTATGGAAATTTTGGGATCTGGCCAATAGGGTCTGGAATTTTAGGAACTAAGCCATTTCTCAAGCGATTCATGAGAATTTTGGTATGTAGGAATAAGACGCGACTGTAAGACTAGTTCCTATGGAAATTCTAGGATCTGGCCAATTGGTTCTGTAATTTTGGGATCTAAGCCATTTCTTAAGCGATTCGTATGATATTCGGTGTGTGGGACTACTTTTGCTTTTTAATTTAATTGTAGTATCGGCCAAAACGTCAAAGAAGTTTCACTTCAACCGCGCATGAAGGTTACACGCTCATATTTTTTTTTAAAAATATAGAGTGGTTATCCTGTAAGAGATTTTTAATGAATGTGAAAAAAAAAATATAGGGATGGTTACCCTGCAAGAAATTTTATTATAAATTAGCTGATTACCCAGGTATTTATTCATCCCAAGGGGTAGAAAAAATAATAAAAATAATAATATCTAAAATTGCAGTTTTTAAAATTAAATAAACATCAGCGGCCAAGAAACCAGGCGTGACGGCAGAAGAACAAGGAGAAACCCCAAAGCGAAACCAGGCGAAACAAATTAAATCAAATCAAAGGAAAGCAATTGATTAATTATAATATAAATATTCAACCAAATTGTACGGAGTCAATAAAGAAATAATTTTGTAACGAAAACAACGGCTTATTAGATAATAGGCAAACGACCCTGGACGCCGGCTAGCGTACCCCGGCATTTACCTCGTTACACAATATTATAGACAGAAATATCGAGAAAAGTCCAGAAAATTGTAGCCTTATTCCCTTATTTACAACTAAAGATACTTATATGTAATGAGTCATTTTCTAAAAATAAACTACATGTTCAATCATGTTCTTTTACAAAAACTGGGCAAACCGAACAAACCGGTTTGACTACCTTTTTGATCAATCAGTACATAATGATTCAAACTTACAGGCGGTTACATTTCAAATTTCAAGTAAACTAATAAGCCGTATACTATTTTTTAGTTCTAATTTTAATACTTATTTTTGGACATTGCGATTTATCTAGGATTCGAGCCTACTGCGCTACTAACTACTTTTCGTAACAATATATACATATATATATTATTATCTCAGCTGGACGCTGAAAGATACCGTGCATTGCTCGAATAATCTCCATCTTTACTACGTCGTCTGACGGCCTTTATTTTACGTGTTTTTTACAAGTTCATGCAAGAGACAATAAATACTTTTGGTGTTTCTAGGATTCGAAACACGAACCTCCTGCTCAGAAGTCCAAGCTCTTATTCACTGAACCACGGCACCCACTCTTACTTTACATTAAATTTTTTTTACCACTTTCGGAGCTTCCCACACTCAGACCCACTACTATTTGAGCGGCTGACAGTCGGTTCACTGATTAGTTATAGGAAATCAATTTCGATATCAAAATCAGCCGGCTTACTATGACTTTTTCAGTTGCAACGCTACCTCCCAGATAAGATGCGACTGTAAGACTTGTTATTATAGAAATTCTGGGATATGGCTAATAGGTCTAGAATTTGGGAAGCTAAGCCATTTCTCAAGCGATTCGTGTGAAATTCGGTATGTAGGACTAAGATGTGACTATAAGACTTGTTCCTATGGAAATTTTGGGATCTGGCCAATAGGGTCTGGAATTTTAGGAACTAAGCCATTTCTCAAGCGATTCATGAGAATTTTGGTATGTAGGAATAAGACGCGACTGTAAGACTAGTTCCTATGGAAATTCTAGGATCTGGCCAATTGGTTCTGTAATTTTGGGATCTAAGCCATTTCTTAAGCGATTCGTATGATATTCGGTGTGTGGGACTACTTTTGCTTTTTAATTTAATTGTAGTATCGGCCAAAACGTCAAAGAAGTTTCACTTCAACCGCGCATGAAGGTTACACGCTCATATTTTTTTTAAAAATATAGAGTGGTTATCCTGTAAGAGATTTTTAATAAATGTGAAAAAAAAAATATAGGGATGGTTACCCTGCAAGAAATTTTATTATAAATTAGCTGATTACCCAGGTATTTATTCATCCCAAGGGGTGGAAAAAATAATAAAAATAATAATATCTAAAATTGCAGTTTTTAAAATTAAATAAACATACATAAAATGAATTTAAAACAAAACTTGGTTGTATACAATGTTTTTAGTTTCACTTTCAAAAGCAAGAATTTATTTCTTAGGTCAGCCTAACCCAGAGCAAGCAAAACTAAGTTGTCCGTGGGAAAAACATGGCGATTTCAAATCTATACTCCGCAGTACTTAATAAACTGTCCGAGATCAAACTGTAAGACGATGTGGTGGCAATCCAGACGATTTAAGTTAGTTAAGGAACTCAGTTAGATAATTACCTTTCTCATCAGTATCTACAACGGTATCGATACAGTTATATTCAGTGACTATGCCTATAAACATGGCAAGTATTTGATTGTTTATTTCGTGGGTGTCTCCATTTTTACTAGCAAGAATGGGCCCTTCTCGCAACCGGCTCAAAATGTGACAGTTTTGAGAAACAGCCGGATAAAACGAATTTATTAGTTCAGCTGCAGATTTCAAAAATCGATGTAAATTTAATATTACCATTAAATACGGCTACTAATCTACCTTTTACAATTTGAAGTAGGGACGACAATGTTCTCACCCCAAAATTCGTCGCCAAATCAACACTAATATCGGTCACCCCCCCCCCCTCCGTTGTCGACCCAATCCCCCTAGAGCTGTCTTACCATTACCATTCAACTCATCGACCCCGAAAACCATAGAATCGACACTAATATCGGCCACCCCCCTCCGTTTTCGACCCCATCCCCCTAGAGCTGTCTTATCATCACCGTTCAACTCAGCGACCCCGAAAACCATAGAATCGACACTAATATCGGGCCCCCTCACTCCGTTATCGACCCCATCCCCCTAGAGCTGTCCTACCATCACCATTCAACTCAGCGACCCAGAAAACCATAGAATCAACACTAATATCGGTCAGCCCCCCCTCCGTTATCGACCCCATCCCCCTAGAGCTGTCTTATCATCACCGTTCAACTCAGCGACCCCGAAAACCATAGAATCGACACTAATATCGGGCCCCCTCACTCCGTTATCGACCCCATCCCCCTAGAGCTGTCCTACCATCACCATTCAACTCAGCGACCACGAAAACCATAGAATCAACACTAATATCGGTCAATCCCCCCCTCCCTCCGTTATCGACCGCATCCCCCTAGAGCTGTCTTACCATCACCATTCAACTTATCGACCCCGAAAACCATAGAATCGACACTAATATCTGTCACCCCCCCCCCTCCGTTATCGACCCCATCCCCCTAGATCTGTCTTACCATTACCATTCAACTCAGCGACCCCGAAAACTATAGCATCAACTCTAATATCGAACAGCCACCCCCCTGCGGGAATATAACTCACCCATAGGAGTGTACTTCCAGCACTATTCGTCTCGGCGATACCGAAATCGGTGGGTCCGTCCCTAAAATCGCCTGCCACGCCTCCCCCAGCCAAAAAACCTACTACCCCCCACCCCCTATGTTTGATTCCACATAGTAAATAATATGTATACCAAATTGGTTGAAATTGGTCAAGGCGTTCCAGAGCTAGTTAGGCACATATATATATATATATACAAACAAATAAATTCTCTATTTTATATATATAGACTAGTTGAGTGCCCGGCGTTGCACGGGTGTAAAATTTGACGCTTATCGCCTCCTAACAGTCCCCCCCTGACCCCATCCGCATAGAGGTGTCTTAATATAACTATTTATCTCAGCGATCCTGAAATCTTTGTGATCGAGAGTAATATCGACACCTCTCCCCCTATTCATCGAACCCCTAGCCCTAGAGGTGTCTTACCATCACTATTCACCGCAGCGACCACGAAAACTATAGAATCGACACTAATATCGTTAACCCCTCCCCTTCAGTAATCGACACCATTCCGCTAGAGCTGTCTTACCATCACCATTGAACTCAGCGACCCCGAAAACCATAGAATCGACACTAATATCGGTAACCCCCCCCCCCCTCAGTAATCACCAACATCCCGCTAGAGCTGTCTTACCATCACCATTCAACTCAACGACCCCAAAAACCATAGAATCGACACTAATATCGGTCACCCCCCCCCCACCGTTATCGACCCCACCCCCCTAGAGCTGTCTTACCATCACCATTCAACTCAGCTACCCCGAAAATCATAGAATCGACACTAATATCGTTCACCCACCCCCCATAGGAGTGTACTACCAGCACTATTCGTCTCGGCGATACCGAAAACAGTGGGTCGGTCACTAATATCGGCTGCCACGCCTCCCCCAGCCAAAAAAACGTGCTACTCCTAACACCTATGTTTGATTCCACAAATAAATTCTCGACTTTATATATTACAATATTACAATCTATATTGTAGTTATGATAACCTTGTCTAAATATCCGATCACAAGAAATGATTTGTCATACAGTCGACTTCGCAATAAGAGACAATGAGCAATCGATACACACACATGTATTCCACATATAAATGTATGTTAAAAAAGCTCGTGCGTATTCGTTTGATTTTCAACAGCAATCTCGTTTCCATGGGGGGATACTGCTAGGTTTAAACGGTGTACCAATAATTGCTATATTGCTTTGGCTTGGCTTACAACAACAATCGCATAAGCATAAAGCCGAAAATAAATCCAAAAAGTTTTTAGGATTTATAACTAAAGCCATTTTTTAGTTATAGCGCTCACCGTAAGGAGTTGTTTTGTTTAACACATACACATTAAAATGCATCGAAAATTTAAAGCCAAAAGCTGTTGCTTTGTAAAGCCAAGCCGGCTTTACCAAAGTAATACGGGGAAAACGGGGTTCAGTCTAGTTTTCGTTAAACTGTTTGAAATCAACGAAAATGCCTGAGTTAAGTAGAGTTGAGATTTTTATTATTTTGTAAGTAGTCGTCTTGCTGAAATTATTTTAATTAAAATTAACTAAAAATGGCTTCGCGGCTATTCTAGCCTGCTTGTGAAAGTAAGCTATTATTAAATATAGTCGAAGAAAAAAATGTAATGATTGATGAAAATATGTTTCGGAAAAATAATTTTTTAAAATAGTTGAAAGAGAATTTGTTAAAAGAAATATTATGAACAATTTGAAAATAAATGGAAAAATTAAAAAAACATATATATATATACAAATAATAACTTCAATTAAGTTAGGTTAGGTTGAAGTGGCCGTCAGTCCAAACCAACGCACTTAGATCGTTGAGATCGTTGAAAAAGAACGCTCCCAGATGAATCTTCCGCCTATTCGAGAGGGCTGGGCACGTACAAAGTAGATGGAGAGTGGTTTCCTCCTCCTCCTCATCCATGCAGCTTCTGCAGAAATCATTGGAAAAGACTTCTAGTCTTTCTGATGCTTGTCTATGAGACAGTGTCCAGTTATGACACTGAAGCGTTTCGGATCTAGCTTGGGCCAATTCTGCTGCACCGTTTGACCATCTATTCGTTTTTATTATAGCATCCCGTTTACACATGAGTTTGCACGTAGCGATCGGCTTGCCTAGTGAACCATATTCAGGCAATAGGGGTAGTGTGGTTCCATGTTTGGCGAGTTCACCAGGCATACTCCATGCTCCGCCATCTCCTCAAGAGGCGATCGGCAATTCCGGACCAGAATGGAATTTGTGGAGACTGATTCCATGGACTTTAGCGCGGCCTGGCTATCGGAGAAAATGTGGATATCCTTAACAGATATGACATTACTCTTCAGCCAAGACAAGGCTTCCTTTAAAGCCATGATTTCAGCTTCGAAAACAAAAACGACGGAAAGAGAGACATAGATTTAGACTTTTTGAAAAAACACCTCCGCCAACCCCTTCATCAGTTTTCGACCCGTCTGTGTAACTTCAATTAAAAACAGAGTAAAAATAACACAAGTTCACAATTTTCTACTGGACAACTTTTAAATGCACACAATAATTAGCTCTGCTCGCTTTATCACTTTGCAAGAACTTTTACAACTTGACTGGTTAAATTCCAAGTAACTAATGATTCCGCCGCAGCGAACGTCACCTTTTATACTCGTTGAAAAGCTTCCAGAAACTTCCAATGTTATAGACAGAAATATCGAGAAAAGAACAGAAAATTGTAGCCTTATTCCCTTATTTACAACTAACAATACTTATATGTAATGAGTCATCTTCTAAAAATATGTAGTTTATTTTTAGTTTATTTCAATCATGTTCCTACACACAAAAACCGCACAAACCGTTTTGACTACATCTTGTACCAGTACATAATGATTTAAACTTATAATCCATTACATTTCAAATAATCTAATTCAGCCTAAAAGTATGCAATTCTTAATTCTAATTTTAGTGCCTATTTTTAGTATGCAGTATGTACATTGCGATTTATCATAGGATTCGAATTCTATTATATGCGCTACTAACGACTTTTCGTAAAATTACCCCCACCTTAATTCTTTTCGTCCCGAACAGATTCAGCACTCCTTCTGATGTTGTTCCTTGTCAATCTGTCGATGTAAAACCTTCATTTTACATCTGGGGCTTTGTTGGATCCGATATACTACATCATTTATCCTCTTAATGATCTTGTAAGGGACTTCCCAACTTTGCTGTAGCTTTGGAGATTTACCTTTTCTTCTTTTCGGATTGTAAAGCCAGACCAGATCTCCTTCCTGAAATCCTCAACTGCTTGCACGCAGGTCATATCTTGTTTTCATCCGGCTGCTGGCATCCACTATGTTGCTCCTTAATGCAGCATGAACCGCGATCATTCTCTGTCTTAGATCACTAACGTAGTTCTCCTTTGTTGTCAGCTATACTGGTGTTGATCCAAATTTAATGTCGCATGGTAGGCCAAGTTCTCTGCCAAATACAACCATTCCTGGTGAGTTTTTAGTCGTGTTGTGGACAGCGCTACGATAACCCATTATAAATAACGGTATACAACGATCCCATTCATCTTGTTTGGCATCAACTTCTTCTCGCAGATGCTCTTCCAGCGTTCTGTTGAACCTTTCGACCATTCCGTCTGACTGTGGGTGTAACGAAGTAGTCCTCGTTTTCTTGAGGTTGAGTATTTGGCACAGCTCTTGAAGGATTAGCGATAAAAAATTCCGCCATTGATCGGAATAGTTCCAGTCGTACTCCAAGTCTCCATATCCAATTGTCCACGAATGCCCTAGCCACCATGATGGCTTCCTGTTTTGCAATGGGATATGCTTCTGCCCATTTACTAAAGTAGTAAATGCACACGAGTATATAGCCAATTCCATCTCTTGTTTTTGGAATAGGCCAGGTATGTCTATTGCCACCCGCTCAAATGGTGCTCCAACATTGTACTGTAGCATTTTTCCTCTAGTTTTTGGTTGCGGTCCTTTGCTTGCTGCACATATGTCACACGTTCTACACCAGTCTTCCACATCTCTGCAGCAATTGACCCAATAGATGCGATTCCTTACTTTATCTAGCGTCTTATTAACGCCCAAATGTGCTCCGGATGTACCACTATTTTCTTATTTGTGCAACCACTTCAGAGCACTTCTTGTTTTCCCAAATAATTAATAAATAAATTGGCCCAAATAATTCAATTCATTCTTGAAAGATTACATTTCGGCGGACTCAACTTCAACTCTGCAGCTTTGATGGTTTCCAAAACTTGCGGAAGATTATTCACATGCTCATTAAATGTGCGACCAAAAACAATGATGTCATCCAAATAGACTAGACATGTCTTCCAGCTAAGGCCTCGCAAAGCATGTTCCATCAACCGCTCGAACGTAGCAGGAGCGTTGCATAAACCAAACGGCATTACAGGAAATTGATACAAGCCGTTTCCCGCAGTAAATGCTGTCTTCTCCTTGTCGGCATCATGAATTGCTACCTGCCAGTATCGGCTTTTCAAATCCAATGTACTGAAGATTGTGTCTACGGATAAGGTGTCCAAAGTGTCATCTATACGTGGTAATGGATAACTATCCTTCTTCTTCTTACGATAGTCCACACAAAATCTAGTTGAACCATCTTTCTTTTGGTACCACAGGTGAACTCCATAGGCTTTTGGACTTTTGTATGATTCCATCATGGTCCATCTTCTAAACCAGTGTCGAATTGCAGTAGCATTTCCTGTATCGATCTGATGTCGCACTATTTTGGTTTTACCCATATCATTGTCGCTGACAGCAAACACGTCGGCGAATTGCTCTAGCGCCTTTTCTGCTGCTTGTTGCTGTGCCGCTGGAATATGTTTACACATCGAACGAATTATCTGCTTCCTTTCTAGATCTAGTGTTGCGTACCGAGCAATGCAACAATCTCATAGAACGCGGGCACGCAAAGAGGGTAATCTGATCGCCGATCTCAAAGGCAACTTAGAACGATGGGAAGAACACTTTCATGAGTTGCTTAATGGCTAACTAAGGAATTGGAGGCTCCACCAATGACCGAAAACCACACTATGCTGCCGCCACCAAGTATAGACGAAGTTAGCAAAGCGATAAATCGGCTAAAAAATAATAAGGCCCAGGGATCTGATAGTATCCCAGCGTAGCTAATTAAAACAGGAAAAATGTCTAGAGGTTTAAAACTCACTACACCATCTATTTATAGACTTTAAAGTCGTCTATGATAGCATAGCCAGAGTAGAACTTTATAACGCCATGAGAGAATTCGGCATCCCAAATGAACTGACACGACTATGTAGGTTGACCACGACCAATGTTATAAGTCAATCAAGCCCATTCAACATCTATAACGGGCTCCGACAAGGGGATGGACTGGCCTGCGTCCTTTTCAACCTAGCGTTGTGATCCGAGACTCTGACGTAACGGCGATAGGAATAATCCTCTATAAGTCCATTCAGATACTGGCTTACGCAGACGATATTGACATCGTTGGTAGAAACCAAAGAGCTGTACAGGAAGCTTTCATCCAGATAGAGCAGGTGGCACGAAATCTGGGGCTGCACATAAATGAGAGCAAAACAAAGTACATGGTGGCCACGTCTGCGAGTAGAAGATCCAACATTGGTCCCTCAATGGTGGAGCGCGAATTTGAAGTAGTGCAATCCTTTAACTATCTAGGGTCAACTATAGCAGCCGATAACAGCATGGAACCAGAAAAACGCGCACGGTGGCTTAAAGCCAACAAAGCCTACTATAGCCTGTCAAGACTCTTCAAATCCAGGAACTTAACCATAACATCCAAGCTGCTGATATAACTATAAGACAATGGTCATACCAGTACTTCCATATGGATCCGAGACTTGGGTGCTTAGCAAAAAGCATTCTGACCTCTTAGCCACGTTCGAGAGAAAAGTCTTACGAAGAATTGTTGGCCCCGTATGTGAGGAAGGACGATTCCGGAGACTCTATAATGATGAGATCTACGAGCGTTACCGCGATGTCGACATCGTGAAGAAAATTAAGCTCGGTAGGCTCCGGTGGGCAGGACACCTAGCTCGCATGAGCGAAGAGGATCCTGCTCGGAAAGTCCTTTGCGGTAGGATTTATGGAACACGACAGCGAGGCCGGCCAAGCCTACGCTGGAAGGATGGCGTAGACCAGGACGCCCAGAGCTTAGGGATGCCAAGCTGTAGTAGTGCCAAATATGATGATGATGATTTCTAGAACTAGTGGCGTATTCTTTACTTTTACAGGCTGGCTGTTTGCGATGCAGCTTACTTCCTGAGTCTTGCCAATGAGTGTTCCTTCCTAATTTTCTTCGGTGATGCTTTGGACTTAGACACTACCAAAATTTCATCTCTCTAGGTCGTGTGGAAGACCTTAAAATACTCAAAAATATAGACAAAAAGGGGTCAATTTATAAATTTAATTATTTCTTTATGGTCATTTAACTTCTTTTTACGAATAAATTAAAAAAGCACAGTTTTCTTATTGTTACTTTAATTTTTATGTCTTTATTTCATTAAATTAAAACCAAGTCTCTATATAATTTTATGTGTAATAGCAACTATGTACAATTCTTATAAACGATGAATTTATGCAGACAGCGTGTCCACTGCCACTACCAATCAAGAACAGAGTAAGAGATAACGCTGTCAGCGTATTTTATGCTAGGCGTATTATTTGTGCAGCTACGCAATAGTTCTGGGTCACCACACGCTTATTTTTGGTTCCATGATGTTATCGGCCGGTATACTTAACCCAAGCATAGTGTGGTCGTCGGTCATTGGTTGAGCCTCCAATTCCTCAGTTAACTGACTATTTAGCAACTTATGGAAGTACCCATCGCTCTAAGATACCTTTGAGATCAGCGATCAGATTACTTATTTAGTCAGTAGTACTAATGACAGTATTCTTAAGGTGTTTCCATTTCTTTTCTACACTCGACATCTTAGCCTAAAGACAGGACCGTACCAACAAGATAGTGGCATGCGTCGAGGGTGGCCCCTCGGTACGTTCGTCATAAGGTTCGGGTTGTAATGGGGGTTATCAAGCAGCTGGGTCTATCTGGTGGCTCCATCAGCAGGTACCCAGCTGACCCTAAAATCTTGTACTCGCAATGATCAAATTATTGCTTGCTGCCATCTTTATGACTCGTCCCATGTCATTAGTATTCTCGTGTAAGCTTTGGGTGACAATGTACTTTTTAATACTGTCTCTGTTCATATAACTCAGAATGATTCTTACATCGTACTGAGGGCAGGCATGGAGTTCCCGTTGAAATTATTCAAAGAATTCCTTTCTGACGTTAAAGGTGGCGTTGAGTTGGCATTTCTCTCTTAACGAGTTTTTAACATAATAATCATTTGGTTCCCTGGTCACTCAGATGTAGCCGACAACTCCAAAGTGGACGAACTAGCTAGACGTGGTACGACTCTACAACTGCTACCAAAAATAAAATGTGGGGAGACCTATTGCGGCAGTAAACCTTATACTTCGGAAAAAATTTTGTAAAAAATGTTACTTCTGAAGCAATACCCTGTGTACTATGTCAAACATCTGAGGATGGCAAAAACAATATTTGAAACTACTTTTAAGGGAACTGATTTTTTATTGAACTAAATTAAAATTTCTAATTGCCATCCAGGCATCTTCCTCTAAATTACGGTCTTTGAAATCCTTCAATTGCTTGTTTTAAATTTAGCCATGGTGCTCCACCTCAATAATACGTTTTTCGTCAAACTCCTTTTTATTCTCTATAAATATATTTATTTATATTTATAAATATAAATAATTATAAGTTTTCATCAGGTTAAATTGTCAATTTTATCACGACTTAATAAAAAAATTAATTTTAATCACAATACTCTTAATTATTACGCTGTTGTTTTGACAGAAACGATATGAGATTGTGAATTTTTTGTTCGAATTCATTTATCGCTAAAAACTGCATTGTCCGCGATATTGATATGATATTGATATCGCAAAAAAAAATATTTTGTAGATATTATTAGAAAATCTGTATTTGCTAAGAAGATTGTCAATTATATTAAATTCTGAATTACTTTTTAAGTGATGTTGTATATATTTTGTCGTGTAATTTAGAGAAATAATTATTTTTTATCGGTCGAGAAACATCGCGTTTCATATGATTGGGCTCAAACTGATTGTCATTTATATTAAATTCTGAATTACTTTTTAAGTGATGTAGTAAATATTTTGTCGTGTAATTTAGAGAAATCATTGAATTATTTTTTATCGCTCGAGAAACATCGCGTTTCATATGAATGGGCTCAAATTACAATTTTACCTGTTGTCGGTAAGAAATATGTATCAATTTAACTATCAAAAAATGACAACATGCCATGCATTCGGAGTTTTCGCGGCAATAAAAGGATTTTCATTTAAAAAAGGAAAAAATCAATCAATTCAATCAGAACAATTGTACAATTGTAGGACTGATCTATTTCCAAATTTAATTGAAGTCGGAAAGTATTGTTTGTCTCTGCCTTACTGCGTCAGAGCGAATATTTTGCATAATATCTGATGTTGAATCAAATAATTATATAAGTTCTGTATTTTTATGGTCAATATGGTTTATACCTTATTTATCAACTTATGGAATAATAAATTATCCTTTAATTTTAGGATTAAAATTTAATAAATTATTTGAGTTAGAGGTTAGGTTAGAGTTCTATGGAAGACACAATTTATTTTTTTGTTTGTTTGACCAACCGATCCAATTTTGCCAGTGAATGATAATGACTGCATGCATCATTTATAAATCCAAACTGTACGGGGTAAAGACAACAATTTATTCGTTGGAGCTAACAAAATTTCCGCTTTCATTGATAAAAATCAAAATTATAGATTATAAAAATACAAATACCAGAATTATGTCATATTACTAAAATGTTTAAAAAATTTATTTATGCATGATGTTTGACACTAATTATTAAACAAATGATTGAATAAGTTTATATTAATAATACGTAATAAAATACATTTTGTGTGACGAGCAAATATGTACGTAGAGTTTAAATAAAAAAGGAAAAACAGAAGAAAGGAGTATCACTATAGGAGAAATAAGCTACGATTTATATATACAAAAAGAACATGAAGAATTTGCAGCAGCAGCCATGCCCCAAAACACCAGCATCAGTTACTTTGTCGGTCCGCCTCGGTTGGTGGTGCTGTATATTCGCCGATACAGAAAAAACGTAAATCAAAATAAAGCAAAAATCTGTCGCGTCTTGATACTAAGTGCGATCTGGTAACGTTAAAAGAAAATAAACAACTGCAAATAATTTTGTGTTCTGTAATCGACGTTTACGTTTGTAAAACGTGAGTGTTCAATGAAAAAAAAAATACAGAAGAGCAAAAGGGAACCGAAGTTCCAAGTGATTTTTTTCTTTTCTTGGTTTCAATGGGTGAAAGCGCAAGCGACTTATGCAGATTTGGCTTCGTTTGTTTCAATTTAAAGTACATAGATAGTAGACTGCAATTTTAATCGATTAATCCGTCCATTGGACTTGAAGAGTCCAACTCTCAATCGGTGGCGCTTTTTACACGTTCATGCGTTTTCATTGTGTTGCCATTGCGTTTGTTTAATTTTTATTTATTTCAAACGGAAATATTGACTGTCACTCAAAATGTTGTGATTGCTATCGTTTATATGTTCACGAGATGTGTTAAAGGGTTAGACAGTTAGACTGTTGTATATCAATGGTAATGGTTGTACTTGAATGTGGATCAATATGCACTATAATCAACCAACATTATTATAAAGTAAAATTATTAAATCAAAGATCAAATCTCTATAAAAACAACTCTTATCAGATCGATTTATATTATAATTTTAGAATTGGTTGGAAATTTTAAACTTATCGTAGCCGCAGATACAATCAAAAAATTTAGATTCTTATGGAAAAAGTTTTTGTCTGAAATTAAATTTACTTAATGGTTTCACTTTTGTGTTTTACTATTGTTTTCTTCTGGCTATGAATTCCGTTTAAAGTTGCGCGACGCTGCAGACGGAACTGCTGAATCGCTAACACAATACACAAATGACAGCGACAGTCAGTGGCAGCGCAAAGTACATATATAAATGTATACGTTAATTTTTTGCAAAAATCGAAATAAAAAAATCGAGTTTTGATCAAAAATAAATTCACGTGTTTCGGTTAAGATAAACGCACAAAAAAGATTGATATTTGTGAAAAGATGAAGTTTTAAGATGTAAAAATTAAAGTTGTGTCACTTATCATTATCATTGATAACCGCGTTTGCTTCCTAATTTAGTTAATTGTATCAAAAAAGTTAATAGTCGTGCAAAGTCGAGATTTGGTACAGTTATGCAAAAATATAATTAAAAACTTTAGCGATTTGGTTTTGTTCTTTTATAATAAAACACATATGCATATATATAGAAATTAAGCTTTCTCTTTTGCACCCATTTATGTGACAAATGCGCTTGTACGTGAACAAATAAATAAATAACTAACGACACGATATACCGGATTATATATATATATATATATATTTATATATATATATATATATGTTGAAGAAGCCTATAATTCTACATACATCCATTAGTTACTCTAATATCTGTCCTCCTTAGAGAACAACCAAGAACCAACAACAACAACAGATGCAGAGTAGAGAATAATAAAAAAACCACCAGCTTCAGCAACTAAAAAGCTATACGCGATACTTTGATCGTCACTTGAGTGACCGAGCAGCTTTATCAACTACTAGCAGCAAAAACTAACGAACTAACGAACATCGTTTCAGTATAAATCGTTTTGTTGGAGGAAATCTTGAAATTATTGACCCCGTCACAGGTACACTTGTACATACATCGTAATGTATGTAATAAACCCGAAAAAAAGTGTTAGTTATTTGAAAGATAACATTCAATGGTTTGTCTTTTGTTTAAAATGCTTATGTTTTTTGTATTTATGATATGTTTGAACATTGGAAACATTAAGCATGTTTCACATCATAAGTACCGACACCTTCCATAAATTACAAATTTAGTTTTGAAACATTTATTTCCTTTTGTTTCCATTATTATAATAATTTCTTAGTTTTTAAAGGTTTTTATAATAGGACTTTGGGCTATATGTGTAATTCTGGTATTTCGAAAAATTTGGCTCTAGTGGGATCGCAGGTTTAGTTGGTAAAATTTTTAGCCGACAGCAAATTGTTCAGAAAAATCAATCTTAATTATTGATAATACATCATAATTTGTCATCTTAAATGTGACCCAATCAATAATAATTATACCTTCTGTGTCTGGTTGTAACGACGTTTTTGGACCTTTGCAATAGGCTCCATCTCAAAATCAATCTGGCTTTTATTTCCAAATAATACAATTTAAAAATAAAAGGATTGTTATTATTATATATTACCCAGTTAACAAAGTTTTATTGCATGATTTAACGGATTATAAATTTTCCTCTTTAAAATCGTGCAACGTAAACGAAACACAAGTGAGTTTGCATCACGAAAGTAGAATTCATTGAAAAAGAGGAGAAACAAAAGTTCACAAAAAAAAAGAGAATTTATAAAGTTAACTGGATAGCAAAATAGGAATTAGTATATTTACATCATATTATGTACTAATAATACAAAAATGTAAATAATTTGTACTCTGTGGTGAGATATACACAACGTGCAAAGTTTGAATAAAATCGGGTGACATTTTGAAAAAAATGTTGGGAGCCCCCTTAATTTTTTCAAAAATTTCATCGGTGATGTGTATCTTTATAAAATTTAAAGAAAATTGGGCTAATTTTTAAAAATGTATATGGAAGCCCTGAGGCCACTTCCAAATTTTTACAAAAAGCGTTGTCAATAGGATTAAACAAGTTGTATAAAATTTGAAGAAAATCGGGTAAATTTTTTAAAATTTAAATGGGGCCTTGCGACACCGTGCTCCGACTACGCCAACATTTTAACAAAAAGTGTTGTCCATCGGAGATACACATGTGTATACAATTTGAAGAAAATCGGGTTTTTTTTATAAAAATTGTATGGGCGTCCCTTGACCCCGGGTCCCGATCACTTCAAAACATTTTACATAAAGTGTTGTCCATCGGAGATACACATGTGTATACAATTTGAAGAAAATCGGGGTTTTTTTTATAAAAATTGTATGGGCGTCCCTTGACCCCGGGTCCCGATCAGTTCAAAACATTTTACATAAAGTGTTGTCCATCGGAGATACACATGTGTAAAAAATTTGAATAAAATCGGGTACTTTTTTATAATATTTGTATGGGTGCCCCACGACCCCGGGGCCCGATCACTTTCAAATATTTACAAAAAGTGTTGTCCATACATTTTGTAAAATATTTGTATGAGAGCCACCCCGAGGCCCGAGGGGCCCTAAATTTTAACAGATAGTGGAGATAATGGGAGATACACATGTGTGCAAAGTTTCAATAAAATTGGACTTTAGGAAGTGGGTTAAGAATTGATCACAAGATTTGGTGTGCCAGTCCGCTAGCCAGCCAGCCACGGGAACGCGAAGTTATTATAGAGAATTTAAAGAGAAAACAAATCGCAAAAAAAAATTTAGTTCAACGTGAGTCTGCAATATGTTTTAGATCGAAGCAAACAATTACAATGTTCGTTTTAAATTAAAAATGTATTTTTATTAGCTACCATGTTATTATTGAAGTTTCTCTGATCTTAAATTTTCTCCGTGCTCATCGCTTTGCAGATGATTTTAAATTTTTTTTACTTTTCTCCTTTATCTAACACAAAATAAGTTCCCGACCTTGACCGGTCCGAAAAAACTGATTCGACACTAAAATCGATTATAATTGCATATACCAGTTTCAAATCTCCATAGTTACTCCATCGGTTTATATACGTTAAAGCCTCCTATGAATATACATAGAAAAAATTTTATTAAACCATTAGTGAACATTGTCGTCGTACAAAATAAACTGACAAAGCTTAGACTGGAATACATGCCCTTTTAAATGGAGTTTGCTGTGGTAATCCGAGATTCTGGTGTTACAACACGAGGACCAATCCTTGACAACTGTAACAAACTGGCTAAGGCAGGCACTTTTTGCCTTATTTTATTGAGAATGGAAAACTACACACAAATACCACTGTCTAAACGAAACTACACTTAATTTTGTAAAGTTATATTTAGGGCCTTTTCTAAATATATACTTACCTGTTTGGCTAAACTCAAATGACTCCAAAGTGTTACTAACTTCACGCAGCTGTATATGTTGTATATTACGGAAGCATATCCATATACATCGTATTTGAAATATTTTTTTGATTGCACTATTTTTCCTAGAAAATCATAACATGCTGTTGTCTCATTTGCTCCAGCATTTAAATGTGAATAAAATGTTTGTGTATCGGACCATCACACGTTACACAATACTGGTTGCATCCCAAAATGCCATGAAGGTGGCCTTACAAAAACAGCAACATCACCAGAAATTGTTCGCAAAGTGAAGACACGAATTAAGCGAAATCCACCACAAAGTGGGCTAAAACTGCTGTACTGTTTGGGCAGCCGTTTATGCAAATGGTCGTTCTCCGCTAGGCTTATCGATCAGGGCGTTAAGGTGAATCAAGAAGTGAAGCGGGAAAAGGTACTAAATGATGCTTCGCTACCTTGGGAATACACAAAATTCGGTAGCATCCGCTGGACATTCTAACAGAACTCAGCTCGTTTGACACAACAATTTTTACAAAGTAACGGTACAAATCAAATAATGATTTAAGTATGTTAATAGTGTAAATACTACAGATAAATGATCCTAATTTTCCTAATTTGAATTAAAGTGCACAAATACATCCATCTACAAACAAGAAAGACTGAATCTATCTATATATTCTGTATCTTCTATCTTCTTCTTCTACTTAAGTTCGATTTTGAGAAAGTTTCTGTTGTTCTGTTGTAAATGTTTACACGTATTGTACATTTCACAGAATAGCATAATATTTTATTGATTAATTTTCTGATTAATTAAATAAAAATTAAAAATTTTTATCAAAGATTGATTTTCAAAGTATTCGCCTCTAAGATCTATATAATTTTGCATACGCTCAAACCATTTATCGAAACACTTTTTTCAGTCCGATGATAGCTCAAAAACATAGTTTTTAAACGCTTCAACAGTTTCTTTATTTGATAAAATCGTTGTCCACGCATCTTTTTTTTTTTTTGGGAACAGCAAGAAGAAGTCATTGGGTGCCAAGTCGGGGCTGTAAGGCGGATGACCCATCAATTCGATCGTTTGAGTGCTCGAATACTCGCTTGTTTTGGTTTGTTTTCTTTCAATTTGTTGATCCACGATCCACGGGTCTCAGGGCCCGATCACTCCAACAAACTTACAAAAAGTTTTGTTCATCAGTGACATGTACACATGTCTATTAAATTTGAAGAAAATCGGGTTGGTCGTGGCCCGAGGGACCTCAAATTTTAATAGAATGTGTTGTCTCCGGAAATACACATGTATGCCAAATTTCAATAAAATCAGGCTTTGGGAAGTGGGTTAAAAATTGATCGCAAGATTCCACGACAGACGACCGACATCCGTGCCACGGGCAAGTGAAGTTAATATAGAGAATTTAAAAATAATACAAGTTCACAATTTACATTGGTGATAACTTTAAACTTTAACTTTCTCTTAGGTGGTAGCTTTATCACTTTGCAAGCAAGGTTAAATTCCAGTTAACTAATGAATCCTTTCCAGCGAAGGCTACCTTTTATACTCATTGAAAAGTTTCCAGAAACTTCAAATCTTATAGAAGGAAATATCGAGGAAAGACCAAAAAAGTGTAGCCCTATTCCCTTATTTTCAACTAACGATACACATTTGTATCATTTGTCTACATAAAAATACCTAACTGTTTTAATACAGCAGTCTCCCGTAGCTCTTTCAGATATAGAATATCTTTTATTGGAACATTGTTTTCTTCAACCCTCTGAATGCATGTGTTAAATGATTGCACAGCAATTCACACTTTTATTTTAGGACGTGGATTAAGTTCAGCTTCGCTTTCATCTGTACTTTCGCTTTCTTGGGCTTTGAGAATGGCAGTACAGTTAGCTGGAAGACACATAATGGTTATCATTCCATCATCACTTTTCATCTCATTGTCTTTAGAGTGACACGTGGCGTTATCCAAGAGTAACAGGGATTTCTTGGGAAGTCCCTTGGATTCTTGAAATTCTCCTTATAAACTTTGATCTTTGCAAATGACTTTTGTCGATACACCACATTTTAAAATTTTTTTCAAAATTTCACTTATAGTAATCATGAAAATTTTCGAACCCGGGATTTTTGCAGATTTACCCATTCCTGAGTCCTCCTCCTGTCTGACTGTGTCCACTCTACAGCCTAGACAGCTGAACTTATCGGGATGAAATTTCATATTTAAGCTTTTTACATAAATTGTGAGGGGCCAGATAACTTTGACGGAAATCTGACAGCCGGAAGTGACAGTTTACTTAGACAGTTTTTGTAAATAACTCATAAAGTATAGCACTTAGGAGAAATCTGTTAAGTACAAAGAAATTTAAACAAAAAATAAAAAAATTGAAAAAAAATTTAATATACATTTACTGAAGATTCTGGTCCCGTCCGTAAAAGAAAGTCGTGTTGTGCCCACACCTCCATTTTTTATTTGATTGTTAGTTTTATCATTTCTTTTGTGATCGCCATCGCTTTAAATAAATCAACGTGGTAGTAAAATTTATCTGTTGACAATTGCTCATAATTCAAACGCAAAAGAATAGCAAGCAAAATGTGCACAAAATAACGCGATAAAAACGGTAATTTTTGAATTACTCATAATACTTTATGAAGATAAATGATAAAACAAGTAAATGTAAAAAAACTTAGTTTTTCGGGTACAAACTTTTATATATACATCGAAACACGCCACAGTATTTTATTATTTGGTATTAATCGCCGAAATATCTGATTTGGCGTTTATGCAGTATAACCCGCATGCGAATTTACGCCCCCTGCCACGCCCCTTCCGCCCACTTTTGGGGGCGGCATAAAGAAGGCGGCGGTCACGCCCCCTTTTTGTAGGAGGGGCTGTCAAAGATTTGTTTTTTTTTCAGAAAAATTAAATGTAAATTAATTAACCCCCAAACCTCCTTCAAAACACTCGGGGAAAATGGTTTTTTGTGTAAAATTTAATAACTTTGTATGGCCCTACTACAAAAAGGGGGCGTGACCGCCTAGAAAAAATGCGGTTTTCATGGTGTCCTCAATGAGGGCTTTCATTAGAGTGATGTCTGGAACCCCTCACCCAATGCGGGTTATACTGCTGTTCGCCATATCACACCTAATTTCGTATGGGGAAATAAAAGCAATACAAACTGATGCACGTTCCACTAAAATTGGACCATGCCCATTAAAAGTGGTATTGTCGTATAGAGGTAATGTCAACCTTTTTTTTGGTACCAATATTTATGTCCGCCCACTTTTTAAAACGCCCTCTTATTACCCTACCACTGGCAAGGGTGGTCCGATATAATTCTACAAATTGATAAATATTTAATAATTTAAAATGAATAAATTCATATCATTGATACCACAAATCAAAATTTTTAATAAACTATTTAAATATAATCATAGAATACACATATCACTTTTTAAGGTCCCTTTTTTTTGTTTATTAATACTTACCCTTAATACCTTTCATTCGATACCAATTAACCCCCAAACCTCCATATTTTAGAGTGTGCCCATACTTTCCAAAAACGCCTTTTAAAAGGAAGAACTCCTTCTTAAATATAAATTCATTGAGCGCATAGTATTTTACAGTGTGCCTATATTTGTAATATAATGAAATATAAATTTATCCACCTTCCGTTTAAACTATGCCACGCCCATAAAAACAGTAGGACCGTGTAGAACTAATTTTTACCTTTCATTTTTTACCAATATTAAGGCCCACCCACTTTTAAGCACGCCTCTTTTTCACCTTTTATATAAAAGACAGTTTTTTGACTCTACAACTGCCGAAGGTGGCTCGATTGGCCTAATATTTTTTTTATATGGAAGGTATTTTTATTACCTTTCATTCGATAGCAATTAACCCCCAAACCTCCTTCAAATCACTTGGAAAAATGGATTTTTCTGAAAAAAAAAACTTTGACAGCCCCTCCTACAAAAAGGGGGCGTGACCGCCAAGAAAAAATGCGGTTTTCAGGGAGTGTACAATGAGGGCTTTCAGGAATGGGGCGTCTGGAACCCCAAATCCAATGCGGGTTATACTGCAGTTTAGCCAAAAAAAAATTCAACCCATAACACGCGTCATACGCGGAACATAAAAAATTATAATATATTTTCAATTGGTTAATTGTATCTGCCTTCAGCTTAAATTCAGCCTAAACGTTCTCTTACATTATGTACCTATATATATTTGAAAATTGCTTCAATCTAGCAACGACTACTTTATCTTAAAGATGCTAACGAAAACTACGTAACACTTCATAACACTAATCTCCAAAAAAATACCTAATCTTAAAAGTCCTTACGAGATCGTCAGCAATGCCTGACGTGGGACAAAGTCGTAGCACAAAATGGTAGCATAATATTGCCACAATGGCTACCTTCCAACGCCCTCGTTATTCCCAATTCCTCTTTCTGAGGATTAAATGTCAGCCATTCTACTGTTAAGCAAAAGGTATTTGTCTTGTTAATTGTATAACTATAGTTGCTCCATTAAAATTGTTTATACAGGATGGCGGCCAGCCATCAGCAGAATAGAGGAATAACACAAAATGCATCAGAATTGCTCTGACTGGTGGAAGTGCGATCAAACCTCCACGTGGTGGCCGCCAGTAATTTTCCTCTAATATAGAAAAAGCTTAATGATTGGGCTAGTTTCTTCAAAGTAAGGTTGGCGCGAGGCCAATAACCTCGCCCGAAAAAAAGAACTATATTAGGGAACCCAAAATCAGCCTCGGATACACTGAGGAACGTACGCTCACAGTATAGAGCTCGATCTGCACAACAGCTAGCCGATACCCTGTCTAAATATAATGTTGACATAACATCAATCCTGAAGATGCGGAGCTGTCATGCAAGACATCATGTGCTCGGGGTGGGTTTCTAGTCAGCAAAAGAATAACACCCACCGTTATCGGCCTTTAAAGCAATAAATGAACGGCTATGCATCCTTCGCATGCGGGGCAAATATAAAAACATAAAAACTAAACTAAACTAAACTAAACGTTCACGCACCTACAGAGGAGGCAGATAATGAAAAAGAAGAATTCTTTGATCAGTCGAATGGAAACTCCATGTATGCCCTCAGTATGATGTAAAAATCATTCTGGGGGATATGACTGTCAAACTATATAGGGAGCCAGTATTCAGGCAGTACATTGGCACCCATAGCTTACACGAGAACAAAAATGACAATATACAACGAGTCATAGAGATGGAAGCATGCAATAATTTGGTCTTTGCGAGTACAAGGTTTGCGCGTAATAATATCCACAAAGCCAGCTGGGTATCTCCTGATGAAGCCACTCGAAACCAGATAGACGACGTACTGATAGACCGCCGCCACAACCCGAACCTGTTGCCGGTACGAACGTACCGCGGTACCAACGTCGACTCGAACCACTATATTGTTGGTATGGTGTTTCAAGCGCGGATTGCATTATCACGAAAGACTGCATCCGCGAATCAGATTCGAGTCAGCACGGCTGCCCTTCGCAATAAAGAGACCAGAAACAACAACCGTCAAGCGACAGGACTCTTCCTAAATTCCGGGAGAGTAAGTCCTGGGGCTGAGATGTCGGGCGTAGAAGAGAAATTGACACGCTTAAGGATACTGTCATTAATACTGCTGACTACATCTTAGGCAGTAGTCGTAGATTTCGGAACGACTGGTTCGATAACGAATGTAAGCTAGCGACAGAACGTAAAGGGCCAACTATAATGGGCTGCAGTGGGCTCATTCTTAGGTCAAAACCGAATGAAAAGCTTAGCTAATTTCTCTCATTCTTTAATTTACCCATAATGAACTTAACGTTAACGAACATTTGACGAAACCGACAAAAATCACATTATGGTCACAGCATACGATTTGCATGTAATGATAATGTTCACAACAGCTAAATTATCCAACTCAAGTCCATTATAGTGGGCCCTTAAGAATGTTGCGTACCGAGCAATGCAACAATCTCATAGAACGCGGGCACGCGAAGATGGATATAAGGAGCTCAGAAGATATGAAAAACCAGTTCACCGGCGAAAGAAAGCAGCCTGGAAGAAGAATCTTGTCCGTGAACTAGAACTGTACAGTAAGCAAGGACAGCACCGGCCGCGGAAGTTCTACCAAAGAGTCCGCGGTATGACGCAATATACACCGCGTTGGACATACTGCAAAGACAAAGAGGGTAATCTTATCGCCGATCTCAAAGGCATCTTAGACCGATGGAAAGAGCACTTTCATGAGTTCCTAAATGGCCAGCTAACTGAGGAATTGGAGACTCCACCAATAACCGAAGACCATACTATGCGGCCTCCACCAAGCATAGACGAATTTAGCAGAGCGATAAATCGGCTCAAAAATAATAAGTCCGCGGGATCAGATGGGATCCCAGAGGAAGTGATTAAAATAGGAGGCCCCACAATACACCAAACAATTCATGAAATAATAGTGCAAGTATGGGAAGAAGCAATGTCATAAGATTGGCGAGGCATCCTGTGCCCAATACATAAGAAAGGAGATATCAAACATGCAGCAATTATCGTGGTATAACGATGTTGAGGACCGCGTACAAGATTTTCTCCTCTATCTTTCAAGACAGGATAGCCCCATCCCAGGCAAATCAACAAATGATCAGACTTAGACCGTTAGGCAGGTGATGGAAAAATGTCTAGAGTTTTTAAACTCACTACACCATATTTTTATAGACTTTAAAGCCGCCTATGATAGCATATCCAGAGTAAACTTTTTAAAGCCATGAGAGAATTCGGCATTCCAAATAAACTGACACGATTACGTATGTTGAATATGACCAATGTTATAGCACAAGTAAAAATATTCAGCTAAAACAGAATAACTTCGTGCTCGCTATTTTTGTATTTCGTTGGCTACAGTGTCTCCGAGGTGTTTGCTTTTGTATCGTCATGCTCTTCATGTTGTATATGAACACAATACACCTAAAGAATTACCAAATCCTTTATTACTTACTCGAGCTAATTTTACGAAATATATAGTAGTATTGCATATTTTCGAATAAAATTGTATTTAAAATTAGTACATACAAAGTAATAAAATTTGTGTTTTCGATATTGAAGTAATTCAAAAAATAAAACAACCCATAAAAATTAAATTTTTTTCGTCTAAATTCTCTAATCGGGGATACACAATGCGCAGTTTGAATAAAATCGGGTAAATTTTTTTTTAATTTTTGTGGGAGCCGTCCGACATCGAGGCCCGATCACTTCCAAATTTAAAAGTGTTGTCCATCGGAGATACACATGCGTATAAAATTCGAAAAAATTCGGGTACTTTTTTTTATAAAATGTGTATGGGTGCCCCCCGACCACGGGGCCCGATCACTTCCAAATATAGAAAGTGTTGTCGATCGGAGTAAACACGCGTATAAAATTTGAAGAAAATCGGGCTTTAAGAAGTGGGTTAAAAATGTATCACAAGATTGTACCACCCAGCCAGCCCGCCAGCAACGGGCACGCGAAGTTAATATAGAGAATTTAAAAAAAAGTTTGTCCATTGGAGATACCCATGTGTTTAAAATTTGAAGAAAATCTGGCTAATTTTAAAAAAAATTTATATGGGCTACCATCGGGCCCTAGGGCCTGTTCACCCAAAAAAATTTACAAAAAGTTTTGTCCCGAATTTTATGCACACGTGTATACAATTTGAAGAAAATCGGGTCAATTTTTAAGAAATTATATGGGAGCCCCTCGGCCCTGGGGCCACTTCCAAATTTTAGCAAAAAGCGTTGTCCGTAGGATTAAACATGTGTGCATCAAATTTGACGAAAATCGGGTACATTTTTTAAAGTTTTGTATGGGGCTTTTCGACACCGGGGCCCGATCACTCCAAAATTTTTACAAAAAGGGGTTTCCCTCGGAGATACACATACAAAAAAAAAATTTTATTTTAATTAAACTTTTTTTAGTTCGAAGTTCGAAAATTTGCATGATTACTACTATACTTCCCTTTACTACATAGGATGCCGTAAATGTTTTAAGAAAATAGTAATACTAGTGTTTTCCGATGCAAATCTCTATGTCAGTCAAAAAGTTTAACATTTTTTGTGGTTATGTTTCTCAAAAATAATCTGTCAGTTCGCATCGCACATTGTTTTTTATTTACTTGAAAAATTGAATTCAGTGAAAAAATGGAATTATCGCGTGAAAATTTTCGTGTGATGATTCTTACGATATTCGAAAGGGGCTAACTCGACAACAGTGTTTCGAATCACTTCGTTCGACTTTTGGCGACGAAGCACCATCCTTGGCTAGTGTTTATAATTAGTACAATGAATTTAAACGCGAACGACGTTCACTTAGAGACGAGCCTCGTAAAGGTCGCCCAAAAACAGCTGTTGTGCCAGAAAACATCAATGCTGTGAGAAAACTGATTGAAGAGGATCGTCATGTAACTTATCGGGAAATACAGGCATGCCTAGGCATTAGTAACACCAGCGTATATACGATCTTACATGATCATTTAAAGGTGCGGAAGCTATGTGCACGTTGGATTCCAATTTTTTTGACAAAATCACAAAAAAAGGTTCTTGTCGATTGGTGCCGCCAAATGCTTGAAAAATCGTGACAGGTGACGAGTCATGGATATTTACGTATGCGCCGGAAAGAAAAGGGCAATCGACTGTTTGGGTCTTCCAATTCGAAGAAAAACCAACAAAAGTTGTGCGAGCTCGGAGCGTTGGGAAGCAAATGGTAGCGAGTTTCTTCACGAAAACCGGTCAGCTTCAGCTTGGTATACGACCATTTGTTTGTCCGAGGTTTTCAACAAATTGAGAGAAAACAACCCAAAACGGCGAATCACTTTGCATCAGGATAATGCGAGCTCACACACATCACATAAAACAAGCGGGTATTTGAACACTCAAACACTCTTCCTGTTCCCAACAATCAAAGATAAGATGCGCGGACAATGATTTTTATCGCCTGAAGAAGCGGTTGAAGCGTTCAAAACCCATGTTTTGGAGCTATCATCATACAAAAGTGTATAGATCTAAAAGGGGAATATTTTGAAAAGCAATAAAGCAATTTTTAATGAAAAATTTTATTTTATTACTTTTTCTATAAACATTTACGGCACCCCTCGTAATATGTAAAAGAAAGTAAAAAAAACTTAAATGACGGTACGTAAAGCGACTCTTTTCAACAAAATATGCAAAATAACAAAATATGGAAAATTCAAAAAAAATCTATGCATAAATCTTATATATAAAACTCGATGTGTATATGTATGTGTGTATGTATGTATGTTCCGTATGGACGCCAAAACGGCTGCACCGGTTTTGATAAAATTTTCAGGCAATCTTCAGATTAGCCCAGCGGGTCTCTTTGTTTCTATTTATGGGCCGATTTGGCTCAAATTTACACCATATAATATTTAAATCAAAATGTGGGTTTCGTCTTTTTAAATTCTCCATATTAACTTCACTTGCCCGTGTGTTTGTGGGTTTGTGGATTTGTGTGTCATGGAATCTTGCGATCAATTTTTAACCCACTTCCTACAGCCCGATTTTATTGAAATTTGGCACACATGTATATCTCCCATGACAACACTTTCTATTAAAATTTGAGGCCCCTCGGGCCGCGGGGTCGGGGGGCTCCCATACAAATATTTTACAAAATTTACCCGATTTTCTTTAAATTTTGTACACATGTTTGTCTTCGATGGAAAACACTTTTTGTAAAAAAAAAAATAAAATTTAAATTTAAATATCGCTATATCGCAACAGATCACGGCAAAGTATGAGCTCTGTGCTTTTTGAGCAGCGCTGTTCGCTGCCGCTGCGGCATTTGGTGGATGATTTTGCCACAAAACGAGCACGCAGTGTGTGTGTGTGTGTGTGTCCCCGATTAGAGAATTTACAAGAAAAATTTTAATTTTTATGGGTTGTTTTTTTTTCTTGTTATGTTGGTTCGGCTTCGTAAAGTTGCTCTTTTCACGACCGTTAATTTTTGCACTTTAAAAATAGCCGACGGCTTTTTTCCAATCCCAGTGGGCTCGATGTAATAACACAATAATACCATTTTAATTACTTGCTGGGCTTCGATGGTAATTAACACTAATCACTTTTAAACGAAATTTTCATATACCACTGCGTACCGATTGCCAAACACAATTGAGGCTGCAGTTATGACCCTTTTTGCACACTGGACGCTTTTTTTATCATTATACCTGCGTACGCCAGGTGTACAGTTTTGAATTCTTTTCTTGGGCGTCCAATGGGGTCGATAGGTGGGTCACGAGGCCACGAGCTAGTATACAATAAAACTGTAAACAGAGCTATTATCTTTGAAGTTCTGAGTTAACGAACGTCGAATTTGTTGTTTTAGCGTAATTGTCACACATTTTGTGTTATGAGAAAATATGACTACATGATTACGAGCAAAATTAACTGGGTTTTTTTCAACGCAACAGAACAGAACGTTCCGGCCACTTTTGAGCTAGAACACATTTGCTTTCTCGTGGCAGTTATTAATTTCGGACGTTTGTTACACATTCGGATGGATCTCGAAAAAGTTCATTGGTGTTTCTCTGTAATTTGAATTTCAAAGCTCCCGCTCAGTAATCCAATGCACTAACCACTTCAGCTACGTCGCCCATATTACTGTGTGCTAATAAGCGTTAAATTGTAAGTAATTTTTTTTTGTTCTCGTTGTCCCAAAACCTAATTCAAAAGAAATACAAATTTTAAATTTTCGCACTTGGATAACAAAATGACTTAGCAGTTGTGCGTTTCACAAGAGTTTTTTTTGGTAAATATCTCAAAACTTTCATTTTGTAATAAACGTGATATAACGACGTAAATAAAGACGTTTTTTCATCAAAAGTAGCCGATTTTTAAGGAGTTCCAAATGAGCTACAATAGCCATTTGAGTCTCAAAGGCTTTTCAGGCACACATGTGCGTTTGTGACGTAAATGTGCCGAGTGTTTTAGTCTAGAACATTTGGATGGAAATGGATGAAGAATAGCAGTAGCTATTGGTTGATATCACACATTATCTGCAGTATATACAGATCATTGAAATACGTACTACGAGTATCATTATACAACTAAAAAAACAACCCATAAAAATTAAAATTTTTCATCTAAATTCTCTAATCGCAGAAATTGATATGGGAGCCCCTCGATCCTATGCCATTTTATTTTTATTGTAGGAGAAAATCATCGAAACAGACATTTGACATCAGATGTTAAAATTGAAAATGCTCAGATCATTTTATTCTGAGCACGTAGAGCACGCTCATACTCTGAGCAAATAAGAAAAACGAGCAGTTATCTTGAGAACTCTTTGACTGCTCTGAACTAATTTATGAAAACGCGAAATGACAGAATATTGTGAAAACTTGTTGTTCTATCTGTAAGTTGATATCGACAACAAAAAAAACGACATCAATAAAAATACAATTCAGTAAATAAAAAATGTAAGTTGAATTAAGCATAAAACATTTATGTCTCGTTTCATTTGCTGGGTTCATTTGTGCGTGAGCTAAGATTTCTCTCTCTCTCTCCACCACCAAAACCATGCAGCGCAGCCGACTGCGCAGCACACACCGCACACAGTCCATAAAGGGCGACGAATATCTGATGCCAGTATAAATATTTAAAAAATGTATAAAGGCCTTGCGGCCGAACCCGGGACCCGATCACTACCAAATTTTCGAAAAAGTATTGTTTATTGGGTATACACATGTGTGTAAAATTTGAAGAAAATCGGGTAAATTTTTTAAAATTTTTGTTTGGGAGCCCCCCGACACCGCAGCCCGAGGGGCCTCAAAATTTAATAGAAAGTGTTGTCTCCGGAAATACACATGTGTGCAAAATTTCAATAAAATCGGGCCATGGGAAGTGGGTTAAAAATTGATCGCAAGAATCCACGACAGACGACCGACGACCGATCGACGACCGACCGACCGACGACCGACGACCCACGGGCAAGTGAAGTTAATATAGAGAATTTAAAAAGATGCTGCTACCATATGATAATTAAAACAGTTTAAAAAATAAATAAAAAAAATGTCAGAACAGTACCGGTTCCAGTGTATATATCTCGTTTGCACGTACTTTTTCGGTTGATGTTTTTTTTTTTACTGAGACTCAATTACTCAACAGTACAGCCACATAATTACCATAGTTTTTTATATTTATACAATGTACATGTGTGTAACATATTTACATAAGATAGTACGATATGGTATGGTAGAGATATTAACATATATTTTCGAATGTATGTAATATTTTTAAAGAAATGCTTAAAACAAATTTCATCAAAAGGTAGGTTACTCTTAGACTTGAAAAAATACATATGTTAATCCATGCTCATTTTTCATATAATAGATTGCAATTCATTTTTTAAAAAACATTACAAAGTAACAATGGCAAACTACTCATCTCATCTGTACGTCTAAAATAAGCGAACAAAAAATTTTCTTCTATGAAATATTATTAAGATAAAAAAATTCTCAATCAAATAATTATCACAAGGATGTATCCACTGCCTGTTACTAAGTTTCCAGGCCGTTAATTTGACTTCAGTTAGAATTTTCATCCGAATTTTCGGGCATGAGTATTAAGTCATTTTGACAACAGTGTAATTGTTTGATAATCTGCCTAAAAGTCCGTTTACATTATCATCGGTTCGCTTTGACATTATCCTCGAAATCATAACGTTTTCATAAATGGCTTAAAATTTGTTTCTCCTATTTGACAGAAATTTAAACATACACATATTTACTTTGTAAGTGTAGTGGTAAATTAGGGGGGGGTTGAACCAAAACCTTCTCTGTAGAAAGACCAACTCTATGCATACTAATGCTGTAAACCCATCCCAAACGCATCTGTGTTTGTGGGATGTGAATACAGTGTACAAAAAATAAGCAGTCACAAAGAGCGAGAAACGAGAGATGTGGTAGTGGGAAACAGAAAAATGTTATATGGATTTTGCTCTTTAGTTGATTACTAATACAAATAACTTTGGGATAAATCTAAGCATTCATCTGTGTACGATCGGAACAGTTGGGCTTTCTATAGAGAAGGTTTTGGGTTGAACAAATCGAACGAAATTTTTTTTTCGGAATTGGAAACGCCACATTAAGCTTGCATTCAGTGCAGTGCAGTGCTCGTTCTTTATCCTTGTTGGCTTATTTTCCTTCTAATTACTCGCCAATATTCGATTATTTTTTTTGACAGTCGCCTGTAACGAAATAGGTGATGAAAGGGCACAATTCTATTTTTGGAAAAGATGATTGCACACGATTATAGAAAAATATGATGGCCGTTAATACGTTTACAACTCACTACTTTTTTTCGCATCTTCGATGTTTCAATGTAAATGAACTTTAAGAGCCTGTTCATACGTTCAACATTTTTAAATTCTCCGTATTAACTTCGCGTGCCCGTGGCTGGCTGGTCAGATCCTGTGATTAATTTTTAACTAACTTCCTAAAGCCCGATTTTATTCAAACACATGTGTGTCTCCAATGACAAAACTTTCTATTAAAATTTTGGGCCCCGTGGCTCCCATACAAATATTTTACAAAATTTACCCGATTTTCTTCAAATTTCATACGCATGTGTATTTCCGATGGACAAAAATACTTGTAAAAATTTGGAAGTGATCGGGCACCCGATTTTCTTCAAATTTTATACACATGTATATCTCCGATGGACAAATATTTTGGAGTGTTCGGGCCCCGGGTTCGGGGCACCCATTCAAATTTTATAAAAAAGTAGCTGTTCCCGGGCGCTTTGCTACCCGCCAACTGACGCCACGCCCACTTACACCCGCGTTTCCCGGCTGCCCCATCCCACCGACCCCCGCCCACTGACGCCACGCCCACTTACACCCGCGTTTCCCGGCTGCCCCATCCCGCTGACCCCCGCCCACTGACCTCCCGCCCACTGACGCCACGCCCACTTACACCCCAATAACTGACCAATCCAGTCGGGTCCAAATTTTGTCAACGACTTTCTTTTTATTTAAATTTGAGCCAAATCGTTCCATAATTAAGAATTTTTGGAAAAAAAACGACACCAGCGCCACCTATCGGGTCCAAATTTTGTCAACGACTTTCTTTTTCTTTTAAATATTATATGGTATAAATTTGAGCCAAATCGTTCCATAAATAAGAATTTTCAGAGAAAAAAAACGATACCAGCGCCACCAAGCGGGGCTGATTTCACCTTTTACTTTTTCTGGACTTCCACAAATAATTTAAGACCAATATTAGCCAAATCGGTTCAGCCGTTCTCGAGTTTTAGCCAGTCTAACGAACAGCAATTGATTTTTATATATATAAATAGTGCCTGATTTTCTTAAAATTGTTTACGCGAGTGTACCTCTGACAGACAACGCTTTTTGTAAAAATTTTGAAGTGGTCCCAAGGCCGAGGGGCTTATATAGAAATTTTTAAAAATTAGACCAATTTTCTTTAAATTCTATAGACATGTGTATCTCCGATGGAAACACTTTTCGTAAAATAAAATGATCAGGATAAGAGGGCTCCCTTTGCACTTTGTGTATCAATTAGAGAATTTACACGAAAAATTTTAATTTTTATGGGTTGTTTTTTTATAATGTACACACGCTAAAGGAATTTGTACCTTTATAATGCTTAGCACGGCGTGGGCTTTAGGAAATTTGGGAGAGAAAAAAATGAGATGTCTGTACACGTGTGTCTTAAATGACTGCAGATCATACAAATGCGGAAACACAAAATAGCGCAATTCATTCCACATAAATGGCATGGGTGTTACGGATGGGTTCAAGAATGGGCGCGAAGCATCTGGATATTTCGTTTGAAGACAGCTTGTGGAAAAAGCGACAAAACAGTGACAAGCAGGAAACATTGCTACGATGTTCAAGCGAATCTATTGTTTTCGAGATATTTACGTCACCAATTAGTTTTATCGAGCTGTTCTTATATTGAGATAATATATATTTAATTGTATATATTCACATGCAACAACATGTCGAAATAATTATAACATTAAATACACTGATAAAGTAGGGGGTTGAACCAAAACTGTAATAGCTCATGTGTTAAAATGGATTATGTCAATTCTTTCAAATATTTAGAAATAGCGGTAGACAAAAACTTAAATTTTAAATTTTAAATGCATTCGAACGTCTTACAAAACCATTTATTTCTTATCGATCGTATTCTTTTTAGATTAAAGCCACTATGTCCACAGATTCTTCTTGTATTTCTCTTTAGTTCAACCTCGACTCAACTATGGAATTATTTGTTGGGGAGGAAAATATTATAGAAATTTAAAGCGACTTTATGTATCCCAAAAGTTTATTTGAGAAATTTATATAATGCTTCAAGTCGTATGTCAACCAAACCTTTATTTAAGAAAGCTAATATTCTTACAATAAGGAATTTATACATTTTCAAGGTGCTAAGACTGTTTTTTATTAGAAGTGGGAATAGAAATTTAAAAGAGTCATCATATACGTTGAGGAATAAATATTGTGTGGTTCCTGCTGCAAATAGAGAATTTTTTAGGCGATTTTATGCGTACACTATGTTGTTTAACCAGCTACCAAGCAATCTAAAACAAATAAATCGTATCAATCCGTTCTTAAAGTCATTGCGTGCTTGCTTGAGAGAGTTGGATGATTCCTAACTTCTTTTTTTTTTAAAGTAATCAAGTGATTTTGTTTATCCTGTTTAGCAATGTCTTAACAAATTTTGTTTTATTTAATTAATTAACGTAATGTTATATTACTTATTTTATATTTGAACCCACTAATCAAATATATTTACGTTTAAATTATTTAAATACAGAATGCTCTAGAATTGCATGTGGCCGCAAATATCTCTGACTGGTGGAAGTGTGATCAAACCTCCACGTGGTGGCCGCTGGTAATTTTCCTCCAATGCAGGAAAAGCTGAATGATCGGGCTAGTCCCTTCAAAGTAAGGTTGGCGCTAGGCCAATAACCTTGCCTGTAAAAAATTATTATTACGGAACCCAAAATCAGCCTCGGATACACTGATGAATGACGACGACCACGGGAACGAAAACGGCTAAACGATTTAAGAATTTTCTCATTTTTCTAGTCAGCAAAAGAATGAAACCCACCGTTATCGGCTTTAATGCAGTAAATGAACGTCTATGCACCCTTCGCGTGCGGGGCAAATATAAAAACATAAGCCTCATAAACGTTCACGCACCTACAGAGGAGGCAGATAATGAAAAAGAGGAATTCTTCGATCAGTCGAACGGAAACTCCATGTATGCCCTCAGTATGATGTAAAAATCATTCTGGGGGATATGAATGCTAAAATAGGTAGGGAGTCAGTATTCAGGCAGTTCATTCGCACCCATAGCTTACACGAGAACACCAATGACAATGGACAACGGTCATAGAGATGGCAGCAAGCAATAATTTGGTCGTTCGTGGAGTACAAGGTTTGCGCGTAAAAATATCCACAAAGCCACCTGGGTATCTCCCGATGGAGCCACTCGCAACCAGATAGGCCACGTGTTGACAGACCGCCGCCACAACCCGAACCTGATGACGGTACGAATGTACCGAGGTGCCAACGTCGACTCTTGTTGGTATGGTGCTCCGAACGCGGATTGCATCATCACGGAAGACGGCATCCGCGAATCAGATTCGAGTGGACACGCCTTAAGAATACTGTCATTAGTACTGCTGACTCCATCATATGCAGTAGTCGTAGATTTCGGAACGACTGGTTCGATGACGAATGTAAGCTAGCGACTGAACGTAAGAATGATGCGTACCGAGCAATGCAACAATCTCATAGAACGCGGGCACGCGAAGATGAATATAAAGAGCTCAGAAGATATGGAAAAACAGTTCAACGGCGAAAGAAAGCAGCCTGGGAGAAGAATCTCGTCCGTGAACTGGAACAGTACAGAAATCAAGGACCGCACCAGGCGCGGAAGTTCTACCAAAGGGTCCGCGGTATAACACAATATACACCGCGTTGCACATACTGCAAGGACAAAGAGGGTAATCTGATCGCCGATCTTAAAGGCATCTTAGAGCGATGGGAAGAGCACTTTTATGAGTTGCTAAATGGCCAGCTAACTGAGGAATTGGAGGCTCCACCAATGACCGAAGATCATACTATGCTGCCGCCACCAAGCATAGACGAAGTTAGCAGAGCGATAAATCGGCTCAAAAATAATAAGGCCCCGGGATCTGATGGGATCCCAGCGGAACTGATAAAAATAGGAGGCCCCACATTACACCAAGCAATTCATGAAATAATAGTGCAAGTATGGGAAGAAGAAGTTATGCCAGAAGACTGGCGAAGAGGCATCCTGTGCCCCATACATAAGAAGGGAGACATCACAAAATGCAGCAATTATCGTGGTATAACGTTGTTGAGTACCGCGTATAAGATTTTCTGCTCTATCCTTCAAGACAGGATAGCCCCATAGGCTAAAGTCATCATTGGTCCATACCAGTGTGGCTTCATCCCAGGCAAATCAACAACTGATCAGATTTACACCCGAAGGCAGGTGATGGAAAAATGTCTAGAGTTTCAAAACTCACTACACCATCTTTTTATAAACTTTAAAGCCGCCTATGATAGCATAGCCAGAGTAGAACTTTATAAAGCCATGATAGAATTCGGCATCCAAAATAAACTGACAAGACTATGTAGGTTGACCATGACCAATATTATAAGCCAAGTAAAAATATCCGGATCACTATCAAGCCAATGCAACATTTATAACGGGCTCCGACAAGGGGATGGACTGGCCTGCGTCCTCTTCAACCTGGCGTTGGAGAAAGTGCTCCGAGACTCTGACGTAACGGCGAGAGAAACAATCCTTTATAAGTCCATTCAGATACTGGCTTACGCAGACCATATTGACATCGTTGGTAGAAACCAAAGAGCTGTACAGGAAGCTTTCATCCAGATAGAGCAGGCGGCACGAAATCTGGGGCTGCACATAAATGAGAGCAAAACAAAGTACATGGTGGCTACCTCTGCGAGTAGAAGACCCAACATTGGTCCCTCAATGGTGGAGCGCGAATTTGAAGTAGTGCAATCCTTTAACTATCTAGGGTCAACTATAGCAGCCGATAACAGCATGGAACCAGAAATACGCGCACGGTTGCTTAAAGCCAAAAAAGCCTACTATAGCCTGTCAAGACTCTTCAAATCCAGGAACTTAACCATAACATCCAAGCTGCTGATATATAAGATAATGGTCATACCAGTACTTACATATGGATCCGAGACGGGTGCTTAGCAAAAAGCATTCTGACCTCTTAGCCGCGTTCGAGATAAAAGTCTTACGGAGAATTGTTGGCCCCGTATGTGAGGAAGGACGATTCCGGAGACTTTATAATGATGAGATCAACGAGCGTTACCGCGATGTCGACATCTCCTGTTTTTTCATATCTTCTGAGCTCTTTATATTAATCTTCGAGTGTTCGCCTGACATCTCAGCCCCAGGACTTACTCTCCTGCATTTATGGCGAGTCCTATCGCTTGACGCTTGTTTCTGGTCTCTTCGTTGCGAAGGGCAGCCGTGTTGACTCGAATCTGATTCGCGGATGCAGATGATGCCATCCTCGCTCCGAGCACCATACCAACAAGATAGTGGTCCGAGTCGACGTTAGAAGCTCGGTACGTTCGTACCGTCATCAGGTTCGGGTTGTGGTGGTTGTCTATTAACACGTGGTCTATCTGGTTTCGAGTGACTCCATCAGGAGATACTTTGTGGATATTTTTACGCGCAAACTTTGTACGCGCAACGACCAAATTATTGCTTGCTGCCATCTCTATGACTCGTAGTTATTGGTGCCAATGTACTGCCGGTATACTGGCTCCCTACCTATTTTGGAATGATTTTTACATCATACTGAGGGCAGGCATGAAGTTCCCGTTCGACTGATTCAAAAAATTCTTCTGTTTTATCATCTGACGAATCCTCTGTAGGTGCGTGAACGTTTATGAGGCTTAAGTTATTTAATCTGCCCCGCACGCGAAGGTCCATAGTAGTTCATTTACTGCTTTAACGCCGATAACGGTGGGTTTCATTCTATTGCTGATTAGAAACCCCACCCCGAGCACATGATTTCTAGCATGAGAGCTGTAATATATGTCATACTCTGAGTTTTGTAGGACACCATTGCCCGTCCACCATATCTCCTGAATTGCTGTTATGTCAGCATTATATTATCGGGTATCGGTAAGCTGCTTTGCAGCTCGAGCTCTATACATTGAGCGTATTCTTAAATCCTGTAGCCGTTTTCATTGCCGTAGTCGTCGTCGTTCATCAGTGTATCCGAGGCTGATTTTGGGTTCCGTAATAAAGTTTTTTACGGGTGAGGTTATTGTCCTCGCGCCAACCTTACATTGAAGGGACTAGCCCGATCATTTAGCAGTTCCAATATTGGAGGAAAATTACCAGCGGCCACCACGTGGAGGTTTGATCGCACTTTCAGTCAGAGACAGTTACGGCCACCTGCAATTCTAAAGAATTCTGTGTTATTAGCTCTATTCTGCTGAGGACTGACCGCCCTGAGAAAACATTGTGAAAACCTTGCGAATAGGAAAATCAGTAAAAACTCTACATGCAAATAATTACATAAATCAATTTAGAAATTGAAAAATATTGCGAAAACGATAATTTTGAATTTTTTATTTTATTATGCTGTGACACATCACTTCTTTTTACTCTTTTTATAAAAAATTTTTATTAAAAAAAAGTTATGATTTCTGAATTTGTTTTGTAAAGATCTCACACAGTTATAATATAAGTCTTCCTAACCAACATCTATTATGAACGAAGAAACATCGAGACTCTTTCATATGGCCACCAATTAATAGTTCATTGTGGATAACACAACAAGATAACTTTGCTAGGATACTCGATAGTAAAAATTACATTTTTAATAAAACATTTGATCATATGCACGTTACACATTAAAGCAATTTTAATGTGTTTAGTGTTTTGATTTAGTTTCTCTGAAAAAAAACAACAACAAAATAGTACTTAAAATAAATTTCCAAAATATAACTACATAAAAAATCAAGATTAAATTACGTTTTAGGAATATAAATAATAAACTTTGTTTGTTGTTTAAATGTTTGAAAGTACAGTTGTGTGTCATCGCTTTGTGTCCATCTATTTATGTATGTACGCGCATCTCCCTGAAAGAAATTCTATAAAAAATGGAATCAGTGGCTTCTAAACTGGTTTTAGTGAAATCACAACTTGTGCTTGTTTATTACTCGTAAAATAACGCTACCAACGGCCGCATATTAACAGACGAAATCAACAGCTAAGAGGAGAGCAAGTTACACTTTACACTTCTTTGGTCGCCAAGTCGTTATTTGAAATCTGTAATTGTCTTGTTTCGATAATGAGCAAAGTAACAGCAGACTATGATTTTTTGCGAAAATAAATTCTCATCTGCAAAGATATGGATGGCACTTGTTCCTGTAATTGCTGCTTTGCTATTTTTGTAACATATTCTCGTATAATGCAGATTTTTAGGAACGTGCTTCGTGGATTTTGTATGGGAGCATGCATGTGAACATTTTTACAGACTGAGTCGTCTTCTATCTATATATATAAAAATCAATTGCTGTTCGTTAGACTGGCTAAAACTCGAGAACGGCTGGACCAAATTGGATAATTCCTTCGGCGAGTTTGTTCGTAATTGCTACGGGAAGGCTTAAAAGTTGGTTTAGCCCCGCTAGGTGGCACTGGTACCGTTTTTTCTGAAAATTCTTATTTATGGAACGATTTGGCTCAAATTCACACAATATAACATTTAAATAAAAAGAAAGTCGTTTGGATCCGATTGGTGGCGCTGGGGTGGAAAATGTAGTTTTCCCTGTATATGATCTTCATATAAAGAATATTCGAACAAGTGTACATTTTTTGCCTGTATAAGTGTCGATTCTAAAGTTTTCTGGATTGGTGAGTTGGTTAGTTAGTGGGGTGTAATTGGGTGTGTCGCCAGTGGGCGGGAGGTCAATCGGCGGGCGTCAGTGGGATGGGGCAGCCGGGAAACGTGGGTGTAAGTGGGCGCGCCGTCAGTTGGTGTGAGGTCAGTGGGTGTGAGTTCAGTGGGCGGTGGGTCAGTGTGTATGAGGTCAATGGGCGGGAGGTCAGTGGGCGGTGGTCAATGAGATGGGGCAGCCGGGAAACGCGGGTGTAAGTGGGCGTGGCGTCAGTGGGCGGGTAACAAAGCGCCCGGAAACAGCTAGTTAAAATGTAAATGTAGTTTTCCCTGTATATGATCTTCATATAAAGAATATTCGAACAAGTGTACATTTTTTGCCTGTATAAGTGTCGATTCTAAAGTTTTCTGGATTGGTGAGTTGGTTAGTTAGTGGGGTGTAATTGGGTGTGTCGCCAGTGGGCGGGAGGTCAATCGGCGGAAACCCTTCAAACGATCGCATTCTAACTTTGCATATGGGTTTTCTACCATAAAAGGCACTTAATAGGCATATTTTAAAAATGGTCAACTCTTAGGTCAAGGGTCACCATACGAATTTTTTTTATTTTTTTTTTAGGCGGGAGGTCAGTGGGTGTAGTGTCAGTGTGCGGGTGTTAACTTGGTGGGGGCAGTGGGATGGGACAGTCAGGAAACGCCGGGTATTTCCGCTAGCTATATTATTGGCAGGTAGGGGAAAGTTATAGGTATAGATGGAAGGGGAGAAAATAAAATTTTAACATGAGATTTACAAACGTATTTTTAAAAAAATGTCAACTTAAATTATTGGCAGGTGGGGGAAGGTTATAGGCTATAGTACTCCCGTCACCCCGGGGGTTCATGTGTGCGGGAGGCAAGGCGCCCGGGAACAGCTAGTAATTTATAAATTAAAGTGTATAAACTGTAATATTGTAAATCCAGTTTAAAATGCAGTTCAACTACTACGTTAGTAAGTAGGTAAGTGTTACTAAAAAGTAAATCATAAATGAATAATAAAAAAATAATTAAGCTTCTTTTAAGTTTTTTGATTAAACAAAATAAGTACCAATTTTAAGAAATATGTATCGGGAAAAACAATAAAAAAGTAAATCACAATCAAATTTGTTTATTACCGCCATGCTTACAAACAAAAGTGGGCGCCGTGGCTCAGTGGATAAGAGCATGGACTTCTTAGCAGGGGGTTCGTGGTTCGAATTCCAGTAACACCAAAACATTTTTCACGGTGTCCCACCTCTCGCGAATGGGTGACAAACGTTCCGAGAGTAATAACTTGTCACGGAATGCTTCTCAATTCACCGTTCGTATCCGGCATTAAATTGTAGGTCCCCTCCATTTGTGTGTGCAAAAATATACATGCTCAACACAAATGGTTGCGAGAAGCAAGGCCTTGGACCCCAATGGTCTGTCGCGCCGATTATTATTATACAAACAAAAAATCCGCACTAAAATGCGTTTCTAACACATCGGATATGGCAGTATGTACACTTATCTTGTGTTCTGTTTAACCGTGGCATGTTTTCGGTGCATTGATGCAAGGCCAATTTTTTAACTTTTTATTTATAGATGAAAATTAAAAAATTCAAGGTTGAGTTATATAATATTTATACATATTAAATTAACCACCCAGAATAAAAAGACATAGAGCTCTTTCCGTTTTTACATTTATATTTAGATCCCGAAACCAAAGTAAGTAAGTAAGTAAGTAAGTTAAGCTGTCAAATTGCCACGATTTTCGGGATGGCAAATGTAACGAAACTTCACATCTACCAAAAATTTAGGGCCATATTTATAGACCAAACCAAAATGGTACATTCTGCAACATTATTACATTATAATACATTTTGAAAATCTGCGTTTCCATATTCCAAACGCTCTTTCTTTGCAGACACTGGTTGAACACAACGCTTTGTTAAAAGCTACTTCTTGATTTGTTGTGCGATTTCTGTAAGGAGTAATTAAATATTCTTTACACCCATAACCACCATCACCAATTGTTCTGGTGGTTATGGATGTATGCTTTTGAGACCTCATGTACTGTATAGAATACAGCTGATTGGCTTGAAGTCTCTCAAGTCTCCAGAAACTATCTGGAAACCAACCAGATGTGTAATAATAACAACAAATAATCAGAATTATCTGAAGCGGATGATGATGTTAATCAAAACAACGAATCCATTTTTTATTTATTTTATTTCGCACTTTATCTTATTCACAATATATTTGCGCTCTGGTTTATGACAATATATAATATAAAACTTTGTTGCACTCTATCAATGAAATTGAAAAATCACATCTCAATTATTTATTTTACTTGCTCTCATCGCTTGCTTATTCAACAAAAACTTTCCCATTAATCGCCGACGGTAAGCCAAGTTACAGTTTCGATTAAAATAGTTTGCGAAATGCAACGCGAAACGAAACCTAAAGAGAGAAATCGTTCGGTCGTAGTTTACACTCCAATATATTCGTGCCATATCATTTGTATATTAAATTCTGTTGTTTTTTAGTTCTATTCTGTATGTTGTCTAAAAGCTTTCAAAAATATATACATATATATATTATAGGTGCTCCTTGAATTCTAAGGCTATGTCCTAAAGTCGAAAACATAGCGTTGCGCCATCAACTCAGTACATGTGAAGTGGTTGTTGAGGTTGGTTGAGCTGTAGTGATGGGCGAAATTGGTTAATTTCCTAACTAAGATCGAATTGGTTTTTTTTTTTCTTCAGATTTAACCTGATCTTTTAACCAGGTTATTAGCCAATTTGACTGTCGATTGGTTTTATGGAAACTGACAACGTGTTATGAATAACGAATTAATGAAAAACGAACGACGAGATTGCGAGCCCGAGGGGCTAAGCTTATATTCAGATGACATGCACCGAACGTGTGTACTTTTGTAACGTCTGTAACGATGGCGTAATTTTTTCATTAGTTACTACCCCTGAGAAAACTGAAAAATAATACTCAATCTATGAATCGCTATTTTTTAAGCCTTCAGTTTGCAAAGTAAAATGTGTTTTTTTCAGTCTATTTCAGAAGACGCTTATTACTGAATGACCTATCGGTTATATATGAAAGACCTACATTAAACGTTGCATACTATTAGGCTTCTAAGGTATACATACACGGGTGTGTGTAGTCACTAGCATTTTCATGTATATTTGGTAGGTATGAGAATAGGTCGTAAAGTATATTTCATACCGCTAGGTGATTAGGGTGTATCTATTGAGTGATAGGTGATTAGGGTGTACCTATTCAGAAAAACATTTGAGAACGGCTGGACCGATTTGGCTTATGCGAAAAAATAGAAAAGTTGCCCGGAAAATTGTAAAATTCGGAAAAAACTGAAAGTTTCATAGGATTTTTGTATGAACTCGCGACCATAACTTACGATTCGAACGATGGTTTTTCGTAATCCTTTTTTGTCCTTAAATGACTCCCCAAAATAAACCCAAAAGACCTCTAAAAGATCACCAAAAGACCCCCACAAGACCCTCAAAGGACCTCCAAAAGACCCTTAAAAGAGTCATTAAAAGACCCCCAAAAGACCATCAAAGGACCACCAAAAGACCCCCAAAAGATTATCAAAATATCCCCAAAACCCACAAAAGACCATCAAAGGACCTCCAAAAGACCCCCAAAATACCACCAAAATACCCCCAAGCTCACAAAACATCACACACAAATTTATTGGAAGTGGGACATGACAACGTCTGTCGGGTCAGCTAGTTATTAAATAAAATTCCAAACTTAACATGTTAACCAATAAAAAACATTTTTCATTTAACGATTGGTCTGCTTTGATATGAAACAAATTGCAAACTCGCGTTTTTTTTGTGATTTGTCAATGTTCATTCAGATTAGCTATGTTTTTAAATTCTCTATATTAACTTCACTTGCCCGTGGCACGGATGTCGGTCGTCGGTTGTCGTGGAATCTTGTGATCAATTTTTAACCCACTTCGCAAAGCCCGATTTTATTGAAATTTTGCACACATGTGTATTTCCGGAGACAACACTCTCTATTCTCTCTCTCTCTCTCGGGGGGCTTCCATACAAATATTTTACAAAATTTTACTCTATTTTCTTCAAATTTTATACACATGTGTCTCTATGATGGGCAACATTTTTTGTAAAAATTTTGGAGACCCCGGGCCACGGGTTCGTGGGGCCCCATGAATTTTTTAAAAAAATTTACCCGATTTTCTTCAAATTTTATATACGCGTGTATCTCCGATAGACAACACTTTTTCGAAAAATTTGGTAGACCCAGGCACCGAAGTCGTGGGGCCCCAAATTAAAAAAAAAAATTAACCCGATTTTCTTCAAATTTTATATACGTATGTATCTCCGATGAAAAACACTTTTTGTAAAAATTTCGGTGGCCGGGGTCGTGGGGCCCCATAAAAATTTTTCAAAAAAATTAACCCGATTTTCTTCAAATTTTATATATGTATGTATCTCCGATCAAAAACACTTTTTGTAAAAATTTTGGTGGCCGGGGTCGTGGGGCCCCATAAAAATTCTTCAAAAAAATTAACCCGATTTTCTTCAAATTTAATACACCTGTGTATCTCCGATGGAGAACATTTTTTGTAAAGTTTTTGGAGTGAACGGGTTCTGAGGCCCGAAGGGTGCCCATATAAATTTTTAAAAATTAGCACGATTTTCTTCAAATTTTACACATACCCATCTCGTTTATCTCGAGAATTTACATGAAAATTTTTACGGGTTGTTTTTTGAGTTTCAGTCGATTCCTTCGCTTATATTGCCTTTGAGAGTAATTAAGAATTTCTTTCAGTTGCCTTTTTTACTGTCCGTAATAAGTTTTTTAGTAACAGCCAGTAATTTGTTAATTAAAAAAAAAAAAAAAACCATAAAAATTAAAATTTTTCATATTTGTATGGGAAAAAAATCCAAATCAAAAACTCAAAAATTTTTACAAAAAGTTCGGTCTATCGGAGATAAACATATGTTTAAAATATAAAGTAAATCGGGCAAATTTTTAAAAAAAAATGTATGGTCCCACCCCCGGGTACAAAAACTTTTGTCCATCGGGATAAACATATGTTTAAAATTTGAAGAAAATCGAAAAATTTTTTACAAAAAGTGTTGTCTATCGGAGATACACGCGTATATAATTAGAAGAAGGTTTTTGGGGCCCAACGACCCTGGGGCCCGGGGTCTTCAAGATTTTTACAAAAAGTGTTGTCCATCGGAGATAAATAAGTGTATAAAATTTAAAGAAAATTGGGTTAATTTTGAAAATTTTTATAAATTTGTTTAAAAATTTGTTGGGGCCCCATGGCCCTGGGGTATCCAAAAATTGTACAAAAAGTGTTGTCCATCGGAGATACACATGTTTATAAAATTTGATGAAAATCGGGTTAATTTTTAAAAAAAAAAATTTATGGGGCCCACGACCCTGGGGCCCGGGGTCTCCAATATTTTTACAAAAAGTGTTGTCCATCGGAGATACATAGGTGTATAAAATTGTCTGTAAAATTTCAATAAGTTCGGACTTTGAATTGGTGTACGTCGAAGATAGGCTTAATTAATCTGCTGCAACGCAACAACAAAACAACCCCAATTTCCCCAATCGTAAATTCGAGCAGCGCTGTCTACACGCGTCACTCATCAGCGCACACAGAACACATTCATTATAGTACGATATGATCTGAAAATAAAAATGAAAAATTTGTATGTGATTTTAATAGAAAGTATTGTCACCGGAAATATTCATGTGTGCAAATTTCAATAAAGTCGGGCTTTGGGAAGTGGGTTAAAAATTGATCAGAAAATCTGACCAGCCAGCCAGCCACCCAGCCAGCCAGCCACGTGCACGCGCAGTTAATATAGAGAATTTAAATGTTTTTATGAATCGATCGCGTTCAAACTTTGCATGGGTTTTATACCATAACTAGCGGTAATACCCGGCGTTTCCCGGCTGCCCCATCCCACTGACCCAGCAAGTTCACACCCGCCCACTGACACTACACCCACTGACCTCCCGCCCACTAACCCCCGCCCACTGACCCACCGCCATCTGACCCCCAGCCCACGGACCTCTTACCTCAGATGACCACCCACTCACAGACCACCCCCACCCACTGAACTCGCACCAACTGACCAACCCACCAACTGACCAACCCACCAACTGACCACCTCACCAGCCCAGACTTCTATAGAATAAGTTTGAACGCGATTTGTTCATAAAAACATGCGATTTGTAGAAACAATAAAAAAAATTCTTATGGAGACCCTTTGACTCAGGAGTCTGACCACTTTCAAAATATGCCTATTATGTGTTCATTATGGTATAGAACCCCTATGCTAAGTTTGAGCGCGATCGATTCATAAAAACATGCAATTTGTAAAAACAATAAAAAAAAATCGTATGGTGACCCCTTGACCTAGGAGTCTGACCACTTTCAAAATATTCGGCACCCCAAATAAACTGACACAGGTTGGCCATGACCAATTTTATAAGCGAATTAAAAATATCCGGATCACTATCAAGCCCATCCAACATCTATAACGGGCTCCGACAAGGGGATGGACTGGCCTGCGTCCTCTTCAACCTGGCGTTGGAGAAAGTGATCCCAGACTCTGACGTAATGGCGAGAGGAACAATCCTTTATAAGTCCATTCAGATACTGGCTTACGCAGACGATATCGACATCGTTGGTAGAAACCGAAGAGCTGTACAGGATGCTTTCATCCAGATAGAGCAGGCGGCACGAAATCTGGGGCTGCACACAAATGAGAGCAAAACAAAGTACATGGTGGCCACGTCTGCGAGTAGAAGATCCAACATTGGTCCCTCAATTCAAATAGTGGAGCGCGAATTTGAAGTAGTGCAATCCTTTAACTATCTCGGGTCAACTATAGCAGCCGGTAACAGCATGGAACCAGAAAAACGCGCACGGTTGCTTAAAGCCAACAAAGCCTACTATAGTCTGTCAAGACTCTTCAAATCCAGGAACTTAACCATAACATCCAAGCTTCTGATATATAAGACAATGGTCATACCAGTACTTACATATGGATCCGAGACTTAGGTGCTTAGCAAAAAGCATTCTGACCTCTTAGCCGCGGTCGAGAGAAAAGTCTTACGGAGAATTGTTGGCCCCGTATGTGAGGAAGAACGATTCCGGAGACCCTATAATGATGAGATCTACGAGCGTTACCGCGATGTCGACATCGTAAAGAAAATTAAGCTCGGTAGGCTCCGGTGGGCAGGACACCTAGCTCGCATGAGCGAAGAGGATCCTGCTCGGAAAGTCCTTTGCGGTCGGATTAATGGAACACGACCGCGGCCAAGCCTACGCTGGAAGAAGGATGGCGTAGACCAGGACGCCCTATTTTACAATAACATATTTTTAAACAAATAATTTTATTCACCCAAAATCCTTAAAATTTAAGCTTCTGCTTATAATACTACAAAAACTAAACGACCGATTAAAATAATAATTACGCAGATATTTAAAATAGGCTATAATCTTCATACAATTATTTATACAATACTAGCTGTTCCTGGGCGCTTTGCTACCCGCCCACTGACGCCACGCCCACTTACACCCGCGTTTCCCGGCTGCCCCATCCCACTGACCTTTCGCCCACTGACGCCACGCCCACTTACACCCGCGTTTCCCGGCTACCCCAATAACTAACCAACTCACTAATCCAGAAAACTATATAATCGACATCGTCAACGACTTTCTTTTTATTTAAATATTATATGGTGTGAATTTGAGCCAAATCGTTCCATAAATAAGAATTTTCGGGAAAAAAAACGATACCAGCGCCACCTAGCGGGGCTGAACCAACTCATAAACCTTCGCGGGCTCATGCACAACAACTTTGCTAAAGATCATCACATGATCAAATGCATAGTTTACGATTCCATAAAGGATATACACACAGACATTCATTTTTATATATATAGATATAATAAAAAAACAACCCATAAAAATTAAAATTTTTCATGTAAATTCTCTAGTAGTATGTGTTAAAATTTGAAGAAAATCGGGCTAATTTTTAAAAAATTTACATGGACACCACACGGGTCTCAGGGCCCGATCACTCCAACAAACGACCCCGGCCACCAAAATTTTTGCAAAAAGTGTGTCCATCGGAGATACACACGTATATAAAATTTTAAACAATCGGCTTGGTTTTTTTTCAAAAAATTTTTGTGGCCCGGGGTCTCCAAAATGTTTACAAAAAGTGTTGTCCATCGGAGATACGCACGTATATAAAAGTTTAAAAAATCGTGTTAATTTTTTCAAAAAATTTTTGGGGCCCGGGGTCTCCAAAATTTTTACAAAAAATATTGTCCATCGGAGATACACATGCGTAAAAAAATTTGAAGAAAATCGAGTAAATTTTGTAAAATATTTGTATGGGAGTCCCCCGACCCCGTGGCCCGAGGGGCCTCAAATTTTAATAGAACTTGTTGTCTCCGGAAATACACATGTGTGCAAAATTTCAATCATATCGGCTTTTGAGAAGTGGGTTAAAAATTGATCGCAAGATTCCACGACAGACGACCGACTGCCGTGCCACGGGCAAGTGAAGTTAATATAGAGAATTTAAAAAGTGCCAAACTTGTTTTAAGTTACAATTTAAAATTTGGCAAACAATTTTACTGATTCTGATGTTAAACAGTTTGATTCTCATATAAAAAATACTAAACGTGCAAAAATATCGAAGCGAATCGAAACTGATATAATATTGAACTGTTGTAAATCAAATTTCATTTCAGTTTCAGTTTCACTCACCATATGTTGGTTAGTTCAATGTTCGACAGTTCGATATTGGTTAGTTGGTTAGTTCACGAACGAAACACACGAGACAAAAGAAATGAACGAATGAACCAGTCGATGTTTTTTAACCTGATCTTTTGCTAACCAGTTCGTGAATGAACGACTGACGAATAGATTTTTTTAACCTGATCTTTTTTTGCTAACCAGTTCGGTCATTTCGATATTTTGAGTGGTCAGGTTAAAAAGATTTGGTTAGATCGATTTCGCCCTTCACTATTCTATGACTTCCAAGAATAAAACAAACTACCAACAAGAACAAGCGAAACGAACGGATTTACTTGCCCGGCCGTTCTACTGAAAATTTGAACCAACGGATTGCCACTCGAAACCAAGCACCGCCGATGGTGATGGTTTGGGCCGCCGTAACGGCCGAAAGCCGTTCACCGGTCTTTTTTGGACCGTGGCATCAAGATAAATGCTCAAATTTATCGGGATCATGTTTTGGAGGGAGCGTTGAAGCCTTGGGCACAAAACATTTCGGCCGCAGAGCCTGGACATTTCAACAGGACTCGGCGCCGAGTCATAAAGCGCGCGTCAATCAAGATTGGCTGAGAAACAACGTTCCGCGGTTCATTTCCACTGCCCAATGGCCACCAAATTCACCGGATGCAAATCCGCTAGATTTCTCGGTTTGGGGTATTTTGAAGAGCAAGGTTGGGACAAAAAATACCAAAGTGTGGATCATCTCAAGCAAGCGCTTCGCCGGGAATGGGCCAAAATACCGCAGAGCCACTTTCGTGCTGCATGCAATAGCTTTGTTGGCCGTTTGAAGGCCATAATCGCGGCTAAGGGTGGCCAAATCGAAAACTGCTTATGCAATTTAAATTTAAATATTTATGAACATTTTTTACTTTGATTCAATAAAATTCATCAAAAAATAAAAATTCTGTGGCGTTTTGTTTTGGTAACACTTCGTGTCAGTCACCCTGCCATTGCGTTTTATTTTTAATAATAGACCTCTGTCTACAGTCGGTTCTTATTTGATATACAAGGTGTCCCCTAATTCGTCAAGGATAATTTGGAAATGGTGAAATTTGGTATATTCTAAGAAAAAATCATCGTTCTACAGTAAGGGTCTATCTCTAATGTTGATATCATTATCGGGGATTTAAGTAAAAGCGTACTTTGGTGTACCCTGACCCCTGTTAACGGAAATTGCTCTTTTAATACTAACGGTAGAAACGTTAGGGAATTTTTTTAAAGTAATAAAACGTTATGTTTATTACACATTTTCTGGAGAAAATTTACCTCAAAGTCAAAAATTAGCAGGGACAAGAAAACTGGAACAGGCATTGAAGTTGGATATCTGAAGACTTAAATAAGATATCAGCTTTATTTAAACGTAAATGGCTAGTATTTCTTCTCTTAAAAACTCCGATAATGTCAGATTAAGCACCTAAGTTTCGGATCCGTATGAAAGTACTGGTATGACCATTGTCTTATACAACAGCAGCTTAGATGTTATGGTTAGATTCCTGGATTTAAAGAGTCATGACAGAATATAGTAGGCTTTGTGGGTTTTGAGCAACCCTGCGCGTTTTTATGGTTCCATGATGTTATCGACTGCTACATTTGACCCGAGATAGTTAAAGGATTGCACTACTTCAAATTTGCACTTCACTATTTTTATTGAGGGACCAATGTTTGATCTTAAACTCGCAGACGTGGCCACCATGTACTTTGTTTTGCCCTCATTTATGTGCAGCCCCAGATTTCATGCCGCCCACTTGATCTGGGTGAAAGCTTCCTCTATAGCTCTTTGGTTTCTACCAACGATGTCGTCTGCCAGTATCCTCTCGCCATTACGTCAGAGTCTCTAATAACTTTCTACAACGCCAGGTTGAAGAGGACGCAGGCCAGTCCATCCTCTTGTCGGAGCCCGTTATAGATGTTGAATCGGCTTGATAATGATCCGGTCAACCTAAATAGTCATGTCAGTTTATTTGGGATGCCGAATTCTCTCATCGCTTTTTAAAGTTCTACTCCGGCTATGTTATCATAGGCGGCTTTAAAGTCTATAAAAAGATGGTGTAGTGAGTTTTGAAACTCTAGAAATTTTTCCATCACCTGCCTAAGCGTGTAAATCTGATCAGTTGTTGATTTTCCTGGGATGAAGCCACATTGGTATGAACCAATGATGACTTTAGCGTATGGGGCTATCCTGTCTTGAAGGATAGAGGAGAAAATCTTATACGTGGTACTCAACAACCATGATAATTGCTGCATGTTGTTATATCTGCTTTCTTATGTTTGGGGCACATGATGCCTCTTCGCAAGTCTTCTGGCATCGCTTCTTCCTCCTATACTTGCAATATTAGTTCATGAATCGCTTGGTGTAGTGCGGGACCTCCTGATTTAATGAGCTCCGCTGGGATATCATCTGATCCCGAGGCCTTATTATTTTTTTAAGACGGTTTGTCGCTTTACTAACTTCGTATATGCTTGGGTGGCAGCATAGTGTGGTCGTCGGACATTGGTGGAACCCCTAATTCCTCAGTTTGCTGGTCATTTAGCAACTCATGAAACAGTTCTTCCCCTCGCTCTAATATGCCTATAAGATCGGCGATCAGATTACACTGTTTGTCTTTGCAGTATGTACAACGCGGTGTATATTACGCCATACCGCGTACTCTTTGGTAGAACTTTAGCGCCTGGTGCTGTCCACGCTCTTTGTACCGTTCTAGTTCACGGACGAGATTCTTTTCCCAGGCAGCTTTCTTTCGCCGGTGAACTGTTTTTTCATGTCTTTTGAGCTCTTCTTATACTTCTTCGCTGCCCGCGTTCTGTGAGACTGTTACATACCTTGTACTCGTAACGACCAAATTATTGTTTGCTGCCATCTCTACTACTCGTTGTACATTGTCATTAGTGTTCTCATGTAAACTATGGGTGCCAATGTAGTGCCTGAATACTGGCTTGCTACCCATTTTGGCGTTCGTTTCCCCCAAAATAATTTCATCATACTTTCATTCATTCACTAGTAAGACTCTTTTTATGATCAGATTAAATTTAAAATATTCACATAAAATATTCATATTTAAAATTCTTTTAAACCTTGTATGTTATCTATTTTCTGGAAGATTCACAAGTTTTTCACGTTCCAGTCTTCTCCTAAAATTCGTAGATATCCCTGCCGTTCTCTTTTGCCTCTTACGTTCTTATTAATTTCTTGAATTGCAGCTTTATTACAGTAATACATTTAATACATTAACAGATCTAGTTGAGTGTTGAGTAGTCTACGAATCTACTAAACAAATTTTGAGAAACACTAACTTCTTGTCATGCCCATCAAATTGTCATACCCATCAAGTTTTTTAAGTTTAGCTATGTCAGGCAATGGTTGGACAGTATTACAAATACAAACTTGCTATTTGGTACATTTTGATCACAATTACGGAATTAAGTACCATTTGTTTCAAATCATTATTTTCAGATGGATTTCATAAATGACTAAAGAAAATGTGACGTTTTGTTTCAAACTCTATGAAGATATTAAAATGACATAAAAGACAGGTGGAAATTAAAGTCGCTTTCTATTAAACAGCTGTTTTTATTTCTAATTTCTTATTTTCTTTTGTACCAAAAGATGTATTTCAATATTCAAATAAAAATTAATGAAAGAAAGATAAGATTCAAAGGTCAAAAAAGATCAAAAATGGAAAAAACCAATTTTGAAAATTCACTCATCAGTTACTATGCTGCAAATATGTACTGTACACACGATTGATTGACTTAGACGATTAAGCACACTTTGAAAATTATAACCCATATGTTTGGATTTTTTATTTAATAAGTAAAAAAAAAATTAAAAAATGTTTTTATACATACATATTGTTACTAACCAACTGCTGTTTTTCTAATTCATTCATTATTTCATTTTCAGGGTGTCAAATGAATACTTTTGGTGATATGGCAAAAATGGAAGTGGATGATGTTGTAGACCTTAGTATTGGTTCGGGCAGAGATTCAATAACAATAACTCCCGCTACAGTACGAGATTTGCGTGCTTTAACTCAAAATTCGGGGTTGACAATTACGCCGGCACCACCGCCTCTTACTAGTTATGAGCTGCAACATTCAAGCCAACAACAAAACGAACAACAGTCGCAGCAACCACAAACGCAGCAGCTGCAACAACAGCATCAGCAGCAGCAGCAAGACGAACAAAAGGTACAAAGGCGTGTACTGCGGCCGCGAACCGAACCGAAATCTTATGCAGAAGCACCAGATATAGTTTTGTTGCCGGCCCGTATGAACGGTCGTCAACAAAATGGCAACATTGATTCTGAGACTGATGACGAGGAAATGCCTCCGTATAACCCTATAAAGGAATTAACTGCAGCCGAACTGGAAGAGCGTGAAAAAGGACTGAGAAAATTGAGAGAAGATCTTCGTAATGAAGAGACAAAGTTAGTGTTGCTAAAAAAATTAAAACAATCTCAGCACGTGATGAAAGAAAATCTTGTTGTGACGCCGACGAATGTTTCCTCAACTAATCCGATGACAGCAATTCCTGCAGCGCTAACGTCAAAAGGTTCTCTCAGCGTGACCCCAACAACATCTGTCTTACTTCCTTCGAAGGGACGTCCCGCCAGTATAAGGTACATTTTCGTCTGTACTTACACCCGACTCTTTAAAAGTAGTTATTGTTTTTATAAAATCTCTCAGCAACACAAGCAATAGCAACAGTAACAATCGCCACAATCAAGCGACAACTGCTGTTAGATCGAATACAACAATTCTGCCGCCACCCCGATCCTCGTTGCCTGGGGGGGCTACCTTGACCGCTGGAAGCTCTTCGGCACATCGCACAATCTCAATTTTGCCTCGTACCGGTTCGAATCTCACCATAACACCATCTGTGACAATAACACCAACATCAGCGCCACCTTCAGGAATTAAGCCACGCAATGTGAGTTATTGTAATGTATTCGTTGCATTTATTACGAACTTCGTATACGCGCTTTTCACATCACACCACATTAAACGAACTTGGATTTTAAACCAGCCACATATTAACCCGAATAATCCTGAAGGTTAATGTTTTGAAATTTTCAAAAATATTTTAGGTACGCTTTTGCTAAGGATAAAACTAATAAAATTGCATCCAAGTTTTCTTAGAATGTTCTCTTGCCATATGCCAAAGCCAGGAGCGATAGCAATAGTTTTATACCAATAGAGAAAATCATTTGTACAGTAAATCAAATTACAGGAAAGTTATATTATTTAATTTATTTGTATTATATTCTGATTGATGCGAAATTAGTTGAAAAAGATTCATCGGATTTGTTCGTATTAATTAATCCATACTGTGATAAGCCCTGAACCATTGCACATCCACATTTATCCAAATTGGTTATATTCGGTTACAACATACGTTCGAGTGAGTATTTGCTCTCTATGTTCTTTGGAATATAAAATGCAGTGGATGTTGGTAAGTAACCTGAAGCAGTTAATAACATTCAGACGACTCAATTATCAATCCATTTTGAGACGCAGATCAGTCACATCAGAGTGTGACTGGGGATCATTAGTTGCGTTTTTTACTTCAGTTGCAACTAATTGATTGTCTATAAAAACAGTTTGCGAAATTTATCCGAGTTCTCTATGAACTCGTCAAAGTCTTCAAAGTACTGGCCGTTTGAACGCAATATCAAAAACAGACCATAGTTGTGATCATGTTTTGTGTTAAATACTGGCTTCTTATTTATCAACATCGTGGTTGAAAATATAAGGCATAAATGTTGTATTAAACGTTTTTTTCGTTTGCTTATCAAAGTCCTCCTAAGTAATCGAGAGATTCTTCGGAGAATAAATAACAAAAAGCATTGTATCGTCAACGAAAATGCTGCGAAATGCTTAGAATTCCAACCACAGTGTAAGAAATATTTCACTCCTTCTGATCTGGCTGCAATTAACAAGGCGTAAAATCGCCCCAACTTGAGTACAATATTCATATCTGATCAGGTGCTCTTAGGAACTACATCGCATCTGCTAAAGAGAATTCAGAACCGAGCGTTAAAACTTATCGGCGATGAAAACATTGCAATGTCAACATATTAATTTTTTATGTAAATTCTATAATCGTAGATACGAGGGTGGGTCAATAAGTCCCTGAAAAATAAAATAAGAAACACTCTTTTCGGCATAAAAACATTTTATTTTTCAACATAGTCTCCTTTTAGTTCGATACACTTCAACGTTTCTCCAATTTTTTGAAGCCCTCCAAATAATACGATTTCTCGAGCCCCTCAAAATACGCGTTTGTTTCAGCGACGACCTCTTCATTCGACCCACATCTCTTACCTCCAAGCCATTTCTTTTTCTGGAGAATATGATGGATGAGGGAGGTGTTCGTAGCCTGACTCATGCAATTTTGCCATTGCGACTGCGGACTTGTGCGCTGGTGCGTTGTCCTAGTGAAAAAAAACTTTTTCTTCGCCAAATGCGGTCGTTTTTGCTTCAAACCGGCTTGGAATCGATACAGCAGCTCTGTGTAGTATGCGCCGGTGATCGTTTTACCCTTTTCAAGGTATTTGATGTCAATAGCACCACGTGCGTCCAAAAACTGTCGCCATGACCTTGTTTGCTGACAAACCCACCTTGGGCTTCTTCGGCTTCGGTTCACCAGGAGAAGTCCATTGTTTTACTGTTCCTTGGTTTCTGGTGTGTTGTGGGCGTTTGTTGTCGATTGTGTGCAAACGCGGCCCCCATCTCGCGAAAAGCTTTTTCATGTCCAAATATTTATGTAAAATCGAAATCACTGAGCCATGTGATAAGCCTGTGGCCTCTTCAAGCTCCCGCACTTTCACTCGTCGGTCGTCCATTATTAAACCACATTTCTGATGTGGTGACCTCAATTGGGCGACCAGAACGTTCGGCATCACTTGAGCTTGAACCACCGCACAGAAATTGAGTAAACCAGCGCTGAATGGTTCCAATCGATGGTGAAGAGTCCCCATAATATTTGTCAAGCTTTTTTTTGATTTGCGTGAGACTTTTTTCTCGCAAAAAATAGTGTTTAATGAGCACTCGAAATTCCAGTTTAACGAAAATGCTCGTAGGCGTCTATATAAAATGGCTGCCACAACAAAACTATTTGAAAGATCTGTCTGAAAATTTTGGTGCGTTCTTTTGAAAGATGATTCTTGACGAAAAAAATGATAAATTTAAGGTGACGACACAATTTGTGTTAATTTTCAGAGACTTATTGACCCACCCTCGTAACCACGTGTGCAAGGTTGGAATCGGGTAAATTTTGAAAAAAAAATTAATATGGGAGCCCTTGGGCCCGATCACTACTAAATTTTTACACAATGTCTTGTCACCGGATATACAAGATTTCACTAGCCAACCACCTATAGACAGACAGACAGAGACACAAGCGTAGTTAATATAGGGAATTTAAAAATAAAATAATTATACTAATTATAGTACAAATTATACTAATTATACGATTTTTGAAACTTTTTTATGAATTTTTCACTGAAAAGGCTTTGAAACTAGCTCCGCAACATAAAACTTACATTAATTAAGCAATCTTACGTTTAACGGTTTAGTTTTGAAAGACATAAAATAACATGGCCCTTGGTTCTTTTCATATGGCAACGCTAGAATGATTCGTGTTAAGTAAAAACTCTCTTTTTAAGCATATGATCGAAAATTCCTTTTAAAGAACTAGTGCAGTTTTTATTATCAGTCATTTGCTTTTTCAATTTGTTAGCTGCCACAAACAACTCGAAGTTATATGACAGAATTTAACGTTTTTTAAATTCTCTATATTAACTTCGCGTGCCCGCGTGTTTGTCTGTTTGTCGAAGAAATTTGCGATCAATTTTTAACCCACTTCCCAAAGCCCAATTATATTGAAACTTTGCACATGTGTGTATTTCCGGTTACAACACTTTCTATTATTTATTTGGTATTGATTGGAATTTTTTTAAAAAAATTTATTCGAAATTCTTCAAATTTTATACATATGTGTATCTCTGGTGGACAAACCTTTTTGTAAAATTTTTTGCAGTGATCCGGGTTCGTGGAGCTCAGATACAATTTTTTTTTTAAAATTTACTCGATTTTCTTTCAAATTTTAAACACATCTGGTACTCCGATGGACAACACTTTTTGTTAAAAGTTGGCATCGGGGAGGCTCCCATACAATTTTTTTTTTAAATTTTACTCGATTTTCTTTAAATTTTATACACCGAGCTTAATCCGATGGACATCACTTCTTGTATTTAGAGAATTCAAACGAAAATTTGTAATTTTTATGGGTTGTTTTTTTATATATGGGTTCTGTAAGTTGGTTGGATAATATAAGTGTGACCAGGCATTGTCGTAGTACACAAGTTACCGTCTTACCATTTTCCATTAAAATAGAAGTGAGTCCGTCCGATGCGTTGCTGATTACATGAATTATTTTAGATGATATAGTGTAACCAACAAGAGAGGTCTGGGTACTCGGGTGTAAGCTTTTACACTTTGCCACTTCAACTTAAAAAAAACAACCCATAAAAATTAAAATTTTTCATGTAAATTCTCTAATAGGATATGGGTATGTGTTAAAATTTGAAGAAAATCGGGCTAATTTTTAAAAAATTTACATGGACACCACACGGGTCTCAGGGCCCGATCACTCCAACAAACTTACAAAAAGTTTTGTCCATCAGTGATACTAATGTGTTTAAAATTTGAAGAAAATCGATTTTTGCAAAAAGTGTTGTCCATCGGAGATACACATGTATATAAAATTTAAAAAAAAACGGGTTAATTTTTTTAAAAAAAATTTTGGGACCCAATGACTCTGGGGCCGGGGTCTCCAAAATTTTTACAAAAAGTTTTATGCATCGGAGATACACATACGTATAAAATTTGAAGAAAATCGAGTAAATTTTGTAGAATATTTGTATGAGAGCCCCCCGACTTCGTGGCCCGAGGGGCTTCAAATTAATAGAAAGTGTTGTCTTCGGAAATACACATGTGTGCAAAATTTCAATAAAATCTGGCTTTGGGAAGTGGGTTAAAAATTAATCGCAAGATTCCACGACAGACGACCGACAGACGTCCGACATCCGTGCCACGGGCAAATGAAGTTAATATAGAGAATTTAAAAAACCTATGTTTAGTACGTCTTTAGTTTTGAACTAATTATATCTTCCAAAGTACAGCTGCTGAAATTTTAATTTTATTCTAAAAGTTTTTTTTGTTTACATTTGAAATTCTAAAAGTTTTTTTTTTGTTTACAATTGAAATATTGACATACTTTTATTTTATCAAATCCAAACTTAGTTGAAACTTTAAAGTTATTTTGTAATATTTAAATCATGTAAATTATTATTTAACATATAAACATCATACATAACAAAAAACTGTTTCTCTAACCAATAACGAATAATCTATGATCCACTAAATTCAAACTGAATATATATATGTTAATGCAAGCAGCAAAATGTTTTGGAAAATTCAAAGGTACCTGGAACGATAAGTAATTCCGTGTCTATTACACCAGCCCCCCCTCTAACACAACAACATCTGCAGCAGCACCATAACGATCTCAAAGTGAGTATTGAACAATTATTAGTATTTAACAATAAAACTTTAGGTTTAGAATTGATATTACTGAATTCCTTGCAGAATGATCGATCAACAACAAGGGACGAAGTTCAAACTCCCGCTCAGAGACAAGCTGCCGCCAAATTAGCATTAAGAAAGCAATTGGAAAAAACATTATTGCAGGTATAACATTAACGAAAGCACTGTTGGGCTAGGGCAGCGAAGGAAATTTTTAATTTATTAACGTTCGTAGATACCACCCCCTAAACCTCCACCACCAGAAATGCATTTCATTCCAAATCCCAGTAATACTGAATTTGTCTACCTGCTGGGACTAGAAACCGTTGTGGATTATCTTATGACAAATGATAAGAAGCCGTCAACAGTTTTGCCACCTTTTCGTTGTGCCCAGTGTAAAATTGACTTCACACCAGTTTGGAAATGGGAGAAGCAAGGTTAGCTAATTTGAAGTTGCTTCAAGCTTAAGAAATATTTTTCTATTTTAATTGATTTTATTACACCCAAATAAGGTAATAAAGATCCTAAAGTGATTTGCGAACAATGCGTTACAACGAACGTAAAAAAAGCGCTTAAAGCTGAACATACCAACCGACTGAAACAAGCTTTTGTAAAAGCTCTCCAACAAGTAAGTTTATTCTATTATCTTGATTTTAAGATCGTTTAGGTTTACTTGCATTTTTTAATGTAGGAACAAGAAATCGAGCAAAGACTCGCCAATCAAAATAGTCCTTCGCCGTTAGATTCTCATCCTTCACATTCGTCGACACCAGTTCCGCTCCCACCGACGGTTGTCATTCCGACGAAGTGTCAAACGCCAACACCGACGCCAACACCACGGCCTACCCCGCCGCCACCAAGTCAACCAACACCACCGCCTCTACCACCAACAACATCCAGGTCCTCAAGACTGCATCATGATCATAGTCCAACTACAATAAGTCAAATGAACCAGCACCAACAACAACAACACCAACAACAACAACAACAACACCAACAACAACAACACCACCAACAACAGCAGCAACAGCAACAACAACAGCAACACCAGCAACAACAGCAACAACAAAAACAACAACAGCAACAACAACAACAGTCATTTGATAAGTATTCATCGACAGCAGCATCAGCTGCAGCTGCTCAACTGAATGCTTTAAGCAATTTGCCAGGTCTCAACAACCTAGCAGGCTTAAGTAATTTGGGAAATCTCGGAAATTTAGGAAACCTTGCTAATTTAGGTAATCTAGCAAATTTGGGAAATCTTAGCAATCTTAGCGGTAATCTCGGCAATGTTGGTAATGCATCTTCAGCAGCAACAGCGGCAGCAATGCAAGCGTTCCAGCAACAGATTTTTAGAGGTATGCAGTTAAATAATATCTGAATTGGTTTGAAACATGCACAGTTTTTTTTGTATTCATGGGTCGTATTTTTTAGCTTTAGGGCAGGGTCTGTCGAGTAACCCACAGCATATGATGCAATTTACCCCGCTGTTATATTCGTATCATCAAATGGCAATGGCGCAAGCTGCTCAAGTCGCTGGTGAGTTTAATTACTTTTTCGCATTAAATTCGCAAGCACTGTAAACCCTATTATATTAATAAATTTTTCGCATTCAGTAAGCAAGCGCAAGAATTTATAATAATAAATGTAGGATATCTACTTTTAAAAAAAAAAAATATTATAAACTTAATGCCAATGCGAAGTCAGTTGTACTGGTTAGCAGAAGTTTAAAGAATGACATAAACTACGTTTTGATTAAGTTACTTTTAAGGATTATTTTTGAATGCTTTTTTCAAATCTTTCAAGAACTGGTTGAAACACAAGATAAGCGAACGCGTTGTACGTTGTACGCTGTGCAGGGTGTCCGCCGGGAAGGTATATTATTTTGTTTGATTATAGATTTTGTTTAAATGAAAGAGAATGGATCTACTCTTGATAAATAGTTTATTTAATGTTAGCAAGTGGCGGTCATCCATCAGCAGAATAGGGGGAATAACACAGAATGCTCTAGAATTGCAGGTGGCCGTAACTATCTCTGACTGGTGGAAGTGCGATCAAACCTCCACGTGGTGGCCGCCGGTAATTTTCCTCCAATGTACGAAAAGCGGAATGTTCGGGGTAGTCCCTTCAAAGTAAGGTATGCGCGAGGCCGTAAAAATTATTACGGAACCCTAATCAGCCTCGGATACACTGATGAACGACGACGACCACGACAACGAAAACGGCTAAACGATTTAAGAATTTTCTCATGGAACGTACGCTCACTGTATAGAGTTCAAGCTGCACAGCAGCTGGCCGATATCCTGTCTAAATATAAGGCTGACATATCAGCAATCCAGGAGATGCCGTGGACGGGGAATGGTGTCTTACAAAAAACAGAATTTGGCATATATTACATCTGTCATGCAAGACACAGTCATGTGCTCGGGGTGGGGTTTCTAGACAGCAAAAGAATGAAACCCACCGTTATCGGCTTTAAAGCAATAAATGAACGGCTATGCATCCTTCGTGTGCGGGGCAAATTTAAAAACATTAACCTCATAAACGTTCACACGGCTACAAAGGATTCCCCAGATGATGAAAAAGAACAATTATTTGAATCAGTCGAACCGGAACTCCATGCCTGCCCTCAGTATGATTTAAAAATCATTATGGGGGATATGAATGCTAAAATATGTAGGGAGCCAGTATTCAGGCAGTACATTGGCACCCATAGCTTACACGAGAACACTAATGACAATGGACAACGAGTCATATAGATGGCAGCAAGCAATAATTTGGTCGTTGCGAGTACAAGGTTGCGCGTAAAAATATCCACAAAGCCACCTGGGTATATCCTGATGAAGCCACTCGCAACCATAGATAGTTGATAGACAGCCGCCACATCCCGAACCTGATGACGGTACGAACGTACCGAGGTGCCAACGTCGACTCGGACCACTATCTTGTTGGTATGGTGCCCCGAGCGCGGATTGCATCATCACGAAAGACTGCATCCGCGAATCAGATTCGAGTCAACACGGCTGCCCTTCGCAACCAAACAACAACGAACAACGACCAGAAACAACTACGGTCAAGCGATAGGAGGATAGGAAGCAGCGAGGGGGCTAAGATGTGAGGCGTAGAAGAGAAATGGGTACGCCTTAAAAATACTGTCATTAGTACTCCTGAATCCATCTTATGCAGTAGTCGTAGATATCGGAACGACTGGTTCGATGACGAATGTAAGCTTGCGACTGAACGTAAGAATGTTGCGTACCGAGCAATCCAACAATCTCATAGAACGCGGGAACGCGAAGATGAATATAAAGAGCTCAAAAGACATAAAAAAACATTTTACCGAACCACCAACCAAAGAGTCCGCGGTATGACGCAATATACACCGCGTTGCACATACTGCAAGGACAAAGAATGTAATCTGATCGCCGATATTAAAGGCATCTTAGAGCGATGGAAAGAGCACTTTTATGAGTTGCTAAATGGCCAGTTAACTGAATTGGATTGGAGGCCACCAAGCATAGACGAAGTTATCAGAGCAATAAATCGGCTCAAAAATAATAAGGCCCCGGGATCTGATGGAATCCCAGCGAAACTGATAAATATAGGAGGCCCCACATTACACCAAGCAATTCATGAAATAATAGTGCACGTATGAGAGAAAGAAGCTATGCCAGAAGACTGGCGAAGAGCCCCATACATAAGAAGGGAGATATTAGAAAATGCAGCAGATATCGTGGTATAACGTTGTTGAGTACCGCGTATAAGATTTTCTCCTCTATCCTTCAAGGCAGGATAGCCCCATACGCTTACGTCATCATTGGTCCATACCAGTGGGGCTTCATACAAGGCAAATCAACAACTGATCAGATTTACACTTTTATGCAGGTAATGGAAAAATGTCTAGGTTTCAAAATGCACTACACCATCTTTTTATAGACTTTAAAGCCGTCTATGATAGCATAGCTAGAGTAGAACTTTATAAAGCCAGTAGCTGAAGTGCCCGGCATTGCTCGTGGCTTCATTACATACCCATCGTCTCCGGCGTTTTCCAGCTGCCCCATCCCAATAACCCCCACCAAGTTCACCCGCCCACTGCCACTACACCCACTGACCTCCCGCCCACTGACCCACCACCATCTGACCCCCAGCCCACGGACCTCTGACCTCATATGAGCACCCACTCACAGACCACCCCACCCACTGAACTCGCACCAACTGACCAACCCACCAACTGACCACCTCACCTGCCCAAATAACTATAGAATAAGTTTGAACGCGATTGGTTCATAAACACATGCGATTTGTAGAAACAATTAAAGAAATTCTTATGGAGACCCTTTGACTCAGGAGTCTGACCACTTTCAAAATATGCCTATTTAGTGCCCATTATGGTATAAAAACGTTACGCAAAGTTTGAACGCGATTGGTTCATAATATCATGCACTTTGTAGAAACAATAAAAAAACTTCTTATGGAGACCCTTTGAATCAGGAGTCTGACCACTTTCAAAATATGCCTATTATGTGTTCATTATGGTATAAAACCCCTATGCAAAGTTTGAACGCAATCGATTCATAAAAACATGCAATTTGTAAAAACAATAAAAAAAATTCGTACGGTGACCCCTTGACCTAGGAGAGACCACTTTCAAAATATGCCTATTAAGTGCCTTTATGGTAGAAAACCCATATGCAAAATTAGAACGCGATCGGTTGAAGGGTTTCGCAGTCTATACCGGACATACACACATAAAAAGTTTCACTTTTATATATATAGATGAGAGAATTCGGCATAACAAATAAATTGACACGACTATGTAGGTTGACTATGACCAATGTTATAAGCCAAGTAAAAATATCCGGATCACTATAAAGCCCATTTAACATCTATAACTGGCTCCGACAAGGGGATGCACTGTCCTGCGTCCTCTTGAACCTGGCGTTGGTGCCCACGTCTGCGACTAGAAGATCCAACATTGGTCCAGCAATTAAAATAGTGGAGCGCGAATTTGAAGTGGTGCAATCCTTTAACTTTCTCGGGTCAACTGTAGCAGCCAATAACAGTATGGAACCAGAAACCAACCAACAAAGCCTACTATAGTCTGTCAAGTCTCTTCAAATCCAGGAACTTAACCATAACATCCAAGCTGGTATATAAGAAAATGTCCATACCAGTGCTTACATATGGATCCGAGACTTGGGTGCTTAGCAAAAAGCATTTTGACCTCTTAGCCGCGTTCGAGAGAAAAGTCTTACGTAGAATTGTTGGCCCCGTATGTGAGGAAGGACGATTCCGGAGACTCTATAATGATGAGATGTACGAGCGTTACCGCGATGTCGACATCGTGAAGAGAATAAAGCTCGGTAGGCTCCGGTGGGCAGGACACCTAGCTCGCATGAGCGAAGAGGATCCTCCTCGGAAAGTCCTTTGCGGTAGGATTTATGGAACCCGGCAGCGAGGCCGGCCAAGGCCACGCTGGAAGGATGGCGTAGACCAGGACGTCCAGAGTTAAGGGATGCCGAACTGGATGACATCGTCTCGAAATCGGGACCGGTGGAGAGACTTTGCGGGAGGCCAGAACCTGACTCCTGTTGTAGAGCCAAATATGATGATGAATATTAGCAATTATATATGTATGAAATACAATATCAGATAAATATCTGTTTCTGGTTAGCCTCACAAAGGCGGGCTCTTTTTAGCACATTACATTTTGACACATTTCACCCAGTATTTTATCACGAATATTTTGTTTGAATTGCCTTGATTGTTTTTTTTTTGCTTGCATTAATCTTGCTCTTCAGTTATCCCAAAAAAATTCCGCGGCAGTCAAATCCGGCGACAGTGGAGGCCAATTAACATCAACATATCCTGAGATAACTTGTCGTGGAAAAAGGTCTCACAGCAAATCAATTTTATTTGGTTTCTGGCTGTATGCGGTGTGGCAACGTTTTGTTGGAACCACATGTTAATCAAGCCCAAAGTATTCAGTTGTGGCATCAAAAAGTTTTCAATCATTTCATGGTTTCGTTCGCCAGTGGCAGTTACCCTTGTCGTTTTCATTTTCAATGAAGTAAGGTCCAATGATTCCCCCTGACCAAACTCATTATGAGTTTTTCATGAAAATCAGGGTTGGCGAGCTGTTTTTTGATTTTGTGGAAGAAGCTTTTGTGTTAATTGAATCTTAAATGGAAACAAATTTAAATGCTTGTGAAGAAGAAATACTGTTGCCGAGCATATCGTTGAAACGCCATCGAATATTTTTCAGAATAAATTTACCACTTTATTACTCCACGATTGTCAAATAATGTGAACTGTCAAAACTAATATTTACCAAAATGGCGGCAAAACAAATTAGGATATCTTCCCGGAGAATACCCTGTATCATTTGTACTTGTTTTAAGTCTTAACCATTCCTTGAAAAATATTAAAGTTAGGGTTTGCAATAACGAGCAAATAGATTCCACACTCTGCGCCAAAAATATAATGCAACCCAAATAAAAATTGAAGTCTAAAAATAACCAAACCATAACAAGGTTCAAGTAACGGTTAATTTTTCATTGAAATTTCACAGTACTTGAAGTACGACGCATTCGGTGCATTCCGATAAATGCGTCAACAAAATTGGAATTTTGTAGATTCTGAATAGTCTAGATGTTGTTTTTAAAATTTATTTCTGCACATGTTCACTGCTTTCTAAAAAAGGGTTAAAAGCAAGTTCGAATGGAATTCCTATAGATTTGATAAAGTTGTCGCTGGACATATGTTTTGAGTGTTGAGTGTTTATGCTGCTGAATGAGACGTTTCTTTGGTTTGTAGTTTGTACACCACTGATCACTTTTTCAAGCGAATATTTTTGTTTCAATTAAAATTTAACATTATGTTACTCTACTACTTTTTCATCCCATATGGGTGGTCATAGTCCATTTAAGATTGAACCGATCACTCCTTCTGATCTGGCTACTATATACAAGGCTTTTATTCGCCCTAAACTTAAGTACAATTGCCATATCTGGTCTGGTGCGCTATAAAACTTATCGGTGAAGCAAATATATCGAAATCAATAGATCCGCTTGAACACCGCAGGAACGTTTCCAGCTTGTCACTGTTTTATCGCTTCTTCTACCAGCGGTGCTCAAGAGAAAGAGCCAGCTGCATGCCACCTCTCCTTGAATTTAAATGCAATACTCGTGGCGCTCTAAATGCTCATCAGTTTACCTTCAAGGCCATCTTCGGACGTACAGTTAAGTTCAGGGATTCGTTCTTCAGTCGTACAACACGTATGTGGAATGTTCTACCAAGCTCTGTCTTCCCACATCAATATGATCCACAGACATTCTAAACAAATGCTCATAGACATCTCCTCTTTTCTCCTTCTTTTCCTTAACGCCCACGCTGTGCCAAGCATTTAGCCGAGCATTATTAGGGGTTATTAGGCGCTAATCCGCTCACAATTAAAAAAAATATGATTTGAAAAAATATGACTGGGAGCCTCTTGACAAAAATTTCCGACCTTCTTATTTCTTTAAGTACAAACCAGGTGTGCAAAAGTTCAGAATGCTACTCTGAAAACATTCTGAAAACATTCTGAAAAATTTATAAAAACATGAGATTTGTAAAAACAATTCCTGACTTAGAAGAACTTCCAAAATATGATGGAAACTGCTCATTATAGTATAAAGCCCCTACGCAAACGGTTGGGGGTTTAGTAGTCTATTGGGAACTTGCATGCATACAAAGATTCATAGATTAAAATTTTAAAGAATTCCCGCGTTAGGAATCGAATACGTAGTGATAACGTATTTCCTTAGCATACCTGTAGTGATCCTCCTATCCACTTCCGTCACCCAAGACGTTTTATTACTTGTGACTGGAGGTTCTGTAATACCTTCCTTGGAGTTTTGCCAGTTAATTGAACACGGCAAAGATACAATTGTCTCATAAAGCCCTAAGCTGTTAAATAGGTAGTCTATAATAAAAATGCTGAAATGCGGTGGGTGAATATAACAAACATAAAAGCGGAGGTCATTCCAAGTATCAAACGAAGTCGAATAGCAGAAGGTTAGCTAGCTCTACTTTTCATTTAAGAGTTTCGTATATTGTTCTTTTTTCGTATTCACAGTAGAAAATTGATTCCTTCGCTTAACATAAACAAATAATTAAAATTAATTTAATATGTACATATTTTCAAAGTTTACAATAAAAAAAATGTTACAGCTGGGAAAAATACGCCTAACTTGGTTGACATCCAGCGAGCAGCTGAAATTCAGCGCCAGTTCTTAATGGAAATGATCCCGCCACAAGCTCCAGGACCCAACAATAATCGTCAAAATAACTGGAAAACATAAAAATCAAATTTTAAACGAATGGGGTTGTCGGACATTGGGTATTGAGTCTCAAATGACAAATTGATTCTACGAAAAACTACACAAATAACCACAGACTTACACAGAAACAAAAACTTTTGAACCATTGAAGACAGCGGGCAACTGTTTTGAGTTAAATCATTCACATACAAACAACACACACACACATACACAAAATCAACGCAAAATCTATAATTTGGTTATAGTTATACTTTGGCGTTTTTTCCAAATAGAATATTAACACATAATATTAGTGGATTATTTCATAAACATAGCTCAATTCGAAACTTAACTTTAAATGAAACATTACTTATAATAATTATTATCACTACGAGTATGTAAACATGAATGAAACCGATGAGGTAACCGATTAAATGCAAATGATTTTAACACAGTTCGTGATGATGATGAATGTTATAGTGAAGTGAAATTTTTTTAATGCATAAATAAAAAAAAAATAATTGTTGTTATTTCAGTTTTTTTTAAAGAACAAAGAAACAACAAACAAAATATATTGTGAAACTATGTTTGTACATTTTTAAGTACGGATATAAAATTATATATACATATATCTATTAATTACTATTTAATAATGTTTTAATTTAATTCACAACAACTTGAAAACAACTAGATTTAGTCTTTGGCATACACTATGTTATAGGTAAATAGAATGTTGAGCGCTCGATTCGACTATGAGCACACGAACATGGTAGTCCATTGTAGCAAATAGCTGGCCAACACGATGTTGATGACGGCGGCAGGATTCTGCAGTAAATTATATTTAATTTAAAATTGATCACTTATTAAGTATGGATGTTTATTTCAATGACTACGAAACAAGCAGAAAACTCAATAGGTACCCACAAAACCCTCGTAGTAGTAGTGAATGTCATAACAATAAAATAAAACAAACAGGCAAAAATCAAACCATTTTACTTAGGTACACATATGCTACGTATAGTTTTTATTATTGTAATTATTATTATTATTAATACAATGTTATTGTTAATTTAATTGTAAATTATTGTTTTTTCTTAGTATATTTCAATTCTATCTTCTCATGATAACTGTATATTATCTATACAAAACAAAACAAAAACAAAAAGGAAATATTGCTTGTTTTTCTTCGTACAAATTAATTTTTAAAAACATAAACACGTAATAAATACTACGACGCATTCATTAATCCATAAACGATAACCCATAGAGAAACATAACACTAGGTTATGTATTGTAATAAGAGTAATATGTAATTGATTGATAAGTTATTTAATTGCTCTATGGAAAAAATATTTTATCTTTACCATATCGATCTTAAATCAATTTTTAAATACACACACTTAAGCAATAGTATATTATACAGGACTACTTATCTAAAGGCGATGCCACATGTAAAAAATACAGACGATATTATAATAGAAGTTTTTCTCGTTCATAATACAATGTTAAGATATATTTAAATTATTTTATTACAAATCTGAATTAGAATTTGAACTAAAAAAGAGTACAATAATCAAATAATTTAAATTTATAAACATTTTTCCCTTATGCCGTTTTTTTTCCTAAACGGCATAATTTTAATGTAAAAGAAGGAGCGCCCTAATTACGGACGTTATTTTTTACGTCATTCATGTTGTTTTTGTTAAATCGTCGTAATTATTGCGTTTCAGTGAATCTATAGCAAAAATACCAACTTAACGTGCGTATATTTATCTGCATGTGGCGTCGCTTTAATACCCAATAGAAATGACTTGAAAAGTGGCTATTTCTTGTTTTCCGTAATACGTGCAGTCAATCAGTCAGTCAGCTTGTAGTAAAATTTGTTCCATTCTTTTGAAAGTAATCGGTTTAATCGGTAACGCGGAGGAGAACAAAATAAAAAGAAAAAAATTAATTAGCCTTAGTTTTTGAAATATGAAATTTGATTGCCCGTTGAAGAATTTCTGCTCTGCAATTTACTGCCCCTTTTCGCATGTTTATCTTTGTTTTTCTTGTTTTATTTCGTTCGGTTTACGGACCATTTTTAATATAATTTTTTGTGTATTTTAATTTGCTATTTCTATTTTGAAAGCACAAATTAAATGGATAAATAATAGTAACAGACAATATAATTGAAATTGTTTATATTAAATTTAGTTATATAATTTAGTGTAAATGTAATTTTTAATTTTGTAAATAAAATACCGGTGTTAAAATAAAAATTCAAAACATTTCTTATTTTTGTTATTTATGATTTTTTTTTAAAGAGAAATTGAGATACAAGATTGAAATGTAATTATCAAAAAATAAAGCTATTAAAATCTTTTTTGATATGTCATATTACAATTGTTGTTATATGTTACTGTCAAGATAATTGTGTATTTCACTGATTATTGATAAAACCAGTTATTATGCAGTGTGTATCAGAAAGATTGAAAAATACTTGAATTCTTTAGGGTTCATGACAAGCATAAAATAGGATTTTCGGCCCCTAGCGGCTTTAGCGAAATAAAAATGGTTTTTATCTTAGACCACTTCCGACCCTAAAACTCTTGAACGCAACAAGCTACCAAATTCCAATCATTAAACAATTCACATTTTTCCAAATATTAATCATTCACTTCTTTTTCAATTTCATTTTATTTCAAATGTAAAGTAATAAAAAGCACAGAGAATAGGAATACAGCGATTTTCTTCTGGAGGGATAGTATTTGCTCAGTAGTAGTTCAGTGGATCCCCAAGCAAGGGAAAATCGTCCTATATAATAATGTATTTGCATACATAGAAATAAGAATTGTTTTAAAAAAAGAAGTAGTGACAGCACTTAACTTGTTTCAAATTCGAGCCGATGTTATCTTATTTGGCTTCCCTAAACTTTGGGCATCCTGGTCTATGCCAACGTAGGCTAGGCCTGCCTCACTGTCGTGTCCCATAAATACCACCGCAAATGACTTCGATCAGGATCCTCTCCGCTCATGCTAGCTTAGTGTCCTGCCCACCGGAGCCTTCCAAACGTATTTCTCTTTACGATATCGACATTGTGGTAATCAATCGTTCTTTCTCACATATGTTGTTGGACCAAATTCTCCGTAAGACTTTTTTCTCGAATGCGAGTAAGATGTCAAAGTGCTTTTTGCTAACAACCCAAGTCTCGGATCCATATATATTACAGGAATGACAATTGTTAAATTTTTGGATTTGAACAGATTAAAGTAGGATTTAAGCAACAGTGCGCGTATTTCAGGTTCCATGTTATCGGCTGCTACAATTGACCCGAGATAGTTAAGATTTTGCACTCCACTATCTTTATGTGGCCACTATGTACTTTGCTCGATCTGGATGAACGATTTTTGTACAGGGGGCTCTATCATGATTTCCGCGGCGAAACAGTTTTTACACGATATCGTAAATTTGGAATCACCAAACACGATACCTTTCCGCCATCTATTTCGATATCGAGAAAAGTTCCGCCAACAAAAAGAGGTCGGACGTTTTTTCGATTGAAAATTTACATTTCTTTATTGTGTTGGCAATCGACAGTTCTTTGTCAAGTTAGTCTAACATTAAATGACATTTTATCACATTAAATGAGTGTGTTTATAGTCTTTTCGATAGCAGAATTCATATCTAAATAGTTTACGAATCGTGGCGGAAATCATGAATCTTCCAATGATGTCAACATCGTCTGCGTAAGCCAGTATTTGGATGGGCGCCGTGGCTCAGTGGTAATGCACATGGCTGCTGCGCAGGAGGTTCAGGTTCGAATCCCAGCAACACCAAAAGTATTTTTCACGGTGTCCCACCTCTCGCGAATGGGTGACAAACGTTCCGAGAGTAATTATAATACCTTGTCACGGAAAGCTTCTCAATTCGCCGTTCGGATCCGGCCTTAAATTGTAGGTCCCTTCCATTTGTGTCCAAAAATTAACATGTGCAGCACAAATGGTCGCGAGAAGTTAGGCCTTGGACCGCAATGGTCTGTCGCGCCAAATATATATATATATATATTATAGAGGATGGTTTCTCTCGCCGTTACATCGGAGTCTCGAATCATTTTCTCTAACGCCACGTTGAAGAGGACGCAGGCCTGTCCAACTTCTTCTCTGAGCCCGTTTTGAAGATTTCTAATGGGCTTGATAGTAATCTGGGAACCTTTACTTGTCTTATAACAATGGTCATCGTCAACCTACATAGTCGTCTCAGTTTATTTGGTATGCCAAATTCGGTCATGGATTTTTGACTTCTTTCACTTCTTTCCATACTTGCAATATTAGTTTATAAATTGCTTGGTGTAGTGCAGTGCGGACCCTCCACATTTAATCAGCTCCGTTAGTATGCCATCTTATTCCAAGGCCTCATTATCTTTGAGCCAATTTATCGCTCTGCAAACTTAGTGCTTGGTGTTTGCGGCATAGTGTGGTCGTCAGTCGTCGGTGGAACCGCAATTCTTCAGTTACCTGTCCGCGGGCATTGTTTCTTCCACTGTAATCTGCTCTGACGAGGCCCTTTTATTTTTAAGCCAATTTATCGCTCTGCTAACTTAGTCTATGCTTGGAGTCGGCGCACAGTATGGTCGTCGGACAATGTTAGGGCCTCATTGGTCGTCTTTATGAATCAGTGTTTCCGAAGCTAATAGGGATTCTGTAATAATAGTTTTTTTCTGGAGAATTTATTAGCCTCGCGCCAAATTCAATTATAGAAGAGACTTTTCCGGTCATTCACTCTCCTTTCCTTTTTTTTGGAAACATTGTCGGCAACTCCTACTTAGAGGTTTGTTTAATTGCATTTCGACCACTCAAAATTAGATAAATACTATATGTTATTTTCCCATTCTGCTGATCGCTGACTGCCTTTATTTGTGCTGAATTGAAATTGTATTTTCTGTCAAATGCTTTCAAGATCGCATTGCTTTTACTTTACAGAATAGCTTATTGTTATAAATATAAATTATCCACAATCAATTTCAAAAAATTAAAATCAAAACAATTTACTGAATGGAAAAAATAAATTAAGATGTGTTGTAATAATATAGGGATTTTTCATAATTTCCTAGACACAACGAAAATTGCATTTATTTAAATGGTACATAAATTTCGGAATGCAATGTCATTGCTTATATTTCCCGAAAATGCGTTACTCGATTAAAAAATTCTCCGTATCTCCGATTATAGAATTTACAAGAAAAATTTTAATTTTTATGGGTTCTTTTTTATCTTATTGCTTGCATCGAACAAATATATACTCCAGGGATAAGCGAGGTCACTCAGATATTTTTTCTGTAACACTTCATACGATATTTAAATTATAACTAAACTAAATAGAAGATAACTTCAACAGGAAATTCGCTTGATGCGATAAACGGAGTAGCATCTGCGTACGCAACTGTAAAGTGTGGCAATCGAAGTGTTTCTTAATGAAAATGCTGTAATTGTGTTATTTATTAATATTTTTATTGAATTCATAAATGTTAAAAACATATTAAATATTTGGCGCGATTTATAGCCTTGCATGCTGCACGAACGTGACCTGCTGATATTTTTGTCCATTCTCTACTAAGTCTCCAATGCGTCCACAATTTCATGTCTTTTTGTTGACTCCTTGTCCAAAATGGACCATATCGAGAAGTTATTGGAATCAAAGAAATTAAATTTGGAATGTGACTTTGTAAAAATTATGTCAAGCGAGCTTTATCTGATGGTCTTGAGTCCTATTGGAATGTCCAACGGTTGGTACCAAATTTTCTATGTGCCCAAGATAGCAACGCATAATTTAATACCTTTTCCCGGCACATTTCTTGATTCACTTTGACGCCCTGATCGATAAATACTAGCGGAGAACGAACATTTGAAACTACAGCTGCCCAAACCATCAGAGAAGCCGGCGCTTGTTTGCGAAAACCAACTCGCTTGTCCAAATCTCCAAATTGTCGTTGGACTCTAATCATACACGATCATTTCGTTTTTGTACCTACTGTTGAACCGTGAAATTGTTTTCATTAGAAAACCCCAAGTTGACGAGATCGTTACGTTCGTTCAGACGTTTTAGCACTTTCACTGCCTTTGAACTGCCTTTTGAGCCGTTGTTAAATCTTGTACTTTTTGTATCTTGTAGGGATTTAATTAAAGTCCATTTTCAGTATCCGTCGGATGCTTCTATCGGACACGGACACGTGCAGGATCTTTGCCGTTTTTACGCATTTCTGGCAATGTTGCTGTTTTTGGAAGGCCATCTCTAGCGTTTTGCGATGATACCAGTATCGTTGTAACGTTATATGGTCCGATACGCAAACATTTTATTCACACTCAAATCCTAGAGCTGTTTGATAATAGCCGGCTTTGACTTTCTAACAAAAAACTACAAACTGTTACGTTTGAATTCCATTTTTAATACTTCTTTCAAATACGACGCATATCGGTAGGCTTCCGTAGACTTGTTAACAACATAAGGGATTAACGTTAACGTTTGAAATTAGTAAGACTTCGATTAACGCACCCTGCATAGTAACATTGCTAATTGGCATATATACAGTGGAAATCGTTCGCACACTACCTTTTCGGATTTTTTTCATTTATTGGTAAAATTCAAATATGTTATCGTTGACTTCTACATGTGAAATAATGTTAAGAAAATAGCCCAAAAAATTAAAAAAATTTGAAGAAAATCGGATGCTTTTTTTTTTTTTATAAAATTTGTATGGGAGCCGACTCTTGGCCAGAGGGGCCCTAGTTTCAGTTTTCAGTTTCAGTGTTGTCATCGTTGATACACATGTATGCAATGTTTGAATAACATCGGGCTTTATGGAGTTGGTTAAAATTTGATCACAATACTTGGCCAGCCAGCCACAAACACACCGGCACGCGAAGTGAATTTAGAGAATTTAAAAAAGGTAACTTTTAAAAAATTTCTTAAGGTGCGTGAAGAAAAATGTTTATCTTGTAGAATAGGTAAAGGGCCTTTTTAAATTCTCTATATTAACTTCGTGTGCCCGGTTGTCTGGATGGCTGGCCAAATCTTGTGATCAATTATTAACCAACTTCCTAAAGTCCGATTTTATTCAAACTTTGCACACATGTGTATATTCAAGAATTAAAATTTTCATGGGTTGTCTTTTTTATTAGATTTTAGGCACATTATCTTACGATTGCTTCACGAAAAGTCGATTCAATAACTATGCTGTCACAATATGCATTTCATGTCATTATCTTTTAAAACATTTCTTTAAACGATATTTCAACAGTCTCAATTTGCTATAAAAATTGCAATAAAAACTGTATCATTTAAAAACCCTCTCTATAGATAGCACAACTGTACGCATTGAAAAACCAGCTAGCGCTGGTGGCAGTGAAAAGAGCGAGAAAATTATGTTGTAGTAGTGAGAAACCGAAAAATTTTATATGGTTTTTGCTCTTAGTAAATTACCAATACATCTAATTTTGTTTACATTTTAAAGATGTTTCTGTGATCTAGCATAACGGTTGAGCTATCTCTAGAGAGAGTTTGGTCATTTTTAATTTTATTTAATAATTTTTTTTCATTATTGAGACTCGCTAAGAATTGTTTGCAATTTAAAGAGAGCATGAGAGGTATTTTTGAGTGGTTCCTTAAGTACACTTGATTGATGATTTTCAAACCTAATTTTCTAAATTGTTATGGATTTTTAAAAAATATGTGTCAATTAATTATTAAACTTGTAATTAATAATCATCATCAAAATAATGAAAAATGAAATTGGACAAGTAAATCCGAACATTTCGATGTTAGCCGTATTTTATTGCCGAGGAACAACAACGATTGCACTGTCGAATTGTGAAAACCTGCTGTTTGGCTGGTTTTGGCTGTTTTGACATTCGAATTTCGAACTCGCTCGGCAAATAAAATGCAGCTGTTATATACATAATACATACGTATGTATTAATTTGCTCCCACTGGCGAATTAATATGTATCTGTATGAATTGAAATGATATAAATCTAAATGATTTAATCGTTACAGAATATTTCAAGACCTACTTAAATAAATTGAGGTTATTCAACAAATATTAAAAATAAGAACAAGAACACGTTATATCCTTCTCTCTTTTTTAACAATACTGTTTTTGTTTTTTAAGACAAATTATTTGGGTTTTAACCTATTCTAGATTTTTGCCCGGACATAACATATGCTGTATTGCTTTGGCTAATACAGCTTGGCTTACAACAACAATCGCATAAGCATAAAGCCGAAAATAAATCCAAAAAGTTTTTAGGATTTATAACTAAAGCCATTTTTTAGTTATAGCGCTCACCGTAAGGCGGTGTTTTGTTTAACCCACATAACAATTAAAATGCATCGAAAATTTAAAGCCAAAAGCTGTTGAATTGTAAAGCTAAGCCGGCTTTGCCAAAGCAATACAGCAATTATTGCTTTTGAATTTAATCAGAATTTGGTACCACTAGTCATTTACATAAGTTAAAGCGCAAGCAATGCGAATGCATGTCTCTGAGGTCACAGTGAAATTAAAGAGAAGACAGTTTTATTTGGTTTAATACAATAAAAAATATTTATTAATGCACCTAATGCAAATTATCGTCGTGTTATGTCATTTTACATGACTATAGTTACATCCTTTAAATTTTGCTATTTTCGTATTCATTTAAAGTCGTTTGAGTAAAATAGGCTAAACTCCAGTATACGGTTTTCGAGATTTGGGCTTTCAGACATATCTCACATGAAAGCCCCAACTGAGAAAATTTTGGAAATCGCCATCTTGTTTTCCGGAAACGCCCCCTTTAGGTAGGAGGGGCATCCAAAGTTTTGAGTTTTTTTTCTTCAGAAAAATGCTTTTTACTAAGTTCTTAGAGGGAGGTATGGGGGTTAATATGTATCAAACGAAAGGTAATAAAAATACCTTCCATTTAAAATGGGGCCAATAGAGCCCCCCTCGACGGAGTAAGAGCAAAATACATACTTTTCCATAAAAGTGTAAAAAGGAGCGTTCCTAAAAGTAGGAGGGTCCTAAGTATTGGTGTCAATTGAAAGGTGAAAATAAGCTCTACACGGCCATGTCATTTTTATGGGTGTGGTCCAATTTAAATGGAAGTTACATCAAAATATACTCATTTCATATGATTGAGTTTTTTCATACAAAAAGAGGTGATGGGATTCCATTGTTCAATATGTTTATATTTAGAAATGAGTTTTTCCTTTTAAAAGGCGTTTTTGTAAATTATGCACACACTGAAAAATAAAGTGCGCTCAATTAATTTATATTTAGAGAGGAGTTTTTCCTTTTAAAAGGCGTTTTTGTAAATTATGCACACACTGAAAAATAAAGTGTGTGCAAATAATCAGTTTTTTTGCTCTACTACTGGCAAGGATAGTTCGATTGGTCCCAATTTTTTTATTGATACTTACCTATATTACCTTTCATTTGTTACCAAATAACCCCTAAAGCTCCTTCAAATAACTCAGAAAAATGCGTTTTTCTGAAAAAAACTCAAAACTTTGGATGCCCCTCCTACCTAAAGGGGGCGTTTCCGGAAAACAAGATGGCGATTTCCAAAATTTGCTCAGTTGGGGCTTTCATGTGAGATATGTCCGAAAACCCAAATCTCGAAAACCGTATAATGGAGTTTGCCATATAACACCTGTTTTTGTATGGGTAAAACTCAATTACATGATATACCACTCAACTACATGAAACTGCACATAAACCAATTTCAAATTAATCTAGTTTCCGTTAAACTTTGGCCACGCCCATAAAAATAGTACGGCTGTGTAGAGTTAGTTTTTACCTTTCATTTGACACCAAAATTTACTCCGCCCACTCTTCGACTTTTTATAAATTTATAAAAAGTCAGTTTTTGGACTCTAACTCTGTCAAAGGGGGAGGAGATGGAGATTTTAAATGAAAGGTATTTTTATTACCTATCATTTGGTACCAATAAACCCCAACAATTTCTTCAAAGTACTTGGAAAAATGCATTTTTCTGAAAAAAAAAACCCAAAACTTTGGATGCCCCTCCTACCTAAAGGGGGCGTTTCCGGAAGACCACACCCAAAAAATGAGGGCGGTGGGCGTGGCAATGGGGCGTGGCAAAATACCGGAAAACCGTATACTGGAGATACGCCAAGAGCGAATATATACATAGAGATATATAGCTGCATTTTATTTGCCGAGCGAGTTCGGAATTCGAATGTCAAAACCAGCCAAACAGCAGGTTTTCACAATTCCAAAGATGAATTCGACAGTGCAATTGTTGTTGTTCCTCGGCAAATAAAATACGGTTAATATGTTTATTAATAGCTTTATTTTATTGCAGAGGAATAAGGAATTACAACAACAATTGCACTGTCGAATTCCTTCTTTGGAAATTGAAAACCTGCTGTTTGGATGGTTTTGGCTGTTTTTGACATTTGAATTCCTTATAAGGTTTCCAAATACAGCTAATAAGAAAAGTTATCAAATGGACAAGTTCTCTATCCGTGTGCTAGCTAATGCTAGGTTTACATTTGAGACATGCGAGAAAAATGAGCAGCACGGCTGCTAAATAGAAATTATGGTTAGAAAGACGAGAGAAGTAGTATATTTTCCAATGCTACCATAATGCTATATACAATATTTCCCCTGGAGATATAAAAAACTATAACATTCACGTAGTGTCAACTCTTCTGGCTAACTACATCTTTAATTTAACTATAGTATATGAAAAGTTACTTTTGAATATTTCTTGAAGTAGTTGGATAAATTGTTCAGGAATTTTTATTCCGTTTTTAAAGTTGGGATTTGGTTTTCTTTAAGTTAAGTAACAAGAGTTTCTCTATCAAATGGTGGAAGTATTATCCAGTGTTTACTCCTTGTGACACTCCTTGTTCTTCCGAGAGAAGAAGAGAAGGTTTTAAAACACGTTTATGGGTGCCTCGCAATGAGGAATTAGATCTGACTTATCCTCTTCTGCACTATGTTCGGTATCATTGAAAGAGGTCACGTTATTATTTTCGGTAGACAGTCTCGAAAGAGCGTCAATTACCACGTTTCTTTTCCCCGGCTTATATATTTGAATATAGTGATACTCTTCGATTCTAGCTTTCCATCGCTTTATTATTTCTGCTACTTAAAGCAAATGTAAGTGGCTGATGGTCGGTCAACATTTTTATTTCATTCGAGCCAAAAAGGTATCTTCTGAGCTTGTCTAGTGCCCACACAATCGCTAACTATCTCCTTCTCGATTGTGGAGTAATTTACTTCCGTCCTTCTTAAAGATCTGGAAATATATGATAGGGCCTTTCACCTTTGACAAGACTCCGCCTATTGCAAAGTTTGATGCGTCCGTGCGTCCGTTGTACGGATAAACGGCTTTTTGAAATTGGGAAATATTAAAAGTTCTGAGGACATTAGCAACACCTTTAAGTTTTTGAACGATTTAAGAGCGACACCGTCTAGTGTGATTTCTACCTTTTTGGATTGGTTCGCCTTAATTTGGGCATTACTCCCTCTTGTTAGATTAGTTAAAGGTTAAGCAATACCCGCATAGTTCTTTATAAACTTTCTATAATATGACATTAACCCTAGAACTTTTAAGCTCCTTATCAGGAACTTTAAGTTCCTTAGGGTAATATATAACCCAAAAATTCTATTTCTGTTTGTAAAAATTTTGATTTTTCTAAATTAATTTTTAAATTCGCGTTGTTTAGTAATGAAAACACTGTTTCCAGGTTTTCCAGATGTTCCTTCACATTCTTTTCAAAAATGATTATGTCATCTATGTAGACATAACACATTTTCTCCTTTGACAAATTGCGTGTGCATTTATGGTGGAATCCTGAAGTTAAATCGAGTGTGGAGAAGTACTTTGACTCACCGAGACTAAAGTTTTATTGATATCTTGAATAGGATAGGAGTCAGCTATGGTGACAGAGTTTAATCATTTGTAGTCAATAACAATGCGCTATTGTTTTTCTCCGGATGCACCAGCTTTCTTTGGTACTATCCACAAAGGAGCATTGTAAGGACCCTTCGATGGTCTTATCACGCAGTTATCTAACATTTTTTTGATTTGTGTGTCCACTTCGGACCGTAAATGTGTGGGAAATGTATGATTTTGCGTAAATCGGAATATCCTTCGTGGTTGCGATTTCAGCGCGGACAGAAGTGTCAATTATACCACTGTCTGAAACTGATCCCAATAATTTGGGGTATTTTTCTATTATTTCTTGACTAGTCTCTCTTAATGTTTGATTAGAGTTTACTTGTTTCGCTAACCTATTTTTTAGAAGGATTTTAATATTAGGCTAAGGAGCAGTAGATCGTTTTTAAATGATCTATATTAACTTCACGTGCCCATGGCTGGCGGACTGGCTGGCTCATTGGTCAGATCTTGTGATCAATTTTAAACCCACTTCCCCAAGGCCGATTTTATTGAAATTTTGCACACATGTATATTTGCGGTGACAATACTTTCTGTTTAAATTTGAGAGTGATTTCTTGGCATCAGATCATTTCATACTATAATGACTGTGTTCTGTGTGCGTTGTGCGCTGTGCGCTGTGGGCAGCGCTGCTTGCTCTATGATTGGGGTTGTTTTGTTGTTGGTTGCATTGCTTCGTATGTGTTTTTATATTTCATCATTTATAGTGGAATTCAGTATTAAAAATTACATGAAAAATTTTAAGGGAGACATTATGGATTTTGCATTTTGTGATAGAGATGTGGAAACGAAATTTTTATTCGATCTGTCAATGAGAAAAGCATTTATTTGGCCGGTGTCTGTCTTTATGTTCTATGTATCTAGGTATGGTATGCTAGAGGGGCACGCACTTATCATAAAATTGTCCTCATCATTAATGCCTTGTGAAAGTGTGTCATAAGTGACTTCTTCATAATATACGTTCGTATCGTAATCGGTCGGGTTATATTCGCTAATTTATCGTCAGTTTGTGATTGTCCAGTTTCTACGTTGAATAGTCGTTGTCTTTCGGGGCAAATTTCAAGAGTCCTTTGATTTCCTCAAGGCGCGATAGCCTCTAGGATTGTTTGGTGGTTTGGCCTGATATCTAGGTATAAAAAGTTGATTTATTGAGGCTGAGAACCTGTGTTCTATGTTCTTCTGGTGAATCGTTTGGTTCCTGAAATTTTGGTTTTAAAATTCTAAATACGCTGAGTACGGTTCTGGTAGTGTTTTCGGTCTATGGATGATTAGCATTTTGCAAAGGACTCCGTTAAGACCTCTAATGAATATATCCAGACTCTGTTTCTATAATTTTCGTTTAAGGCTGTAAAAAAAATCTTCAGTTTTAATTTTATTTATTATGAGGGATAATTGGTGGTTGACTTTAGCATAGTATTCGTCAATACTATCGGACCTTTAGGTCGCGTTTGTCTGCATAGTGAAGTGATAGACAAGTATTTATTTGAGTCCAGTCGTCACTAAAAATATTATAGGATATCAAGCCAGAATCTGCAGGCGCTATGACCTCTTGTCTAATGTGGTCTGTAATAGGTTTGTTTTTAACTATGTTACAACGTCGAATGGTTGTAAATCTCTGACAGAATCCTTAATATCATTCAAATCACTCTCAGTCCATGGGAAGACAAAATTCGTGGAAGTTGTAACAAATGGGTTTGCTTTTGATTCTAAAACCAAAAGCCGAGTTTTAAGTGTTCTGATTTGCTCTATTTGTAAATTTTCGGCACCATTTAAAGAATTTACAAGTACTTTTAAATCTTCCATTTTGAAATGTTTTTTTTTAATATTAAAAAATATAGAATTCACCACAGAGAATCACTTATGATAAAAGTTTAAAGTGTTTGTAAAACACCCCTCCCTTTCCTTTTTATTAGGAAAATGATTTTGCTTTTTACTCAAATGCGAATTTTTTTTTAGGTTTAATATTTTTAAATTCTCATTGAATAATAATTTTTGATATTTGAAAATTAAACAAAATAATTTAATATTAAAAAATGGATTTAAGAACGATACTTTAAATGTTTCGGATACAATAATAATATTATGTAGCTCGGCATTGGATTTTGAATTTCTTTCTTCCTGTAGTTTAGAATGGATATTTATTCTTTCTATCCTGTGGTTTCATTGGCTGGCTTTAAGTCCTTGTTGTCGTTGTCTTTTGACGGATGTTCCGTCTTTTTTGACTGGATGATGAGTCTACTGCGGCGCGGTTCACAACATAATTTGTTAAAAGCAGTTGACAACTTTGAATTATTTATTAATTAAGCTTTTTTACTATTTATTAAGCTTTTATTTAATGCTGATATAATTCGATGTAAACTTTTATTTAATTCAATTCAATTAAAATTGATTTAATATTTGAACATAGCTTATGTTTAATCTCGTATGATTCGATGTAAAACTATATTTAATCAAATTTAGTTTTAAGCAAATTTAAATTTATTAAATATTTAAATTATTTAATTTTTTGCTCGGGCTCCAGTTACGTACTTCCGTTAGCTAAAAAAATACAATTTAATTCGTGACTGTTCCAATCCAACAGTGTTGTCATTTATTTTCTCTATTTATAATTGCAGTAACTAATAAGATAATAGAAGGTACAAAAAAACTTACAAATATCTTAGAACTAGAGGTTACATTATTTGGTGATCGTATTTCATTACATCCGTTGAGCGAATGCTCTGTTGCACGATTCAACGAATGAGGTTTGCTGAAGTAGTAAATCTATGCAGAAGCAAGTACGTTGAACGAACATTCCGTTGTTCGTTCACACGATTCAAGTGCAGGTAGATAAAATTTTAATAAATGGCAATTATCTGTGGGAAGGTGAATTAAAATGAAATGTTGTGAGGTGTCGTATGGAGCTATAGTTGATAACTCACAGATTTTTTAAATTCTCTATATTAACTTCGCGTGCACGTGGCTGGGTGGCTGGTCAGATTTTCTGATCAATTTTTAACCCACTTCCCATAGCCCGATTTTATTAAAATTTTGCACACATATATATTTCCGGTGACAATACTTTCTATTATCAAATCAGAGAGATCGGGCTGCGATATCATACTATAATGACTGTGTTCTGTGTGCGCTGATGGACACAAACAGCGATGCTTATTTTACGATTGGGGTTGTTTTGTTGTTTTGTTGCAGCAGAGAGTATAGAGATATCAATAGGAGGTAGAACAAATGTTTTTATACAAAACTGAATCCGCAATTGAAATGTGTTGTACACTCAGTTGTGTGAGTGCATTTGTGTTTTGTACAATATTACGAGTACATGAAGAACTGGTTATGCACTCCACTCAAAAGAAAAAATTTTAGTGGTACTTCGTACGTCGTTGTGTGTACGTCGCATCGACCGTGCGCTATGGCTGCTATGTTTTCACCACAAAATTAAATCTCCGATCAGAGAATTTGCAAGAAAAATTTAAATTTTTAAATTCGCTTGCCCGTGGCACGTCTATCAGTCGGTCGGTCGGTCTGTTTGTCGTGGAATCTTGCGATCAATTTTAAACCTACTTTTCAAAGCCCGATTTTATTGAAATTTTGCACGCATGTGTATTTCCGTTGACAAAACTTTCTATTCAAATTTTGGGGGTGGCCTCTGGTCCGAGGGGCGCTAATATAAAATTTTTAAAAAATAACCAGATTTTCTTTAAATTTTATACACATATGTATCTCCGATGGACAACACTTTTTGTAAAAATTTTGGATACCCCGGTCATGGCGCACAATTTTTTTTTTAAAAAATGAACACGATTTTCTTCAAATTTTATAGAAGTATGTATATCTGATGGACAAAATTTTTTGTAAAAATTTTGGATACCCCGGGTCACAGGGTCATGGGGCCCCAACAAATTTTTAAAAAAAACTTAACCCGATTTTCTTAAAATTTTATATGCGTGTGTATCTCCGTTGGACAACACTTTTTGTAAAAATTTTGGAGACCCCGGGCCTCATACAAATTGAAAATAAAAGTTAACCCGATTTTGGTAAAATTTTATACAGATATGTATTTTTGATGGATAAAACTTTTTGGACATTTTTTAGCAAATTCGCCCTGAGGCCCGAGGGGTGGTTTAAACATATGTTAATCCCAATAGATAAAAGTTTTTTTGGACCGCATATAAATTTTTTAAAAAAATCAACCCGACTTTCTTCATATTTTATACACGTGTGTATCTCAGATGGACAACACTTATTGTAAAAATTTAACAGACGCCGGGCCTCATACAAATTGAAAATAAAAGTTAACCCGATTTTGGTAAAATTTTATACACATATGTATCTCTGATGGATAAAACTTTTTGGACATTTTTGAGCAAATTCGCCCTGAGGCCCGAGGGGTGGTTTAAACATATGTTAATCCCAATAGATAAAAGTTTTTGTAAAATTTTTGGAGCGATTGGGCCCTAAGGCCTGGGGGTGGGACAATAAATTTCACTTCAAATTTACGCATATGTGTATCTCCGATAGACCGATCTTTTTGTAAACATTTTTGAGTTTTTTATTTGAATTTTTTCCAGGGGACTCTAATATTAATTTTTTCCAAACTAAACCGATTCAAACTTTGCACACATATTATGTTACTCCTATTAGAGAATTTACATAAAAAAATTTAATTTTTATGGGGTTTTTTTTTAGTCCCGAGTTCGAAAATTTTTATGATTACTATACTTCCTTTTATTATGTAAAAGATTATGTAATTATGTAAGATTATGAAAAGAAAGTAAGTTTGATAACTTCTCTTATTAATAAAAGTTTTTTTTTGCAAATATCTCAAAATGTATAGCAGAAATCTGTTAAGTGCAAAAGAAATTAAAAAAAAAATAAAAATTTAAAAAAATAAAAAATTAATCTATATTTACTGAAGATAAAAAGAAGGTAAAAGAAAGAAGTCGTGTTGTGGCCACACCTCCATTTTTTTAAATTCTCTATATTAACTTCACTTGTTTGTAGCTGGCGGGCTGACTGGCTGGCTGGCTGGCAAATCAATTTTTAACACACTTCCTAAAGCTCGATTTTATTGAAATTTTGCACACTATATTTACAACAATATTTTACAAAAAGTACCCGATTTTCTTCAAATTTTATACACATGTGTATCTCCAATGGAAAACACTTTTTGTAAAAATTTGGAAGTGGTCGGGTCCCGGGGTCGGGGGGCACCCATACAAATTTTATAAAAAGAAGTACCCTATTTCCTTCAAATTTTATACACATGTGTATCTCTAAAAGAAAAAACTTTTTGTAAAAATTTGGTAGTAATCGGGCCCCGGGGTCGGGGGGCACCCATACAAATTTTATTAAAAGAAGTACCCGATTTTCTTCAAATTTTATACACATTCTTATCTCCGATGGACAACACTTTTAATAAATACTAGCTGTTCCCGGGCGCTTTGCTACCCGCACACATGAACCCCCGGGGTGACGGGAGTACTATAACCTATAAACTTCCCTCACCTGCTAATAATTTACGTTGACATTTTTTTAAAGATACGTTTGTAAATCTCATGTTAAAATTTTACCTTTCTCCCCTTCCATATATACTTTCCCCTACCTACCAATAATATATCTTAAAAATTCTAAAAATTCAGTTTAAAAATGTGGCTGATACATTTTACATTCCCTGTATGTAAAATAAAATAACTACTAATCAAACAAATGCAGTTTTCGTGACTCATGTGTATAAAATTTTAAGAAAATCGGGTTAATTTTTTTAACACACCTGTATGCAATTTGTGAAATGGTGACCCCTTGACCCAGGAGTCTGACCCCTTTCAAAATATACTTATTTAGTGCCCATTATGGTATAAATCCCCTACGCAAAGTTTGAACGCGATTGGTTCATAAGAACATGCAATTTGTAGAAACAATAAAAAAAATTATTATGGAGACTCTTTGACTATATATATGCCTATTATGTGCAAACTATGGTATAAAACCCCTACGCAAAGTTTGAACGCGATCGATTCATAAAAACATGCAATTTGTAAAAACAATAAAAAAAATTCGTATGGTGACCCCTTGACCTAGGAGTCTGACCACTTTCAAAATATACCTATTTAGTGCCCACTATGGTATAAAACCCCTACGCAAAGTTTGAACGCGATCGATTCATAAAAACATGCAATTTGTAAAAACAATAAAAAAAATTCGTATGGTGACCCCTTGACCTAGGAGTCTGACCACTTTCAAAATATACCTATTTAGTGCCCATTATGGTATAAATCCCCTACGCAAATTTTGAACGCGATGGGTTAATAAAAACATGAAATTTGTAGAAACAATAAAAAAATTCTTATGGAGACCCTTTGACTTAGGAGTCTGACCACTTTCAAAATATGCCTATTATGTGCCCATTTTGGTATAAAACCCCTATGCAAAAATTTAACGCGATCGATTCATAAAAACATGCAATTTGTAAAAACAATAAAAAAAAATCGTATGGTGACCCCTTGACCTAGAAGTCTGACCACTTTCAAAATATGCCTATTAAGTACCTATTATGGTAGAAAATCCATATGCAAAGTTAGAACGCGATCGGTTGAAGGATTTGGCAGTCCATACCGGACATACATACATACATACAAAGTTTCACTTTTCGATTTCACGTGTATTTGTTGTTGTTTTAGAAAGAGCGAGTTCATTTCAGGAAAAAAATCATAACTCGAGAATGTCTAGACCGATTTTGGATTTCAAAATCAACTAACCATCATTACTTCTCCCTGCACCTTCCCTAGAAATGTTATGGCAATCGGTTGAGCCGTTCTCGAGTTATGGAGGGTCAATCAAAATGTGCCCCGGGGTCGGGGGGCACCCACACAAATCTTATAAAAAAAGTATACGATTTTCTTCAAATTTTATACGCATGTGTATCTCCGTTGAGCAACACTTTTTGTAAATACTTGGGAGTGATCGGGCCCAGGGGTCGGGGGCACCCATACAAATTTTATAAAAAAAATACCCGATTTTCTTCAAATTTTATACACATGTGTATCTCCGATGGACATCACCACTTTTTGTAAATATTTGGGAGTGATCGGGCCACAGGGTCGGGGGGCACCAATACAAATTTTGTAAAAAAAAGTTGCCAATTATCTTAAAATTGTATATGCGAGTGTATCTCCGACGGACAACACTTTTTGTAAACATTTTGCTTTGATCGGGCCTCGGTGACGGAAGGCCCCATTAAAAATTTTAAAAATTTACCCTCTTTTCTTCAAATTTTATATACACATGTTTTATCCTATGGACAACGCTTTTTGTAAAATTTATCAGTGGCCCCAAGCCGATGGCTTCCATATACATTTTTAAAAATTAGTCCGATTTTCTTTAAATTTTATAGATTTTTTAAATTTTTTTGTATCTCCGATGGAAACACTTTTTGTGATAATTTTGGAGTGATCAGGCTCCCTTTGCACTTTAGAGAATTTACACGAAAAATTTAAATTTTTATGGTTGTTTTTTTAAATATTAAATAAATATCGAAAATTGCTTCTTAAGATTTTTTTTTTTTAAACGAGATATTTATTAGCGCTTGGGATTTTCTTCGATAACTTGTTTTTTTTTTAAATTCCGATTGCTGTAGCATTCTATGATTGCAATTTCCAGTAAGCTTGCGTTTTTGATGATTAATAAGTCACAGGAGCAGTCTATTAAGTAGTGTGGAATTGATTTGAAATCAGCATGTTATTCCCACGGACAACTCTATGTTGCTTTCTCTAGGGTGGGTTCACCAAGAGTTTATTTATTCTTGCTCCTGGAGGTGAAACTAAAAACATTGTATGTAATCAAAATTTGTTTTAAATTAATGGTATAGTTGATTTTTTTTATTTTTTTTTATAATTTGAATACTGTAGCTAAACCTGAAAATACTTCTTTTGTTAATAAAATCACAGCGATTTTACCTTATAGATAAATATCATTATTTTTTCTACCCCTACCTAAAAAAAGATTGGGATAAATAAATAACAGGGCAACGCCCTGTGAGATTTGCAAAAACTAGAAAAACATTCCAAGTAAACTGGCACTTCTGGTTGGCCGAGTTCCGCCAAAATCAACGAGGATCTCCCAATTTATGTAAAGCTTAAATATGAAGGTTCACCCCGTCTCCAAATTATGAAGCGTCGCCGTTCCTTAAATGTCAAAGGCTCTCTCCTGTAGGCGTCGTGATGGCAGCTCTACTTCGCCCGCGTTGCCATTGTCGGTGACAACTCGGCCTCTCCTGACTCCTTGTCCTCACTGGACGAGTTTATGTCATTGTCGTCCCAACCAATATTCGGATTCATCCGGCACCATGGCTTAATATGATCGCTTGACATCACGTTGCTGTAGCGCTTCTGAGTTCAGGGCTTATCAGGTAGATCCTCCACGATGTACCGATCGAAATTCAGAACCTTAGTAACGACGTATGGTTCTTTATATGCAGGATCAAGCGTATGTGAATCGCCGGTCGCTTGTGGAACATGATCAATCACCACGAGATCTTCTTCGGCGTATTGATACGGCTGCCGATGTTTACTATCGAATCTTTCTTTCCAAACGCTCTGTGCCCTGGCAATATTTCTTACAGCTTCTTCTTTTTTATTTAGTGCATCCATGGGTTCCTCACACAAATCTTCATGTAGCGCTTGTATGACACGGTTTTGGCTCACATCTCTGGGATTAAAATTGAATACCAACTGGGGAATTGGGTCAAAACTTTGTTGTTGAATTCCGTTGCGAATTAATGCTCCATTGCAACCCTTGAATCACAGCGTCCCACTCTTTGGCTTCCGGCGTTGAGCATTTCAATGCGTTTAGAACGGTCTTATTAACCCGCTCAGCTTGTCCGTTAGCTCTGGGTGTTCTAACTGCTGTCTTCACATGCTGGATACCATATTTCGTCATAAAATTTTCAAATTCCTTCGACGAACATAACCTCCTGTAGCATTGAAATAACTGGTGCGGTGTTGGTATTTCGTAAGGCGCGCAGTACTACAAATTTGCTGAAAGAACAAACTAAAACGATTATATAGGCATTACCTCGCTTACTCTTCGGAAATGGTCCTAAGTGATCAACCTTTACTGAACGGAAAGGAATTGGGAGCATATCTATTAGGTGCAGTTGTCCTTCTGTCTTTCTACCCTTGAGTATTCGGGACATAAAGCAATATACGACTTTACGTATCGACGTATACGTTAAAACCAAAATGATTTCGTTATCCGCTCGATAGTCTTTTCTATACCGAAATGTCCGATGTCGTCGTGACATGCCTTTGTGATTCGCCATCTGATTTATTGTGGAACCACCAACTTGAGCTCATCCTTCACCTTCCGATGTAGCCGCCCTGATTTTATAATATCGTCGACTTTTGTCTGCGTAGCCATTTCTGAATTCTCGACGTCCTTGCCCTTTAATATCTTCACAATCTCTTGAATTGCATTATCTTACATTTGCATCGTAAAAACCCAATCGATGTCGTAGGTGAATGTCTTTAAAATATTTTCCGCTACTGTTGTCGTTTCTTTCGGTGGTAATGTTGGACTTCGGCTCATACCATCAACTTGATGCATTTTTGACCATGGACGATGAATACATTCAAAATTTAACTCTTGGAGTTTGAGCCACCATCTCGCTATACGTGGTGGTAATGGTGTTGTGGCTTTAGTCATGGCCACTGCGTTGCAATCTGTGCCACACGGAAATGTGAACCCAACAGATAGATGCGAAATCTCTCTAAAGTTTCGACTATGGCTTACACTTTTAGCTCATGACTTGCATATCATCCTTCCGCTTCGCTGCATTGCCTGCTGTAATAAAATACTGGCATTATTTTTTCGTCAGCTTCGTATTGGAACAAAACGCCTGCTAATCCTAGTGCGCTGGCATCGGTATGAACTTCATGTTGTTTTTTCCCATCGAACAACACTAAAATTGGAGCGCTGGTAATTGCAGTCTTCAGCTGGTTAAATGCTTCTATTTGTTCTGAGTTCCATTCAAACGTGGTATCATTTTAAAAAGCTTTGTTAAAGGTTTCGCAAGAATGCTGTAACCGTCTACGAACTTTCTAAAAAAACGGTAATTCCCAAGAATTGTCTTACTCCAGTTACATTTGATGGCATTGGGAATTCGTCAATGCATCTAGACTTCTCCTTTCCTGGCAGTAGTCTTGCTGCACTTATCATATGACCAAGGAAATTTACTGTTGTTGACAAAAAAACACATTTAGATGGTCGTAGCGTAACACCTACCATCTTTAAAGCGTTGAATAATTCTCGCATCACGTTGAGTCCCTGCTGTACAGTCTTCGTTGCTATAATGACTTCATCCACATAGCTGATTACGTTCTTACAGTTTTTCAAACCTTGAATGACTTGGACAATCATCTCCTAAAAGTACATCGGTGCATACATGCATTAACTAGCCCAAATGGCATGACATTATCAAGCTCATCCAATTGTTTATCGATATTAAACGGCTGATCCTCTAATGTTTGTATTTGGAAAACTCCAGACTCTATAACCATTCGGTTATCTTTTCGACACAATACATCTCGGCCTAGCAATATATCGTATGGCAAAACACTGTCGGGAACAATATGAAAGACTGTCATAATTTTCTGCTTATCTAGCTGTATCTCCGTCACAATCGTCTCATTTGATTCAACCGTAGCGCCTCCAAATCCTTTTAATTGTTTAAGTGAAGATTCACGTGCAATGTTTATGGGTGTCGCCGATTGTCGTATTAAAGAGTGGTCACTGCCTGTATCAACAAATGCATAAGAAATCTGCTCAGCCAACTAAATCTTCTTAAGAATTGGTAGGGTTACATCGTCATTGAAATCATTGTCTATCTTCGCGACTACACCTTTCGTTGCAACACGACAGTCCTTAGATTCATGACCAACTTTCATGCATTTTCCACATCGTGATTTTCATTGTGGTTGGGGACACTTCACAGCTATATGTCCTATCGTATTGCAGTTATAACATTTTGGACCACGTCGTTCGTTTGATCCACGTTCTGCTGCTGCCTCATTGCTCCTACCGTTTCTGCCAAACTTGCCACCAACTCCTTCAAACCCGTCATTTGGCTCTGCCATGGTTCTAGCTCTTCCAACTCCTCCGCATCGACCCCATCAGATTCTGAAAGCAGCTGAAATTTTAACTGCCTTCGTTCCACTTAATGGCATATTATATTTCCGCAGAAGCAAATTAAGCTGTTGAACTTTTAAGGATTGTAGTTTTACCGCCATTTTCTTTGTTTGGTTTTCTGTGCCGCTATTCTGGAACTAACTCTCTGTCTGGCTTTACTTTTTACAGCTATCCGTTTTATTCGTTTTCGCTTGACTCGTATTAATTGCGTCGTTTGCAGTTCGCGTCGTTTTTGTTGTTGCCTACCGTCGCTGCTTTTCGTTGCAGAACACTTAAGTACTCGTAACAAAGAAACCAGCTTTTCTTTTGCAATTTTTAGATTTTCGTATCCCACTTCTGAATTTTTCAAGATTATATTTATTTAATTAAGAAAACAATTTTGAGAAAAAACTTATAACAAGAAATAGATTTAAAATAATCTCCGCCTCCAAATTATCAAGCGTCGCCGTTCCTTAAATGTCAAAGGCTCTCTCCTGTAGTCGTCGTGATGACAGCTCTACTTTGCCCGCGTTGCCATTGTCGGTGACATAATAGAGTTCAGCTCCGATTCTTTATGTTTTCGTTCACTTTCGCGCGCATGGGCCCGAGCGATTCAGGTCGCTCTTTACTTGTGTGAGTTTGACTTTTGTCTTTTGGATACAAAAAACAGAGAGAAATTCTAATGCGAGCAAAATTTCATTATAATCATTTGTTGTTATTTGACAAACTTGGGCCAGCCTTTCGTTGACATTTGAAACTAGTCCATGCACCCGAAAGTCTATTATAATCGACCCTTAATAGACACAGCTTATCCGCACAAGTAAAATGTACCCACGCTTGATTGATGGGAAGTTGTACGTATAGCATAATCTTTACTACGATTAATGCTGGATTTACATTTGGGTAGTGCGAGAAAAACTGAGCATTATTCTTGATTTATATTTGTGGCGTGTGATAAAAAATGAGCAGGACGGCTGTTAAATTGAAATTGTTAGCCAGACGAAAGAAGTAGTATATTTTTCAATGTTACCATAATGCTATAGATAAAATTTCCCATGTTACTATTGTTAACTACATAAATATAACTCACATTTGTCAACTACATTTATACAATACACATCAAATTGAACACATATTATATACATTATAACACATAACATAGTATACACACACGGTATGTAAACATAATATACAGGCACATGTCAGTAAGGAAAAAGTAGCAACAGGAGAACAGTCAGTTGTGGCGAGACTTTAATCCGGAATGGTCGCGAACGTCGTTTATTACAATAAATATTTAAGTGTTTCTTTACTCGTGTCGTTTTATTTAACTTTGTTTGGCCACTTTAGGTCATACCTTATAGTTCAGAAGTGGGATATTTAAGAAAACTTATCTTGAAGACTTAAACCGTGTTCCGTAAAAATGTATTCGTAATACGTGGAATGAGTGGAAGAATAGAAAAAATCGAAAATCTTAAAGTCAAAGAATTGAGATTCTTGCTGTCCGAGAGGGCAAATGCTGAAGCCCAGGCTCAGAATAGTGATATGTTATGTTGGGCAGATTATTCTGTACACAGACAAAGCTCTTCACCGCATCATGTCAGAGATGTCATCGACGTGCTGCCTGAATTTAATCCATCGTGTCGGACGACACTAACACCACCTCAATTCGTCAACCGAGTGACTCGTCTATGGGAAGCGTATAATTGGGATGAGAAGGTATTGATGTGTGCAATACACGCGAAAATGAGAGGCAACGCAAAAGTATGGTGTGATGGTTTAGACACTGTACATACACACTGGAATGATTTTTCGCGTCAGTTACTGCATGACTTTCCACATGTTGAAAGCAGCGAAGATATTCACATTAGAATGATGTCTACGAGCAGAATGCCGAATCGAAGATTTCTTCTACAGAATTGTCGCTATGGGAAGCCGCGGACACCTGCACGATGCAGATATAATAAAATATTTTGGTCATGGTGTAAAACACAGCGCATTGCAAAGTTCACTCGTTAGCATGGATTTCGCATCGATAACTGAACTGTTATCCACAATACAAAGATTCTCAGCAAATAGTCGTGGCGTTAACAAGAGTAATGAAACTTTCGTCTCAAGCTACCCGTCTGCGTCACATTCACCGATGACACAAGTTCAGCATGCACGAACGCCAACACAACAACAGTTTGTCCCAGCATCTACAACTCGTAATCGAGAATTACAACAACGACAATACCATCGGAAAAGCACCGAATGTTATAATTGTTTTGAGCAAAGTCACTTCTCCGTTAATTGCCCGAAACCTCAACGCAGAAGTAGATGGCAAAAATGCTTACGGATGACTCATCGAACTGAAGAGTGCACAGCTGACAACCAAAATAATAGAGTAAATAAATTCGCCACAGATAATCGAAAAATTTCAAAGCCAATGTCATGGTAAATGGTCGAAAAATGAGTGCTGTCATTGACACTGCAAGTGACAAATCGCTAATCAAGAGATCGGAAGGAAATCAGATAACGAAACTTTTAGAAAAACAATTACATGTTTTAAGGGCTTCGCAGGCAGACAAATTATTAGTACCGAGAAGATTGCCGTTGACATGATCTTCGAAGGTGTCACTGTAAGTAATGCAGAATTATATGTGGTCGATGATGAACATTTAAACGAAGCTGTTCTTGTTGGAATTGATGTATTAGTCCGTAAAAATTTGTGCTTAACTATTGAAGATGGAGAGTGCCGCATAGAAAATCGTAAGCAAAACATTCGGTGTGGAAAAGTGAACGAATCCGAAAAAGGGAAGTTAACGGATATAATTTATAAATTTCATAAATGTTTTGGAGAAAAAATGTCAGAGATTGGCCGATGTAACTCTGCCGAAATGAAAATTGTGGTAAAAAACGACACTCCTGTTGCACAGCGCCCCTACAGATTACCATTTGCAAAGAGACCCGCCGTTGAAGAAATTATTTCACAGTTGTTGGACTTTGGCATAATACGACAAAGCCAGTCAGAATATTCGTCGCCGATCGTTATGGTGAAAAAACAAGACGGGACGGATCGACTTTGTGTCGATTACACAATGTTAAACGCTATTACGCTCAATCAACCTTTTCCAATGCCGTCGGTAGATGAACAGTTATCTCGACTTGCTGGTAATATTTACTTCACGACCCTTGCCCTAATGTCTGAGTATTATCAGATACCACTCGCGGAAGAGTCAAAAAAGTACACGGCGTTTATGACACACGAGGGCCACTACGAATTTAATTGTATGCCGTTTGGTCTCGTAAATGCACCAGCTGTATTCCAACAAGTAATGACATCGATTATGAAAAAGATGAAGAATAAAGCAATTGCTTATGTGGACGAAATTTTTATCGCAACATCCACTATTGAACAGACGCTAATTACCCTTGAAGAATTTCTCGGACTGCTAAAAGAGGTCGGAATGACTCTGCGATTAAGCAAGTGCACATTTTTTGCTACTGACTTAACATTTCTGGGTTACCGAATATCAAAAGATGGTATTTCACCAGGTGACATAAAAACTGATTGCGTCAAAATATTTCCAACCCTCACAAACGTCAGCGAAGTCAGAAGATTCATCGGACTAACAAGCTATTTTAGGAAATTCATACAAAATTTCTCACTGATTGCAGCGCCACTGACACAGCTACTAAAAACGAAAAATCAACCACATTTCAAATGGAAAGAAACTCACCATCAGGCATTCGAAAAGCTAAAGTCGTTACTGGTAAGCAAACCGTTACTCGAAATTTATGACCCAGCAAGCAACCATACCAGTCCATAGCGATGGTAGCAGCGCTGACCTAGCCGGAATATTACTGCAGCAGACTGTAGAAAATCAATGGAAACCAGGTTTTTATTATTGCCTGCAATGTAGCGAGCAAGAAAAGCGTTATCACAGTCATGAGCTCGAAGTGCTAGCAATCGTAGAGACGGTCGAATGATTTAAAATGTACCTGCTTGGACATCACCGAAGTCGACTGGTTGACTGGAATGCAACTTCAGGATCCCAAGTTACTGTGTATAATACACGTACTTTAAAACAAGCAGCAAAGTGAACAAGAAAAACAGTTAAAACAAGATTATGTGCTGAAGGAAAACCGATTACACAGAATTATGGACAAAAACTGAAATTTGTTGTACCTTAAGCGGTGCGTTGGCGAATTCTACGCACATATCACGACGACACGGGTCATTTTGGAGTTCAAAAGACTTTACAACGCACAAAAGATATCTTTTGGTTCCCGAAAATGCGAAAATTTATCAAAGCCTACATCGCCGCATGTCTTGAATGCTGCTACTACAAGCAACCCGCAGGAAAATCTGAAGGAAGAATGCACATTGATGAAATAACACCGGTGCCATTCAGAGTTCTACACATCGATCATATTGGACCATTTCCCCGCAGTCGTCGAAATATTCAGTTTGTCATCAGAATCAAAAATCAGATCCATGCAGCAAATACGTTGTTGTTGTTGTAAGGCTGTTAAAAATACAAAAACACGTAGACATAAATATGTTAAATGAACTAACATCATTCTTTGGTCTGCCGGAACGAATCATCGCCGATAGAGGATCCGCATATACGTCAAGGGACTTCGAAACGTATTGCCATCAGAACGACATCGAACACGTCAATGTTGCCGTCAGATTAGCAGAGGCTAATGGACAAATCGATCGAGTAAACCAAAGCATCCTACAGTGTCTGCGAACGTCACCAGCTGAACAACGAGACTGGGATCTGGATGTTAATTAAGCACAATCAAGTCTGAATAACCAACAAAATTCAACAACAACTTTTACGCCGAATAAGATCGTCTTTGATTTCAAAATTCGAGATCATGTCCGAAATCTAATGACTGAAGCGGTCTCAGAAGCTATCAATGATTCGCAAACAAATATCAACATCACTGATAAACGACAGATTGCAGCCGACAACATCAACGCTGGGAAATCAATGTGGAAGAAGCGTTATGACAACATGCACAAGACCCCGAAAACATACGAAGAAGGTGATTTGGTAGTCATACGAAATGTTCCGACGGCAATAGGTGAAACAAGGAAATTGGAACCGAAGTATAAGGGACCGTACGTAATTGCAAAGGTCCTTCGTCATGATAGGTACGTAGTAGAAAGTATTCAGTCGAGCTCGAAATCTCGTTGCAAATATGCACCCGTGTATGCCACTGAAAACATGAAGCCGTGGTGTGAACTCAGTCCGGAGGTGGACCCGTTTGATGATAACGATGATGTCGACGGGGATGACGCCGATGGACTCGAGACGAGCCCATTCACTTCATGACACTGGGTCATCTGTTCTGGCTAACCACAATTTCAATTTAACTATAGTCGTCCTGTTCAGTTTTTCTCGCACGGCCCAAATGTAAATAAGGCATAACGCTTGATTTACATTTGTGGCGTGCGAGAAAAAATGAGCAGGATGTTAAATAGCAATTGTGGTTAGCCAGACGAGAGAAGTAGTATATTTTTCAATGTCACCATAATGCTATAGATAACATTTCCCATATGTTACTATAAAATAACTATAACATTCGTGTAGTGTCAATCTCTTCTGGCTAACCACAACTTCAATTTATCTATAAACCTGTTCACTTTGTCCCTTAAGGGAAATACTACTGTGCATCTTGGGATGTTTTACCTAATTTGGGATGGCCTATACTAATATTCGGGGGTGCCAGGGCTCTAGTAGATAATTTGTTGGACTTTTGAGCAGGAGGTTTGAGGTTTGAACCCCAGAAACGCCAAAAGATTGTGTGACAACCGTCTGAAGGTAATAACTTGTCAGCAAAAGCTTCTCAACTTACCTTTCGTATACAGCATTAAATTGAAGTTCTATTTTATTTGTGTGCAAAAAAATATAATACGCACAACACGAATGTTCGCAAGAAGCTAGCTAGGCCTTGGACCCCAAGGGGGTCTGTCGCGCCAAATATTATTATTATACTAAACTTCGCATAACATCGATCGCTGTTGCTTGCAGATGCACAAGTTAAAATTGCCCACTCTTAAGATAAGGAAAATTGTATACGTGTTACACGCCTTTACCTATGGTTAAGAGGCCCTTTATGAATAAATGCGGTAAACCTGCATTTAAATTCAGTACATTTCACAGTACAACCTTTTTATTTCTAGCGTACAGCAGCGTATGCATGTTTGCAAGACGAAATATATGAATGAAAATAAGTGGCTCTAGTTTTACAATATGATGTAAGTTATAGTGTGCATTATTCCAAAAATAAATATTTATGTCCTTGGCTAAATAACTATTTTCCTAAAACAAGGCCATAAAACACAAACAAAAAATTAGGAAAATGCAGCGAAATATCCCAATTATTGTACATATCTGTAAATTTTACTATGTAAAAGAAAGTAAAAACGATGATACTGTTGTTCATTCTTTCTAATAATTTCTTACTCAAACGACTATAAACTTTATCCGTGAACAATTGGAATCAATTTAAGCAGGTAGCGAGGAGTATATTCGTCGTTGGCAGCCAATGGGTTGAGTGGATCACTACTAGCACATTGTCACCACCAAAAGCATCCCGTATTTATCTGGCATTGGAGGAATTGATTGGAAAGGAAGGAAAGGTACTAGTTGCTCATTAATCTTGAGATTTTTAAGTGGTACTGTTTAATAAGTTGGTGCCGAGGCTCTAGGGTTACTGCGATGGACTTCTGAGCAGGAGTTTCGAATCCCGGAAATACTAAAAGTATTTTTTACGGTCCCACCTCTTGCGAATGTCTGACAAACGTTCTTAAGCTTCTTAACTCGCCTTCTGAGTACGAATTTTGGTCGCAAATGTGCAAAACTCACATTTTATCCGCACATTTTATTCGTAAATTAGTAGATGTTGTGTGTAGTAGTATGATTTTTGACGCATGCGCATACTTTGATTTTGCTTTAATGTCAACAGCAGTATTGCTTTGTTGAGACTTTCTCACATCTCACCTAGTTTTGAGTACGCGAGTTGTCGTCTACATGAACTGAATCAGATTTTGTACTAGAATCTTGTACGTATACGAACTGACATCCACGTTCAGATGAGTTTTGCACATTTGCGAACAAAATTCGTTTTCTGTATGCGGCATTAAGTTGTCGGTTCCTTCTATTTGTGTCCAATATAACATGAACAACAAGAATGGTCGCGAGAAGGCCATCCCTTGGACTGCAACGGTGATTCGCGCCAAATATTATAGCTGCATTTTATTTGCCGAGCGAGTTCGGAATTCGAATGTCAAAACTAGCCAAACAGCCAAACAGGTTTTCACAATTCCAAAGAAGGAATTCGACAGTGCAATTGTTGTTGTTCCTCGGCAAATAAAATACGGCTTATTATTATTAATGTTTGATAAGATTTTTACATTGTACTCGTAATTATTTTATATGTTTCAATATGTTTTGCAAATTCATGGTGCTCACGGACCACTGACCAAAGCAATGATCGATCATCGTATACACATCGATTAAATACAATGGAATGTATGTTGGATCATGAATGCATTCAAGGTAATAAAATTTTTGTGAAATTAAATGATCGCATTCCAGAGTGTCACAATATTTAAAAAAAGGGATGTTTTTGAAATCTCTTATTTTTTATGTACAAAATAATTAGCAATTTAAAATGTTTCCACAAATGTAAAATTAAAGGAACCAGGTTCATAACTAATAATTTTATGATTTCGCGTTGTAAAATATAGTATTTTATTTAGTTAAGAAAATGTTATTGTTTGGAGCATGTTTTTTAAGAAGACTTTCTTAAACCTTTTAACCCAATTTTTATTTGTACAACAGAATTTAAAAACAGTAGCCGAAATTAATATGAAATACACCACATTTTATCAAATTATTCAATATACAAGAAATGCATTTAAAAAGAATTATCAGAAAAATAAACATTGTCACATGTGAAGAGAATTTATTTATTATAACACATAACTTGTTCATAACGCCAAAAGTAAACGTAGAAAAAGGAAAAAGAAATATTAAAATCCATTAATTCCAAATAAACGTTTCTGTGTCTCGTTTAATAAATGTTTGCCTTTTGTTTCTACCATTTCCGATTAATAGTGGAAATTTCGCATATGGATTGAAAAATGGCCGCATCGAAATATGTAAATAAATATTTTATATTTTGACTTAAGATATACATGAAACTAGAAAAAACAACACACCAAAAATTAAATCAAATCTCCAGAGATTACAAAAAATTCCGTTTCGACAACAGAAGGATTGTAAAAAGTAAATTTAAAGTAAGAAGGAAAATAAAAAACTTAACTATTTTTGGAATATATTAAACTTGCAATGGAATGGCAAACTAAAATAGGCGTGAAAAAATTGTGATCAAAAATTACGTATTTTAGGCAAAACAAAAAAAATTTACATTTAGTGAAAAGAAAGAACGGAAATGTGTATTTATATTTAAAAACCAGTTAAAGGAAAAATATAAATATAGTAGAAACAGAGACGCATATTATTAATTTCTATGAAATAATTAGGAAGACTAAGGGATATTTGAAATTATTTTATTTATCAATAAATAAATTCCTCATTTATTACTATTACTAAGTGCATTGGTTTCTGTATTTTTTATGTTTAAAAAATGTTCAAATACAATCTAATGTAATTTTAAAATATGGAAAATAATAAAACAAAACGATCTCTGTGTGCTAATTGAAATCGTAAGATATCTAAAGTTTTGTGATGGTTGTCCTATGAGCGTGGCTACACAGGCGTGTGAATGAAAGTCATTCCAATGAACGTTGTGGCTACACATAACGAAGCATTTGTGTGTGTTTGTGTGTATGTTCGTCAATTTGTTGTTTTGCCGTAAAGGACGTTCATGCTTACCCCGAAAGTTATTTTTTGTAGTTTCCTTTCGGTGGATTATTGATGGAATCAGGCTTTCTCTTTCCAACTCACTAAAAATCTACCTACTTCGCTGGACATGACTTTCATTCCCATGATCGTGTAGCCACTCTCTATGACCGACATCTAATCCAGCTTTTCTCAACATTTTTTACGCGTGTACCTTTTTACCTATCATCACTACATACAAGAAGAGTACACTATAATACAGAGAAATCTTTATTTTTAACAGTTATGCATATATAAAAAATATATAAGCATATTTAATGGAAACATTTTGGCTGTTTGGCAGCACATAGTAATTTACAATTTGGATCGGAAGATGACACATACAGTCTCAAGTACGAACTTACGCTGAAAAATATTTTCCTGTACCCATTTTTTAGGTAAGTGTAGGATGAGAAAGCACTAATACGGTGCTTGTGAACAGTAGCACAATAGTGATTGACTTGTTGAATAGATCAGGGTCGGGATGTTGTACTTTCGAATTTTCGAAAATCGAACAGATAGTCGAACATTGGTATGTTGTAATATTTGATATATTGCTTTCAACAAAATGAGTTAGGTATTTTTTGTGGTTAACGGCTGATTAAAGCAACAGCAAAAACTAACCAAATTTTAGTAAATTTCTTGTTTAATGTGTTTGCCAACTTATCCATATATAATTTTTAAAAGTCGACTCTGGTGGTGAGAATTATAAATAAAAATTTGGTTAAATATTCTTAACCAAAAATTTTTTTTTGGTTAACGCTTAACTACTTTCTAGTCTATCCAATGTGTTTGATGTTGTAATTTTTATTTTTTTGTTGAAAGCAATATAGCAATTATCGACTCGCGATAATGATACTATTCTATCACTCAAATTATTTCAAGTGAAAGTATATGGATTTACATTCAAAAAATAAAAAATTTAATTAGTATTTATTTTTACTATAAAAAAGGTGTCTGGCACGTAAGTATATAATTTGTTATTTGTTAATTATAATATATTTTAATTTTATACATTTTTATATACATATATTTTGAAATTTTGTGTGTTCTTCTGGACATAACCTTTAAAAATTTTTGTTTTATTATTTTTTTAATTAAGTGTAAAAAAATTCACGACCGTCAAACAATTCGAAATAATGATTGACTATCTAGAAAATCACACAGATATGGTTACTGGATGTTTTAGCGGCTCAACTTCCAAAGCCAGCTTAAATGGCAATTGGCTGGAATTATCAAGGAGAATAAATTGTGAAGGTCCTCCAACACGAGACGTGGATTCCTGGAGAAAAGTCTGTATAAGCAATTACATTTAGTACGTGTTAGACGGAGTTAAAATAACGTTTGCTTGTTTCTATTCTTAGGTTTGGGCAGATTATAAAAAGAAAATGTGGAAAACCCATGCAGATATAAATCGAATCGAACAGGAGGTGGCACACCTCCATTGGAAGAACATGTCGTACAGCTCACTGGCATGACAGAAACTGTTATTGGTGTGGAGGGTATCGATGTGGGTCGCCAGAGGATCCAGTTGTATTTGAGTTCGAAACGACAGAACAAATAGTTGAACCACAAAACGGAAACACAAATACACGAACAATCACAGCTCCTCGAACACAACGGCGACGTATCACCGCTACCAATCGATTGTTCAAGGAATTGTAGAATCAGGGCAAGCAACAAGAGGCACAGGCAAAAAAAAAAGTTGAATTCCAAGCTGAAGTTGTTAATTTGATTAAAGAATCAAATGTAATTAATAGCAAACGATTGTTAATTGAAGAAAAGCAGTTAACAGTAGCAGAAAGACGATTAGCTTTGGAAGAGGAGAAAATGAAGCTAAAAATTAAAAATTTAAATAAAAACAAATAATTTTTTTATTTACACTCATAACAATTTTTTTATTTTAAGAAATTAGATAAATTTAGTAGTATCAGTAGTTAAATACAGTTTAAAAACAATTAAGCAAATGGTTTCGCATCTCTTCCGCAGATTCACTATTTATCATTTCGTCATATTCAAACTCTGTTTCGTTGATAGGAGCGCTATCTTCCGTAGGTCGTGGCAGATTTACCTTCTCTAGCTTATTCAACAAACAGATGTTGTAAAGGGCCGCACAAAAATTTACAATTTTCACCACTTTAACTGGCTCGTACCGCGAAGCACTCTTTCTCCTAAGAGACACCGAAATGTATTTTTCAACACTCCTATACACCTCTCAATAGGATTTCGGGTTTTGGCATGCAATATGTTGTATAACGTTTACCTTTCACTAGGGTTGCGGTATGGTGTCATTAAAAATGGCTCCAATGGATATCCCGAAACGCCAAGCAACCATGTGTTTCGTTCCCCATTGGCAAAAGTTTCTTGCAGTTTGCGTCGATCTCTTGATACCTGCCATATTGCAGAATCATGGGTTGATCCTGGAAATCGAGCGTTCACCGAGTGGATTAATAAGTTATAGTTTCATATCTTAAACAAAAAATACGGCATTAAATTAAATAACACATACAATCAAAATATTTTTAATCTCACCAATTGACAATTCATCAAATGGTTTCCACGCCGATCAACAAAAATGTGTTCATTTTCGCGAGGCGCTAAAATATTAATGTGGGTGCAATCAATGCAACCAATTACACCGGGATGACCGGTTTTTTCAAAAAATCTTTGTTTGTTGATTGTTTTTGTTAGTCCGTCTGGGAACTATATAAATTTTTGGCAGATTGTAGCCTCTAAAAGTTGTGTTATTTTTGATACGGGTCTAGATATAACCGACTGATCCATATTGTGCAATAGCACGTCACCTACAGTTCACTGGTACGATCCCGTTACGTAAAAATTAAGCAGCGCTGCTAACCTCGCCTCTACCGAGATTTTCGTTACGCGTTCCGCCGATTTGCACCGCGGCTTGATATGGCTTAACAAATAATTAAAAATATCTTTCGATACACGAAATGATTCCAAAAATCTAAACAGGGATGATCACATTTAGACACTTTTATTTAAAATCATATACATTATATAATTACCTTACTTTTGTTTGACAAATCCATAACGATCGCCTAAACATCTCCTTTCTAAATAATAGTTAACACTATTTTCATATTCCCCCTGCGGCGAATCATTATCACCTCCATTTAATAACATTGCTATAGCAATATTCATTATAGGTTTGATTAAAATTATAGTTTATTTTTACCAAACAGTGATATTTTTTGGTCGACTTTCGATTGTCGATTCGAAAATATTTTAGGTTGGCATGTTGTAATATTATCGAATGCGAATGAATTGCCATTTTGGCAGCACTTTTTCGAAAATCAAACAACAACATAAATTTTATTTTAACGTTTCATTTGTGACCAAAAAATATCACGGTAATACGTGTTTGGTAAAAATAAACTATAATTTTAATCAAACCTATAATAATTGGCGCCGTGGCTCAGTGGATAAGAGCATGGACTTCTGAGCTGGGGGTTCGTGGTTCGAATATAATGTATATGATTTTTAATAAAAGTGTCTAAATGTGATAATCCCTGTTTAGATTTTTAGAATCATTTCGTGTATCGAAAGATATTTTTAATTATTTGTTAAGCCATATCAAGCCGCGGTGCAAGTCGGCGGAACGCGTAACGAAAATCTCGGTAGAGGCGAGGTTAGCACCGGTGCTTAATTTTTACGCAACGGGATCGTACCAGCGAACTGTAGGTGATGTGCTATTGCACAATATGGATCAGTCGGTTATCTTTAGATCCGTGTCAGAAATAACCCAACTTTTAGAGACTACAAAAAAAATTTATAAGGTTCCCAGACGGACTAACAAAAGCAATCAACAAACAACGATTTGTTGAAAAAACCGGTCATCCCGGTGTGATTGGTTGAATTGATTGCACCCAAATTAATATTTTAGCGCCTCGCGAAAATGAACACATTTTTGTTGATCGGCGTAGAAACCATTCGATGAATTGTCAATTGGTGAGATTAAAAATATTTTGATTGTATGTGTTATTTAATTTAATGCCGTATTTTTTGTTGAAGATATGTTACTACGACTTATTAATCCACTCGGTAAACGCTCGATTTCCGGGATCAACCCATGATTCTGCAATATGGCAGGTATCAAGAGATCGACGCAAACTGCAAGAAGATTTTGCCAATGGGGAACGAAACACATGGTTGCTTGGCGATTCGGGATATTCATTAGAGCCGTATTTAATGACACCATACCGCAGCTCTAGTAAAAGGCAAACGTTATACAACACATTGCATGCCACAGCCCGAAATCCTATTGAGAGGTGTATAGGAATACATTTCACATCTGTTTGTTAAATAAGCTAGAGAAGGTAAATCTGCCACGACCTACGGAAGATAGCGCTCCTATCAACGAAACAGAGTTTGAATATGACGAAATGATAAATAGTGAATCTGCGGAAGAGATGCGAAACAATTTGCTTAATTGTTTTTAAACTGTATTTAACTACTGATACTACTAAATTTATCTTATTCCGTAAAATAAAAAAATTGTTATGAGTGTAAATAAAAAAAATTATTTGTTTTTATTCAAATTTTTAATTTTAAGCTTTATTTTCACCTCTTCCAAAACAAATCGTCTTTCTGCTACTGCTAACTGCTTTTGTTCAATTAAGAATCGTTTGTTATTTATTACATTTGATTTTTTAATCAAATTAACAACTTCAATTGAAATTCAACTTGTTTTTTGCCTGCCATTGCCATGATTCTTCAATTCCTCGTACAATCGATTGGTAGCGGTGATACGTCGCCGTTGTGTTCGAGGAGCTGTGATTGTGTGTATTTGTGTTTCCGTTTTGTGGTTCAACTATTTGTTCTGTCGTTTCGAACTCAAATACAACTGGCTTTTCTGGTTCGTGACCCACATCGATACCCTCCACACCAATAACAGTTTCTGTCATGCCAGTGAGCTGTACGACACGTTCTTCCAATGGAGAGATGATTATAATGCGTGTGCCACCTCCTGTTCGATTTATATCTGCATGGGTTTTCCTCATTTTCTTTTGATTTTATTTTTATAATCTGCCCCAAACCTAAGAATAGAAATAAACAAACGCTATTTTAACTCCATCTAACACGTATTAAATGTAATTGCTTATCCAGACTTTTCTCCAGGAATCCGCGTCGCGTGTTGGAGGACCCTCACAAGTTATTCTCCTTGATAATTCCCACCAATAGCCATTTATAATGGCTTGGTTCGATTTTTGAAAATTCGAAAGTACAACATCCCGACCCATGATATTCTTCTTTCAAGTCAGTGCAAAATGAGATAATGGATGTGTTTACAAATTCTACCTTGAATGATGAATCCGTTCTTAGTTTAATCAACTTAACTTTTTCTCGTACTGGATAAAGGTGCAGACTGGAAATAATTTTTACTTAATGGGTACGCAATCCAATAACCATCTGTTCAACTATATGGCTAGAACTTGCACAAGCGAACGAAGACGAGGAAGTCTTCTCGCCAGATATTTCTCAAATTAATTTTCGATTATCTTGAACTAAACAAAAATAAAAAAAATTGTAAGAACTTGTCCCCCAAAAAATTTAGTTTTTAAATCTGTATCTGCAATGAGTACAAAAAGTTTAAAACATTTCGTTGACTGCTGTCTACATGGATATTTTCGTTCTTTTCTTTTTTTGCACTATAATTTTTCAAATATCCCTGATTGGCAACTACGGCTTGAATGGGGCTCATTCGGTCGAATGATATATATTGTTGTAAGTCAATAGCCTTGTATAATTTTCTTTTAGTTAAAATGTATTGGTCTTTAATAGGAAGTTAAATTTCGAGTAACGTCGATTGTAGAATTTCTATGTCAGAATTTCCAGTGTGGGAATTTGGCTAACTTAAATGCATTTCAATTCCTTCTTCTCGAAAATATTTCTTAATGTTTTCTGAGTTAAGTTTCTAGATTTTCGGAACTTTGTTAACTGTTCCTCAATGCATTCTAAATTAGTAGCCCAATTCTAACTATCTAACCTGTATCCGTTTGTGTTTTTTATTTATTTTGCCTATAAATGTCAGATAAATTAATTTATTGAAATGGTGGATAACCATGTGCAAGATTTCGTTTTCTTTACTTGGGGTTTCTATGAGATGGAATTTGGGTTTTATTGGTCTCCTATCATTTTTACCTTCTTGGCAAATTTGGCAATTTCCGATTATTTTTGAGATTTCTTTAATAAGTCCGAAATAAATTTTATCTTTCAATGTATGATGTGTTTCTATTGTGATATAGAGATATTTGTCTATGAGGCTTTTCAAGTGTCTTTAAATTTATTGCCCTTTTATGAAGTTTATAAAATTTTATTTGCTTATCATGTCCATAAAATTTCTATTACTACTTTATTATATTCTGAATTTCCTACTTCAGTATATTATACTATAACACCTGTTGTAATTGTTCTTTTGAATAAATCTCTCCAAAATGCTTTAGTCATATCTACTTTTATTATACGTTTTTATGCAAAATTTTAGCTCTGAGTAGCACTCAGTTTGTCAACATTAATTGAGTTTTATTAGTGTTAACAATGCCTTGATTAATTTGAATATGGTCTAAGGCTGTTTTCCAAACGAGTACTTAATTGTTTGGCTAAACTTATTAGACGCTATTAATAAGTCACCTCGCCAGCAAACTTATTTAAATAAGTAAGTCTCCACAATCAAATAATAAAGTCTCCACAAATAAGTATTGGATTGGAAAACAGCCTAACATTTGCTCCTCTGCTGAATGCACTGTTTCATCTTCTAATGTGTCATTGATTTCACCAGGAATTCTACTAAGGAAATCGTAATTTTATTTTCTCTACCTTGTAAATATTCTATGTAAAATTCGAACTCTTGTAATTTTACTTGCCATCGTTGATTTCTTTGGTTGAACTCCTTTCCATTGTGTCTTTGAAAAGTATTTGAAAGGCATATGGTCCGTAATGATTTTAAATTTATTTTCACATAGATACGGTCTAGAGTATGAGGTAGCCCATATAATGGCTAAATATTCACCATCCGTTACTGAATAATTTTTCTCGTGGTCATTGAGTGTACGAGACGAGAAGCATAACATACTGGTTGCCCCTCTTAAGTCAGTACTGCTCCCAATGCAAAACTACTAGCATATACTTCTAGTTTGTTGAAGTCAGGGTATTTAAGTATAGGATGCTTAAAAAGATTTTCTTTTGATTTTTCAAAAGCCTGAATATATTCTGGATAGTTGCTATTGATTTTCATATTTTTTTCAAATATTTTACCATAGGGTGGTATGCTATTTTGGAATGGACTTTGATAAACATACGATAAAAACCTGTACTACATAAGAATGCTTTCAATTGTCATTTAATGCCAATTTGTAATTCCGAATAACTTCTGGAATACTTTATTGGGATTAGACTTTATGGCTTCAAAGGTGAGGACATGGCCTAAGTATTATGTATTCTTTTTTAGAAAGGAATATGTAGTTAATTGTATCTGGAGGTTATGTTCTGCTAGTTTGTTGAATATTTTTTCCAATGACTCGAAATGTTCTTTTACCGACGTTGAAAATATAAGAATGTTATCAAGATACACTGTATATCGTTCATAAAACGTTAAAACGTCATTGGGGCGTTTTTGAGCTCAAAAGGCGTTCTGACAAATTCATATAGACCATTTGACTTTGCAAATGCTGTCAAATGTATAACTTCAGGATGGACCATTATTTGATAACCCCGGCGTTACCCGGGACCAGACGACCCCCACCCCAAAAAAACCGTTTAGACCCCCCAAAAGCTAAAATAACAGGTGTTTTCTGGCTGCCCTTCGCACTGACCCAACCAAACTGGCCGCTCCCCCACTGAAATCACCGCACACCATTGAGCCATACGTGTGTGTTCGAATCGTGAGTTATGGTCGCGAGTTCATACATAAATCGCAAAACTACTGTGTGAACTGTGTTCGCGGAGACTTTAGTAAATAACAATAGTATTTTCTATGTTAACACACTATTGTGGATAATGCCTTCTTTCGAGTTAAGGTTATAGCGTAGGCAACATCCACTTTCGTCTGGTCATGTGAAAACGTATTATCAACATAGGGTATTATAGGAATAATAGTTTTATTTACCAATATTATTTCATTCTTTAGTACGTTTATACTTTCTACTAGATTGCTCAAAAAACCCTACTAAGCAGAAGACTATATGATTTATTTTGTAGATGCATACCGCATGCTTTAAGAAAAACATTAGACTTAAATCCGAATTCCTTGCAAGATTTTTAATTTTCCTGATGTTTGATTATTGACTGTAGTAAGATCTATGTCAACTTCTTTCAAATTTTTAAATGTACTACAATCTAATGTCGTGTTTTTTTTTTTTAAATATGGCGCTGATTGATTTTTTTTTCTAAAAAAAAATTCGACATAAATTTTTTGTATTAACAATTGTCATTGCTGATCTGGTATCAATAAGACAAAAATTAATTTTGTTATTTACATAAAATACTCTGAGTTGTAACGAGAGCCGGGGTATCCTCAGTGTGACCTCTGAATTCAAATCTTTATTTTCTTAAAAAAAAAAGGAAATGATTTCTATACAGGTAGAGGACTTAGGTTTAAGATTTAAATTAAATGTAGTGTGTCTTGTGTGTTTGATGCCTTGGCTCTGCGTGATTGCAGTAATTCGTCTGCACAGTGAAAAGGATTCTTTTGATTGATTCACTGTCAGCGGTGTCTGTCTGTGCCAGAGTATTTTGACCAGTGATAAGGATTCTATGATTGATTCACTGTCAGCAATGTCTGTCTGTGCCAGAGTATTTTGACCAGTGAAAAGGGTTCTACGCTTGATTCACTGTCAGTGAAGGCTGTGTGTCCCAGTGTTCTGAACAGTGAAAAGGGTTCTACGCTTGATTCACTGTCAGAGGAGTCCGTCAGAAAAAGAGAGCGTTTGCTTGATTTCTGTCCCTTTTTATAGGACGTAAAACGGTTTATAGCTTCGAACCGGTTTGTTCCAGTGTCCGGTAAATCACAGTTGTTGCTATGCGGCCCCTTCCTATTGGATTTCCGATGATGTTTTCATTATTAGTTAGTTGTTACTGCATTGTGTATAATAAATGCAGTGTTGTTGTTGTGACTTTACTTTAGTCGCTTGTAATTTTATTATGTATACAAAACTCCATGTTGCTGTTGCCATTTTCATTGTTTCTGTTGTGTGCTTGTGATATCGTCTTACGTCTGTGTGCGTATCCTTTATTACAGCGTCCGCCTACGCTTCTCTTCGCCCGAATGTCTACCGACTCGTGTCCCACACTCTTCTGGCGGTGCATTATGGTGGTTGGAGTTGCAGTAGTGGGCACGGCTACTTAGTATTAATAATTATTTCATTATTCCTATGAAGATCATTGACCCAAAAATGGAGGTTTCATAATCGTGGAATGCCGTCGGCATATTTTGAGTATCGACCGCGATATAATAAATGATAAATAGGATAAAGAAATCGTGTGAAGTGAATTCATTGCCGAATTGACTCCTTACAGAGTTTTTTTTTTTAGGCTCTCTTCATAAAAACCGGATCTTCTATTGAGTGAAATGTATTAACAATCTAATGATATTTTTTTTCTGTAATACGACCAACACGAGAGCACTGTATGCAATGGCGAGAGAACGAACAGAGCAGAGCACCGATAGAAAATGAACAGAGACTGTACTATCACTACGGCTGCGGTAAAGAATTAAGTAGCTGCGCAACTTTTGCTGCACAAAAAAATGGCAGGCAGTCGGTATACACGAAATTGCGGCCACATTTTAAACCGACTTACAGTCTGCTTGTAGGGCGATAAATTGACATTTTGCTATTTGCATCCAATATTGAGTGGCTGCGTATACTGCGCAGTCGATTTTTCTTTACTGCGTTGACTGGAAAAGTGATTTTTTGACCAACATGCAGCATAAACTGTGCAGCGGCTGAATTCTTGACCGCAGCCTACTACTGCATATGTTTGTTTCGTTCTACTCAAGCTATGAGCTTGATTGTACGTTATTGAAATCACATACATCATCATCAAGCACATCAAATACAACAGAATAAATAATCTAAATGTTCATAACATTTTATTGTGAGGTGGGTGCATATTGCATATTGGATATTGCAAATGTAATTCAGTTGCGTCGATAGTAGTAGGAGAAGTAAGAGCTGTTAAAAAATTAGTGCATGTAATCTTTACGCGCGGTTGGAGTGAAATTTCTTTGACGTTGTGGGCTATATAACGATTAAACTAGAAGGCAGAAACGGCTCAGTTTCAGATATTCCATTTCCTAATGACCATATCCCAGAACTTCAATGGGAACAAGTTTAACAGTCGCATTTTAATCCTACATTCCAAATTTTATACAAATCGCTTGAGAAATGGCTTAGCTCCGAAAATTCCAGATCTTATTGACCATATCCTAGAATTTCCATAGGAAAAGGTCTTATGGTCGCATCTTAGTCTTTCCATAGGAAGAAGCCTTGCAGTCGCATCTTAGTCCTACATTCCGAATTTCATGCGAATCGCTTGAAATAATGCTTTGTTCCAAAAATTTCAGACCATAATGATCATATTCCAGATTTTCCATAGGAAGAAGTCTTATAGTCGCATCTTAGTCCTACATTCCGAATTTCATGCGAATCGCTTATTCCAGAATTTCCATAGGAAGAAGTCTTGCAATCACATCTTAGTCCCACATTCCGAATTTCATGCGAATCGCTGGAGAAATTGCTTTGTTCCAGAAATTCCAGACCATAATGATCATATTCCAGAATTTCCATAGGAAGAAGTCTTGCAGTCGCATCTCAGTTCTACATTCCGAATTTCATGCGAATCGCTGGAGAAATTGCTTTGTTCCAGAAATTCCAGACCATAATGATCATATTCCAGAATTTCTATAGGGAGAAGTCTTGCAGTCGCAACTTAGTCCCACATACCGAATTTCATACGAATCGCTTGAGAAATTGCTTTGTTCCAGAAATTCCAGACCATAATGATCATATTTCAGAATTTCCATAGGAAGAAGCCTTGCAGTCGCATCTTAGTCCTACATTCCGAATTTCATGCGAATCGCTTGAGATATTGCTTTGTTCTAAAAATTCCAGACCATAATGATCATATTCCAGAATTTCCATAGGGAGAAGTCTTGCAGTCGCAACTTAGTCCTACATACCGAATTTCATACGAATCGCTTTAGAAATTGCTTTGTTCCAGAAATTCCAGACCAAAATGATCATATTCCAGAATTTCCATAGGAAGAAGTCTTGCAGTCGCACCTTAGTCCTACATACCGAATTTCATGCGGATCGCTGGAGAAATTGCTTTGTTCCAGAAATTTCAGACCATAATGATCATATTCCAGAATTTCCATAGGGAGAAGTCTTGCAGTCGCAACTTAGTCCTACATACCGAATTTCATGCGAAGCGCTTGAGAAATTACCACAAAATCCAGGCCATGATGATCATATTACAGAATTTCCATAGGAAGAAGTCTTGCACTCGCATCTCAGTTCTACATTCCGAATTTCATGCGAATCGCTGGAGAAATTGCTTTGTTCCAGAAATTCCAGACCATAATGATCATATTCCAGAATTTTCATAGGAAGAAGTCTTGCAGTCGCATCTCAGTTCTACATTCCGAATTTCATGCGAATCGCTGGAGAAATTGCTTTGTTCCAGAAATTCCAGACCAAAATGATCATATTTCAGAATTTCCATAGGAAGAAGTCTTATAGTCGCATCTTAGTCCTGCATTCCGAATTTCATGCGAATCTCTTGAGAAATTGATTTGTTCCAGAAATTCCAGACCATAATGATCAACGTCTTTTAAAAGGAAAAACTCATATCTGAATATAAACAAAATAAGCGAGGGAATCATATCATCTCTTGTTGTAGTTTTATTAAATAAAAATTGGGTCACGCCCATAATGCAGTTATGCAGAAGTAATTTTCACCTTTCATTTGATACCAATATTTAGGCCTGCCTTCTTTTGCACACGCCCCTTGCTGAATTTTAATGTGAAAGTCATTTGTTACATTGCACCCAATTTTCTATAGGACGGAAGGTATTTTTATTGTCTTTTATTTGATACCAATTTACCCCCTAACATCCATCAAACCAATTAGAAAAAATCACTTTTAATTTAATTTAATTTTTTATTTTATTTTTTATTTTATTTTATTAATTGTACAGATTGCCCTTTTAATTTTAGAATCAGCCGTTTCTATTATTCAAGCTTATGTATTTGCTGTATTAAGAACCTTATATTCTAGAGAAGTAATCAAAAAATGTCAACACATTCTAATCACCCATTCCATTTAGTAGATTATAGCCCTTCCAAACAAGATTGCGGCTTTGGAGGTCTGCTCAATAAGGGCTTTCAGTGCCTGAAAGCCGTAACCAAGTAAAACCTATAATGCACTTTGCTATATAACGCATGTTTTTGTATGGGAAAAACTCAATCATATGATATTTCACTCAAATATATGAAAAGAGCAGGGTAGGGTATGTCAAAGACACGGCGGTGGGTTTTGAGCGTGACAACGTCTGTCCGGGACGAAAGCAGAGCAAACAAAGATCTTGTTGTCTGTGGGACATAAACACGGACGGATATATTAAAAATATATATTTTCTATACTAAAAACAAGTCCTACGACTTACACCGTAGCTCATCACATACATCATCATCACATCACATTATATATAAATTATTTATAAGCGAATTTTAATGTTCATAACCACTAACTTTGAAATTGCTGCATATTGCATATTACTGCCCAAACACAGTAATGGAGCTTTTGGTTTCAACTCATAAAAAATTTGAGTAGTTTTAAATTAAATTAGAAGAGAAAAGTAGTGAGTAGTGCTACCCATGCTTCGAAATGGTATGGTAAGAATGTCAATTTGAAACACGCAGGCCAATTATTTCTCATTAAATTTCTTTGCATTGTTCTCTTATTTCTGTAAATGATCGAATAGTTATTTTGAGCCGATGCTTAATGCCATGTATGATATTTGATGATTGACTCAATGGTCGATGGTAGATTCATTGTTCAGTGGCAGACATCCAACTTACGATCGAACATCTCTTCTTTGACTGAGAGACTGGCATTTTTATAATGTTAAATTTAGCTTCATTTTTATATAAAAAAAATCTGTGTTTAAAATGATTTTTTGTAGAAGATTATTACTTAAATATATTAAAGCTAATATCTGCAATACAAGGAAATATTGTTTAATGTAAATAACAAAAAATAAATTACTGTAATACTTTTTATAATAATTAAAAAATGCAAAAACCATTCAAACTTTTATGCACAAAATGCCAAACGACACTCAAATGAAAATTTCTCAATATAGTCTTCTCTAGGCGATTCTCAAATTTTCAAGTATGGTAAGCCTTCTTGATATAAAAACATTAACAGTGATCTAGAGGTGGGAAAAATGGATCTCTTTGAGTGATCTGTTGATCACAACTCAGTGGCACATTCTGTTGATCACAACAGTGGACATTTAACATTTTACTTTTTGAACATGCACCCCTTGTAGTGAGACGTTGTCAAGTCAAAAATATGTACGTGTTCTATTCTATTGGCCAGATCGCAGAATTTCCAAAGGAACAAGTCTTATAGTCACATATTAGTCCTACATTCCGAGTTTCATACGAATCCCTTGAGAAATGGCTTTGTTCCAAAAATCCCAGACCCTATTGGCCAGATCCCAGAATTTCCATAGGAACAAATCTTATACTCACATATTAGTCCTACATTCCGAGTTTCATACGAATCCCTTGAGATCCCAGAATCTGGCCAATAGATCCCAGAATTTCCATAGGAACAGATCTTAAAGTCGTATATTAGTCCTTCATTCCGAGTTTCATACGAATCCCTTGAGAAATGGCTTGGTTCCAAAAATCCCAGACCCTATTGGCCAGATCCCAGAATTCCCATAGGAACAAATCTTATAGTCACATATTAGTCCTACATTCCGAGTTTCATACGAATCCCTTGAGAAATGGCTTGGTTCCAAAAATCCCAGACCCTATTGGCCAGATCCCAGAATTTCCATAGGAACAAATCTTATAGTCACATATTAGCCCTACATTCCGAGTTTCATACGAATCCCTTGAGAAATGGCTTGGTTCCAAAAATCCCAGAACCTATTGGCCAGATCCCAGAATTTCCATAGAAACAAATCTTATAGTCACATATTAGTCCTATATTCCGAGTTTCATACGAATGTCTCGTAACAGCACTTCTAACAGTGTGAGCACTGTAACACTTAACATTTGACTTTTTGAAAAAGCACCCAATATACCTTCTACCTTGTAGTAAGACGTTGTCACGTCAAAAACCACATGAACCAGGTACAACTTGATCACACTTCCGTTTAAGCTGGCGTACGCCCATAAAAAAGGTACGGCCGTGTAGAAGTAATTATCCTCTTTCAAAAATCCTTAAAACACATATTTGCCCATTTTTGTCACAGGCTACTTTATAACCAATGTTGATAGATATTACCTGATTAAAACCAATACTGATCCAGAGAAGGTAGACGAGCAGACATTTTTCGAGAACTCCAGATACAGAAAGTAGTGCTGGAGTTAATGACAATCTATAGAGGTATTTCGTGTTATTACTAGAAAGTTTAAACAAAGCACTAACACTCGAGGAAACAGCATCGTCCAGTTATTAATATTTCACAGCATTGAACAGAAGATTGCATTGTCCATGAGTTGTACAAAATACTGTGTTTCAAGCAACCACAACGCTTAGTTTAAAACACACCATGTGGACGAAGTTATAGACGCTAAATGCATAGATGTTCCTTACACCAGTGGACTGTCTTATTGAAATTCATGCGTTTGAAAGCAGTGTTATTTTTGGAACAAGAATAGTCATGCATTTTAATAAATCAACCGCTATTATCATATCGATATCAACATAGACTCTGAATTGGTTTCAAACGAAACCGTCATCTCATTAAATAAGAATCTATTGGCGGTATTACATTTTTAGTACAAGGAGGCAATTGAAGCGCTGAAAGGCCATCAAACAACACCAGTACTGGAAAACACGGTTTTGTGCAATTTTTATAACCACCATATATATCTACGCTAACACTACAATACGTTGTTTTTCAAAGAAATATCAACCACTCCGCCAATATATGTAATGAAACGAACAAACCATACGAAAAACTAACCAATGATTTATTTAAATATTAGACCCAATTTGTAGCGAGAATGATATATGCTACCAGGCAATTCATATCAATGTTTGTTTATTTTTACTTTGATTCTTCTGAGTCGAAATCGATAAACATAGTTCTCTTTATACAATATTAATATTATTTATTTTAGTTTTTTTACTTTTAGCTTTCCAATAAATTGTTAAGTTGTTTATTCTACTTTTAATATTCGTCTGGAGAAACAGTTTTAGGACGTTTTATTTTATATGCGCTACATGCGTCCCATTTTCTTTCTCTTTGTTACTAAAAATGTTTATAATTGAAAAATCACAAAAGCAAAACTATATTTAAAAAAACTAAAATTCTGTCCCACAGTTAGAACAACGTTTTGTTTTCATAGCCAAACAACAAAGAATGCCGACAGGGAAAAACATTATTGCACATAACATTCCAAGGCATGAGTAGTTATCTTCCAAAAATCCGATTCGGCAGCTAGGACATCCTCCAATCACTATTATTTCAGTTGGGACAGCTACAGTCGGGATGACATTTATTGGAGTACTTTCGATTGTCCCATATGACGGAAGAAATCCTGATTGAAAGTGAATGCTTGGCGGTGCTGTTGGTTGTACACCTTGATAGGTATTAGCGCTTGCATAAATAATTCCTTAAAAAGACATTTTGATACAAATATAAATCAAAACTGAAATAATAAGATGGTAAAATGCAACATACAATAATTCAACTGTTACCAGCTCATTGCCTTACCTTCATGGGAATTCGGTGAATTTGAAGATCTGATTACATCCTCGTACGAAGGTGGCTTGTCTCTTGCACTTTTCGACATTATCTTTTCATATCAATAAAAAGCCACAAATTAACTGACTTCGATAATTCCTGACAGAGCCAACAATATTTATTAGTTATTACATATAACATTTAGTAGTTATGACATATGACTCAACAATGCACAAAACACAAAGAACGTTTGTTTATTTTTACTTTTCTTGAAAGTTGTCAGCTGAATAAAAGTTCTGTTTTTTTATTTAACCCGAGTGATCAGTGTAATAATATATCCGTTGTTGTTTTTTTTATTATACTTGGGTAATTTTACTATAGCTGTATTTTATTTGCCGAGCAATAAGGAATTACAACAACAATTGCACTTTCTTATTCCTTTTTTGGAATAAGAAAACCTGCTGTTTTGCTGGTTTTCAAATTCTAATTCCTTATTCCTCGGCAAATAAAATACGCCTTATGTATTTGTGTTTTTCTGAACAAAACGAGCAAAACTTGAGAAAATAACTTGAATATACCCTGAACCCTCTATACTTTTGTTGGGTTAAATTTATTTTTTTCAAAATGCAAAATGACGTCACTTGTTTCCATGTAATCATTTTGAAACTGAGTTGAAATTTTGCCAAGGAATACAAAATCCGACGACAACATACAAAATTATAATAATCGGCATATGAATTTCAACTCTACTCTACCAATGTATTTTCGTTGAGTTCAAACTGAATTTAACGAAAACTCAACTAAACCACGTTTCAATGAAGGCTAACCAGGTTAACCCCAGGATGTACCACCCATGTAAACGAGATATTTGAGAGATTGTTGGAGATTGGTATTCTTCATTTCGGATAAATAAATATGAAATGCTGTTCGTCGGTAACCGCATCACTTGAGAACGTCTCGACCGAATTTCATTTTTATTGTAAAGTTTTCGTCAAAGACCGAATAATGTTTATGGGAAAAAGAAATAGAAAAGTTGCCAGAAAAATTGGAAATTTCGGGAAAACTGAAAATGCTGTTTTCCAAAGGTTTTTTATGAACTCGCGACCATATCTCACGATTCGAACGATGGATTTGTGTAATTCTTTAACGAGAAAGAAAGACAATTACAAAGGAAAGTCGAAAAATTCGGACAAACGAAAATAATAATTTTTTTATACTCTCCATAACGACATTTTTGGTTGATTCGTTTTTTTGTTTTTTTCGTTATGCTGATATTTTTAGCAAAACAAAATTTGGTAAATTACAGAAGAGGGTAGGAAAATTTGGAAAACTATATATTGGACATTTTTAGAGGAAATAACTCAATTGAATATTTTCGGTAAAATAAAAATTTGGAAAAACGCATTCCAGCCTTAATTAAAACAAAATATAAGAAAAAGACTCCCAAAAGGCCCCTAAAAGACCATCACAAAAATACCCTCAAAGGACCCCCAAAAAATCTTCAACAGATCATCAAAAGACATCAAAAGGCCCCTTAGGACCTTCAAAAGACCCACAAAAGAACACCAAAAGACTTAACCCGTCGAAAAACCCTCAAAAGACCCCAAGAGACCCTTAGAGGACTCTCAAAAGAACATACCGAATTTCATACAAATCGGATGAGAAATTACTTATTTCCAAAAATTTAAAAATGTAACATAATAATGTGACCAATAATGTGACTCAAAATCGCAACAAACAATTATTTTTTATACCGTACTAAATTATCTCCTCACCGCCGATAAAGTAGTTTCACTTGTGTATCATAAACAGCGTGGCTACACAGGTATGGGAATGAAAGTCATGCCAATAAACGTTGTGGCTACACATGCCTCATGCTAAAGAGTATAGAGCTATCAAGAGGAACGAAGTAGAACAAAAATGTGTACACAAAAATGAATAGGTTCCGCAATTTAAATGGGTTTTACACTAAGTTGTGTGAGTGCATTCTTAATTTGTGTTTTGTATCATATTATATGAAGAACTGATTACGCACTCACACTGCTTTACAGCTTAACTCAACTCAAAAGAAAGAATTTCAGTAGTACTTCGTACGTTGTTGTGCGCTCGTCGCACCAACCGTGCGTTTTGGCTGCTATGTTTTCACCACCAAATGGGGAATTTCACCACAAAATCGAATCTCTGATTAGAGAATTTTCAAGAAAAATTTCAATTTTTAAATTCTCTATACTAACTTCGCGTGCACGATTGTCTGTGACTGGCTGGGTGGCTTGTGGTATCTTGCGATCAATTTTTAACGCACTTCCTAAAGCCCGATTTTATCTGAAATTGTGCACATCTGTATTTCCGGTGACAATACTTTCTATTAAAATTTGGAAGTGATTGGGCTAACTTCAAATGTCTACCCGATGTTCTTCAATTTTCGTCGAATTTTGTGAGCGATGTGCAGCATTAAACTTTCAGGGCTTTTCAACAATTAAATAATTAATCCATGCTTCAAAGAATAATAATATATTTTTATAGACATGATTTTTGTTAGTAATAGAATGATATCACCGAAATTAAAGATGATAAATATAGTAAAAAAATAATAAGAAGTTAATCCAAATAAATTCGCAGTGTAAATAAGTTTTTGATTTTCTATTCCTAGAATTATTGTAGGATTGTTAAACAAGGATGGTTCCTTTTAATTCTAGAGCCTGAATTTGCAACGTTCGTATTTCCTTCCGTGTTCGTTGTATTCGTTTTTAATGATTTACATTTCACAATCCATTTGCAGTGTTTTCGAATTAACACAAGGATCATAAAATTCAATATTATTTTATGTGTGATTACAGCATTCTGAATCATCGTCAAACCGCCAATTAAATTCTTTGTGTTGCCTGGTTCATTCCACACGTTGGTCAACTATAATTTTGTTTTATATTTTTATAGTTAGGAGATTCGTCGAAAACGCTTTTAAAAATATTTATATGATTCTTACTTATTTTAGTAAAAATTTTAGGATTAAGAAACTAAAGCCACTTTATAGTTATGGTGCTCACCGTAAGGCGGTAAAACCGGCGGTGTTTTGTTTAACACACATAACAAATAAAATGCATCGAAAATTTAAAGCCAAAAGCTGTTGATTTGTAAAAATAAGCCGGCTTTGCCAAAACAATACAGCAATAGGTATTGAAAATAAATGTTCGCATGTATTTTGATGGAACCGTGAGGCTAGTATAAACAAAGTTCATTTTCGTTTATAAATTCGTCATTGAAATTTAACACAGCATTAATAGTTTGCACACAAGTTGGTTCACCCTTTAATGGTTGATATAAAATGATATAAATGATATAAAAATCATTGATTCGGGTCAGGGAAAACTACAAAAAACCCTCACCAAGAAAATATTACAAAATTTTTGCTACCATTTTGGAGCTATTATTTTTCAAATAGTGCCACTAATATTTTTTATTTCATTTGTATATGCCTGCTCAAAAAACACCATACATAAGTTTTTTATAAATTTTTTGCCTACTAACAAGGACAGTACATGAAAAAATTCCAAGAAATGCTCATGTAAATAGCCTACTTTATAGTTATGGTGCTCACCGTAAGGCGGTAAAACCGGCGGTGTTTTGTTTAACACACATAACAAATAAAATGCATCGAAAATTTAAAGCCAAAAGCTGTTGATTTGTAAAAAAAAGCCGGCTTTGCCAAAACAATACAGCAATAGGTGTTGAAAATAAATGTTCGCATGTATTTTGATGGAACCGTGAGGCTAGTATAAACAAAGTTCATTTTCGTTTATAAATTCGTCATTGAAATTTAACACAGCATTAATAGTTTGCACACAAGTTGGTTCACCCTTTAATGGTTGATATAAAATTTAACGACGATTTTAAAATTTTATGTGGGTTATTTTCTAGTTTTAGAGCTATACACTTTAGATTTGAATCAAATTGTTTTTACTATTTAAAGCATCGAAGAGCATATCGAATTTATCACAAAAATCCATTGTTGCCAAGGCTTTGTTTGGGACGAAAATTGTTTAAACGCTAGGACAGTTTTTATTCTAGCCGCCACACTTCGGCTAAAAATCTGCGTAGTATAAGCAACCCTCAATTTTTCAAAATTGTTTGATTTTATATGTACATATGAAAATTTTGTGCACATTTTTGTGGTAGAATTTGTTTCTATCTAAATTATTAGAAATGTCTCTATTAATAACAGGTTTTAGGTGCTTTACTGGCATCTAACTTCGAATTGAAGATACAGCTGGTAGTCGACATTGAAATATCCTTTTTTAAATATCGATATGTTTTTGTGGACCGAAAATATATATTTTAAGCTAGAAATTTTTGGGGTTGCCTCCATTTTGTCGTTTTAGATTTTCGAAGCAATAACATTTTGCCTAGTTCCTTTGAATGGTCTCTACGTAACTTAAATGATTTATTCTTTCGTTTAAACTTATTTTATATTTCAACTTAAGCAAACTGTTAATTTTTTAAATAACGAGCTTTTAAGGTAAGATATCTAATTTTTACATATTTTGATGTACATATTTCCTTTTTCATAATTGCTAACTTTTCTTCAATATTATTATATTCTGCTCTATAATACGCACAATTTTTTGTTTGGGTCTTGCAATTACGACAAATGGGTTTGTCTTCCTCTGCATCGGTACAAATTAATTTCGAAAGAGGTTCGTATTTCTCAAATTCTGCTACGGTTAAGTCTGCGTTACTGGAACCAAGTTTAGAATAGTTATGGTGCACACTTTTTATATAACTTGGATCAGGCATGTTAAAATAAAAGACAAACAGGGGTCAAGTTAAGTTAAATAAAACTTTTAGCACATCGCTCACAAAATTTGAGGAAAATTTAAAAACATCGGGTAAATTTTTTAATTTGTATGGGAGCCCAATCACTTCCAAATTTTAATAGCAAATATTGTTACCGAAAATACACATGTGTACAATTTCAAGAAAATCGGGCTTTAGAAAGTGTGTTAAAAATTGATCGCAAGAGATCATCAGCCACCCAGCCAGCCACAGACAACCGTGCACGCGAAGTTTATATAGAGAATTTAAAAATTGAAATTTTTCTTGTAAATTCTCTAATCGGAGATTCGATTTTTTTGGTGAAATTCCTCATTTGGTGGTGAAAACATAGCAGCTACAACGCACGGTTGGTGCGACGAGCCAAAACCTTCTCTATAGAAAGCCAAACTGTTCCGATCGTACACAGATACATGCTTAGATTTAGACCAAGCGTATTTGTATTAGTAATCAACTAAAGAGCAAAATCCATATAAAAATTTTCTGTTTCCCACTACCACATCTTACGTTTCTCGCTCTTTGTGACTACTTAATTTTTGTACACTGTATTCACATCCCACAAACACACATGCGTTTGGTCTTGGTTTACAGCATTAGTATGCGTAGAGTTGGGCTTTCTATAGAGAAGGTTTTGCGACGAGCACACAACGACGAACGAAGTACAACTGAAATTATTTCTTTTGAGTTGAGCTAAACTGTAAAGCAGTGTGAGTGCGTAACCAGTTCTTCATATAATATGATACAAAACACAAATTAAGAATGCACCCACACAACATTGTGTACAACCCATTTTAATTGCTGAACCTATTCATTTTTAGCTGCATTTTATTTGCCGAGCGAGTTCGGAATTCGAATGTCAAAACCAGCCAAAACCCACCGAACAGCATGTTTTCACAATTCCAAAGAAGGAATTCGACAGTGCAATTGTTGTTGTTCCTCGCAAATAAAATACGGCTTTTGTGTACACATTTTTGTTTTACTTCGTTCCTCTTGATAGCTCTATACTCTTTGGTATGAGGAATGAGGCATTAGTCTGTTTTAAACGTACGAGGTGTACAGCATACAAATTAATTGTTGTGTGGTGTATTTTCTTTATGCCTGAAACACCAACACGCTTCGTCTTCGCTGCGTTACGATGCAGCCGCTTTGAATGACTTTTCTCTATATGGCATTTCTCAAATGAGAGTTCTGCCACAGCTATCTGCTTTTAACTGTCAGGCAAAGTAACTTTTGAATTAGAGCTTGCGTTTGTAGCTTCGTTACGTAACATTACGTTTTTTCTTTACGATTGCCAAACGAAAAGTTGAAGCCGAAGCGACATTGTGATATGAAGCATTGAATTCGTATGGCTGAACTCGTAAACGTCAGGCGAAGCCAAAGCTGAAGTGTATTTGTGTTTCAGGCATTACTTTTTAGTGAACCCGTAATGATAGTGTGTACTTCAAAACTGTCGCTGGAAGCGAATCGGTTCTCTTTTCCCTCTTGCAGGAGGCTACTAACATGCTATTGACAATTGGAATGAGTATCGAAGAATATAACAGGCAAAACCTAGCGGTAATTTTTGCCTCATGCCTCATTTTGCGAACAACACAACACACACAAGTCTATTTTAACAGACTCTTTACTTTGGATTATTTTATGTAAAATAGGTATTAGAAAAATGCCGCGTTTTTAATCTTAATAAAAATTATAAAGATGATGCAACAAGACGGAAATACAGGCGTACGGACTCTCTCTAATTCATTAAAAAAGCAATACGTAAAAATGATCACGAAACTAAAACGCGTGTCCAAATGTAAAAATCATTGATTCGGGTCAGGGAAAACTACAAAAAACCCTCACCAAGAAAATATTACAAAATTTTTGCTACCATTTTGGAGCTATTATTTTTCAAATAGTGCCACTAATATTTTTTATTTCATTTGTATATGCCTGCTCAAAAAACACCATACATAAGTTTTTTATAAATTTTTTGCCTACTAACAAGGACAGTACATGAAAAAATTCCAAGAAATGCTCATGTAAATAGCCTACATTTTCGAACAAAATCTGGAGTGGGATTATGCACAAAAGGCGAGAAGCGAGTTTTGGTTGGATTTCTCGCCTTTTTGTTTTGTCCGACAGTTTTTTAGCGATTATGACAAAACGACAAAAGTAAAAGGCGAGAAAATTGAGCAACTATGAATTTAGCTGTCATATTGTGCTTTTGTTGTTGTTTGAAATTGGATGACATTTTATGTTGTGATATTTGCTATATTGCTTTCAACAAAATGAGTTAGGTATTTTTTGTAGTTAACGGCTGATCAAAGCAACAGCAAAAACTAACCAATTCAATTGGTAAATTTTTTGTTTCATGTGTTTGCCAACTTATCCATATATAATTTTTAAAAGTCGACTCTGGTGTTGGGAATTATAACTAAAAATTTGGTTAAATATTTCTTAACCTAAAATTTTTTTTGGTTAACGCTAAGCCTTTTCTGGTCTATCCAATTTGTTTGTTGTTGTAATTTTTAGGGACGAATTAAACCCTTTTGACATCGACGATACAAGGTATATAATTTTAATAGTATACACATATTTATGTTATTTATTTATATATTTAATTAAGTCAATATTTTATCCAAAAATTCCAGAAACTTTACCGACTACCGAAAGGTTTATTAATTAATTTAATAAATAGTATGAAAGAATATTTTCCAATTGTCAATTGTGTCCCTTGAGATTCAAGCCGGAATCTCCCGTTAATGAATTCAAAATTTTCCTCCATTAAATTTATCATAGTTCTTTTTTGTTGTTTAGTAATTCTTTCCATTTTTGTGAAATAATATATAATACATATATGCATACTGAAATAGTAATTATAAATATGATAAATTAAAAAAAAAAATAAAAATGTATATTATCACTATTATCTTACCGACAACCAATTCAAATAAAAATTTACGTTTATAAAAAAACGTTTATTTCGAACAACAAAACAAAAAACTTATCGCTCTACTTCTCACTATGCATTATACATGGACGAAAAAAAGGCGAGAGCGAGTGTCTACTCGCCTAGTGCATAATCGCTATTTCTCGCCTTTAGCTAAAAGTCGCTCAAAAAAGGCGACTCGCCGTGTGCATAATCCCAGTCCTGATGACTAGAATAAAAATGTTATATGTATTCTTAATTGGTATCATAAAAAGGACAAAAAAAATAGTTAGCTGCAAGACAGTTCAAAAAACCCCATGCATAGGTCTTTCATACATTTATTATACATTGACAAGGACAGCATATTAAAACATACACATAGGACACGTAATTAGCCCAGTTTTTCAATCAAAGTCTAGGGTCTAGGATGTACATGTTATTTTATGAATTGGTATCTACAAATTATGCAAAAATATTCCAGCTGCACAATCTTAATAACTGGAATTTTCTTAAAACGCTGTAAAGAAATTTCGGTACAATTATGTTGGGATTTAATAGCAGATTTTTCGTCATTAATACTGTGCGATTCAAATCGAGAACAACGCAAACAAAAGACAAAGGTTAATCGAGGACGTGGTGCATTATTATTTGTAATTTTCAGACCTTCATTATAACTTATAAGTTTTGTTTGTTATCAATTTCTATTTCTTCTAAAATATCAACATCATCAAAATTCAAAATTTGTATTTTTCTTATTTGGTGGTTCAAGCACGTAACGTAAGTAGAAGTATATTATAAGATAGTTAGGTTTTTTTTTATTAATTTTATTACTTTTTTAGCTATGTATTATATGTTAAATATAATAGAATTTGCTATATTATACAAATTCATTATATCCCTGGAATCTGGACTATGGAGGATTCTATGGACTTTCTTCACTAAAGAAAAAGGAAACGAAAATGCAAAATGTTTGAAATGTGTTATAATTTATTAAGTTGCAAGGGATCATCAACGAACGGCCTAATACAATATTTGCAACATGTTCATAAAATAAACTTTTTGAAACGAAATGCAGCAGATGAGGAAGTCCAAGTTGCTGGTCCAAGCAAAATAGGAAAATCTATAACCAAAGTGACTACTATTCAACCTGTAATATCATTTACGAAAAAAAATCTATGGCAGAAATTGTGACAAGACTTGCAGCCGTTGATGGATTCTCAATAAAGATCGCCAATATAATTTACCAAGAGGAAAAATAATGTGATGCAATTAATTCATGATTTTTACGAAGTTGCAAAATATGAAGTAAAAGCAAAAATTAAATCGCATAGAGACACCAGATAATGCGGAAAATTTAGCATCATATTAGATGAATGGACAAGCTTACGAAACCGGCTCTACCTCAACATAAATAATCATTTTGGTAAAGAATACGTAAATTTAGGACTGGTTAAAGTTGAAGGAAGTTCCTCTGCTGATAAAACAGTAGAACTTGTCATGGTCAAATTTGGAAGATTATCTCGATACATCCACCAACTATGCTATAATCACGGCATTCATTTAGCTGTTATTGGTGTAATTTATAAGAAAAATGAAGATATGAATCCTAGTCCTGATGAAATAGAAAAAATTGGAAATGAGCATAACACGGCTCCCGATAATTTTTCTGAGAATGAAGGCAGCGATGACCGAAGCGAGGGTGATACTATAACCCCAAGGTGTAAACGTGATAATATTAATGGTGCGTTGTCAATGGTAAGAAAAATTATAAAGTTCTTTAAACTTTAAACCAAAGAGAAACTCAACTGCTACTGCTCACTTGCCTACGTCTTCAGAATCTGCAATAATTCGTTATGCTCAACTGACTACCAGTAGATTATTTCGTAAAGAGGTAGACTGCGTTGAAATTGAAAACACAGACCAAAGAGAATACTTATCCGGGGAAGATAGTCAAATATTGAATTCGAATATAACTAAAAGATCGACTTGTGTTAAAAATGCAGCACTTAAAAAAAAATGGAAAGCAGTTCAACAGTGAATAAGACAAAAAATCTTCAAAAATAATTCTAGATATATAATAATAAAAAACCTACATTAGCTGTTAGATGCAATAATGACAAAACAGCATACTTCAATTCAAAGCGAAATGACATTCTCAGCTTCGTCAAACTTTTGTACCAAATAAAGATCGTCTTTGAGTGATGACTCGCTTAATGGTCTTTCTTTTTTAAAAACTTATTTCTTGAATAAACAAGAAATTCAACCAAATAATTAATTATTACAAATGTTTATTATTATTACAATCTGAAATAATTTTATGGATTGAATTTTTTAATATATTATATGTTTATATTTGTGTACTTATATATTTTACATTTTTAAATAAATTAAATATTGTCTTAAAAACCACCTTAATGTTATATTTTGAATTTTTCCGGGATTCCCGGGTAGAACAAAAACCATGTATCCTAGTGCGCTTTTCCATGTTCGGTAAATTTACATCTATTAATATTTTAAAAATGAATGCATTCAATCTAAAAAGACGAATAAATTCTGCGTCAGTAGAGGCTTCGAATGGATCATTGATATTCCGTAAATTTCTTCGAAATCTTAAGAGCCGAAATCTAAAACAAAATAAAATAAATTAAAAAAAAACCTAACTTTTTTGTTCACAACGTTTAACTATACCTCCGTTTCGAAGTTAATCTTCTACGTGCTCGAATTAGTAAGATTTGTATTCCTCAATAATTTAGTAATAGTTCACAAATCAAATCAATTTTATTTTACTTTAAAAAAAAACAATTTGTGTCGACACAAAACAATCACAAAATTCAATTTAATTCAACAAATGTCAAATAAGAGCACAACAAACCAAAACATCCGTGGTTTAAAATTTTGCACATCTCGAAATTCATTTGCCGTACGAGAATCTGAATTTTGAGGGAGTGAGAACTGATTAGACGAAAAATAAATAGTCATATGTCATTTTTTTTTTTTTCATAAAACAAGAATTCTGGTGCTGATTAATGTCGAGTTTTTTTTTTTTAAAAATCTGCCGTAGAGTGCTTTTTTGGCTGTCAAGTTGTTCGTTTATTCCATAAAACCAATCTACGGTAGATTGGATTTCCCCTCAAACAGATCTTGATATTTTGGGAGATTTACCCCTCTTTTACTAACACCAACAACTGATGTCATTTGGTTTAGGTAAAACACATCACACACACATGCAACAAAACAATGTAAACAAAAGATTCTCGGCTTTCGTGTTCGTTTTTTCGAGCAAAAATCTACGCTCCACCGCAGATTGCTAAAACAAAAAAAAACTCGACATAAGAATTTATTTTTAATCCAGTATATGTACTACCTTAAACTTAACAGGTCTATAAAAATAACAGCACTACCAACTATACGAAAAACAAATCGGGGTATTAATCTTTAGTCAAAAAATTAATGTTTTTGTTTGGCACTAACATAATTAAACGTAAAAGTGAAAATTTCAACAAAGATTTTACCAGTGCTGAGCTGATAAAAACTTTACAAATTATCATTATTGGTGTGACAGCTGTTTCCGAAAATACGTATAAAGAGATAAATTGCAGCTATGGCAAAAATGGCTTTTCAACACCAAGCCGGGACGGCAATGGAATGTTTGAGTGTAAGTCGCTTAAAATTTGTGAATCGTCCTAAAAATAAAAACAAACCTTTAAACAATAATATTTCTCGCTACTTGACAGATTCCGATTACGCTTCACAAAGAAGTCGATTACGACAATGAAGGTAGAGAAATTTTAAAATGTGGTTTTAAAATTGGTGGAGGAATTGACCAAGATTACAAGAAAAGCCCACAAGGGTACACTGACTATGTAAGTTTAAATAAATATGTAAAATTAAAAAATAAATATTTTTTAATACAATTTAAGGGAATATATGTTACTGAAGTCCACGAAGGGAGCCCTGCAGCGCGAGCTGGTTTGCGAATTCATGACAAAATTCTTCAGTGCAACGGCTATGACTTCACTATGGTTACCCACAAAAAAGCTGTTAGTTATATTCGGAAAAATCCTATCCTGAATATGCTTGTTGCACGAAAAGGAGTAACTTCGACATAAATAAAAGGAAGTGCCTTCTTAACTACCATCGGTCTTTTTTACGATCTGCAGGTTTGTTTTCCGATCATATCTCGTATCGTAAATTAACCAAGGAAAGATTTCGCTTATATATGTATTTAAAACCTCATTTAACTTCTATGTACATATTAAATTGTAAATTTTGTTGCGTTGGCTGTATTCTGCATTCATAACCAAACAAAATAGGGCACTTTATTAAATCTCACATTCATATTGCCAAATTCAAAGTATGCAATAATTTAAATACAAAACTAACAAAACATTTTATTAACTAATATAAACGTACATATGTATATTTACAAATAAATACTTTTATACTACATATAAGCAGATTAATAAAAAAATACATTAATAAATTAAATATACAATAAAGCTTTTTAAAAGTTTAACTGCATCAATGAAAACAGTTTACTTTATTTCAGTAATGTGATTTATCTCGACACAAATAATGAGTTTTGTATTATTAAAATGAAATCGCAAGAGATTTATTCCAAATATAATTCATAAGGTATAACGATTTTTTTTTGATTTTGTATTAATAAATATTTGCATTACATTTATTAAGTTGGTAGTATTTTCTTCCTCTTTTATGCTGGATGTTATTTTCAAATTTAATAATGAAAGAGAAGAACCCTTGTTCATATCTTGTCTTGAAATTTGTTATTGTCCGCAAATCGTAGCATTATTTAGTTCGGTTTTTAATTATTAAATTACGAAAATAATATTTGCTATATTGCTTTCAACAAAATGAGTTAGGTATTTTTTTTTGGTTAACGGCTGATCAAAGCAACAGCAAAAACTAACCAATTCAATTGGTCAATTTTTTGTTTCATGTGTTTGCCAACTTATCCATATATAATTTTTAAAAGTCGACTCTGGTGGTGTCGCTATAACTAAAAATTTGGTTAAATATTTCTTAACCAAAAATTTTTTTTTGGTTAACGCTAAACCTTTTTTGGTCTATCCAATGTTGTTTTAATTTTTATTTTTTTGTTGAAAGCAATATAGCAATTATGAAGATATTAACTGCTAATGTTTCGTGCGCTAACTAACAAAAAAACGATGTCTTTTGATATTAATTATTTTGAATTTGCAAATCAGCCCAAATATAGCAGGTTGGACGGCGACCTGTTTTTTGACAAATGTATTTGCAAAACTTAGGATTTTATCTAAGGTTGTAGTTACCCTATAAAAACTGATGGATATATTTTAGGGATGGGAGGAATGGTAAGCATAACAGGATTTAGAGTTTTCAAATATTGGGTATTAGTATAGAATAATGTAAAGTTAACGAATGGAGGAGCTTCCAAAGTTTTGAGTTTGTTTTGAAAACTTCATTTTGGCCAGTGCTTTGATGGAGGTTTGGGGATTAATTTGGTTATATTAAAGATAATAAAAATACCGTCCATTTAAAAAAAAAAAGGGTGCCAATCGAACCACCCTCGACAGATTTAAAGTAAAACACTGACTTTTCAGTAAAAGTTCAACAGTGGGCAGGACTAAGTTTTTGGTATTAAATTAAATGTGAAAATTAGTTCTACGCAGACAAACAAACAAACGTGGCCCAATTTTAATTTAGTTTATTTGTTATTTTATACAATTGAGTGGTATATCATATTGTTGTTTTTCCCATATAAAAAGAGGTGTTATATAGCAAAGAAGATGGCGGTTTTCGAGGTCTGCTCAATAAGGGCTTTCAGAACCGGGGTGTCTCAAAGCCTTAACCCTTTAATAACTATAAGATAATTTGCTATATAACACTTTTTTTTGTATGGGAAACACTCAACCATATGATATACCATGACGCAATTTTCAAAATCGCCTTTTAAAAGGAAAAACTCCTTTCTAAATATAAACTAATTGAGATATTAAATTAATTGAGCCAACAGTATTTAACAGTGTGTCCAAGACTTCTAAAATCGTCTTTTAAAAGGAAAACTCCTAAATATAAATAAATTGAGCGCACGTATTTTACAGTGTACAAATTTTCAAAATCAAATTTAACACCAGTGCTGCCAGTAAGTTTTCTCCACACATTTTAGTTTTTTTTAGTCGGTAGTTGAAAATCTAGGTGGAGAAAGTATTTAGGATAAATGTGGTGGTTTTTTAAATTCTTTTTTAATTGTATTTTAGGCTGAAATATATTATAGCATACAAAGGGTTAGGGCTTTGGGACACATCTCTCCCGAAAGCTCCCATGGAGCAGTTCTCGAAAATCGCCATCTAGTTTGGGGCAAACGCTCACTTTCTGAGAGAGGGGCTTCTAAAGATTGCATTTATTTTCCGAAAAGTGTGTTTTTCTCAGCTACGCGCAGGGACGTTTGCCCCAAACCAAATGGCGATTTTCGAGAACTGCAATTGCATTTTTCAAAAAAATACTCAAAACTTTTGCAGCCCCTCACTCCTAAAGGCGTCGTTTCAACCACACCCCACCCAATATTTGTGTTGTGGGAGGTGGACGGTGGGCGTGGCAAGTGTTCAAAATACCGTTGTACGCTATACTGTATATTTAACCCAACACTATTTTGATTCAATTTAAATATGCTAAAGGATGCAAAAATAAAAAAAGAGTGGAAAAAGACTTTGCATTCAAAGTTGAAAAAGTACTGTTAAGACCGGTTTAAATTGCACCTCAGATCATCTGATTATATGCATCTGAGTCAGATGTAGTCCATTGCAAATGTGTTCTTAAAGCACACAAGAAAGACCTTTCTGCACATAAAGATACAAAATAAAACACAAGGATTCTATAAAAATTATAATTCTATAAGTTCAATTGCGACAAACTCATTGGAATCGGCGTTGATGGTGCTAAAGTCATGATAGGAGGAAATAATATTGTTCCTACAATTTTAAAATAAAATGTGCCGACTTAAGCCGCGTTCGCTTGGACTAAATAAACTAAATTAGTAGCGGTTTCTGAAGTAACTGAATTGAAGAGACTATTCGATTGACAACTTTTCACTTCAGCTAAAAATTGGGCGAAATTGGGAAACTGAAGTAAGTGAAGAATACCAATCAAACTGTCTCTTCACTTCAGTAACGAAATTTAAGTGAAGAGTCGCTCAATTAACTGAAGTGAATAGTTGTACTCTTCAGTCCAATCAAACGCAGCAGAAAGTGCTTTCAAATTATTGCCAAGGCATTTAGATTTTATGGTCAAAGATACTCACAATTGGTTTTCAAATAGTACAAAGCGACAAGTGGAGTACTCGAGGATCTATAACATGATTGCAAATAAATCTCCACTTAAGATAAATAAATTATCTGGAACCCGTTGGCGGGCAAGATGTAGTGATATTGAAAAATTCCTGGATCAATGGGATTCCTTAAAATTAAAATTTCAAATTGTAGCTACAAAAGAAAGATGCTATGCTGTCTCAAGCGAATGAAAATAAGTTATATTTAATTGTTTTGAAACACATTTCAAAAAAGGAAATTAATGTGAACAAACTTTTTCAAAAAGAAAAAGGAGATCCCTTTAAGCTATTCGAAGATTTGAATGAGCTTATATTATCCCAAGAAATTGAACTTTGATTTTGAACCCCTTTTAATGCCAACTAACTGTATTCATATTGGGTTCTATAAAAAAAATAAAAAAATGCAGAATAAATAAAAAACATGTCGTAAAACATGTCGTTGGGGGTTATAAGTACCAAATCGGGGGAGTTCTCAGATTTTTCAGGGGGGAAATGTTTTGAGTGGCTGGCAGCGCTGACTAACACGAACAATGTGTCAATTCGCAATTATAAGCAATCAATGCGACAGCTTACATAACATCATAAAATTGTTCCCTTTTTTTGATTTACCAATTTTTGGTTACGCAATATTTGGGCCAAACCGCAATTATTTTTATAAGAAAGAACGCCATATAGGCCCCACTTCACACAGAAATGGCGTATGGTGCTGGTATGGTAGTTGTGTGGTGCGGGCGTGGAGCGGATGTAGCGTAATCAATTCACACAGCAGTGACGGTGAAGAGACATTTGTCATTTGTCTATTTGACGCAGACATTTGTCAATTGTCAGTTTTCTATTTGAAGCATAGTGAAAATGTTTTCAGACTACGAAGACGATATTGATTTTTTGGACCTTGTGTATTTAGCTAAACTATTCTATTTGTTGTATTCACTTTTTTTTGAAAAATCTAAATTTGGTGTTTTTGTAGTTGTGTTGGTAAACATAAAATCTAGATTTTTCAAAAAATGTGAATAAACTCGACATTAAAAAGAAATGAGATTCTGAAATTTGATCTATATCAAACAAACTCTTGATTTTTTTGGGTAAATAGAACACAAAACCATGATCTGCCGCCATTATTTTTTGAATTAGATCAATCAATTTGGGTGAATAGAACATAACATAAATTTTATTTGAATGGAAACACAAATTAACATCTAAACACACTACAATCTTACAACCATTTTTCTGAATTACACAGTTTGAAATTTCTACACACTAACTCTCATTTTCGTCAACTAGGACCACCAATTCACCTACTGAAAGATTTCTTGTTGAATCGGTCCATCGATGTCGTTGCTGCAGTGATCTTAAATATTCGTTTGACCAGCGATCCCAAAATACATTATGATAAAAGTCAATCTGCTTCCAGGTGTCAAGCGGTGGTTTATCAGTTAGGTTAGGCATGGATAAAGCATTGAGTGGCCTTCCAACCAAAAAGTGGCCTGGCGTAAGACAATCCATATCATCTATGCTGCTAGTAATCGCTCCGAGTGGACGAGAGTTCAGAACCGCTTCAACTTGTTTTACCAGAGTCATAAGCTGTTCATTAGTGAGTTTGGCTAATCCGATCGTTCGCCGCAAATGGAATTTGGCTAGTTTTAATGCTGCTTCATGATTATGCTTCTATTCAAGATGTTCCAGAAATTTAAATTTAGTGGACCGTTGAAACTAGAAGAGTTGGAACGAGCTCTTCATACCATCATCCGAATAGTTCAGAAAGAATGCTTTCCGGTTGAATATGTCGGACTAGAAAGGGCGAATTTCCGTATTAAACAACCGATACTTCGATCATTATCATTGTTTTTGGATTCCAATCACATTATGCGAGTCGGTGGTCGTCTACAACATACTACCTTGCCATACACATCGAAACATCCCACTCTGCTTCCTAAATTCCACCAATTTACTCTAACATTAATTACATTTTTCCACAGGAAGCTACTTCATGTCGGTCCACGATCGTTATTGGCAGCTGTTCGCCAAGAATATTGGCCAATATATGGTGCGACGGTCTGCAAAAGGGTATGCCGAACATGTAAGGAATGCTATCAAGCCCGGCCAATAATCGTGACACAGCAAATGGGAAACCTACCAGCAGAAAGAATAACTGAGTGAAAATTTCTTACTATAACCATTTTTGTTAACGTCACATTTCCATTATAGAGTTTGAATGGAGTTCAGGTATCGTCTGTCGTCCAAGCTGAACTCCATGCTATTGCGGTCTGCGCTAGGATTAACCTTAGTAAGGGTGTTAGAGGCACTACGATTTGTATCTTTTGATAGTCAAACAGCACTGAAAGCGTTGTCGGCCCACATAATGGAATCTAAATCAGCTAAATGCTGCTACGACGCACTGCAGGGCTTAACAGGGTAAAACTCGTTTGGGTCCCCAACACCAGGGAATTGCAAACAACGAACATGCGGCTGAACAAGCCAGGGACAAGTAAAGCATCTGAAAGCTGGTGAGCTTTCTCACAGGTTTTTGTGGCCTCGATATCACCTTAGCAAAATTAATCTTGGCTCAAACACGGAATGTAGGTTCTTCTCGGAGGATGATGAAATACCCGGGCACATTCTCTGTGATTGTCCAGAATTGATCTGGTTACGGAGGCGTATTTCCAAAAGGCCATATGTTCGTCGGCATATCCGCGAAACTCTGCCACTTAGGACATACTATCCTTAATTAGGGAGGTAGTAAGTCTCTTAGACGTCTGCGAGTAGAAGATCCAACATTGGTCCCTCAATTCAAATAGTGGCGCGGGAATTTGAAGTAGTGCAATCCTTTAACTATCTCGGGTCAACTGTAGCAGCCGATAACAGCATGGAACCAGAAATACGCGCACGGTTGCTTAAAGCCAACAAAGCCTATTATAGTCTGTCAAGACTCTTCAAATCCAGGAACTTAACCATAACATCCAAGCTGCTGATATATAAGACAATGGTCATACCAGTACTACATATGGATCCGAGACGTGGGTGTTTAGCAAAACGCATTCTGACCTCTTAGCCGACTTCGAGGGAAAAGTCTTACGGAGAATTCTGAGCCTCGTATATGAGGAAGGAAGTTCCAGAGACTCTATAATCATTTTTTTTTATATAATTTGCGCACGCAAAAAGGGGTTCGCACCCTTATTATGTTCGGCAATATGCTTGGCACAGCGTGGGCGTTAAGAAAAAGGAGAAGAAGAGAGGAGATGTCTATGACCTTGTGTCTTGAATGTCTGTGGATCATAGTGATGTGGAAAGACAGAGGTTTGGCAGAGCATTCCACATACGTGTTGTACGGCTGAAGAACGAATCCCTGAACTTAACTGTATGTCTGAAGATGGGTTTAAGGGTAAACTGATGTGCATTTAGAGCGCCGCGAGTATTGCGGTTGAATTCAAGGAGAGGTGGCATGCAACTGGCTATTTCTCTTAAGCGCCGCTGGTGGAAGAAGCGATAAAACAGTGACAAGCAGGAGACGTTGCTGCGGTGTTCAAGCGGATCTATTGATTTCGCAATGTTTTCGTCACCGATAAGTTTTATCGCACGGTTTTGTGTTCTATCTAGTTGATGCAAGGTGGTTTTAGGCGCTCCAGACCAGATATGGCAATTGTACTCAAGTTTAGGGCGAACAAAAGCCTTGTAGATAGTAGCCAAGTCAGAAGAAGTGAAATATTTCTTGCACCGGGTTAGAAAAACTAAACATTTCGCAGCATTTTTGGCGACGGTAAATATGTGGTCATTCCAACGAAGCTTGTCGTTAACGCACATACCGAGAATTGCAAGATTTTCGGTTCCTCGATGCAAGTGCCATTCATGGATAATTGCATGGGATTTGGGATTCGCTTGGACGACAGCGAAAGAGTGAATTGTATTAGAAGTCACAGATAAGAGATCAATAATAAAAATTAGAAAGAGGGTCGAGGACAGAGCAGAAACCTGGGGAACGCCAGCATTTATGTGGTGTATTTCAGACTTGATTCCGTCCAAAACAACTTGAATTGAGCGGTTCAAAAGATAGCTTCGCATGAAAAACATACGACAGTTACGTTTCACTAAATTCTTTAGCTGCGCTGTTGACGATGGAGCACACGGACGCACACACTGCACTTTGCACTTGTTGTTTGGCCTATCATTCGAACCGTTGGTTGTTTAGCGCAACCACACAACACGACGCAGTTGTTTATTTTTTTTTTCAACTCGCGTGCGCTGGCGAGCAGCACGACCGTGCACAGCGGCGTTTGGGAGACAACTTCAATGATTAGATTTACGAGCGTTACCGCGATGTCGACATCGTGAAGAAAATTAAGCTCGGCAGGCTCCGGTGAGCAGGAAACCTAGCTTGCATGAGCGAAGAGGAAAGTCCTTTGCGGTAGGGTTTATGGAACATGACAGCGAGGCCGGCCAAGCCTACGCTGGAACGATAGCGTAGAACAGGACGCCCAGAGTTTAGGGATGCCAAAGTGGATGACATCGGCTCGAATTCGGGACCGGTGGAGAGACATTTTGCGCAAGGCCAGGACCGGACCCCGGTTGTAAAGCCAAATATGATGATGATGAAGTCTCTTAGATTAGTTTCACCCTACGATACAATAGATATTTTTGAGGTCACAGTATCAGCCAATAGGGCTAGGGTTTTGTCTTTAAAAAAATCGTCTATTTAAAAAAAAATGAGGACTATAACTAGTGGCGTTTCCATGAACACAAAAAGTTTACTTGACTGGTGCTCTGTAATTTCAACATCAAAATTAAACGCACTAGTTTCGTAGGGATTATTTGGGTTCATGATAAGCAAAATAAAAAAGGTATGCTCGAAAAATCTATAAATATATATTTCACTTATCATCTGGTTCTAATATTTTTGTTAAGCGTCATTTAATAGTGATTAACCATGTGATTAACCGTTTCGACTGGATTGTTGGTGTTTCAGTCGAACACCTATTTGGATTTCGACTGGGAAATAAATGTAATTAATATGATTATTTTTGTATGAAATCAACCAAGTAAAAAACTTTTAAGTAATAACTTTTATTTTTTTTATGTTATTTATAAAATTATCACTAAAATAGGAAAAATTAAAAATTTTCATATATTATGCTACTACATCATTTGAATGACGCGAGCAGCGCCGACCTTTTGGCGTTTTTTAGTAACTACGTATTTGTAATTTTGTCAATACAAATTTTGTTGCGTAGAATATTAAATCGGATTTCCCCTCTAACAGATCTTGACATTTTGGGAGATTTACCCCTCTTTTCATTAAATGCAACAAAACAATGTAAACAAAAGATTCTCGGCTTTCGTGTGGTTTTTTTCGAGAAAAAATCTGAGCTCGAGCGCAGATTTCTAAATCAAAAAAAAGATGACTAATGTTTTAAATTTGGAAATATAGTAAAAAAGTTTGGATTTGGTTTGGTTGCACTTATGATAACATATTTTTGACATTGCAAATAGAAAAAGAAAGTAATTTACCTTTAGCCTAACTTTTAAGTTATATTAAAAAGTTATTCTCTCGCCGTATTGCAGTGAAAATCGAGCGTACGAAAAGCGGATAATAGATTATTTAACAAACTCACAAAATGAGCAACATTCTAAAAGCGGTAGTTATGCTAAAATTTCTATAGTATATAATTGCATTAAAAATATTGAAAATTATTTTCTGGTTATGTGATAGATACTAATCTCTTAACATTTTTATAGTAAACAAAGTTGAGACATTGTTAATTGCATGAAATTGAAATATATTTTCACTTTATAGTCGACTGGACTGACTGGATTAGCGGTTGCGAAGGATCCCCATCATGTACTAGGTGCTCTTTATGGAAAGATTTTGCGAGCACTGACGAAAATGCCCCAGGATGCTGCTTACCGCAAGTACACAGAACAAATTGTATCCCAACGAGCAAAAATTGTTTCTAGTGTAGGTATACTTAAGATTATGTAACTGTAATTCCGATATGTAAATTTTTAGACTCCAAATGTTGTGAAACTTGAGAAGGCTATTGGCTGTGGGCAAGTCGAAGAACTAATTGTTCAAGCTGAGAATGAATTGATCCTTGCACGTAAAATGCTTGGTTGGAAGCCATGGGAATCGCTAGTAAAACCAGCACCTACGAAACAATGGGACTGGCCGCCAGCTCAAATTAGTGACCCCAAAATTTAGGTTTTAATTGTTTAAAGTCGTATAAATAATAATTAGTTAAACATTGAAATCCTACATGATTTATTTTATTAAAAATACAAATCATTTTAAAACAAGTGTTTGTAGTTCTCTGAAATCTGTGATGGTGAAAAACAGCTTTGCCGAGCTTTAAAAGTTCCATCGGACTATGCCCAACCTAGAGAGATAACAATAAATAAAATATGCTTAAGCTCGAAAACAAATTGAGCTTTAAATTGGAATTTCTACAGTTTTAAAGTTTATCACCATTCGGCCAGTTGTATACAAATTTGCCGACTGCGCGATGATTTTAAATACAATTCAAGTTCAGTTCTTTCCTGATGTTCTTATCGTATATATGTTAATATTGTTTGTCAAAATGCTCATTTTTAAACTAATAGTTACAGTACTTGTCCTTATTTCTTCGGGATGTGCATTTACATTGATTACATACGACGGAAGTGGAAGAAGAGCAAGTCAAATAGAAATTCAGAGACAAAATATTGTCCGCCATCGAAGGCAATTTGATTTTACACTTTCAGCCGAACACGATGAAGTTGGCGATACCGAAGTAGTAGCTGAAGCTATTGCTAAACTATGGAAGAGTAGTGATGGCAACACGCAGGTGGATGGTTCTGCAAGGGTTGTTCACCGATCCGGATCAATGTCCAATGGTAATACAAAATACTCTGCTTCGCTGCATCTACGCCATGACTATAGGAAATGAAAAAAATTAACATTGTTTCATCATATATTCCTTATGTTTACCCTTATAATGACGGCTACTGCAGGTCCTGACTGGCGTGTTGGGGTCCAAGTTGTATTTACAAAATAATTATAGATATATATGTGTTATATTATAGTTTATTTAAACAATGATGTAGCCTAAACTAAGTTATAATAAACAAAAATAATGTTTGCAATTAGATTTAAGTTTTATAACAAAAATTTATATGTTTGATTTTCAATGTAATGTTGAACAGTTAATACACTTATAAAGAGATAAACTTTTAACCTTTTACTCCGTATCATAACGAGTTTTCCTTTTGTGTGTTAATTTTTCACATTGTTGCTCCGCTGTTCTATAACATAATGTCAAGGATTTAATTTAAATTTCGGGCGCTTTGCTATCCGCGCACATAAATTCCCAGGTGTCTAACCCGGTGCAAAATATGATAGGTTCGTATACAAAATTTAAAATGTTAGGACATTTTATGAAAACAGGAAATTTTTAAGAAATATATGAATGGTTAGCAATTGGTATGGTATGGTAACAATTTTCAAGTTTCAATAAAACGCAAAGTAATTAAAAAATTCAAATTGTAAGACGTTTTTAAAGAGTAAAACATTGTACGAGTATGCTATACACCTCGTACGTATACGACAGACTCGTGGCTCATTTTGCGACCAAAAGCGACCCTCTGATCACACACTCAGAGTAATTTTGCAGAAAACCTGGTTTAGGTAGTGTTAAAAATAGCGTACATTACTCGCAGAAAAGTGCTCATAGTGCTCGTTAGATTGCCACACTCGGCTACCGCCTCGTGCTTCAAGCTTTTGACTCGCACGATAAACTCCACTTTCCTCGCTCGTTATGTAATATACTATTACACCATATTATGTAATAATAATAAGCGAAATGTAAGTGTTGTTTGGCTGTCCCAACTACCCGCAACTGACGGGAGCTTTTGTGTTAAGAAAATTTACTACATCAAAACAAAAACGTTACGATTTTCAGCTTAATGGGACGGATAGTTTTTGTTTTTTGTGAGGTCTAACGTACAGATAAGCAAAATTTCATTTTTAAATATTCTATATTAACTCCTCGTCGGCATTGTTCTGCCGACCACCGGTGATGAAATCTTGCGTAAAATTTTTAACCATCTTCCTAAAGCCAGATTTTATTCAAACTTTGCACACATTCTCCGGTGGCAGTTCTATTAAAATCTGACTGTGATAAGTTCGCGGGTTCGGCAGGCTTCCATATAAATTTCACTTCAATAAATAATATACTTTTAGGCGAATATTTTGAATTTTTTTTATTAAATAGTTATTTTTGATACATATATATCTAGCCATATATCTAGTTGTACTTGTATTTACTTGTATATACTCGTAAAAGTTATATGGTGAGTTTTATATAAGAATTTACTAGAATGTTCTGGTATTTGCTAAATGGTCCGAATTGTACAGAATAGAGTAGAAATTGTTGATTAGGTATAAATATCCCATACTTTATCGCAGTGAAGCAGTTGTCATTTGTATTTATACCAGAGTACTTGAAAGTAAGTGGGCGCTGTGGCTCAGTGGATAAGAGCATGGACTTCTGAGCAGGAGGTTCGTGGTTCGTTTTATCAGAATAAGTGTGTTACATGTGAAAAAGTGTTATTTTTGTGAATAATAAATAAACACCAGTGTGAAATTGAGAACTCTTGCTGTTTGTGAATTAAAGTTCTAATATGTGAATAACGAACTTGTGTTTTGTTTTTATATTCCATTACGAAAGCCTAAATTTCGTAACAATATTTTGAAAGGGGTCGGACACTTGGGTCTAAAAACCCCATACATATTTTTAAATAGTAACCTCCTTAGATTTTGGAAACGAACATGAACCTGCCATATTTTAGGACGGGTTGAGCTTCTTGGTTAATGGTCCTTTTTCCGAATGTAAAAATATGGCTACTGCCCGGAGGACGGCGAAACGTTCGACCACTGGTAGGCTCGCTACGAGCACATCTTCACAGAGGAAGCACAGACATTGACGATCCGCTGCCGGGTGAGTTTGCTCACTGAGAAGTTGTCAACCCCAGAGTACCGACATTTCGCTGACCGCATCCTGCCAGACACCATCCAAACATCAGTTTCGAGACAGCAGACGAGGAGCTGAAAACGGACGGAAAAACGGGTTTCTCACTCCGCTACAAGTGTTTGAGCATCGCTAAAGGTTCAGGAGAAAGTTGGATTGATTTGGCATGCCAAATCAAGATGGAGTGCAATAAATTCGAGCGTCAAGGCACTCACCGAATCGAAAAGCTCCCCATTAAGCTCGATGAGGTCAAAACAAATCGTGTAGCAGTAGCTATCGAGACACATTGCCCAGATTGTAGCTGAACGATGTCTCAAGGACGAGAAAATGATGGTCCAATGCTCCAATTCAGCACCGAAAATCGAAGTGAAGCTGATTTTGAAAAAGCCAGGTTGTCAGCGGCAGAAATCCACACGCAAATCAACTGAAAAACTGGACAAGCCTACTAACAACTGCTACTTTTGCAGTGACTGCCACTTTGTTGCCAAGGGTTTCCCGTACAAGGACAAAATATGCGAAATTTGCAAGATAAAGGATCACAAAGCCGGCAATTGTAAATCGGCAAACGAAATCCTGCGGAAATTAAGATCAAGATTAGGAAGATTCAGCTGCAGATCCTAACGTCTCCAAAGTCTGGCATTCACAACAGCATTGATCTCCATCCGCAAATTTGTTGAACCAGCCATCGATGATTACAAGCTTCGCCTGCAACTGGATTGTAGGTTCGACTAGACAATCGTCTCCAAGACAAATTGGCAAAAGATTGGTGAAGCACCGTTGACTTCATTCGAAGAGTAAGCAATCAGCGCTTCTGGCGAGCAGGTGTCGATGCTCGAAAAATTTACTGCACATTTGAAGCTTCACAAACGAGAAGAAATTGGTATATTCTACGTCGGAAATTCCAGCTGTAACGTCCTCGGCAGCGACTGGATGGAAGCTCTCGACATGTCCCGTTCCCATCGCCAGCATTTGTAAAAACATCCGACTAGAGTTGAAGACCAAATTTCCAGCTCTTTTCAGCGATTCGCTCGGCCTTTGCACTTAAAAGGTATCCCTGACGCTTTAACCAAGCGCAAAACAAATTTTCTGCAACAGCCGTCCAAGCTATCGAGAACGAAATCAAACGGTTGCAGCTCTTAAATGTGATTAGCCCCGTTCGATATTCAGCGTACGCCGCACTTATCGTCGCTGTCAAGAAGAAGGATGGACGCACTAGAAGCTGCGCCGACTACTCAACTAGCTTTAATGATTCGCTCGAACCGGAATAATTTCCATTGCCAAAGCCTGACGAGATTTTTGCTCAGTTATCGCCATTCAAACTGCAAAATCGACCTCTCAGACGTGTTCCTTCAAGTAGAGCTCGACGACGACTTAAAAAAGGTGGTGACCATCAACTTTTCAAAGTCAATTGGCTGCAGCCAGGAGTTAAGCCGGCACCGGGAATCTTCCAAAAACTTCTGAGCAGCATGATGAGCGGATCAAAAGGCGCTTTTCCGTTCATCGACCACTTCACGTTGGAAGAACCGATAAAAACAACACGACAAAAACCTAAGTTTTATGCTGCATTCAGAACGGTTTCCAACTAAAGATCGACAAGTGTGGTTTCCGTCAGAAGGAACTCGTATTTTTTTTCTCACAGAATCGACGCTAACAGCATTAAACCGAGCCCAGATAAGATCAAGACCCTTCAGGACATTCCGCCTCTGACAGACGTCAAACAGCTTCTGGTACGCAAAATTCATTCCTGATATTAAGAAATATCGCGGCTCATTAGACGAGCTTCTTCAAGACGATGTCACGTTTGCATGAGAAGCAAAACATCAGCTCAAGAAAATTCTGGCATCTGACTTTGGACTTGCTCACTACGACCCTGCTAACGCTTCCAGCTATGGAATTGGAATTATCATTCATGATATGCCCGACAAGTCTTTGCGCCCAGTCATGCATGCCTCACGCTCATTCACAGCAGCAGAAAAAATCTACTAAAGTATTTGGATTCGATGAAGAAGTCAATATTATAGCAAACAAATTTCTTATTTGCTCTGGAAGGGAGATCATTTCGGCTTCTCCCAATGTGCGATGCCAGTGCTGGTCTCCTTCCAGTTAAACCAACTTCTGACAGGCTTCTTTAAATGTCTGGCATACTTCTCCGTTTACTGTTCTTAACACTGCGAAAGATCTTTGTCCTCGAATTGAGTGAAGAAGCATCCTTAAGAAATAACATTTGGCGTTATTGGGGTGAACTGTGTACACTCGACCCAAAGAGTTACTCGCGACTGCATCCTGTCCAGAAACGGGCTGTCCAACTTTTCTTCTATAGAAAACTTTTCTCGATTGACTCCATGTGTAATATCGAGGTATCTTTGCGAAAGGATCCTGCTGGCAGAGTTGAAAAAATGCTGTTAATGTTGTGTTGGTGGCTGATCAACAACTGCACGGTCGCTCTCTGTTGTGAAATAAACTCTCTGACCATTTTCTAAATGGACGCTGAGATGAACAACAGTAGGGTGGGTTTCGTGAATCGTAAATACTAATGTACCTTCCCAACTGATAACGCATCACTTCAACCTGTCCTCTCTCGTTGCTTATGCCGAAAACAGCCATATCACTTCCTTTGTTGACATACTTGCACACGTATTTTATCGACTTTACACTGTTACAGAGTACTCTACGTTAATGTGTGCCTGGTAAATTTTTTGACAGCAACGGTGAAAATAGGACAACCCACTAATTATAAATTTTTACTACTGTATTATTGCCTTTCCCTAGTTTCGTCGTGATCCCTCCATCCTCTGGAGCTATCAAGGATAACCATCATTTGCTGTTTGTGTCTCTTTAAGCAGATTTCTTGGGTGTTTTTTGGTACACTTTCCATCCTTCATACACAGAGAATAATCCTGCCTTATGGAAAATCTGACTTGCACCGTAAATGTGATGGTAATCCGGGCTGAGGAATAACTGATGTGGCGCCGAATGATGTCATTTGGAAACATGCATTGTATTTTCTGATGTTATTAAGAAAATTCTTTGACTCCGACATGGCTCCTGATGTGTAACTCAAAAGTTCTTGTGGTGGTGATTCTAATAGAAAGAGTTGCACTTTTCATTTTGCAGCAAATACCAGGTGACTCTGATTTCTTGCTTGACTGCAAACCATTTCCATTTTTCCAATGGTAACACTTTCATACTAGGAGTAGTCTATGTGTGGATCATAGTGAAATCCTTTCAATGCAAAGCTCAATTGTTGTGCAGTCCGCAATCGTCTGCGTCTATGCCTAATTTCCTGTACTCGGGTCCCCCGCTGTTCTACTGTCTCTAAAGCTCTAGATGTAGTAGCTCTTTCTCTCTGATCCTCTAGTCGGGCTCCACGCTGTTGTCTGGTCTCTGAAGCTCTGGATGTAGTAGCTCTATCTCTCAGATCGGGCTTCACACTGTTGTCCGGTCTCTGCAGGTATAGATGTAGTAGTTCTTTCTCTCTGATCCTCTATTCGGGCTTTACGCTGTAGCAATTCAGCGTTAGCTTGGATTTACACGGGCCCAATTATGCAAATTTTGGATGTTGGTGATGTTGGATGAAATGTAACCGCCGGCATTGTGTACTGGTCAAACAAGTAGTCAAACCGGTTTGTACGGTTTGCCCGGTTTTTGTAAAAGAACATTATTGAACATGTAGTCTATTTTTAGAAGATGACTCATTACATATAAGTATCGTAAGTTGTAAATAAGGGAATAAGGCTACAATTTTCTGGTCTTTTCTCGATATTTCTGTCTAGCTTTTCATTGAGTATAAATAGAGGTGTTAAGCCGAAGTATTATTATTAGTTGTTTGGAATTTAACCAGTGCAGTTGTAAAAGTTCTTGTAAAGTGATAAAGCTAAGAGAATTATTGTAAAGTACTAGTAAGAACACTTATTCTTGTGTACATTTAAAGTAATCAGCATTATAAATTGTGAACTTGTGTTAATTTTATTATTGTTCATTAAAATTGTTATTTGTAAATTAATTAACTTGTGTTGTGTTTTAATTGCAAAATCCTTTACGAACTCGAAAGTGTTGGAAGTTATTAGTGGATTGAATAAAAGAAATAAAACAACAACGAAAAATACTTGAATATGCTTTAATAACTAAAAACGATGTTGCACTGTCAGTGGTGTGCCAAAGACTAACTAAAACAAAAGAACATATTGAATGTGCATAACATATGAAAGAAAAGGACGGCAATAATTCAAATCCAATACTCCCACTAATTATTTCGTATTTTTCATTCCCAACATCTCTATGTTCTTGGTAAACTTCTTAATTGGCAATGGCTTCGTAAACACGTCTCCAAGCTGGTCCTCACGGCATACGTAATCGATTAGAATTACCTTTGATACATACAGCTGCCGAATGAAATGCAGCCGAACATCGATGTGTTTGGTTCGCTGATGCAATTCAGAATTCTTGATCAACCGAATTGCACTCTGATTGTCAATGTAAAGTGTTGGTGGACTCTCTTGAACGCAGCTCACATCACGTAGTAATTGGTGTAGCCACACCGCTTCCTTCACGCCCTCGCACGCTGCCATGAATTCAGCTTCGGTAGTGGAAAGGGCCACTGTCTTCTGCCGACGACTCTTCCATGTAACGATGCCCTCACCCACAACAAATGCATAGCCGGTGTTTGACTTTCGCGTGTCAACATCGCGTGCATAATCAGCATCGGAATATCCTCTCAATGCTGTCGACGATCCAGAATACTCGATTCCTCCTTCGGCTGTTTTATTCAAATATCGAAGAATACGTTTGACAGCCGAAACATGCGCTTGCTTTGGATTGTTCATAAATCGGCTGACTTCTCCCACTGCATACAAAATGTCCGGTTTAGTCACGATAGCGGCAAACATAAGAGATCCAATTGCTGGCCTATACGGGAAGTCGACGCTCCCCTCTTCGCACGATTTGGTCAACATGACATTGCTGTCGGCTGGAGTCGAAATGTGCTTCGAATCCTTCATGTTGAACTTTTCGACGACTTTCTTAATGTACGCTTTCTGATTGTTGAAAATCATCTTCTTCTGTCTGTTTCGATGTATCTCCATGCCAACGTAATGACCTACGCTGCCTCGTGTCATCTCAAAATTATCTGACAGATAATTCATCACTGTCTCAATCGTGTTCCTGCATTTCGATAGAACCAATCCGTCGTCCACGTACAATAGTAACACGACTCTCATACCGTTGATATGGCCGCTGAACACACATGAATCTGCCTTCGACTGCACCAAGTTGAAATCACTGAGGAACTTCGTGAATTTTTTGTTCCACACTCTGGTCTTTATATCAAACTGCATCATTTCCAGATCTTCTGCTGCGGCGATCGATAGGATGGTCTGAATGGAATCATATCGAACCACTGGTGAAAACGTTTCACCATAATCAACTCCTTCTCGTTGCGAAAAACCTTTTGCGACTAAGCGAGCTTTGAAAATTGTTCCAGATGGATTTGGCTTCACTTTATAAACCCATCGACATCCGACGACGTTGCGGTTCTTCGGACGTTTCACCAACTCCCATGTCGAATTCTTCTTCAATGATTGCAGCTCATCTTTCATCGCATCTCGCCATTTAGCAGCTTCCTCGGAATTTATAGCTTCTTCATACGTGTTGGGCTCAAACACTACAGCTGAATATCCACTTGCTATCAATCGATCTAGTTCATTCACTTTCTCACGCAGATTATAACGCATATTTTTGCGTACATTCTCGACTTCATCCTCATCGTCATCTGCTGTCAACGTGATATCGTTTGTATCGCAGAACTCATTATCAGACATGGACGATGTAACATGTCCATTGTCATTCGTGCCGATACACTGCGGATACTGTTCCACGATTAGTTGCTTATCGTTCGTTCGTTGCTCTGCTGACGATTTCTGGATCGACACTTGCTCAGTTGACAATTGCTTCTTGACATCATCGTCATCACCGATGATACAACCCAAATGAACTCGATTCACATCTTTCTCATATAGTTTTATGTTGCAGCTCACGATGATCTACTGTGTGACTGGATCAAATAGCCGGAAATTCTTCGACGTGGACTCGTATCCAACTAGAAACACCTTCTTGGACTTGGCGTCCCATTTCTTGCGTCCACATTGCTTTGGTATTTGTACAAAGCACTCGCCGAAAATTCTCACATGACCCATTTCTGGTTTAACACCAAACCAATTCTCGTACGGAGTTGCGTTCGGACATTTCTTATTCGACAATCTGTTCAAGATGTACACTGCTGTTCGTACTGCTTCTGGCCATAAACGCTTCTGCAAACCGCTAGAAAGCAACATCGTGCGAGCGCATTCCACAACGGTACGCATCTCACGCTCCACACGTCTATTTTGTTCAGGTGTGTACGGTGCGATTCGCTCAACTCTCACTCCGGCATTCGAGAGTACTCGCATACAATCTTTGTTTACAAATTCAGTGCCGTTGTCGAAACGAATATGCTTCACTGAATTACTTGTCATATTGCGAATTAATGACAACACATCGTTGATTTTGTCACACACCTCAGATTTACTGGCTAGTAGATACACATACTTGAAACTCGTTGCCTCGTCCTTGATTAGAAGAAAATATCGCATTCCTCCAATGCCCAATTCCTCCATTGGTCTACAGAGATCGGCATGCAAATATTCGCCTTTTGCAGCCACTCGTTCTTGCGCTTGTTTGTGCGAAGCACGATGCATTTTTCCGACATGACAGTCTTCACAGAAAAATTTCGCTTCACTCGACAATTTTATGCCTTCAATCAAATTCTGTTGGCACATACGCTTTATAGTGTCCACATTAAGATGTCCCAATCGATGGTGCAGTTGCTCCAGCGTGACAGTCGCAGAATTTGCACACTCATCAACTCTCTGTCCAAACACCATTCTTAATTGCTTGCTGCCATCTTTCACGCCAACAGCATACACGATACCAGCAGCATCCAACAACTTGCAGCCATCATGGGTTAAAAATATCTTAAAACCCTTCGATGTGGCTGATGCCGTCGAAAATAAATTCTGCTTTAGCTCAGAAACATGCTGTACATTCTTCATCTGTCTCTTCTCCCACACACCGTTGACCTTTGCTTCGATTAGAATTGTGCCTGTGCCACTAATCGGTAGACGCATGCCATTTGCGATTTGGACAAACCGCTAGACATTACACTTTTTATAATCAACGAACCATTCGATGCGAGAAGACATGTGTTCTGTGGCACCTGAATCAGCAATCCACACGTTCCTGTAGTCCATTGCTGTTTCACTCAAGGGATTCGCACAAAATACAACATCACAACCGCCCTTCTTACTTTCAGACGATTTGTCACCACGCTTCGGACATTCTCTTTCCAATGTCCAACTTCATGACATTTGTTGCATTTCGTTTTCTTTTTTAGCTCATCAATCGACGTTTACTGCTTCTTTCTTGTTTGCTGCTGCTTTGACTTAAATTTTGCACTGAAAGTAGCATCCGATGGAACGTCGTCCATTTTATTCAGTTGGTCTTCTTCCAGTTGCAATCGTGCAAGTAAACTGTCCAAAGTTCTATTTCGGCGTCAAACTGCTAATGATGCGCACCATTTTTATGTTCTCTGATAATTTTTCACCTTGGTCTTCGATTTCATGTGCCATTCGGCTCGCTTTTGACACAAACGACACGACTGATTCGTCATCAGCCATTTTCAATGAAAAATAATCTTCATATAGGCTTATAATGCGCACCTCACTGCGTTTCTCCTGAATGCTGGCCAATTTGTCTGCAATTTCCTTCGCTGTTTTGCACATAAGAATGTGTTTCGCTTGCTCACTGTCTACTGATGAAATCGAAATCCCCATCGCCTTGCCATCGTTTCTGTCATACTGATTTTTTGCTTTGTTGGTCGCACTCGCAACGGGAACATTGCCGGCCATAACGTCCGTAAGAGCTATGGACTTCATCACGGCATCAATCTGGAACTTCCACAATTTATAATTTGAGCCATTCAATTTGTGGTGAATGGCAGAACCGCCGCTGCCCGATTTATCATACAACAAATCCATTTTATTTTTAGTAAATTGCTACGGTACGACGACACGACTTTTCAAGTATAATTACTTTTGTTTTTTTTAGTGAATTGCCACGGTACGACGACACGACTTTTTTATTACAAATCAAATAAATTCAATACACAATCTTTTACTCAAATAAAAAGCCTGTTGGAAGTTATTAGTGGTTTGAATAAAAGAAATAAAACAACAACGAAAAATACTTGAATATGCTTTAATAACTAAAAACGATGTTGCACTGTCAGTGGTGTGCCAAAGACTAACTAAAACAAAAGAACATATTGAATGTGCATAACATATGAAAGGAAAGGACGGCAATAATTCAAATCCAATAGAAAGCCTGAATTTCGTAATAATTGGTATCAGAAGTGGGATTTTGCAAATCGGAAGACATTAAAATTTTGCAAATTGTAAATTGCAAATTTGCAAATTGAGAGATAGTAAAATTTTACAGATCGTTGAACAATAAATAAATTAATTGGTGATTTTCCAAATTAAGTGAAATTTTACATACTGATAAACATTAAACAATAAAATGGAAAGTGCAGTGAACATTAAATCCTATAGTTCCCAATTTGACTGAGTTAGTGGAGCGAAAAACGGCTACCTCGGAAGATAAAGAAGCACGACAAGCCTATTGTGGGGTTCCGGCTTGTATCTTGGACGGATTGGCAGTGGATGCGTTCATCAATGCTATTCGAGATGAGCAATTGAAACTTCATTTGAGGACAACAGCTAGAGGAAAGTCAATGAATGAAGTATTGGCATCGGCCTTGGAATACGAAGCAGCTAGAGCCAGTTTGTCCACTGATTTAGTTAGATTGCGTAAGCTGGAAACGGAGGACATCACACAAATAAAGGCAATAGTTAAAGAGGAAATCCGAAAATCAAAAACTGGAAGCCCTAAGAACGACGGATACCCAACATTTAGTTCCCGTCCAAAATGCTTTAGATGTCAGAAGCCTGGACATTTTATCCGTGACTGCAAGGAACCAAGACCAGTTCAAACTACAGTACAGTCAGTGAATTGTGTCAAGAGGCCTGAAAACTTGCGGCAGCTAGGCGCATCACAGATAAATGAGGTGCAGCAGCCAGCTTACCTCGTAGCTTCAGATCAGGAAAACTAAGTTACACCAGCTTTACGGGGCGTAAGCACGGATCCCAAGAAGTTGGAAGCTGTTAACGAATGGCCGGTACCAAAGAATTTACATGAGCTGCGAAGTTTTCTGTGGCTATGCTCCTACTATCGACGGTTTGTGTAACTTCGCAGATGTTGCCCATAGCTATCGGTGTATCTTCGAATTTAAGGCTGGAGTTGGAATCGCGTAACTCATCTAATTCGTCGTCGGGGCGCAAAGCTTCAGATATTGCGTCGTAATTGATGGACAACGTCATCTTGATTGTCTCGAGGCGAGATAAGGCGTCGTCTGGCACAATTTCGCGGCCCGATATATGCCTGGTATCGGTGGTAAATTGCCCAATAAAATCCAAGTAACGGAATTGTTGTGGGAACGCTTTCGCTGAATTTTGTAAAAAAGCAAAGGTCAAAGGCTTGTGATCGGCAAACAATATAAATCGACCTTCCACTAAATGCCGAAATCATTTAATGGCGGAATATACGGCCAGTAACTCGTGGTCGTAGGCACTATAACGTTGCTGCGTCGGCGTTAGCTAAACCGAAAAAAATTGCAACGGTTCCCAAATGATGTTGTTGTCGACCCATTCGCCACTCTGTTGGTGAATTACGGCGCTCATAGCTTAGTCTGAAGCGTCGACCATTATCGCAAGTCCGACCATTCGATTACACAATTGTCGTTTTTCTTGCTACACTTTAAATACAGACTGTGTTCCTGCCGCATACGGAATAAACGTGCGGTAGCAGTTAAGCATGTAAGGGATATGATATCTATCTGGCACCGTAACGTTATTTAATGCGCTATAATCGCCACATGGTCGCCAGTCGCCGTTTTTTTTTTAAACTAGATGCAAGGGGCTCGCCCAAGTACTGCCCGACCGTCTATAAATACCCTGTTCGATCATGAATGCGAATTCTTTCTTCGCGATTTCAAATTTCTCAGTATTTAGACGTCGTGGCTTGTTCAAAAGAAAGATGGTTCAACGAGATTTTGTGTGGACTATCGGAAAATGAACGATGTCACCAAGAAGGATAGTTATCAGTTACCACGCATAGACGACACGTTGGACACCTTATCGGGAGCCAGAATCCTCAGTACATTAGATCTGAAAAGCGGATACTGGCAGGTAGCAATTCATGACAACGACAAGGGGAAGACAGCATTTACTGCGGGAAACGGCTTGTATCAATTTTCTGTAATGCCGTTTGGTTTATGCAACGCTCCTGCTACGTTTGAGCGGTTGATGGAACATGTTTTGCGAGGCCTTAGCTGGAAGACATGTCTAGTCTATTTGGATGACATCATTGTTTTTGGTCGCACATTTAATGAGCACGTGAATAATCTTCGGCAAGTTCTGGAAACCATTAAAGCTGCAGGATTGAAATTGAGTCCGCCGAAATGTAGCCTTTTCAAAAATGAAGTGAATTATTTGGGCCACATTGTATCCAGTCAATGAGTACGCACGGATCCCAAGAAGTTGGAAGCTGTTAACGAATGGCCGGTACCAAAGAATTTACATGAGCTGCGAAGTTTTCTGGGGCTATGCTCCTACTATCGACGGTTTGTGTAACTTCGCAGATGTTGCCCATAGCTATCGGTGTATCTTCGAATTTAAGGCTGGATTTGGAATCGCGTAACTCATCGAATTCGTCGTCGGGGCGCAAAGCTTCAGATATTGCGTCGTAATTGATGGACGACGTCATCTTGATTGTCTCGAGTCGAGATAAGGCGTCGTCTGGCACAATTTCGCGGCCCGATATATGCTTGGTATCGGTGGTAAATTGCCCAATAAAATCCAAGTAACGGAATTGTTGTGGGAACGCTTTCGCTGAATTTTGTAAAAAAGCAAAGGTCAAAGGCTTGTGATCGGTAAACAATATAAATCGACCTTCCACTAAATGCCGAAATCATTTAATGGCGGAATATGCGGCCAGTAACTCGTGGTCGTAGGCACTATAACGTTTCTGCGTCGGCGTTAGCTAAACCGAAAAAAATTGCAACGGTTCCCAAATGATGTTGTTGTCGACCCATTCGCCACTCTGTTGGTGAATTACGGCGCCCATAGCTTAGTCTGAAGCGTCGACCATTATCGCAAGTCCGACCATTCGATTACACAATTGTCGTTTTTCTTGCTACCTTTTAAATACAGACTGTGTTCCTGCCGCATGCGGAATAAACGTGCGGTAGCAGTTAAGCATGTAAGGGATATGATATCTATCTGGCACCGTAACGTTATTTAATGCGTGGTAATCGCCACATGGTCGCCAGTCGCCATTTTTTTTTTAAAACTAGATGCAAGGGGCTCGCCTAAGGACTGCCCGACCGCCTATAAATGCCCTGTTCGATCATGAATGCGAATTCTTTCTTCGCGATTTCAAATTTCTCAGTATTTAGACGTCGTGGCTTGGCGAACGTGGGAGTACCGCCTTTATAATGTGGTGCGTTACACGATGCTGCACCGGCCGGTGAATCTGCGTATCGACCGTAATATCCCTAAATTCGTCCAATAATGGCAACATAATATAATTTGCAGTCTCGGTATAAATGACGCGAATAGTCGGAACATCTATACTTACGATGGATGCTATGGAACTCAATTAAGTCAATTGATCAATCAACCTGTGATGCTGAATGTCCACCAATAGACCAGTGTGGTTTAGAAAATCTGACCCTATTATAGGAATGGTCACGTCAGCGATGATGAAGGTCCATGTAAATTTCCTTCTAAGGCCCAGATCAAGGCTGGTCAGACGTTTGCCGTACGTTTTGATGTGCGAACCGTTGGCGGCGTGCAGCGTGAAATCGGTATCCTGTTTGCAGCGATCGCTAGGCTAGTAGGGTATCACTGAGATATCTGCACCCATGTCGATTAGGTATTGTCGGTTCGTCAATATGTCGTAAATTTTAAGGCGACTATTCGACGACGGTCCGGAGAATGTCGCGGACTGCGACAGATTTTTTTTTTTTTATATTATAATGTACACACGCTAAAGGGGTTTGCACCCTTATAATGCTTAGCACAGCGTGGGCGTTAGGAAATTAGGGAGAGGAAAGGATGAGATGTCAATGCACGCGTATCTTAAACGACAGCAGATCATATAAATGCGGAAACACAGAATCAGGCAATTCATTCCACATAACTATCGTTCGGCTAAAGAAGGAATCTCTGAATTGGTTAGTACGTCCGAAGATAGGCTTAATGGGTTGGAGAATGGGCGGGATGCATCTGGATATTTCTTTTGAACACCGCTTGTGGAAAAAGCGATAAAACAGTGACAGGCAGGAAACATTCCTACGATGTTCAAGCGATTCGATTGTTTTCGCGATATGTACGTCACCAATAAGTTTAAACGCGCGGTTCTGAACTCTGTCTAGTAGATGCAAAGTGGTCTTGGGAGCACCTGCCCAGACAATGCAGTTGTATTCAAGTTTAGGGCGAGTATACGCCTTGTAAATAGTAGCCAGATCTGAAGGAGTGAAGTACATCTTGCACCGTTTTAGGAAACCTAAGAATCTCGCAGCATTTTTGGCAATGGCAAATATGTGGTCATTCCAACGAAGCTTGTTGTTGACACACATACCGAGAATTGAGAGTTTTTCAATTTCTTTGATGCAAGATCCATTCATGGATAAAGGTTGGGGGTTTAAATTACGCTTAAACGGCATTGGGTTTTAGAAGCGTTAAATTAGACTCTTTTATGTAGACCCCACCTTGTTATGCTGTCAAGGTCAGAATTTAACGTGCTTAACATACGTTGTTGTTCAATTTCCACTTGTGCCGAAGAGGGGCGCGCAGAAAGCGAGAAGTCATAAAAGTCAAGTCAAAAGCTAAAAGTACTGTCGTCAGCAAAGGAATGGATTGGATTAGAGGTGGTGGATAGGAGATCATTAATGAAAATCAGAAAGAGTGTTGGAGATAAAACAGAGCCTTGAGGAACACCGGAGTTTATGCGGTGGACATTGGATTTGAATCCGTCCAATACGACCTGGATTGAACGGTCAGAAAGGAAGTTCCTAGTCCAATCGAGCAGGGTGTTATTAATTCCATAAGCATTCATTTTCGATAAAAGAGCTTGATGCCCTGTGGTGTACGTAGAGTTTTAAAACAGAGATGCGTACTTTTGACCTTACATCACTTTACACCCTGTAACTTTTGAACGCTTCTAGCTACAAGAACAACTTCACCTCATAATATTTCTGCAATAGGTCAACAGGAACAGGATTAAAATTGAATGTTTGTGAAATGAATGAAAACGTACTTTTGGTCTTACATGACTTCACACCCTATAACTCTTGAACACTCCCATCTAAAAGGTTACTGTTAATCTTTTTTGAAGGAAGATTAAATTTTTAAGATTAAACAGTGTACAATTTTTTTAAATAAATTAACCATACCGATATGAAGGATGTCAAAGTCAAAATTTATTTTTTCTTAAATTGTATTTTAAAACACGATTGTTTCGAGAAATTCTCTCGGATACATTTCAAATGTATATTAAAGTGCGTTCAATTTCCTACAAATCCATTGCACAATGTTTGTGGATTCGGTCAACAAGAGCGAGATAGCGCAGTTTGAGATACTACTACTACGTATACGAAGAGCTGCTTGCCGTCTAATGTGTTTCTGCATATTAGCAGAGCGAGGTTGAAAAGAAAACGATGTTGCCTTTACAAGTGATACAATCAAAGAGAAAGAATATATTTCAATATAATAGTAATGATAGATGACAATATGGAGTGCGTTCATAGCTTAACAACATTCTCACTTGTTGAATAATTAAGTTATAAAAAATTAACATAACAAAAATTTAATTCAATTATAAAACAATTAAAAGTTAATTTTAATTATTTAAGATTCTTCAACATAATCCCATAGCTTTGACGCAAAAATTATGTTTGTCCTTAGTGACTGCTTTAGTTAAACTGTCGGCAACCATTTCATTCGTTGGAGTGTAGCGTATTGTTATGATTTTGTCGTTAACCTTTTCTCGAATATGGTGGTGTCGAATATCAATGTGCTTGCTTCTTGGTCGATAAGCATCCAACTCAGCTAAACATATTGCACTTTGATTGTCACAGAAAATATTAACCGGCTTGAGCAATTTGAGATCGAGTTCGTCAGCCAATTGCTTCAGCCAGATGGCTTCTTGGGTTGCTGAGGACATTGCCATATATTCGGCCTCAGTGCTAGATAAAGCGATGGTTGGTTGTCGTTTACTGGTCCATGTAATAGCTGCATTTGCTAATTTAAACAGGTAACCTGTACAAGATCGACGTTTATCCACGTCCGATGCCCAATCAGCATCACTAAATCCAATGATTGAATAATCATCAGTCTTTTCATACCGAAGTTTATAATTAATTGTACCATGTAAATATCGCAGGATTCTTTTCACTGCCTTCCAATGCGCACTACCGAAATTTGAATTGAAACGACTTACATCATTTACTGCAAAGTTTATATCTGGTCTCGTACATTGCGTAAGGTATTGTAAGCATCCCACAGCTTGTTGATACGGTACGTCGTGTAAGTTTTCTTCTTTGCCATCTGACGACATACTTATTGAAAGTTTTTGATTCAAGTCGCTGGGTGTGCCAATCGGCTTACAATTTTTCATTCCAAAACGAGTTAATATTTCTTTGATGTACGAGGATTGGTCCAGCTCAATGCTGTTTTTATTTTGTTGTATGCGAATACCCACGCATTCCGTGGCAGTACCTAAATCTTTCATTTTGAACTGCGTGCATAAAAATTGCTTAAGCTTGATTAAATCTTCTTCATTTTTCCAGAATATCATCAAGTCATCTATATAACAAGCTACTATTAAATTAGATCCTCGATTAAAATAAATGCACGGATCCAATTCGGATTTTACTAAACCAAATTCCTTTAATGCAGTTTCTAGTTTAATATTCCACTGGCGTCCAGCTTGTTTGAGTCCATACATAGCTCGATTCAGTTTACAAGCTCTATTTGTTCCATCATTAAAACATTCCGGTTGCTCGATATACACATCTACATCAATGTCGCCTTGCAAGAAAGCGGTGACAGCGTCCATTTGATGTATTTTCAAACCATTTTCAACTGCTAAAGCCATCAAAAATCTTATCGAAGCATAGCGAACCACAGGCGAGAAAGTTTCATTGTATTCTACACCATATTTCTGTGAGCAACCTTTCACAACCAAGCGAGCCTTGTAACGCAATACGTTGCCATCATTGTCAAATTTGCATTTGAATACCCATTTTGTCTTGATAGCGTTTCTTCCAGGCGGTAATTTGATGAGACTCCAAGTTTTGTTTTCTACTAACGATGCAATTTCTTCATGCATGGCACACTGCCACTTTGAAGAATCATCACGTGCTGCAGCTTCTTTTACTGTTTGAGGATCAAAATCGTTAATATTATTTAATGAAAAATAACTTACATAATCATTAAATTCTCGAAGCTTTGGTTCACGCGTAGATCTTCTTAATACATTTTCAGGTGTCGCAACATCTTTTTCAGGTTGATAATCTCGATCATCAATATTATCAATTTCACCAGTATCAATCAAAGTAACATCAGTTTCAATCGATGAATCTTCATTGTTCTCATAATCTCTCACTTCAGCTGGACTCACATTGTTATCAGTTGATAACGTCACCATCGAATCACAATTTTTTTCATGAAAAACAACATCTCTACTTATTGTTAGTTGTTTCGTTTTTGGATCAATGCAACGAAAACCTTTTGTATTGCTGTCATATCCCACGAATATCATTTTTCGCGACTTCGAGTCGAACTTCTTCCTCTTTTGTTTAGGAACATGTACCATTACAGCGGATCCAAAAATTTTCATATGAGATACATTTACTTTGATGCCCGTCCATACTTCTTCAGGAGTTTTGTTCACCAAAATTGTTGAAGTTGTTCTATTGATAATGTAGGCTGCCATTGCAACCGCTTCGGCCCAAAAACTTTTGTCCAAATCAGCATCAAACATTATACACCTTGAACGTTCCACAATCGTTCGGTTCATTCTCTCCGCAAGACCATTTTGTTGAGGAGTGTACACATTTGTAAATTGATGCTGTATACCGCATTTTTTAAGAAAAATCTCAAACTCTTTGGAACAATATTCAGTGCCATTGTCAGTTCTGAATTTCTTTATTTTACGACCAGTCTGATTTTCTACATATGATTTGAAATCAACAAATGATTCAAAAACTTCAGATTTGGACGACAAAAAATAGACAAATAGTTTTCTTGAATAATCATCAATGAATGACAAGAAATATTTTGCGCCACCAATTCAATTTTTCTCCATCGGACCACAAACATCAGAGTGGATTAAATCCAGCACATTATTTGAACGCTTACCACTAGGCTTGAAAGGGAGGCGCGATTGCTTGCCCATTGCACAAACTTCACATTTCAAGATTTCATCATTCTTGAACATCATTCCATCTACTACATTACGCATGTCACAAAGTGTTTTGTAGTTTACATGACCAAGACGTCTGTGCCATGTCAATGCACTACTTGCTCTTGATTTTGTCAACATACATTTATCAGTAGAGGTTGAAATCCTGTATACACCATCCTGTGACTGACATTGCGCAAACAAATCACCATTTTTGTCATAAATTTTACCACCATCACTATCAAAAACAATTTTATTACCTTTTTCAACAATTTTGCTGACAGATAAAAGATTAGCAGACAGATCAGGAACATGCAAAACTTCTGCTACTGGTATTGTATCATTTTTTATTGATAGAACAGTTTCACCAACACATTTCACTGGCATCTTCGTGTCGTTTGCTGCTACTATTTCAGCAGCTTCAGTGGATCTTCTATTTTTTAATAAATTTGCATCAGGCGTCATGTGACTCGACGCACCACTGTCTAAAAACCAATCTGATATATTTGATTTCGAGAAAAAGGATACAGCTAATGCTCTTTTAGCCGATTCACTTTTATAGCTTTTAACATTGTTTTGACTTTTATTCTTCTCAAAATTAGACAATGACTTCTGCTTCTCTTTGATTTTATTGCATTCAAAACTCTTGTGATTTTTACCACCACATTCATAACAAATTATACTTCCAGTATGACGATTTTTATGTTTTGATGCATTTTTTACATTGTATTTACTGAAAAACGCATTGCTTTCGTTTGTCTTTGATACATACTGTGTGTCAAGTAATTTCATTTTGATGTGATCTGCATTGATGGTTTCACTTGCCTCAAAACTCAGAATAAGAGGTTTAAATTCATTTGTCAAACCTGCCAACATAATTGCAGCCAACCAGTCATCATCTATTTTGAATCCAATGCTATTTAATTTGCACGAAATTGAGGTTATCTCGTCAATGTAATTTTGCATGTTTTCACAACTTTCTAAACGAATTGAAATGAGAGTTCGTAACAACGTAGTTTTTCTTAATAATCCACGGTCTTCATACAAATTTTTAAATTTTTCCCATATCTCAAGGGCTGAATTGCAATTTAAAATGTGAACAAAAAGTTCAGGCTCCACACTCAGAGCCAACGTAGATTTTGATTCACGCAACATGTCTTCATTATTTTCTACCGGCCTTTTAGCATCGTCTGGAGACTTCTGGATACACTTATGCCATTTTTTCATATCGAAATAATTCTGCATAGCAAAACACCACATATGATAATTATCCGCACCGCGTAGTTTTTGGATGTGAAAATCCGATTTGCTGTTTGATCCTGCCATTTTCTTCTCATAAAACGTGTTTATGACGATACAAATTTTACAACAAATGTAAAATCAATCTGAATTGCGATTAAATTCAAAGTCCAGTGACTTGATTAAACAATTAACTATTTAATTGTATACAACAAATGTATTTATAATTTAATATATTCGCGATGATTTCAGATTTAATTAACTTGGGACTGGGCCCATAACCTATTAGCAGAGCGAGGTTGAAAAGAAAACGATGTTGCCTTTACAAGTGATACAATCAAAGAGAAAGAATATATTTCAATATAATAGTAATGACAGATGACAATATGGAGTGCGTTCATAGCTTAACAACACTGCAGCATCGGTGCAACAAAATTACACGTGGAATAGATGCACTCTTACCACTTCACTCCAGGTTATAATCTGCTTCAAACTGACTTGCCCAGAAGGACCTAACTTTGTGAGTGGACACATGAAATTGGTGGTGAAAATGGACACATGAAAATGGTCCTTTTTGCAAGTTTGCTTGAAGAAGATTATGCATTGGAGTGAAGTAGTAAGAGTGCATACATTCCAAGTGTAATTTTGTTGCACTGTAGCTGCAGGAACACTGAGACTTCTGCAACTCTTCTTATACGTAGTAGTAGTAACACAATCCGCACTATATCCCTCTTATTGACTAAATGTACCAATATTGTGCCATTGGTTTATAATTCATATCGGTATGGCTTAAATAATTTAAAAAATGTACATTTTTTGAACTTAATTTTCTTTTAAAAAAGACCTACAGTAAGCTAATAGCTGGAAGCGTTCCAGAGTTATAGGGTGTGAAGTCATGTAAGATCAAAAGTACGTTTCCATTCATTTCACAAACTTTCAATTTTAATCCTGTTCTTGTTGACCTATAAAAATGTAACTTACTTTAAGTTATATAAAAAAATAGTTTTAACTCCGGCCAACTCGCCAGAGGGAGATTTATAAATAAAAACACACAAAACTTTTACTTAAATGAAAAGAAGTGGACTTTATTGTTTGATGGTTGGATTAAATCTGAGTTAAATCTGATCTTACAATTCTAATTTATAGAGAAACCTCGGTTGCCAAAGAATCATACGTATTGCATAAGCCAAGATACAAAGCGCGTGTAGACTATTAAGTTATAAATAGATTTAAATGAACGAGTGGTCCAGCTACGATTCTGGCCACCTGAATAAACGAACGATTCTGCATCCGGAGCAGTATGCAAGACTTCGCGAGAAATCAATTAGGGTTTTATTCAACAAAGTTGTGCGCAACTTTGTTGCTCTATATTGTCCATACGCAACGTGTATGCGCAGCTGTAGAGTCATAAACTTTGGAATGTTAATAGATCATAAATTAAGTATAAAGCACGCAGCTGCAGAGTCATAAGTTTTGGGGATGTTAATTGATTATATGCATTAGAATATGTTTTTAGATGTTTGGGATTTGTGGGTATGTCACTCCTCCCCCCTTTATATTGAGGCACGTCAATTCGATTCGTATGATTCTTTGGTTTTACAATGTTGAGGTATTATGTATATATAATGATAAGAAGAATACATATTATAATAAAAATTGCTCCTGCGTAAGAAGTATGTTTTACCAATTTTTTGTGGTTTAAATGTAATTCTTGTGAAGTAATGTTATCTAATATATTTTTATGTATAATTTTGTCGATTTCTGGTAAAATAAAATCTTCATTTTTGCTGTGCCAAGTGGCTTGAATTGTTCGGTTATTTAATTGGATTTTACAATTTTCAATTTTAATTAAATTATTACCAATTACATTTGTTTTTACTAATCCACAGTTATTAATTAATTCTTGTTTTTTTATGTTTTTGGTGATTATGGAATTTTCGTTTAATCGAACTACTTCTTCTATAGTATTTATTCAGAGATTACAATTCACTTTATTACTATTCATTACAGTTTTAATGCATTCGTTGTTAATCGGAAATAGTTTGCCATTTTTAATTATAATAGTATTATTGTTTTTTAGAATAAATTTTTCGTTTATGTTGTCAAAATCGAGTTCTTCAAATCGTTCGTTGGGAATAGGAATGATTTTATATATTAGTTTAGGATCGGAATATATAGGTAAGGATAAAATAAAAATTAGTAATTCGTTTTTCTGCCATAAGGATATTTTGGTCGTTTCTAACTCAAGGGTATTGATGTGTTCAAATGACTCAATATCGAATAGTCTCGGGTTGAATATGCCAATTTTGGCTAAAGTTATTGATAATTGGATTTCTTTAATGTGGTTATGATATTCAGTGATAGAATTAAAGAAAGAGTCTATAGCACTAAATTTAGTTATCCTATACATGAGAATGTTAGTTACATTAATAAGATTATTTAGATTGTTAATTTCTTGGTTGATGTGTTTTGTGAGTAAGTCAGTGTCGTCATTGGTCAAAACATTAATTTCAATATTTTCTAGTCTCTCATTTATTCGTACTAGGTCGTCATCGTCTAAAGTGCCGTATAAATATTTAAATCCTTTTCGATTAAATTAATCAAACCTCTTTTATTCCTATTTTTACTAGATTCGAATAATTGAATTTCTGATTGAATTTCGTTTATGTGTTTAGTTATTAATTTTGTTTGTAAGTATTCGTGTTTAGTATAAGTTTGTCTTAAAATTTCAAATGTAAGTAATAGATCTGTTTTGTTAATTGTATAAATTAATTCATTGTAGTCCTTGATTACTGGTTGTTTTCCTATTTGCGTTACTATATATCCTTGTTGTGTAGTTAATTTTTGGATCTGGATTACTTGGCTTGATGTGGTTGTAATACTTAAGAATATTAAAAACATGTGCATTATCCTGAAACTATGTTGTCTGGGTGGTTTCGTTTTCCGGGTCCCTAGAATTATTATGGGTATTAGATTTATTTTTCCTACGAAAATCATATTTAAACTTTTTCCTAGTCCTGCCTTGTGTATCTACTCTACCAACTACATGATCTCCTTCTTGTTTAATTGGATGTTTTATTCTAATAAACGGATTATTTGTGTTAACCTAGCATAATTTGAAAAATATTATTTTTCCTCAAATAGTTTAATTACTTTTTTTATGCCTGCATGAATTCCATCCAAATGTATTTGATAAATGATTTTCTTAAACTTTTCGAAATTCTCTATGTCTACTACTATTCGTCGCGTTCTTAAAACTTTAATATTACTGGAGGGTAAGATAATGGATGAAAACACTTTCCGAAAATGATTGAATCCATCATCGTCATCAAAACAAATACCACAAACGTATTTTCCTAATATGTATCTTTTAATCATTTCTTTAAAATAATTGTCAGTGAATTTTTCAGTTTTAAGTTCATATCTTGTTTTATCCTGGATTTTAGTTATTCGTACCCCTGTTCTTTGTGTTTCTTTAAATATAATCTGTTTTTTCTGGAATTCCTATGTGTGAAGTGTTATCTTCTAATGCTGAATGTATTGTAGCTATGTCTGATCGAGCGTCATTATCTTCCTCGTTATTAAAATTTTCTTCTATGTTGACTCGCGATAATGCGTCCGCAACATAGTTTTCTTTTCCTAGTAAAAATTTAATGTCGAAATCGTAATCGTTTAATCTTAATTTCCACCTTTGTAATTTTGCGTTTGGTTCTTTGAGATTATGTAACCACTGCAGTGGCCTATGGTCACTTAAAGTTTTAAATTTCTTACCGTATAAGTAAGGTCTAAAATATTTTGTTGCCCAAACGATTGCTAATAGTTCTTTTTCGGTAGTAGAATAATTTTGCTCATGTTCATTAAGCGTCCTACTTGCGTAACAAATGGGGTGATGTTATTGGCTAAGTACAGCCCCTATTGCGAAGTTACTAGCGTCTGTTGTTAAAACAAAAGGTTTCTCAAAGTCTGGATGTTTTAAAATAGGAACTGAACTGATTAAAAGTTTTAGTTGCTCGAAAGATTTCTTAAATTCATCATATTGAAAATTGACTGTCTTGACATCGTCTTTTAATTGTTTTGTTAGAGGTTTAGCGATTTTCGAGAAGTCTTTAATGAACTTCCTATAAAATCCGGCCATTCCCAGAAATTGTTTTATTTGTTTCTGGTTTTTGGGCAAGGGATATCCTGAAATTGCTTTAATTTTATTTGGGTTAGCTTTTATTCCTTCTGTAGTGATAACGTGTCCTAAAAATTCTGTTTCGTTTTTTAAAAATTCGCATTTGTCTAATTGTATTTTAAGATTAGCTTCCCTCAATCTTTGGAATATTTTACTAATGGAATCAATGTGTTCCTGTAGGGATGTTGAAAAAATAATTATATTGTCAAGGTATATTAAACATATTTTATTTATATAATCAGACACTAGCTGTTCCCGGGCGCTTTGCTACCCGCACACATGAACCCCCGGGGTGACGGGAGTACTATAGCCTATAACCTTCCCTCACCTGCCAATAATTTACGTTGACATTTTTTTATAAATACGTTTGTATATCTCATGTTAAAATTTTACCTTTCTCCCCTTCCATATATACCTATAACTTTCCCCTACCTGCCAATAATATATCTTAAAAATTCTAAAAATTCTGTTTAAAAATGTGGCTGATATTAACATTTTACATTCCCTGTGTGTAAAATAAAATAACTACTAATCTAACAAATGCAGTTTTCGTGACTCATGTGTATAAAATTTGAAGAAAATCGGGTTAATTTTTTTAAACGCCTGTATGCAATTTGTGAAATCGTGACCCCTTGACCCAGGAGTCTGACCACTTTCAAAATATGCCTATTTAGTGCCCATTATGGTATAAAACCCCTACGCAAAGTTTGAACGCGATTGGTTCATAAGAATGCAATTTGTAAAAAAAAATATAAAAAAATATTATGGAGACCCTTTGACTTAGGAGTCTAACCATTTTTAAAATATTCCTATTATGTGCCAATTATGGTAAAAAACCCCTATGCAAAGTTTGAACGCGATCGATTCATAAAAACATGCAATTTGTAAAAACAATAAAAAAAATTCGTATGGTGACCCCTTGACCTAGGAGTCTGACCACTTTCAAAATATGCCTATTAAGTGCCTATTATGGTAGAAAACCCATATGCAAAGTTAGAACGCGATCGGTTGAAGGGTTTGGCAGTCCATACCGGACATACATACAAAGTTTCACTTTTTGATTTCACGTGTATTTGTTGTTGTTTTAGAAACAGCGAGTTCATTTCAGGAAAAAAATCATAGCTCGAGAATGGCTGGACCGATTGCCATAACATTTTTAGGGAAGGTGCAGGGAGGAGTGATGATGGTTAGTTGATTTTGAAATCCAAAATCCAAAATATATAGATAACATTGTTCATAAGTCTTTGAAATGTAACCGGTGCATTTTTTAAACCGAAAGGCATCCTTTTGAACTCATAATGTCCATCAGCCGTAGAGAACGCTGTCTTTGCCATACTTTCTGGAGTAATCTTGATTTGATGAAATCCCTTTGCAAGATCCAAGGGATTGGATATTTGTCATCTATAGTAATGTCATTTAACTTCCTATAGTCAATGACTATTCTCCATTTTTTTTCTCCACTAGCATCCATTTTCTTTGGGACAATCCAAATGGGTGCTGAATATGGTGATTGCGAAGGTTGTATTATACCTTGTTCTAGCATCTCCTTTATTTGCTTCTCTAATTCCTCCTTATGAACGTGAGGATATCGATACAATTTTGTATAGATAGGGTCCTCGTGTTTTGTTTTGATATTATGTTTAATTTGATTCGTGAATGTCAAATTTTCACCTTCACGAAAGCAAATATCACCAAATTCCTTAAGTACTTGGTTTATCATTGATTTTTCTTCTCTGTTAAGATGTTCTAATATAAATTTATCGTTCGTTTCCTTTTGTATTTCTATATTTTGGTTCTCGAATATGGTATTATAATTTTCCTCTTCTTCTGCTTCATTTTCACTGAGCAATTTATATTTACAACGTTTAATTTATATCTTTACTAACATAGTCAATTTTACCTTGCAACACGTTTAATATGTCGTTGCCTAAGAGGATATCATAATAATCACTGAATTTATGTACGTATAATTTTAGTTTTCTTTTTAAAATTCCTATCGCGTCAATAAGTTGAAATTTGTTAACTGTTGTACTACCCGTCATTGTTTTAATGGTTTTACTTTTTGTTTTTAATTCAGGGGTTTTTAATAAATTTGGGTTTACATAACTTAGAGTAGATTAGAGTAGTAGATATCTACTAACACTTTATATTTTTTGTCAGAGACTTCTAATTTAATGTAGGGTAATTTTCCGAGGCTGGTTGATGAAAATTTTCTCCATCAACATTGGTCTCGGTTCACCGTATTTTCGAATTCTTGATTGGTTACTATCATTTTCCCTGAATCTTTTCATAGGACTATGATAGTTAGAATTATTATTTGGCCTATTAGAATTTTGGTGTTGGCCATTGTTGAAATTATGGAAATTATTATTGGGATTTTGGGGTCTATAATTTTAGAAATTGTTATTAGGATATTGGGATCTATAATTTTGGAAATTATTATTAGGATATTGGGATCTATAATTTTGGGAATTGTTATTTTGATATTGATATTGAGGTCTATAATTTTGTAAACGTTGATTTTGAGGAACCGAAACTTGACTTAAACGCGGTCATGATTTCGGAACAACAGATGTACCTTCATCTGTTAAATTGTTTTCAATAAGTAGTGAAAAGGCCGACTCTATTTTCGATACCCCGCGCGAGAGGAAATGTGGTGGCAAACCATTTAGAAAAACTTCAAAAGCTTGTCTCTCACATTCGCTATTGTACATTGTTTTAAGGGATTCTGCCTCGTTGCTGAGTCATATACGGTCTTTAATTCTACACAAATAATTAATTATATTTTTATAATATTCCTTAACACTACTCTTATATCTAAAATTATTAAATTCAAGGAGTAATGTTGGGATTTGTGCCTTCTCACCGAATTCTTGTATTGGTGCTGTCCTTAGTTCCTCCCACGTCGAGATTTCTGTCTTCCTTAGCACTGTTCTGGCGTGTCCCTCGATGGTTTGCAGTATATTCATCAAGAATAACCGCTGCTGGTCTTCTCCAAATTCATTTAAATAGCCGCTCACTGACTCGATGCTCTTAATGTATTGCGCCAGATCTTCTTTCCTTCCATTAAATGGTCTTATTGACTTGAGGGTTTTCACAATTATGTCCTTTTTAAATTCTCTATATTAACTTCGCGTGCACGTGGCTGGCTGGGTGGCTGGCTGTCTGGTCAGATTTTCTGATCAATTTTTAACCCACTTCCCATAGCCCGATTTTATTGAAATTTTGCACACATCCAGTGACAATACTTTCTATTAAAATTTCAGAGAGATCATATCATACTATTATGACTGTGTTCTGTGTGCGCTGATGAGCGCAAGCAGCGCTGCTTATTTTACGATTGGGGTTGTTTTGTTATTGTGTTGCAGCAGAGAGTATAGAGATATCAAGCGGAAGTAGAACAAATGGAATAAGCGCAAACTCGAGGCGCGTGTTGCGGCACGGGTTAAAGAAGCGATGGCCGAACTCATCGCCACCCAAGACAATATTCAATTACAATTGAACCCCCCATTCACTCACCCTCACTCCCACTCACACTGCTTTACAGCTTAACTCCACTTAAAAGAAAGAATTTTAGTGGTACTTGGTGCGTCGTTGTTTGTACGTCGCTGAAAGAGAGTATGCGAACGACTGAATCAGTGAGTTTTTTCGATTTTTTTCCGACTCTTTATATTTTCTCTTAAATTCGTTCAAACGCGCAGATATTCCACTCAATTCAACTCTCACAGCCGATTGACAAAAATAGTTCAATGCGTTGAACTGCACCTGCTGTTCACCTTGTTCGGAATGGAATAATAAAATTCACGGATAAACAAAATGTCGATGTCGATGTGAACGTTACAGTATCCCACATAACTTTGGTAGGCAGCTAGATCTCTCATCTGACGCTCATAATTCCCTGGTTACCGCGAGTACCCATCTTCTCTCCACCCTTGACCACTATCAGCTTACCTTTTCGTATAAAAATGTCATCATTACTGTTGCTTCTGAAAACTATCTTTCTTTCAACTTTCGTAAAGCAGACTTCGTCAAACTTAAAAGCCTAGTCAATAACTTAAACTTCAGCCTCTTTCTAAACATCAACACTCCCATTGGCATCGCTCTCGAATAATTTTACACATAAATTTTTGACTCTCTTCTCCAATCTGTCCCTTACGTGCCACGTAAAAACTGCTGATCCTCCCCTCCCTGGTATAATAAAGAATTACGTACTCTTCGCAATGCCAGAAACAAATTACGGAAAACTTACCTGACATCCAGATTTGCCTCAGACTATTCATTCTACCAAGAAGCTTACTTATGATTTTCGATCCTCAGCGAATCCCTCTGCCCCGAATACCTCGACAGAATGCCACTTAACCGTATCACTGATCCTGGGCGTTTCTACCAATTTATTTACGTCAAAAGAAGGTCCGATGGATTCCCTTCCACTCTAATATTAGTTTAGTGACCATCACCACGAACAGGAACTTGACTATTTCAACTACATGAATAACGGCCCTCAAGCCACCCTCGTCTCTGTCGATATAATAATAAATATAGTGCGCGAAAAGATAAATCGGCTCAATGATAACTTTTCCCCAGGTAAAATGCGTAAATGCTATAACTCACCCCTTACAACTCCTCCAGGCTAATTAAATGACTTCAAAAGGAGATTCTCTGTCTTCAAATTGATGGGCAGACTCGTACATTTTTCGGACTAACCATCCCCATACGCCCCATAGGTCCAGTGAGTACGGTGGCCACTAAAGCAATTCCACATTTTGCTCTCTTACCCAAATGTGTGCGTTGTTCAGCTGGAAAGTCCAATTTACGCACCCAAAAATATCGCAAAATTTTGGGAAAATTTACTTCCCAGTATTGCCTTGTACGATATTGCAGTAATTTTTGCTGTTTGGAATTCAAGCTCAATAGTTCCATAGTAGCTAACTGCTCCCCATACCATAACACCACCTTCTCGACTATGATGCCAGGCTAAAAACGTTCTTTTCTCATGTCATGAAAATAATAGTGAAATGCATCAGGTCCATCAAAAAACTTCTTTCCATCTGAGAAAATCACGTAACGCCATTGTTCTTTCCAAGTCATATGGTACCTTGAAAAGTCCAACCGCATACTTTTCCGCTGATGGTTAAGTGGGGGTTTTTTTAAGTTTCAGACGTTTTAGATGATCTGCACTGTTAATCACTCTTCTAACTGTGGAAACACTAGCAATAACACCAGTTTTTTGCCTATTTTTCGCAGCTGAGTCGCAGGAATTGGAAAGCAGAACGTAATATTGCTCTTCTACCAGCCGCTGTTGTTGCCGTTTTATTACCCCCCTTCATGATTTTTCCATACGACTCTTTGTTCCTCAAGATGTCCGGTTAAACCTTGCTCCTTAAGTCGATTTTAACCTTTTTCAACATTGTTAAGTGATTTTGCTCTGCCAATGTTACTCCCAATTTCAATTTATCGATTAATATTACTTAAAACACTTTATCAATTGCTTAAACCTACCAATCTTTGCAGTACACACTTAGCAGAAAGAACTGATCAATTCACGTACTTTATTTGGAAATTTGGAATTGAAAAATTCAGTTGAAGCGGAGTGTAAAACGAAAATCTAGCGCTCCATATTCTTAGCGATTGCCATCCAGTTAGGTTGTTATTAAAGCAAACAAACTTGATCCTTTTTTTTGAAGATAATAAAACCATGTATTGCAACACATAAATACATAACTGTATATTTTATATTTATTACGGTCCATGTTTTTTTAAACCTTTCACGTTGTAATTATTATACGTATTGAATGTAATTTATATTATAGATTAACATGATGTGTAACAGTCGCCGGTATACGGTAAATACAATTAAGTTAACTGAATTACATTTAGCAAAGTATACTCAACATGATCTCATCATAATTATTATTATTTTTATTTATATGCATGATTAATTGTGTATGTGCACATAACATACTTATTTCTGGTCTATTCTTCTTTCATTTGTTTATAACTAATGCGACTTAACACTTAGTGCACGACACATTTTTTAGAGTTGTATTGTTGTTTTTATTTTTAATTATTGTCCGATTTTAAAAATATATTTTGTATAATGTTCTCTTCGTTATATAACGTTAGTAAACGTGCTTATTTAATTGACTATGTAATAGTAAACCCGAACAAGTCAAAATAAGAATTTAAACAGCAACATTTAATGCAAGTGCAATATTAAATATGTGTGTATGGGTATTAAATGTAATAACAATAATAAGGATATAAATAGTTTTTATTTAGCAGCCCTAACAAGTAGGCTTAGTTGCACAAAGTTTTCCTTATTAATAGCAAGAGAAAAGAACAAGCAAACAACGATATATGTATGTAATTGTTGTAATATATTTGCGCCTTTTTTGTTTATTCACACTTCGATAAAAATAAATCCATAACAAAACAGTTAAATATTAAAACAAAAAGCAAACACACTTTAAACTTGTCTGGTCGGATCGATTACACCCCCTGGTCCGGGTAATACACTTGGACGACCGGTTAAAAAGGAGTCTACTTGGCGTGCGGCTTGTCTTCCCTCAGTAATTGCCCAAACCACAAGCGATTGACCACGTCTGCAATCTAAAAACACAAAAACTATTATCAAGTTCTAACCTAAGAATATCTAATATATTATATTAGAAGCCGGATCAGAATTGTTTTTTGGAGGTTTTGCGCAATTTCATAGGGCATAGGTTCGAATCTTACTTTTAGTCTTTTTTATTCAATAGGTGGTAACTATAAACGTTTTGATTTTGGTGCAATTGCACATGGGCCTACAAGTGTTTTTATATTAGACAGGATGTCAAAACTTACCTCCAGCTGCGAAAACTTTCGAGATCGATGTACCGTAATGGCCATTTGTAGTCTTGATGTTTCCTCTACCATCCAAATCTAAGCCAAGTTGGGAGGGTATGTCTTTTTCTGGTCCCAGGAATCCCATAGCTAATAGAATGAGATCGGCGGGGAAGTGTTTTTCAGTACCGGCGACCTCTTTCATACTCCACTGCCCGGTTGAGGATTGGTTCCATTCGACTTGCACTGTATTTACGCCCTTAATATGTCCGTCCTCTCCAATGAATTCCTTCGTAGTAGTTGAATACTGCCGGGGATCTTTACCAAATTTTACACGGACTTCTTCATGGCCATAATCGACTCTGATTGATTAAAGGTATAACAATATAACAGTAAGGCGACCTCAAGCAATTTTATGCTCTCACCTAAACACTTTAGGCCACTGTGGCCAAGGGTTGTCGTTAGCTCGCGATTTTGGTGGCTCAGGCAGAATCTCAAAGGTGGTTATACTCTTGGCACCTTGTCGCAGAGAAGTTGCAATACAATCGCAGCCTGTGTCTCCACCGCCAATTACAATGACATTCTTACCCTCGGCTGATATTACTTCCTTGCGGCTGCCTAGTTGCTTCTTCTGTTGTAATTCAAGGAATTCCATTGCAAAGTGAATGCCTTTGAGATCTCGATTAGCCAGTGGCAAATCACGGGGCCATGTCGAGCCTGTGGTAAGTAGAACTGCATCGTATCTACAAAGAATCTGTGTGAATAACAAACAAACAAAAACGGATACATACTTTGAAAATTTGCACTTACTCGCTAAGAAGATATTCTGCCTTTATATCCTTTCCAACACATACATTTGTTTGGAATTCAATACCTTCGGATGCCATTAAATCGACTCGTCGCTTCACGACATCTTTGGAAAGTTTCATTGTGGGAATGCCATATTGCAGTAGGCCGCCGATACGATCGTTTCGTTCGAAAACTGTAACTAAATGACCAGCGCGATTTAATTGTTGGGCTGCAGCCAAACCGGAAGGACCAGATCCAACAACCGCCACTCGTTTGTTACTTCGTACTTCGGGAAGTTCCGGCTTAATCCAACCATTCTCAAAGGCATGATCAATGATGGCACATTCAATGTTTTTAATGGTAACAGGTGGCTCCGAGATTCCCAATACACAAGCGCCTTCACATGGGGCTGGGCACACACGGCCAGTAAATTCAGGGAAGTTATTTGTCTGCAATAACTGCCGCAAAGCTTCCTTCCAATCCCCATGAAATATTAAGTCATTCCATTTCGGAATGATGTTTCCCAGTGGACATCCGTGAGTGTTTGACTGACAGAATGGAACACCGCATTCCATGCATCGTGCAGCCTGTATCTTTAAATTGTTGCGCACGTGCGGGAAGTTAAAAACTTCATTCCAATCTTTTTGACGATCGGTAGCATCACGATAAATGCCTGACTCCCGTTTATACTTGACGAAACCATGAGTTTTGTCAAGAATTCTATCAGCCCGTTTCTGTTCCAGAGCAAAATCTTGAATTGCCTCTTCGATATCTTTGACCGATGGTTCTGTCTTACCGTTTTCAATAGCCTTTATGCCATCTGTAATCTGTTGAGGAATACTCTGTTCCTCGAGATCTTTTAAAGCCTTCTGATATTCGTATGGAAATACTTTCACAAATTTTTCCCGAGCCGTTGACCAGTTATCCAATATTTCTTTGGCAATTATTGATCCTGTTTTCTCAATGAACTCGTTAAGTAATGCTTTCACGACTTCAATATCTTTCTCCAAAACCAAAGGTAATAATTCTACAGACTCAGAATTTACCTTAGACTTGAAAGATCCATCAATATCGTAAACATAAGCGATTCCTCCAGACATTCCAGCGGCAAAATTACGTCCAGTTAAGCCAAGAATAATGACGAGCCCTCCCGTCATGTACTCGCAACCGTGATCACCTACGCCCTGTCATCAATAAAATAAATTTTCAAGAAATAAATATAAATATTACTTTTGCAGAATATAAAAAAACGTACTTCTACAACGGCGGTTACACCTGAATTGCGAACACAAAACCGTTCAGCAGCAATTCCACGGAAGAATGCCTTTCCTGCGGTGGCACCGTACAAACAGACATTACCAACAATAACATTTAAATGCGATTCGAAGGATACAGTGCCTGGTGGAAGAATTACAATTATTCCGCCGCACAATCCTTTACCAACATAATCATTTGAATCTCCCTTAAGTGTGACGGTTACACCTTTTGCCAGAAAAGCGCAAAAACTCTGCCCAGCAGATCCTTCTAGGAATATGTCTATGCTTTTTCCTTGCGGAAGTCCAGCTTCGCCGTATAAGCTATAAGCAAGAATTTGCTTTAATCGAATTAATACAAGAACTGTACTTACCTTGCAATGTGATAACTTAATGTGGATGCAAACGCTCGCTCCTCATTGGTAATGACTAACTTAATAGTAACATTTTCTTCTGTGCCCTTTAAAACACCCTGAGCCTTTGCGATTATATTGTTGTCTGAGCGTTTTTCTAGTGCGAAATCCTGCGGTACCGAGCCGCCAACTATATTTGTTCCTGGACGCAAGTCTAAAGCGTTTTTTAACAACAGCGATAAATCCAATGTAGCAGCTTTCATGGAGTGCTGTTCAGATTCTTTAAGCAAATCGGTTCGACCAATCAAATCTTGGAATTTTCTGATACCCAAATTAGCCATAATATTGCGAATCTACAAAAAAAATCCAGCTTATATATTAGCAGCACATATTGGAAATGTACAAACATACATCTTCAGCCAACATAAAGAAGAAATTTATAACGTGTTCTGGTTTTCCAGTAAATTTCTTACGTAAAATTGGATCTTGAGTCGCAATACCGACAGGACAGGTATTTAGATGACATTTTCTCATCATTGTACATCCTACAAATATAGCAATTGAAATATAAATAATTAATAATGCAAATGTGTGCAATCGTTTTAACTATAAATCATTTATAATTTAAACTTCTGCAACCATTTACGCCTTACTAACCCATAACAATCAACGGAGCGGTACTAAAACCAAATTCATCAGCTCCCAAAAGTGCAGCTACCACTACATCGAATCCAGTACGTAACTGACCATCGGCCTGTACAACTACCCTGCGATGCGATGTTAACACATGCCGCAAGAAGTAAAATAATTTTGTTGGTTGGCGCAAAAAGAAAAAAAAATATATTAGTTTTTCTAGTCAATTTGAAAATATAAAATGATAAACAAATTACTAAGAATGAAAGACTTCAGGAACGAGTGATCAAATGAACAACTCTCAGGTTAAGATGGGGACTGGAAGTTATACACATAAGCACACATTTTACAAACTACTATATAATGGTTACAGGAGACATGTTGATAAGTCCTGTTTTATTTTTTTCTCCGGACTATTTCTGCGTAGAGGTGCCCTTGATTTAGTGTTGTGCAACAGGACAGTAAGTAAGCATAATATTTAATCACACGCAACATATACAGTGTAGTAGAAGTGATGTCTTTTGATAAATAAACTTTAACAAAGAATTCATTGAAATCACATCTCACCGCACGATTGTGATAGTGCTGTACGTGCGTTTGTGCGTGAGTGCATTCATAGCGTTAAGCGTTTATATTAACATTCATAAATATCATTACATTTCATTGTTTTTTATAATTTTCACTGTAAACGATTATTCTCATCCTTTCCAGCAACAAGCACGAGATCTGGATAACCAGGTTGCAATGTATGTTCATGTAAATGCAATTGGGAATTTTCAAAACGTGTATTTACCTTGATCGTAAGTTATTCAAAACAAGAACTTGATGCGTTTCGGCAATACCCAATTCCCAGGGAAGACCGGCGTTCTTTATTCCAGTCCAGGAGCTGGCTCCGGTACCTCCATCGTGGCCAGAAATGACAATATGTTCAGCCTTGCCCTGTAATGATACATGTAAATGTATACCCACAATTTCTTTAGACAAGATAGGCAGGCATTCACAACCTTTGCAACTCCAGAGGCTACAACTCCTACTCCAACTTCAGAAACCAACTTGACGCTAATTCTTGCCTTGGGATTGGAGCATTTTAAATCGTAAATAAGTTCAGCTAGATCTTCAATGGAGTAGATGTCGTGATGAGGTGGAGGAGATATTAGCCCTACTCCCGGAACCGAGTGGCGTGTATGTGCAATGCTTTTGGTTACTTTGTAGCCAGGTAATTCGCCGCCTTCTCCTGGCTTGGCACCTTGAGCCATTTTGATTTGCAAATCATCAGCGTTTGCCAGATATGCGGCTGTTACACCAAATCTTCCAGAAGCTACTTGTTTAATGGCTGAACGTTTGTTGCTTACCGGATCTTGATCTGTAAATAAATTGCGTTTGAGGCTTCTTGAAAATTGCGGAAAAAACTGAACATTTACTTACCTAAGTAGCGATCGGCATCCTCCCCACCTTCCCCAGTGTTGCTTTTTCCGCCGATTCGATTCATCGTGATGGCTAAAGTCTGATGAGCTTCTAAAGAAATACTTCCAAAGCTCATGGCGCCGGTTGCAAACCTAAAATTCAGTGAGTTATTTTAACTACTTCAATACAAGTAAAAACAGTCTCACCCTACCTCTTCACAATTTCACTAGCTGCCTCTACTTCAGAAATGTCGATCTTCTGTCTATCGGTAACAAAGTCAAGCTGCCCTCGTAATGTGCACTTTTTGACACTAGCTAATGTAGATGATTTGAATGCTTCAAATGCATTCTGACTACTATTGACAGCTGCCTCTTGAAGACTTGCGACCGAAGAAGGCTCATTGATGTGTGACTCTCCACCGTGACGCCAATGATATTGTCCCGGATTGCGCAAAATACGCGTATCCGGCGACACTTTGCAATACGCCATTTCGTATCGTTCCAAGCCTTCTTTGGCAATAATTTCCAATGTAACACCGCCAATACGACTCTGAGTGCCTCGGAAGCACTGTGTTATTATATCAGGGCCCAAACCCACAGATTCAAAAATCTGAGCACTTTTGTAGGACTGCAAAGTGCTAATGCCCATTTTGGCCATCACTTTTGCAATGCCAGTGTCAATTGCTGCGGCGTATGAGGAGTAAATTTGCTTATCGGAAACATCGTGACTGATAACTCCATCATTGCGTAATGACTGCGCTAGCTCAAATGCTAAATATGGACAAATAGCGTCAGCTCCGTAACCAAGCAGAACGCAGACGTGATGTACCTCACGTGCCTCAGCAGTCTCGACAATAATACCGACTTTCATTCGCTGTAATGTCTCGATGAGATGGTGGTGTAGGGCTCCAAGTGCTAATAGAGCTGACACTGGTGTACGTCCATTTCCAACATTGCGATCAGAGAGTAGCAACAACTGATTTCCAGCGATAGCTGCCAAATTACCTTCGCGACAAATATGCTTAATACATTCCATATATCCGGATACGCCTTCGTTGTATGGGAATGTTATGTCTAAGACCTTTGTCTTCCATCCTCGATAAGTATTTCGCTTCAGGACACCGATGTCTGGAATGCTTAAAATGGGATTCGGAAGCCATATACGATGCACCTGTTCTGCAGATGGTTGCAACAGATTGCCCTCAGGACCGATTGGACATTGCATTGACATGACCACCTTCTCACGGAATGGATCAATTGGAGGGTTCGTAACTTGGGCAAAAAGTTGCTTAAAATACTCGTACGGAAGTGGTTGAAATTCTGACAAGCAGGCAAGCGGCGCATCATTGCCCATGGAACCGAGGGCTTCTTTTCTGTGGTAGGATAGAAGCAAAATAATGTTTTGCATTTTTAGAATACATTTACATTTACTACTAACTTTTTTATATTATAAATTGTCACATAATATATGTATAAAGGTACAGGTCTTTAGCGCTATATCAATTGAATACACAGTAACACCGTAGTTTTAAAACTACTCAGCAGCACCCGGGTAGTCGTGTGCTTCCGAAAAAAACTCCGCCAGCAGGATCGTCCTGTCCGACATACTCCTGGAATTCTAATGGGAAACTATTTTTAAAAAACCAGGCGGAGGAGAGGCAGCTCCTGCATTGGAAGTACCAAACATGGCACTTGATTGCCGGTCATTGCGAATATACTAATCCATTGTCCAGTCAGTCAACAACATATAAATCGAAGGTCGTCAGTGATGACCGAAAAAGATTTAAAAAACCAAAAACCGCAGGTGTTCTCTAAAAGCAAGTGTACCAGTGAGCTAATCACATTCTCGACAAGACTGCCAAGAATAAGGTAGCGGGTACGGTGCACGAAAGAGAAGCTGCTGACGCCCTCAAGTGATATAAGAAAAAACAACCCATAAAATTAAAATGTTTCATGTAAATTCTCCAATAACTAAAAGTATACTGAATTACACTATAAATGCTGAAATATAAAAAGAAATGCGAAGCACTGCAACAAAACAACCCCAATCGTAAAGCAAGCAGCGCTGCTCACAACGCACACACCTTTCCACGACGATTGGTACTACGCACCGAAAGGACCCCAATGCCTATCAAGACATTGGGCCAAAGATCGACAACACAACAACAGGTTTTAGATTGGATCACCTGGATCCACTTCTTTTAAAAACCAAAAACCATTGGCTTTATTTTGCCTTGCATGCATGCTTATTTTTTTTGATTTCAGAGTGGGCCTCCCGACAAGCCTTCTCTGCATTCTACTAATTAGAGCCGGGATCGAGTCGAACCCAGGTCCCAGAACTTGGTACTGATCGATCTGTAATCTCAGGGCTACACAGTGCTAACGATTATAACACCAATTTCGTTGGCACATGATGCTCCCAAGGAGCCCTCCCACCCCCCACCAAGCCCTTTCAATCACCACCACCGCCCCTATGCACTAACAGTGCACAAACAAAGCACGGCCAGCCATTCAGTTAACTCTTTCAAGATCCCTCAGTGGAACTGTAATGGCCTGCGAAACAAATTAAGAGAGATCACCCACTATATTTTGATGCGGGGGACTCGCTTTTATTCTTCACCAGAATGTATCATACAAATATATCTGCCAGCAACCCTCCCCCGATCCTCATCTTGAGGCAATGAGTATTTCAGTTAACACTGGAGATTTCGAATGAATGAAGATTTTGAAAGCCCTCCGGCTTGCCGAGCATCGCGACCAATTAAGAGTTACGGATCCAGCTGACCCTCGAGTTACTCACCAAACCAAGGACATACAAAAACTGGATGCTGGATGCCGATCACCAGCGATCTAAGTGGCTGAGTCATCTTAAGAACTGCACGCTAGGATCCAAAAAGCTCTGGTCAACGGTCAAAGTTCTTTCTGGGAAATCCCAATATCAGGGCCTAACCTCAATCTTATTCAATGACCAACGATGCGACAGCAGCAAAAAATTCAAAAATCACATTTTTCACGACAATTCGTCGAACACCCGTCAGATCACGAAAAACCATTCGTCCTGTTTTACGCAAACTTAAAGCGTAAAAAAGCGACACAAACCACCCTACCTTCACCGCCCTTGAGGTGCAACATTAGGAAGGCTAAACCTTCTAAGGCACTTGGGCCGGACGGTATTTCCATGTTTATGTTGAAGAAGCTACATAACTCCAGCCTGGATTATATAGCAAAAATCTTCAACCTTACCATGGAAAACCTCACCATACCAAACGTATGGAAAATTGCCAGGATAGTTCCAGTTTTAAAGCCTGGCAAACCGGCCCACGAAGGATCGTCTTATAGAACAATTTCGCTGCTCTCTCCCCAGTCTTCATCAACATTTGTGTCTCGCCTCCCACTAACACGGCTTTAGGAAACATCGCAGCACTAATACTGCCTTAACGGAGCTGACGACCCACATTGCGGACGGAATTAACCACCGTCGCCCGCACTGGCGCACTTCTGTCGTGGCACTCGATTTGTCCAAGGCTTTCGACACGGTTGACCACCCTACCCTCCTACAGGACATTCTGAATACCACTCTCCCCGATTCCATCTTTTTTGATCTTTATGTCTCGATTCTCCCTACTCCCCCCTACAGGCGTTAAACTGATCACTTACGCTGATGATTGCTCTGTTGCTGCCTCCGCTGCAGATGTAAACGAGGTCACACATAGGATAAATTCCTACCTGACAGAGCTATCTGAATTTTTTAAGAAAAGGAAACTCCACCTCGCTTCCAAAAAATCATCTGCTACGCTGTTCACCTCTTGGACTAAAGAAGTCAGGCTTTCACTTGACATTCATATAAACAACGAAATCATCCCTACGGTTAATAGACACAAAATTTTAGGATTCATATTCGACAACCTCCTTACCTTCTGTAAGCACGGAAAAAATATTTGCAGTAAAGTGAGCAGTCGTAATAGGGTAAGGACAAAGTAAGTGCCACTCAATGGAATAATATCCAGTCCAGACAAAATACCTATTTCTCTGCCCCCTTCACCAAACGGATTTGGGCGTTGCAGATCTGTGGTCCAAACCTGTTGCAACATAGCTCGATGACTATGCACCACCTTTAGTTCATCTAATTAGTAAAGGAACTTTTATTTTCTATCTGATTTGCATGTCATTAGCCATTAGTTTATTTAAGTACACTGCGAAATTAAATAGGTTTATTTGTACTGCGAATGATTGCGGAAATACACATGTGTGCAATGTGTTTCAATAAAATCGGGCTTTAAGAAGTGGATTAAATATTGATCACAATATCTGACCAACCACCCAGCGACGCGAAATTAATATCATCATCATATTTGGCTCTACAACCGCGGTCCGGTCCTGGCCTCCCGTTGGGTTCCGTAATAAAAAATGTTTACAGGCGAGGTTATTGGCCTCGCGCCAACCTTACTTTGAAGGGACGAGCTAAACCTTCTAAGGCACTTGGGCCGGACGGTATTTCCATGTTTATGTTGAAGAAGCTACATAACTCCAGCCTGGATTATATAGCAAAAATCTTCAACCTTACCATGGAAAACCTCACCATACCAAACGTATGGAAAATTGCCAGGATAGTTCCAGTTTTAAAGCCTGGCAAACCGGCCCACGAAGGATCGTCTTATAGAACAATTTCGCTGCTCTCTCCCCAGTCTTCATCAACATTTGTGTCTCGCCTCCCACTAACACGGCTTTAGGAAACATCGCAGCACTAATACTGCCTTAACGGAGCTGACGACCCACATTGCGGACGGAATTAACCACCGTCGCCCGCACTGGCGCACTTCTGTCGTGGCACTCGATTTGTCCAAGGCTTTCGACACGGTTGACCACCCTACCCTCCTACAGGACATTCTGAATACCACTCTCCCCGATTCCATCTTTTTTGATCTTTATGTCTCGATTCTCCCTACTCCCCCCTACAGGCGTTAAACTGATCACTTACGCTGATGATTGCTCTGTTGCTGCCTCCGCTGCAGATGTAAACGAGGTCACACATAGGATAAATTCCTACCTGACAGAGCTATCTGAATTTTTTAAGAAAAGGAAACTCCACCTCGCTTCCAAAAAATCATCTGCTACGCTGTTCACCTCTTGGACTAAAGAAGTCAGGCTTTCACTTGACATTCATATAAACAACGAAATCATCCCTACGGTTAATAGACACAAAATTTTAGGATTCATATTCGACAACCTCCTTACCTTCTGTAAGCACGGAAAAAATATTTGCAGTAAAGTGAGCAGTCGTAATAGGGTAAGGACAAAGTAAGTGCCACTCAATGGAATAATATCCAGTCCAGACAAAATACCTATTTCTCTGCCCCCTTCACCAAACGGATTTGGGCGTTGCAGATCTGTGGTCCAAACCTGTTGCAACATAGCTCGATGACTATGCACCACCTTTAGTTCATCTAATTAGTAAAGGAACTTTTATTTTCTATCTGATTTGCATGTCATTAGCCATTAGTTTATTTAAGTACACTGCGAAATTAAATAGGTTTATTTGTACTGCGAATGATTGCGGAAATACACATGTGTGCAATGTGTTTCAATAAAATCGGGCTTTAAGAAGTGGATTAAATATTGATCACAATATCTGACCAACCACCCAGCGACGCGAAATTAATATCATCATCATATTTGGCTCTACAACCGCGGTCCGGTCCTGGCCTCCCGTTGGGTTCCGTAATAAAAAATGTTTACAGGCGAGGTTATTGGCCTCGCGCCAACCTTACTTTGAAGGGACGAGCCCGATCATTCAGCTTTTCCTGCATTGGAGGAAAATTACCAGCGGCCACCACGTGGAGGTTTGATCGGACTTCCACCAGTCAGAGATAGTTACGGCCACATATATTTTTTTTATTTTTTTTTATTTATTTATTTATTTTCATCTTCATAAAGTTTACAATTATAAATAAAAATACATTTATAGAAAATAAATATGTAGTGGACTCCATATTTTCACAGAAAATTTATCGGAGCACGAATCGTAGTGTGAAACTTATTAAGTTTAATTACATTTAAAAATATTGATCGTATTTTATAGTATTTTACACTTTTGAAAAGAATTTAAGCAACTTATCCTGGTATTATATTAAGATATCAAATAAAATTTCGATGTCGCTAAACGAAAACACCCAATTCTTGACTAAACGACAAAATTCTTTTAAATTATTAACATGAACATATGGTCTGGTAATTGACTACATAATTTTGGAGCAGTATAAACAAAGAATTTCCGAAAATGTTCTTTCTTTGGAACTGGAATTTTGATTCGATTACAATTTCGGAATAAATATGGTTCAGTATTGCGATTGTCGACAATTCGATTTCCACTCATTACATAGAACATTTTCAGAACCTTGAATACATATAAATATCGTAACGGTAAAATATTATATTTTACAAACAGAGGAAAAGATGGTGTGATTCTCGGCTTAAAGTTCATAACCTTTAGTATTGTTTTTTGAATTGACTTAATTGAGGATATATTTGAAGCATAAATACCACCTCAACATAATAGACCATATTGTATGTGAGATTCCACCATAGCAAAATATAGAACTCTCAAAAATTCTACGCAAATAGTAAAAAGTCCGTAATGCATAGCACAGCTTTTTTTTAAGGCAAGATACATTGTTTTTAAAGTTAAGTTGAGAGTCCAATATCAGGCCTAAGTAATTGAATGAATTCACAACATCAATTGAAATGCAAAATTTATCGCATACTGAGTCATTACATAACAGAGAATGATATAAATGCGGGGTATATTCTGCAACAGAAAAACCCACATTGAAATACATAACTTTCGACTTTGAGCTCAAAATCATGTTGTGAACGTAAAACCATTTTTTAAGGCTCGCAAGATCATGATCAATCAATGATTTTATACCGTCAATATTTGAGCTCGAATAAATTAAAGCCATATTGTCTGCAAATGCAACTATTTCACCTCTCAAATCAAGACTAAAAATAGAATTACTATAAATTAGGAAAAGTAGAGGTCCTAGAACCGACCCCTGAGGTACACCAACATTTATCATTTGTTCACTACTAAATACGTCGTTTATACGTACAGTTTGCATTCTGTTAAAAAGGTACGATTTAATTAGCCTTAATGCTACTCCTCTAACCCCAATATGGGACAGTTTAGATAGTAACAATTTATGATTTACAGTATCGAAAGCTTTGAAATGTCGATAAAAAGAGATGCCGCCCTAAGATTATCATTTAAAGAAATATGCAAAGGAGTCAAAAAGGAAATAAGTGCCTTTTCTGTTGATGAATTTTTTATAAATCCAAACTGCCTGCTATCAAGAAACTTAGTCTACTAGCCTAACCTTAACAAGCTTTTCAAGGATTTTTGAGAATGAGCTCAGGAGGGTAATTGGGCGATAGTTAGTGATATCATTTTTATTTCCATTTTTGAAGAGAGGTATAACCGTACCTATTTTAAGTCTATCTAGAAATACACCTGTAGTTAAGCAGAGGTTAAAAATGAAATTTAGGATATGAGCTAAACTAATAATAGAATATTTAATTGTTAAATTAGATATTCCGTCAACACCACAGGAACTACTTATTTTTAGTTTTTTGACAATAGAAATAATTTCGTTTTCAGAAGTTGGGAAAAAAAACATGTTTGCTGTGCTATAACTATTATGAACTAACCTGTCACGGATTTCATTACTAAGGAACACTGATTCCTGATCCCTGAATGTCATACGGGACATTAATAAAATAATTATTGAAGGTGTTGGCCAATAGTAATGGATTAGATTGAACATTGTTTCCAATTTCAAGTGACGGTAAAACATTATTATTGGTAGAGTTACCCAGAAGGTCGTTAACCACCTTCCATTTCAGTTTCGAATCGGATATTTTTATAATATTTCTCTTTTGTCTTGGGAATCATGGACTTAATTTTGGAATTAATTTTCTCAAACTTATTTTTTAAACCGACATTATTTTTATTTTTTGATAACTTTTTGGATAATTTGTTTTTATAGTTAATCATATTCAATAATGTATTGGACATCCAAGGTTTGATTTTACATTTGGTTCGATTTAGTAAGCTAGACGATTTGCTTTGATTTATGCAATAGTTTTATATATTTAGGAATTCATTAATAGCCGTATTTGGATCCATAGACTCTAAAACTGAACTCCAGTCAGACGTAATTATTGTATCGACAAGGACATTATAATTTATTTTGGTATGAACTACTGATTTGCACGCATTTTTCTTCTTCGCCAGGTCTACAGTCACTGTCAGGATGATTGCAATACAAGTGTTGGAGCAGAGTCTAGTTGCATCATTTAATTGCGAATCAAGGCCAAAAGAAGCACACAACATTAAATAATCATCTTTCACTTGGGATTCTTTAATGAGATCGATGTTTAAGATTCTGTTTTTAGAGTGATCAGATGCCAAAAAATCGTTTAGTTCTCTTAAGAACGTGCCAGTGGCAATAAAATGAAACCTATAAATCAGAATAAAGCAAATTTTAATACCTCCAAAATGAACTATCAATTTATTCACATCAGCTAATGTAAAACTTATTGATGAAACTTCGTACTTCATCGAGGATTTAATAAATAAAGCCACACCACCAGACCTATAATGATCATTACAATTGGCCTGTAAATCAAAATTATTAAGGTAGTATTCATTAATTTCTGAACTTGTTTTTCAGGTTTCAGTTAGAAAAATGATATCAAACTCAGTATTCAAAGCATTAATATTAGCAAAAAATAAGTCTAAATTTTTTCTCATACTTCTAATGTTTTGTAAAATGAAATTATAACCAAAAAAAGAATTAGCCATTAATCCGATAAAAATTAATTAAAGTAACATATTCGACATTACGCAAGAAAAATTGTTTCTGACATAAATCCTTTTCATAAGCGTACCATATATATGCGCAAGAAATACGTATACAAAGATAAGTTGAATAAAGAACAGGAATAAAATTGATATCAGTAATGCAAAAATTTGTAAAGTTAATGCAAGTAAGGAAGTGTACTTTATGTTTAAGAATAATGAAAAAATGTACCCGAATATTGAAACAGCAAATTAATAGATAAGATAAAACGTCAAAAATAAAAGTAAACAAGCAAAGCGAGAAACCATTAATATGGAAAGGAATTAATTGAGAATTAACATTGGCTTCAAAAGCGGAGGCAAAATAATTGAAGATAAGTATAAACATAAAATTACTTGAGTTCAGGTGCTTCATTATCGTAAATATGTTATTTAATTGTAGAAACATTAAGTTCAAACCCATATTTTTAAGACGAAATTGACAATCACGCTGACGATGAAGCACTCCACACTCGGAATTGCCAAATCTCTCTCTGAAGAATTATCCATACTAAGATTGATGCGGTGAATATCGTTAAAAGACATCATGTGATGAATTTTGGTTTCAGCCGATTTCCGTAAGTATATATTGTTGTTTTTGCACCATAAAAATTTATAACTAAATCTGTTTTTAATGATTTTAGCTGCATTATACAAATTCGATTCGAACTTAGTAGTGTTGCAGTAGATGATTTTGCTTCTTTAAGGTGATTTCATTGACAGACTCCCAACATGCCATGCTGTTGCTGTCATAACATTCGTCTTTCAAAGTCCTATTTTTGTAAACTTTCCGAACTGTTTATGTAAATTTAAATTTAAATTTATTTAAATTTTATTTTTTGATTCTATTAATTCAATGTTTTTAATATTTTTTCCATGTAGCTCTTTGGACATTTCCAGAGATAAAAGTTCTTCAAATTTTCCTTTCCGGGAAAACGGTTGCATTATTGCGGGTAGAGGCCTGGTGATTGAGACTTCCTTTGAAATATAGGTTTGGTTGTCTATTGTAATGCTTGTGTTGTGGTGGTTGATGATGAATGTGCCGGCTAATTTCACTTCTTCGTTATCAATTAGTATGCTGCCATTATATTGGTTTAAGAGTAGGATTCCAGGAGAAATTTCCTCAACTGTAGGTATGTGTTGGTTGTTTTTTCTCGTACAAGTAGGCGGTTGGCTTCTCAGTAGGTTTGTTATACAATTTGAATTGCTTATATTAAATAAATTCTTATTACTACAAATAGAAAACTTAGAATATTGTTTGCATTTTGATTTTATGCCAAAGAGATTTTTGACACATTTTAAAATATATACATATGGAATTTTGTTTAAAGAATTATCTTTCTTTACAGATTTTAGTAAGATACTTTCACATATTTCGATTTTTGTTGTGGGTAGACTCAAAATATAAATGATTGTAGAAAGATTTGAAGCAATTTTAACATTACTAAATTCTAGTGCTTCTTCAAAATTAATATAATGCATATTTTGTTTGTCTAGTATTTCTTATGTAATATTAACTTCGGTATTCGTTAAAATGTAAGAATTTACTACACCGGCTTTGGCCCAATGAATAGCATAGTCTATATTGATTATTTCTTCTTTTATTATTTGAATTTTGTATTTAATATTAGTTATTAATTCTTTTTTAATAGTTTCATCTGTTAATTTCTTTTCGTTTGTTACTTTAGTTATTTCATTAATTTTTTCAAAAGTTAGTTTGTTTATAATAACTTGTTCGTTATTATTTTTTAAAACATTATTTATTTTATCGCTGATTATTTTGAAGTCTTCATGGTCTGGATTCCCAGCAATCCATTTCCATGCGCTTCCTATGAAATCTAGTGAGCGTTTATTTTTTGAAATGGGTTTTAGTCGGTTAAGGTGATTTTGGATTAGGGAAATTTTATGGGAAAGGTAGGGATAGAGTGTTAAGTGTGTACTAATGTTTAGGTTGATTATCAGTCGTATGTCGTCAATTAGTTTTTGGTACATGTCGAGATCAATGCTATGAATCAGTCTAAAAGTCCCAGTTTGTAATTTTGCTGTTCCCGTTTTGAGCTTTATTAGTTGTGAGTTAGTGTAGTCAAGAATTTGAGTTTCACCATTGCAAATGGTGAGGATTTATCTGAAATAGGAAAAATTAATGTTTGTTACGTCTAGTTACGTATGTGGCTTTTATAAACCACTTTCCCGGACTCTGTAATGATTATTGTGTTTCTATTTTCTTTAACAATCTCCTCTTTAAACCTTTTGGAAAGTTTAGTTCCTAATCGTTTCTTTTGTCTTACGTAAATCACTTGTCCAGGTAGATATTGTTTAATTTTGTGTCTCGTCTTAATATGTTGTTTTAGGTCAGTTTGTTGTTTGTGTAGATTGTTCTGTCGCGTCTTCTCATAGTCCATAGTCTTTAGTGGTCTAACGTCTTCTATTGATTAACTTGTAATTATTTTTGTCTGTGCGTATTTTGTAAACTTATCTAACGCGGTCATAACTAGTTTCTTTTCCGTTGTAAAGATATCAATGTGGACTGTGTGTTTAGGAAAATTTGGCACAGGAGTTTTATTTAGTTCTGGATTATTCGGATGACTTTCGTACTTATTTTGCTTACATACTGAACAAATTTTTACAATTCTTTTAATTTTACCTGCCATACCGGGAAAATAGTACTTTTCTAAAATTTGTAATCGATTTTGTTGTGGATTATTATGGGCTCTATTATGGGTTGGGATAATTAAATTTTCTTGACATTGTTCATTATAAATGTCTGGGGCTTGCCTATGAGTAAACCTTACTTTATAATTGTTAAAATGAAGTGGGTCTTGTTAACTATCCATACTGGAGAGTTATACGGTGATTTAGATGGACGTATAATACCATCGCGCAAAAGTTCCTTGACTTGTTTATCGATTTCAGCTTTCAGTGCCATAGGATATTGGTATGATTTAGTATAGACAGGATGATCAGTGTTTGTTCTGATTTCTCCTTTTACGTTTGTGGTAAAAGTAAGTTTTTCATCTGGATCAGTAAACAAATTTGGTCATGATCTAATCATTTGATTTAAACGATCATTTTGGTTTGGTGATAGATGAGAACTTCTTATGTCAAGTTTATGAACTGCTTCTAATTCCAATTGGTGTAGAGAAAATTTATATTTATTTTTCAGAGTGAAATAATTTTGTCTGTGTAAATGATGGCGCTAGGTTCCTTAAGGCTGTCGTTTCCGACAATACCATCGAAGGTTTCTAGTCCAGGGAGAATAAAGAATTTGAGTTTTCCGATTTGTGATCGAAAAATATCTAGATTTGCGTAGTGTGTAATTTTAACTTTTCGTTTACTGAAGAAGTGAAAAACTCTTTAATGTTTTGAATAGGGTAACGAATGTAACAAGATTTGACATTGAACCTGTGTCCAATAGAAATTTTAAGAGATTACCGCTCTTCGTTCTATATTGAAAATATGGAATTGAAGAGCGATTAGTCTAAAAAATTTATGTTATCCAACTCATTATTATACTCGATTGGATCAATATATTCAGTGAGTACTTCCTCAGTTTCATTGTTTGTATAAAATTTACTAAGGTCAAGATTGTCGGTAGAAGAGTTCTCATCTTCTGTTGGAATTGGATTAGTTTTAGTATAAAAGGTTCGTTGGAATTTATTTGGTACGTGCATTTGTTGGGATGCCTGGCGTTTTTGAGCTTGAAATGGTGGTTGGTAATTTTGCCGATAATTTTGTTGATAATTTGGTTGATAGCTGGGTCTATTGTGATAATTGATATAACGCGATTGCGTAGAGGATCCCAGTTACATTGGCTCAGGTCGTGGTTGTTGTTGTAGTTTCGGAGGAAGCGGAAAACTATTGTTATTAGGTGCGTTATATTGCTAATACTCTTGGGGTTGTCGGTTTTGATAATAATGTTGCTTTTGTGGAAATTTTTGTCGTTGAGTGTGAGGTATATGTGCTAACTCAGGGTAAAATTTATTATGGTTTTGTCGCGGATATGTTGGGGGTGATTGTGCATTATTAAAACGTTTGAAAGTTGCTTGAGCGTAATTCATCCTAAATGTCATATTGTCGAGCTTAAGGCACATATGAAGGGCTTGTGGTAAGATAGTTGGTTCACGGATACCTAGTAACCGGGGTAAATCACCATTTAATCCTCTAATTAAAGGGTCAAGAGAATCTTCAAGAATCTTCACCTAGGTGTCGACACGCTACCTTGTCTAATATTAACGAAAGGTGTTGATAAACTTGTTGATAGAAGTCTGTAATAGACTGATTACGTTGTGCAAGGCTAGTCATTTGGTACTCGAGTGTACCAATATTGCGTTTAACTGAAAAGTGCACTTTTTAATTTTTCCCCAATCTAATGGTGTTCTGTAGGATTCTAAGGCTGTGTCTGTCTGCGTCTCCTATTATCTTATGGCGAACCATATGGAGCATTGCATAATATCTGAATATCTCCATGAATTAAACTCGCCTGGTCTACCGGAAATTTCCCTTAAACATTTTACGATGTTGGGTACATTGTCAATGTCATTTGTGTTGTTTGTCGATAGGTTGTTCTATATCGTATGTGTCAGAAAAAGGATTATTTAACTTTTTTACTGTATTAACAACCAATTCACTTATTTGTCGTACGAGGTCAGGAGATAGTGAGATGTTTGGAGAAGGAGTAGAAGTAGAACATTGTGGGTTCTTGGGGTTAAGGGACATGGTTCTTAACAAGTTTTCGAGATTGTTGTCTACTGACATAATTATTTTTTTTTAGTGTTAAATTTTGATTAAATTTAATTTAGAAAGGATCAATTTTGTTTCTTCTTTTACTTAAATATTATACTTTACGGATAATATTGTTAATATTCGTTTGTTTTCGACCTTATTTTTTCTTTTTAAATTCTCTATATTAACTTCGCGTGCACGTGGCTGGCTGGGTGGCTGGCTGGCTGGTCAGATTTTCTGATCAATTTTTAACCCACTTTCCATGGCCCGATTTTATTGAAATTTTGTACACATGTAATTTGAGGCCCCTCAGACCTTGGGGTCCCATACAAATATTTTAAAAAATTTACCCGATTTTTTTAAAATTGTATACAAATGTGTATCTCCGCTGGAAAACACTTTTTGTAAAATTTTTGGAGAGATCGGCCCCCTGGGTCGGGGGGGCACCCATACAAATTTTATGAAAAAAGTTCCCGATTTTCTTCAAATTTTATACGCATATGTATCTCCGATGGACAAAACGTTTTGTAGCGATCGGGCCCCGGGGGCTCCCATATAATTTTTTTTTTTTAATTATCAATTTTTAACGCACTTCCTAAAACCCGATTTTCCTGAAATTTTGTACACATGTGTATTTCCAGTGACAATACTTTCTTTTAATTTGGAAGTGATCGGGCCTGGGTTCGTGGGGCTCCCATACAAATTTAAAATAAAAATTACCCGATTTTTTCAAATTTTACACACATGTGTATACCCAACAAACATTACCTTTTCTAAAATTTGGTAGTGATCCGTCGTACTTTAATGATTGTGTGCGGTGTGTGCTGCGCAGTCGGCATGGTTTTGGTGGTGGAGAGAGAGAGAGAGAAATCTTAGCTCACGCACAAATGAACCCAGCAAATGAAACGAGACATAAATGTTTTATGCTTAATTCAACTTACATTTTTTTATTTACTGAATTGTATTTTTATTGATGTCGTTTTTTTGTTGTCGATATCAACTTACAGATAGAACAACAAGTTTTCACAATATTCTGTCATTTGGCGTTTTCATAAATTAGTTCAGAGCAGTCAAAGAGTTCTCAAGAAAAATGCTCGTGTTTCCTATTTGCTCAGAGTATGAGCGTGCTCCAAGTGCTCAGAATAAAATGATCTGAGCATTTTCAAATTTGACATCTGATGTGTCTTTCCATGATTTTCTCCTACAATATAAAAAAAATGACCCAGATCGAGGGGCTCCCATATCAATTTCTGCGATTAGAGAATTTAGATGAAATATTTTAATTTTTATGGGTTTTTTTTTTTCTTTCTTAAAAATGTTTAGTCTAATTTAATTTAATGGTCTAAATTTCAATTTTAAAAATTTCATTTAGGATTTCACGTAATTATTTTTTTTTTCTTTCTTAATAAAAATTTCTATTTAATTTAATTTATTGTTAAGGATTTAAATTTTAAATATTTCTTTAATAATTTGTTCTTATATATATATGTATATTATAAAAATTCTATCCGTTGAAGAAGGTGGAGCGGCTAGCTATTTTTCAGCTTCGAGTGTTTAGCAGTCGGCGGCTACTGAGGTGCCCTCTGTTTCTCCACAAGTTTCTTCTTTTAATTTTTTAAATTTGTCTCCCGTCTGTATTGGAAAACTTGATTGTTGATTTTAACTTTTCTCCTTTTCTAGTATACTTAGTTCACTTTAATACCGTTTAATTAATTTTTTTTTAGGATTTAACTTGTTTTTTTTTTTGATCCACTAAAAGGTGACCCACAGTTTCGCACAAATCTTGCTTTTTAATTTTCGGATTTTCAGATTTTAATCACTATCCTTACTTTAAAATTTTCAGGATTTTTTTTATATTTTAAATAAGCGAGTTTACACTGCTTTTACTCGGGCGCCAGTTAAGTCATTATTTTATATTTTTTTGTTATTTAAAAACAATGATGTCTTTATTTGAGAACAAGAAACTTAGAACTGATTTTACATGAATTTGTCTCTCCTATTTATATCTACTGAGACTGCCGTTGAAAAGATGAATAATAACTTGGTCAGCAACAAAGTGGTCCTGCGCACAAGCATCGGATGGTCGTATCGTTTGGGTGTTATAATTGGCTTGCAATGTTTACACAGCTGCGCCCGGTTCGGTCCATTTAAATGTTACGATGTTTTTACGACTGTCTGGCCAATAACTAACTCGCAATGTTTATTCAACTGCGACTCGTCAATATGCGGCGTATGCGGTGTTAACTTATATATAGAGGTCAGTTTGGTTGGCTCAGTAGGGTGTGTGGCCAGACAACACATCTTATTTTAGCTTTTGTTGTATCTATACTGTGTCTTGGGGTGGTGGTCGGTGGTTCCCGGGTAACGCCAGGGTTAACAACTAGTAATGAAATAAACCGCAAATTTTCGGACTTATTTCATTTCGGGTTTTGGATGTAATTTTATTTTCCTTGGAAGTTAATTCATTTTCGAATTTTGGGAGTTATTTCATTATCTTGGGATCTATTTCATTAGGAGTTATATCATATAGCCCCTTAAGGCCTCCTCAAAGGTAATAATATAAGCTAGTGCAACATGTGTAAAAACGAACACACTTTAAGTCTTTAAGTTTTTGTAACTGGAGTTAGGTACAAATAAGTGCTCACTTACTTATTTTTAAACATCGGCACCAATAGCATACTAAGCGTTTCGGTCGTGTAACCAAACAGCAAAAGCCTGGGATCGGAAATTCCCTTTAATGATTGAACCGCATGCTTTCCATTAGAAGGGCTATTGTCCGTAGGTTTATGATTCAGAATGTCTGCGCTGCGAATTTCATCCATTGTTATCTAAAATAAAGTTAAAACTATCAATACTATTTAAACATATAAGAAAAACATACAAAAACTTAAAAGGTAAATGGCAGGCATATCACTTTAAATGAAACCTACTTACCATCTACATCCGACAATGTTTGTTGGCCAGTAAAATAGAATACATTGGTAAAGAATAATTACGAACTGTTAGTTTCATAAATATATAGACTCAAGCCAAATAAAAGCTTTTTAACGAGGACTGTTAAAAAAATTTCAAGCCTATCATGAAAACACTTATTTCTTTAAAATTATTTCTTGACTGGTAAAATTAATCGGACCTTTTGTTCTTAAAATTCAGAACTTCCGAAAAGAAAATGGAAAAATTCGACGGAATACTTTGATTACTTTTACCTTTTAAAGCTGCGACGCCTAAATTATGGTAACCGGCCGATTCCACTAGCACAATTCCACTAGACACAATTCCACTGAACACAATTTCACTGGCACAATTCCACTTGGCACAATTCCCCTGGGGAACAATTTAACTTGCATTATATCTTGTATAGTTACACGGAAACGCAAATACACACATTTATATTTTATTTGTGTAGACGTGTTTTTAATTGTACATTATCGTTTATCGTTGTTTATGGTTTTTTTTCTTCAAATATTTTGCAATTTTTATATAACATTCGTATTCTTTCTTTATATAACTTTTCAAGTTTAACTTTTCTTATCATTAAACGAATTCAACTTTTATAATTTAACTTTTGTGCAAGTGGGATTGTGCCCAGCCGAATTGTTCCAAGTGGAATTGTGCCAGTGGAATTGTGTCTAGTGGAATAGGTCTAGAATCCTAAATTATACAAAAAAAATCCCTTTTTTCTAAATATGGCTTCTATTTCTAAATTTTTAAGAAAGTAGCTCGTTGGCCAGCGGTTTTTCAACAATTTTGACATCATTGCTGCTATAGACTAGTCAGTATTTTGAAGAGGATTTTAATGTTTCCACATATAAACCGTAGCTTTAAAGTACAGACAAATTAAATCTATTAAGTTGATTTGGGATGTTTTTATGACTAGTATCGAGATTTTTCTAACCCCCCTCATTTTATCAACTGACGGCAAGTTGAGACTGACAATAAAAGGCATGTACAAATCGCGTTATGGGCTTGCTTATTCTTTGGTGCTCACCTTTTGCTGTAGCCACTCAGAATGTGGTCGAGACTCAGCTATGCTTGACTTGAGTTCAACGTCCTGGATAAAAGTTTTCATCTCTGTGTCTACTAATAACATCCTGCCTGGCTTCAAACGACTCTTTAGTGTAACCTCTGATGGATTGACATCGTAGACACCTACTTCGGAGGCCATCACAAGGACGTTATCTTTGGTAATATAAAAACGCGATGGGCGCAAGCCATTTCGATCGAGTACAGCTCCAATATAGCGACCGTCAGTGAACGAAATTAGCGCCGGACCATCCCACGGCTCCATAACGCATGCAGCCCATTGATAAAAATCACGTTTCTTCTGTGGCATAGTTTTGTCGTTTTGCCATGCTTCTGGAACCATTGTCATCACAGCTTCGGGCAGCGATCGTTGGCCAGCCATTGCAAGAAATTCGAGCACACAATCAAATGATCCCGAATCGGAAAGATTTGGCTCGACCACCGGAAATAGTTTTTTGAGCTCATCACCGAATATTTCGCTTTGCATGACACCTTCGCGACCTTTCATTAAATTTACATTGCCGCGCAGCGTATTGATTTCCCCATTGTGTGCAACAACACGGAGTGGGTGTGCACGTTCCCATGACGGGAAGGTGTTTGTCGAGAATCTGGTATGGACCAGTGCCAGATATGTTTCAAATTCGGGATCCTTGAGATCGGTGTAATAATCCCAAAGTTGGTCAGATGTAAATAGTCCCTTGTAAACAATTGTCCTTGTAGATAACGAGCAAATGTAAAAGCGACGGCTGTCCCTAATGAGCTCATGACTGGCACGCTTGCGAAGAAAGAATATTTGCCGTGCTAGCTTCTGCTCTTCTATATCAGTTGAACAACTGACAAACACTTGTCTTGAAAGTGGCTCCGATTTTCGGGCAACCGCCCCAATTGCTGCCTGGTTTGTGGGAACTGAGCGCCAGCCAAGAACGTCCAGTCCAAGACTTTTAGCCAAATCATTGAATTCGGCTTCGGCTTCCTCGTGCGTCTGCTCATCCAAGTAAAAGATACCGGTTGCATAGTTGCCTAAATCTGGCAATGTTATTCCTTGTAGTGCCCTGTAGAGAAGAAAGAAAGAAAAATTATTCGAGTTAAAGTGCTATCGATATCATTAATTATTGAACACATCATTGAAATGTCATCCTCAGCAAAGGCGTAGCTCCAAAGAAAAAGGAGTCAAATAAAAGTAACGAGTAACGAAGATAGCACGGTTACTAAACTTCGACTTCAGTAACTCGTTAATTTGGCCAGCTGTGTGGCATGTGGCGCCCTCCTGCTAAAACCACATGCCCCAAATCAAATTTTTTAAATTTATCCCAAAAATAGTCAATAAACATGTTCCATTAGCGATCTCCATTGATTGTGACTGCTTTGCCAACATTATTGAAGAAGAAGTATTGCCATTAATAATGTGGGTGTAATAACATTTTGTGAATATCTTCGGGTTTGACTTGCCTTATTCCACAATTTTGCTTTCTAAAGAAGTAGGAAATGGGCTTCATCGCTGAAAATGAAAAATATGACTTAGAGCACGTAAAGTTGTGGCAACCGAACGCAAACTTCGATAAAAATTTGGATGATTTGCAAACGTTGATGAGGCGTGGTTGAAATTTTACACGATTAAGCTATTTCGTGTATTGAAACGTAAATCAAACCGCAGATAGCTTCACGAATGTCAAAAAACTGATGGGAAAAGTAGGGCGACCCTATTGAATAACTCTTCTTAACTCCGTATTATATACTCGTAAATTACTCGAATGTATAACCTTTTTAAATTCTCTATATTAACTTCGCGTGCACGTGGCTGGCTGCCTGGTCAGATTTTCTAATCAATTTTTAACCCACTTCCCATAGCCCGATTTTATTGAAATTTTGCACACATGTATATTTCCTGTGACAAAACCTTCTATTAATTTGAGGCCCCTCGGGTCGGGGGGCTCCCATACATATATTTTAAAAAATTTACCCGATTTTCTTAAAATTTTATACAAATTTTACACTTTTTGTAGAGAGTTTTTGGAGAGATCGGCCTCCTGGGCCGGGGGGCACCCATACAAATTTTATGAAAAAGTTCCCGATTTTATAAGCATGTTTATCTCCGATGGACAAAACTTTTTGTAAAATTTTTGAAGCGATCGGGCCCCGGGGTCGGGGGGGGGGCTCCCATACAATTTTTTTTGAATTATCAATTTTTAACGCACTTCCTAAAGCCCGTTTTTCCTCAAATTTTGTACACATGTGTATTTCCGGTGACAATACTTTGCGGCCAAACCCGGGGCCCGATCACTACCAAATTAGAAAAAGTATTGTTTATTGAGTATACACATGTGTGTAAAATTTTAAAAAAATCGGGTAATTTTTATTTTAAATTTGTATAGGAGCCCCACGAACCCGGGGCCCGATCACTTCCAAATTTTAAAAGAAAGTATTGTTTTAAAATTTTAAAAAATAAAAAATGACACAGGATCGAGGGGCTCCCATATCAATTTCTGCGATTAGAGAATTTAGATGAAATTTTAATTTTTATGGGTTGTTTTTTTTATAAATGTATCACATTTGTGCTATTCGACTCTGGCGAAATCGAATCTCCGTAATGATCAATACGTCTCAAGATGGGCCACGAGTACTACTGCTGATGAATCGGAGGGGTTGTATCTGGCTAAAAAGAAAGCAGCGCTGGCGAAAAAGAGATAAAACAGTTACAGTTACAGCGCAGAAAAATGTCTGCGATGTTCAAGCGGGTAATCATAAAACTAGCTGATACTCAACTGATACTCTGAAATTTTATATTTTAAGTTCATATTATTAAATTTTAAATTTATTAAAGGAAAATAACAAATTTCGTTATAGTCTATACTAGAAGGCTGAACGGCAGTATAGTACCATTATCGGTGCGGTTGGAAGGGGGAGGGGGGTTAGCTACCACCATTGGCAGTTCTTGACAGTTCAAAATGTATCTTTATTTATTTCATATTAATTGGGAAATTTTTCGTTTTTAACTTATTCTGCAATTGAGACATTCGAATCATATGGACTTTTTCATTACACAAACTTACTTTAAATGAATTAGTTCATGATTATATAACATTTATAATCTAACATTAATACTTTTATAAACTCAAATTACCGCGCACTACAAAATATTAGCGCAACTAAAAATCGCGCCGTGGTTCAGTGGAAATGCGCATCGCTACTGAGCAGGAGGTTCGTGGTTCAAACAGCAGTAACACCAAAAGTATTTTTCACGGTGTCCCACCTCTCGCGAAAACAAACGTTCCGAGTGTAATAACTTGTCACGGAAAGCTTCTCAATTTGCCGATCGGATCCGGCCTTAAATTGTAGGTCACTTCCATTTGTGTCAAAAATATACATGCACAACACAAATGGTTGCGAGAAGCTAGGCCTTGGACCGCAACGGTCTGTCGCGCCGAATATTATTATTGTGGGGTTAGTCCAAAACCTTCTCTATAGAAAGTCCAACTCTACGCATACTAATGCTGTAAGCCCATCCCAAACGCATCTGTGTTTGTGGGATGTGAATACAGTGTACAACAAAACAAATAAGCAGTCGCAAAGAGCGAGAAACGTAAGATGTGGTAGTGGGAAACAGAAAAATTTTATAAGGATTCTGCTCTTCAGTTGATTACTAATACAAATACGTTTGGGATAAATCTAAGCATGTATCTGTGAACGAAAAAAAGGAAAAAAAACGTGAGTCGTCGATCTTGCAGGCACGGTAATATTTTAAATTCCTGGAAAAAAATGCAAGGAAAATTACCTACCACCAGCCGCGAAATTTTCGAAAATTTAATACGATTGTCGATTGATCTCGACTGGTTCACGGCCTCCATCGCTATTCGTTCTTCAACAAGCAATAGCTTTAAAAATGATGGTAATTTTCCTTACAAAATTGAAATTTATATTGCACTTAAGCGACTCAAAGAAAAATGTCGGCAAAAATAAAAAGTGATCAATCAGTTCGCAATGTGCCCAAAAGCGGCAGGAGGAGGGCAGGAGGAGGACTGTGTCGATCGATTGAAATACGTAATTTTATTGGAACTAATCCGGTGAAGATATAACCCAAAAACAACAAAAAAGTTAACAAATTTTAACAACAAGCTAAATTGTGATTATGATTTGTGCCGAATTTAGCGACGTATTTTTGTCAATGTGGACTTGTAGTAGAAAAGGTCAGAGAGGTCACATTAGTGGAGCCGTGCAATTACCATTGACCTAGTATCCATAAACTAAACCTTAACTAATTCTTTTTTGAAACGAACAAACGCAGCCGTACCGATTTGAATCTGCTCCGTTAATTCGTTGGTGGAAAACTTCAAATAGTTTCGTTGTGAACGTTAGACACAAATGACGACGAGGACGACCGAGGGCATCTCATCTGCCGGCGACAAATATTTGCTATTGAAACGGAGCTGAATTGTCAACTTTGTTCTCGAAATACCTCTTGTACCTGCACTCGGATTCTTTTTGGCAGTCTTCATCATGAGATATAGACCGTACTCGTTTTTTTCAAAAGTAAAGAGGATTCAATAAAAACCACCGGCTTGACGAGTAGCCTATAATAATTTATTTTTGAGTTGTTGTTTTTAGTAAAACTTACAAAATTTGATTGTTGTTCTCTGTTATGCGGACACGGAATGCTCGGGTTAAGTAAAATTTGGTAAATTCTCGAGTGCTCGATATTCCCAACATCTTGGGACCGCGTAACCTTACTAAAATTATTTTCCAGACAGGTCGATCTCATCTTCGACAGCGCTGGCGACGGCGGATGTGCCTAAACAAGTAAGCTGATTTGATTGTTTCCTTTTTATTGAATTCATAGTTGCGTACTGTACCGCCCTGGTACCGTTGCTATAGCGTACCGTGTCCGACATAGGGATTTTGGATCTTATCTTCCCTAATATACAATCCGGTTCAATAGATTACCGCCACTCAATTCTGAGAAGCAAAAGTCAATTTCCAGCCGGTTTGTGTGAGATAGAAAAAATTGTAAAATAGAGAAAGAAAGAGTATTTAGTACTGAATTCAATAGCAAAAAGCAAAAATCGTAGACATCAACGGACATCAAAGACAAACGGGTTTCAACGGCACTTACACCTCAGGGTAAACGAAAATTGTTAGATCGGCCTCCAATTCGGCTCTTCCTACAGCAAAAATTGCCCTCCAATCTGGTGTTAATGGCACTAAATCGACTGTCCGCTGTGCTATTTTAAGTGCAAAACATGTGAAGTGGCTGAAGATAAAGAAAAAAACACCACTGAATGATGGACGAAAGCAGAAACGATTGGAATTCGCAAAGAAGCACATGACTTGGAATGTGATGCAAGGTCAAAGTGTTAATGACTGGCGAAAAGTCGTATTTTCAGATGAAAAAATAATTAATTTGGATGGGTATAATTAATATTTTCATGACCTTAGGAAAGAGGAAGTGTTTTTGAATCGCCATCATAGTAGAAAAGGGGGCGTAATGGTCTGGGGTTCAATCTCTTATTATGGCACAATTGATTTGGTGTTTCAAAGTACAAAAATGACCGGAAACAGTTACAAAACGTTACTGGAATCTGTTTTCCCTAAAATCCATGACCTTTTCACACCACTCTCATGGATTTTCCAACAAGATAACGCGCCAATACACACAGTTCGCGTTGTAAAATCGTACATCCAAATGTCCAGCTATTGCCGTGGCCACCATATTCGCCGGACTTAAACATAATAGAACATGTTTGGGGCTGGCTCACACGTGAAGTATACGAAGTAGGGAAACAGTATGATACTAAGGAAGAGCTGATTCGGTCTGTGCAGAAATTTCACACAATTATTAAAAGTCATTGTGCGACTCACTTAAGGATCGTATTTTAAAAGTTATTCTGAAAAATGGAAGTTCCACTAAATATTAGAAATTATATTTTAATATTGTATTTAAAAAAAATACAATTTTGGTAACAAATCACACATAATGCTATTATTTCATGTAATTTATCAAGTGGCGGTAATCAAATGAACCGAAACAAGGTCATGAATTTCTGACTCATTTTTCAAAACAAAACAAAAAACACAGTTATCTTGATGTCTACGATTTTTGATTTTTGCTATTGAATTCAGTACTAAATACTCTTTCTTTCTCTATTTTACAATTTTTTCTATCTCACACAAACCGGCTGGAAATTGACTTTTGCTTCTCAGAATTGAGTGGCGGTAATCTATTGAACCAGACTGTATGTATATATATTTGATAGATCGTTTTCTGATAAATGCAATGGCATACCAATATTTATACATATAAATATTTGAGAGATTGTTTTTTTTAAATAAATGCAATGGCATACTTAATTATTTGATAGATTAATTTCTTTCTATGAATGCAATGGCATACCTATATATATTTGATATGTTGTCTTTTTTGAAATAAGTACCATGACATACAGGTATATATATTTGATAGATCGTTTTCTGATAAATGCAATTTGATAGATTAATTTATTTTTATAAATGTAATGGAATACATATCTTAATATAAAAAAACGTTGGTGCGTATGTATGTCTGACCATAACGGCTGAACCTCTGAAGCTTTTACTCACACCATATGTTCGTGTGGTGCTCCGGATTGTTTTTGTTTGTGTTAGACCCCCCGGTAGCGCTAGGGTCGCTTTTTCGAAAATTCTTATTTATGGACCGATTGGGCTTAAATTCACACCATATAATGTTTAAATAAAAAGAAAGTCGTTGGGAACCAATAGGTGGCGCTGGGGTGGAAAATGTAGTTTTCCCTGTATATGATTTTTATATAAAGAATATTCGAAAACGTATACATTTTTTGTCGAAATAAGTGTCGATTCTATAGTTTTCTGGGTTGGTGAGGTGATAATTTGGCGAGTTGGTCAGTTGGCAATATGTAATAGGGCGGAAGGTCAGTTGGTGGGGGTGGTCTATGTGTTTGTTTGTCAGCTGGCGGGAGGTCATAGGGCAAGAGGTCAGTGGGCTGGGGGTCAGTGGACTAGATGGTCAGTGGGCCAGTGGATGTGAGGTTAGTGGGCGTGGCAACAGTGGGCGGGTGCTAATTTGGGTGGTGGTCAGTGGGATGAGGCAGCCGGGAAACGCCGGGTATTTCCGCTAGTATATATATAAATATTTAATAGATTAATTTCTTTTTATAAATGCAAGGGCCTACTTATATATATAAATATTGGGTAGTTTTTCTTATAAATGCATGGACATACCTAAATACATATATATTTGATAGTTTGTTTTCTTATAAATGCAATGGCATACCTAAAAAATTTTTGATAGATTGTTGTTTAATGAAATGCTATGGCAATACTGCTTGATACTCGTGTGTAGATAAGTGAAAATGTCGACATTTACAAAAAAGGAAACTTATTGTAGTATAACCATACAAACTGACTGTTATATAAATTACATAGAGTACTCCGAGTATACCTATACTTGAAGCATTGATTTTATTTTTTATGAAAAATAAAGCGGAAAAACCTTTTGTTTTACAACGTGTTAATGTTGTGTTTTTAATTGCTGGAAAAGGGGGTGGGGGTGAGATGCGGTGGAACTTCTTCTCCAAGCGGTCGATCAGGTGACCTCATATGGAAGGGAGGGTAAAGACGCCTGAGGGGACCCAACATCTGTCTCTCGAAACATCGTCACTAAGGCAACGGAAAGATTCCTTTGCTATAGAAACTCCCTCCTCCACTTGCCATTTTTCTGTCATTTTAGTTCTTCTATCCCCACTTTATACTTTTATAGCACGCACAACAAAACTGTTTGTAATGGCGTTACGAGCTGACCGCTTCGTCAAGGGCCCACCCCAAAACGACGAGCAGGTAGAGGTATCCTATTGCGTGCGAAAGGATGAACGACCGCTCAGCTTGGGAATGTGGGACGGCGTCCATTCGCGCTCGGCGAATTTGCCTGCCAAAACCCCCTAAGACTTCTCTTGAAGCTTCTCAGGCCCCCTCTCAAGACCTCCTCAAGACTCCCGTAATTCCCGCTCAAATTTCCAAGACCCCATGAAGACTCCATTAAGATCGTCCAAAAACCCCCTCAAGACCACCTCAAGATTGCCCTTAAGGTCACCTCAAGACTCCCTCAAGATCCCACCCAAAAACTTTTTTAAACCGCCATTAATACCCGCTCAAGACCATCTGCAGGCTAACTAAAAGACTCCCCTAAAACCCCCACAAAAACCCTCTTAAGACCCACTCAAGAACTTGTCAAAACCCCTCAAGACCCCATCAAGGCTCCACTGAAGACCCTCTCAGAACCCCCTAAAGACCTCCTCAAGACCCCTTCAAGACCCACTAAAGACTCTCTTCAAGACCCCCTTAAGACCTCCTTAAGGTCCTCCCAAAGTGCTCTCAAACCACCTACAAAACCACCTCAAGTCCCTCTCAAAAGCCTCTTCAGACGCCCTCCAAGCCCTCTTAAGACCCTTTCAAGACCCACTTAAAACCACTCAATCGCCCTTTTTAAACCCTTTTCTAGACTCTCCTCAAAACCACCTAAAGCCCCCCTCCATTCCACCTCAAGATCCTCTAACGACCGTCTCATTACCCTCTTAAAACCCCCTTAAGACCACCTAAAGACCCTCTCAAGACCATCTCAAGGAGCCCCCTTTAAAACCCCTCAAGACCTTCTTAAGATCTCTAAGACCCCCTCAAAACCCCACTCAAGACGGACAACACAGACAAGTTAATATAAAAGCATTTAGAAATGGCGCAATTTGAATCTACCCGGCTAAAAACTTTGTATTATTTATGTGTTGCCTGCCAATATTTAAAGTACAACGTTCGCTCTCATTACGTGATTGGCGACTTAAGTTCAAATTCATCAGAAAATTAAAGCAAATTTGTCAATTTCACACCAAGCGATTTGATTTAAAAAAACAAACCCACAAAAGACCGATACACACATATCTACTACACTTCGCACTGTAATTTATTTAAACTATTGGCAGCCCAGACAAAGATTGCGATTCGGGTTTGGTTCTGGCTCTTTGCGCGATAGCACGCGACCAAGATGCAACAGCATGAGTGCCAAGTTCAAGGAACGCATTATGTTGATAAATCATGAATTTTTCACGCCTTGCGTTCGGTTTGAGGTTCGTACGTACGAGTGCATTATACAGTGCAAGTCGCACACTAATGGCTTCTGGGGGTATTAAAATTCTATTTTGTTGATATCTCGGAGCGTAGTTTTTATGTAACATCAAGGGAAACGCCGCCGATGATGTACACAGCATACGCAAAATACAGAAATATACACATTAATTTTAATTGTACCGTGTATCGTTTTTCGTTGTTTATGGCTTTTTTTTTCAAATATTTTGCAATTTTTATATAACATTCGTATTCTTTCTTTAGGTAACTTTTTAAACTTTTTTTATAATTAAACGAATTCAACTTGCACAATTTAATTTTTTGATAATCAAACGCATTTAGGGTGGTAATTCAAGCGCGCGATTTTACGTGATATTAATGTGTATATTTCTGTATTTTGCGTTTCTGTGTAACCATACAAGTTAAATTGTCCAAGTTAAATTGTGCCAAGTTGAATTGTGTCCAGTGGAATTATGCCAGTGGAATTGTGTCCAGTGGAATTGTGTCTAGTGGAATTGTGCTAGTGGAATTGGCTTAGAATCTGTTTTTCATTATTTGTTGTAAGACATCTCATTACAGTTCGGTAATAGTATATTACATAACCAGCAAGGAAAGTGGAGTTTATCTTGCGAGTTCGAAGTTTGAAGCACGAGGCGGTAGCCGAGTTCGGCAATCTAACGAGCACGATGAGCACTTTTCTGCGAGTAATGAACGCTATTTTCACACGACCAAACCGGTTTTTCTGCTAAATCGATTATGCGCAATGCAAAATTACTCTGAGAATGTGTGTTCGCTGTGACTGCAGTAAATAAAAGTATTTTATGTGATAAAGTAACTACAAGTGTGTAAAGGCTACTTTCGAAACTAAGTTATAGTGTATGAAACAGTCACTTTCGTTTATGGGCGTGTGAAATAGTATATTACAGAACGAGCAAGGAAAGTGGAGTTTATCGTGCGAGGTCGAAGCTTGACAATCTAACGAGCACGATGAGCACTTTTCTGCGAGTCGTGTACGCTATTTTTCACGCGTCCAAACCGGTTTTTTTTTGCTAAATTGAGAGAGAAGCAGAAATGTGAGAATGTGTGTTCGCTGTGACTGCAGTAAATAACAAAGAAATGAATTTTTCACGCGTCCAAACCGGTTTTTCTGCTAAATCGAGAGAGAAGCAGAAATCACAAACGACAAACAAAAGAGAATTCTTGCTCATGCGCAATGTGTTCGCTGAGATTGTAGTAAATAACAAAAGTTTACATCATAATATAACTAGTGTTGTTATGGGCTACTTTGGAGGCTAGTTTATAGGGTACGAAACAGTCACTTTCGTCTATGAGCGTGTGAAAAAAATATAACATACTGCTGACCCGAAAGAAGTTGTCCTGTCCCACTTTCAATAAATTTGTTTGTGATCGTTTTGTGAACTTGTGAAAAGCTATTTGTTTTGCGATTTTGAGTCACAGTATTGGTCACATCATTGTGTTACATTTTTAAATTTTGGGAACTAAGTAATTTCTCTACCGATTTGTATAAAATTCGGTATGGTCTTTTGAGGGTCCTCTGGGGGGTCTTTTGACGGTCTTTTTAAGGGTCTTTTGGAGGTCCTTTCATGGTCTTTTGGAGGTTTTTTGGTGAGTCTTTGGGACGTCTTTTGTAGGTCTTTTGAAGGTCTTTTTGTGGTATTTCGGAGAGTCCCTCAAAATCTTTTGGGGTTATTTTGGGGGTCTTTAATGATTTTTGGTGATTTTGAGGGACTTTCGGAGGTCTTTTTGTGATCTGGAGATCTTTTTGCCCACAAAATCAAAGAAGAATCTGTCGAATGACATTTTCGCACGTAACCCAAACAATTGGAATCTATTGGAACAGAAATTAAATAACAACTTTTGCTGGACAAATCGCGAATCAACACAAATTTAATTTTATTTTAATTTAGGGTGGAAAGCGTTTTCCAGAGTTTTCATTTCACCGAAAACATTCAATTGAGTTATTTCCTCAAAAAATATCCAATTTATGGTTTTCCAAATTTTCCCGAATTTCATTTTGGTAAAAAATCTCCGGGAACATAACGAACAAACCAATTTTTGCTGTTTATCCGAATTTTTCGACTTTCCTTTGTAATTGTCTTTGTTTCCCCGGACTATAACGAACAGAACAAAAAAAGAATTACGCTAATCCAACGTTCGAATCGTGAGTTATGTTCGCGACTCGCGAGTTCACACATAAATCCTATGGAAAACAGCACTTTCAGTTTTTTCCGAATTTTACAATTTTACAATTTTTTTTTTTATATTTTTCTTTCGCCTTAACCTTATTCGCACTATGGCGAATTTATAAAATAAAAGTTAGTCAAATCGGTCCAGTCGTTCTCAAATGTTTTTCTGGATATCTGGATAGGGACACCCTAATCACCTAGCGGTATGAAACATATAGCAGTGGGAGGACAAACACCGTCACACGAGATTTTTATATATTAGAAGAAGAAGAAGAAGAAGATATTATTATAAAAACTTGAAAGCTGTGGTAAATGTGGACACCTTTGTGTGCCTTTGCTGCCAACTGTGCCTGCAAAAAATAGGCTGTTGTTCGTTGACGAAGAATTGACTAACAATTTAAGCATTCGTTTTGTTCTGTCATATTTTTGTGCTCCATTGGTCGTTTGGAAAAATTGGCACAATCTAAAATTTTGACACAACATCCAAGACGATATTTATGGAGAATCAAAGATATCTTTCCTGAATGTAAATTAATTTAATAGGGCGCTGTGGCTCAAGAGGTTAGTTCGTAAGACTTCTGAGCAGAAGGTTTGAGGTTCGAATCCCAGAAAAAACAATAAAAATCTTTTTCAACGTTCCACCTCTCACGAATGTCTGACAAACATCTGAGAGTAATAACTTTCAAGAAAAGCTTTTCTATTTGCTCCCTTACATTTTTGTGCAAAAATATGGAAAAAGCGATAAAACAGTAACAAGCAGGATACATTCCTGCGATGTTCAAGCGGTTCGATTGTTTTCGCGATATTTACGTCATCAATAAGTTTTATCGCGCGGTTCTGAATTATGTAAAGTAGATGCAATGTGGTCTTGGGAGCACCTGCACAGACAATACAGTTGTATTCAAGTTTAGGGCGATTATATGCCTTGTAAATAGTAGCCAGGTCCGAGGGAGTTAAGTACATCTTGCACCGCTTTAGGAAACCTAAACATTTCGCAGCATTCTTAGCGATGGCGAATATGTGGTCATTTCAACGGTCATTTCAACGAAGCTTGTTGTTGACGCGAGCTTTTCAGTTTCTTTGATGCAGGATCCATTCATGGATAAAGGTTAGGGGTTTAAATTACCCTTAGACGACAGAAGACAGCATTGGGTTTTGGAAGCGTTAAATTCAACTCTATTGTGTAGTCCCCACCTTGTTATGCTGTTAAGGTCCGAATAATGTGCTTAACATACGTTGTTGTTCAAGATCCCCTTGGGATGAAGATGGGGGTGGAGAGAGCGCAAAGAATGAATAGGATTAAAGTAGCGGATAGGAGATCATTAATGAAAATGAGAAAGAGTGTCGGAGACCAAACAGAGCCTTGGTAAACACCGGCGTTTATGCGGTGTACATTGGATTTGAAACTGTCCAATACGACATGGATTGAACGGTCAGAAACTTAAACGTAGTTACTAGTCTAAACAATCAGGGTCTTATCAATTCCATAGGCATTCATTTTCGACAAAAGAGCTTGATGCCAGACTCTGTCAAATGCCTTGGAAATATCGAGTACAACAACTTTGCTTTAACCAGATTTGTAAATAGACTGGATCCACTTATCAGTGAGATAAGCCATCAGGTCACCTGTAGAACGTTGCCTACGAAAACCGTACTGCTGGTCGCTAAAGATTTCACGTGATTGAAGGTATTGCACATGCTTACGATTGATCAGCGTTTACAGGACCTTGGAAAGTATGGATGTTAGCGCAATGGGTCGGTAAAAGGAAAGAGATGACTATTCGCCATTTTAGGATCAGTCTGGATAAAGGCTGTTTTCCAATACCTTGGGATGACTCCAGAAGAATAAGAGAAATTGAAAAGCATGCACCGTGGTAATGCCAACGATGAAGAACGGGAATGCCATCAGGCCCAGCAGATGTAAGAATGTTGAAATCATTTAATAATCTAGCCACTTGACGAGTACGAAAGTAAATCTGTCCCATAGAGGATTTGCAAGTACAACCGGCGAAAACGCGCTATCTAGTAGCTTAGAGCTAACTGAGAAATGTGAAGCAAGCAGATTGGCTTTGTTATTTATGCTAAATATGTGCTTATGATAAATATGTGCTTTTTCACATGGGCATATATCTGTAGACTAAGAAGCATCAGCAAAAAAACGAAATGATAGACGTCATAGCCATTTACACTGGTGTCCGAAATATCGGACGTTATGCACTGCAACCTAGCAGCTAGAATTTATAAAGACCAATTGTTTTTGAACAGCACTGAGTGTATGCCAAAGTACTTGGTAATTACCAAGTGCTTCTGGTAAAATATTATTTAATTCAGTTCGAAATAGAATCATTATAATATTAATACTACTATTTATTTTATATTTCTTTTACTATTTATAATAATATTTGGCGCGACAGACAGACAGACGTGCTGCACATGTTAATTTTTTTTGGACACAAATGGAAGGGACCTACAATTTAAGGCCGGATCCGAACGGCGAATTGAGAAGCTTTCCGTGACAAGGTATTAATTACTCTCGGAACGTTTGTCACCCATTCGCGAGAGGTGGGACACCGTGAAAAATACTTTTGATGTTGCTGGGATTCGAACCTGAACCTCCTGGGCAGCAGCCATGTGCATTACCACTAAGCCACGGCGCCCACTCTATTACTATTTATATAATAATAATGATAAGAACGAAATGTGCGTTGTTATTTACGCATATTAAAAAAATTAAAAATTGATCTAATTAGTCTCCCGCGGTGTAATTAGGTATAAAAAAGGTTTCTTTAAATTCTCAACTGAAATAATTAATATGAACGTTTTTTATATTTTCAAAGTCAAGTGTAAATCGAATCTGGTCCGTTTCCCAACCCGCAACCGCGTCGGATTCCAAAAAAAATTAATAAGCAACATATACCAAATTAGTGCAATTAGTAATTATAAAAAAAAACCATTAGATCTCATCTTTTCGTAAAAGATTTGGTAATTAAACACTTCCAAAAGTAAATACAATTTCCTATCTTATCAAAAATTAATTTTTTTCTAAATTCTCTATTTTAACTTCGCGTGCCCGTGGCTGGCTGGGACACCAAATGTTGTGTACAACCCACTTCCTAAAGCCCAATTTTATTAAAACATGTGCACACATGTGTATCTCAGATGACAACACTTATTCTATTAAAAATTGGAGCACCTCGGGCCTCGGGTTCGGTTCGGTTCGTCAATATTTACGATTTTCACGCGCATTTTCGTTATAAATGGATCATATCGTTCGTTTTTATATCTCCATAGGGCTTAGCCATTATAACGACCTCTGACGACTCTGTTCGTAGCCTAAAATACCTTTTATACCGGATATCTCGGCTTCGGGATTTGATAATAAAAACCCTTTATTTAATTTTTGAGTTACATATAAATTGGTTTTATTTGATCCAAATAAAATTAAAATACTGATAAAATAATAAACTCTTTGACATGCGTACGCAATGTATTGCACACTCTACTGCATAGTTTAAAATACATAGTATGGAGCCATGAAACTTGTCAACATAACGTCAACATTAAAAAATTTGTGTTTGAAAATTTATTAAACCGAATTTTTTAAACATTATCCCATTAATGTAAAAATGCATCTATTTATTTTGAGGGAGTTTAACAAGACGAGCATATTATTATCATGCATAAAACCAACAATCAAAAGCATAATGAGAACGACACTTGCTTAATGTTTGCTAAAAGCAGCACCACAAAAACGGGCTCTAGCATGCGTACAAAACCAAGGAGGACATTTGGAGCATCTGTTATAACTGTTTTAGCAAACACATAAAATAAAAATTATCTAAAACCACAAAAAATCCTTTTTATTTATAGCTTTTGGAGCTTAAAGCAAAAAAAACTTTTTTTAAAACTTTTACCTACTGCGGGTTTTCCCAAGTATGATAAAATCTATGGGTTTTTCCGCAAACTTGTTGATTTTTCTTTATTATCGTTACGTTCATAAGAAAAAAAATAGTAAAACGTTATGTTTATTACGCATTTTCTGGAGAAAATTTACCTTAAAGTCAAAAATTAACATGGGCAATAAAACTGGAACTGGCCTTAAGATTAAGATATTTTTATTAAACATTAAAGTAATATACAATTTTGATTTAAAACTAAACTTATAACTAATATTAATATGTGTCGGCTCAACAATAGGGGCCCGACGTATTTACATTGTCTTTGTTTTGGTATTGTTATTTTTAAACAATATTTTTTACTACTTAATCTATTACATGTTAATTTTTAAGGTAATTAAATTTTAAACAATAATTTTAAAATAAAATAAGAATGAAAAATATTAAGCAGCGTATAAACAGGGCGAACTTCAGCCTCTGTAATATTGGTTGCCCGCCTTCTCGTAGAAGGAGACGTCTTGATTGTTAAAGATGTCATCGAATCTAGCATCAGTGAATCCTCTTATGTGTATGTACCGGTGACTTGGCTCGATTTCCTCGATTGGCAGTCCTTGCATCTCAGGACTTGGATGTGTTTCCAATGCGTCGACGAAAACACATCGTTGTTGGTGAGACGGTGAACCATATGGGGTAGCCATAGGTTATCACTGGCCTGATGAGTTGCTTGTAGATAAGCAGCCTGGTGTTGTTGGACAGACCGTTTCGTCTTTTAAGTAGCGGGTGCACCAAATGAAAAGCGTAGTTCGCTTTTTTCATTGTTTTGTCGATGTGAGAGTTAAACTTGAGCCTCTCAGTAAAGTTGATTCCCAGGTACTTAGTCTCTGACTTGGTGTTTATTGTTGTGTTATCCGGAAGGGTGATTTTTAAGGCTCTGCACCGGCTTGCGATTTTTCTTATCCTTGTTTCGGTTGCTGGTACTCGGAAGCAGATGAGTTCCATTTTATTGGCGTTGATCTTTAGTCCCCACTTCAGGTAGTAGTCCCAAAGATTTCTGAGGTGTTCCTCCACTCTTCGGGCAGCTATCTCGGGAGAGCGGGAATGTAACTGGCCTTGAAGTTGGATATCTGAAGACTCAAATAAGATATCAACTTTATTTAAACGCAGTTACAAAGGCTAGTATTTCTTCTAAAAATGAACTCCTCATTTAGAGTATTAACAGAGCACTTAGAATATACCCAAGAATCATTTCCCAAATTATTGTGCACGAATTAGGCGACACTCTGTATGCGTTTTTCTCGATTATCGTGGTAGCCACCCAATATTATTATTTTCTATCTATAATTTTTTTTTCAAGCTGCTAAAATTTGCATGTATGCATGTGCGAGTATTGAATACCTCACTAGGAAATATTTTTTAATAAACTGTATGTTCTCGTGATAGCGAGTATGTATGGTGATGCGACACATACGGTACAAGTATATTAAACTCATCAAACTCTGTAGCGAGGGGAAAACGAGATATTATGGTTTAAAATGGTTTAAGAGTGGATTTACACTTGGGCCATGTTAGATAAAATGAGCACGACGAGAAAAAATGAGATTGACACTTCGAGAATGTTATAGTTATTTTATGTCTGCAGGCGAAATAATATCTAGATTAGATTTAGATAAAATGAGCACGACGAGAAAAAATGAGATTGACACTTCGAGAATGTTACAGGGGAAATAATATCTATTGCATTATTGTAGCATTTAAAAAATGGAATAGTGGCCAAAACACGGACGAGGCCGGAATCTTCAGTAAATTTAAATTAAATCAGTAAATCTGCAAAAATCCTGAGTTTAAAAATTTTCATGATACTATACTTCCTTTTACTATGTAAAAGAAAGTAATGTACTACTTTGAATTTAACAGTCGTCCTGCTCATATTTTCAAACATTGCTATAAGTAGTGTAATGCTTGATTTATGCTAAATTTACATTTGGGCCGTGCGAGAAAAAATGAGCAGGACGACTGTTAAATTGAAATTATGGTTAGTCAGACAAGACAAGAAAAGTATTATATTTTTCAATGTTACCATAATGATATAGATAACATTTCCCGTGTTACTTTAAAATAACTACAACATTTTCGTAGTGTCAATCCACCACTATTTCAATTTAACTATAGTCGTCCTGTTCATTTTTCTAACATGGCTATAGTCTTCAATCAAACATTAGACTGTGTCATCAACATGTGTCAAGAGAGAAAACAGATTGCAATAACTAAATGTTACCATAAAAATATACTTTCATAAGTATATTTTTAAATGTTACCATAATGCTATAGATAAAATTTCTCCTGCGGATATAAAATAACTATAACGTTCTCCTAGTGTCATTCTCTTCTGGCTAACCACAATTTTAATTTTTCAAACATGGCTATAATCTAAATCCAGCATAAATCTAAGCTTATGCTGGATTTACATTTAAATTTAACTATAGTCGTCCTGCTCATTTTTTCTCGTACGGCCCAAATATAAATCAAGCATTACACTAGAGAAAATTTTAGAAAATATGACAAGGAAAGGAGAAAGAACGAAAGAGATTCAGAGAATAATGAGAACATTCTGACGAAGTTCGATTTATTTACATTCAAAGAGAGAGAAGAAGTCAAGTGTGTACTCCAAAATAAACAACAACAAAAGCAATTTTAAGCTTTATTGCAACATACGATTATTGTGCAGTTTAAACACAATGAAATTTACTATATTTAGACAAGGTGAAAATTCAACTCAGCATAGCGTAGCCGATGTTTTCAGAGCTGAAAATGTTATTTTTTTTTTATAATGTACACACGCTCAAGGGGTTTACACCCTTATAATGCTTAGCACAGCGTGGGCGTTCGGTGATTAAGGAGAGGAAAAGGTGATATGTCTATGCACTTGGAATGACTTGAACTGTATATCATACTTAATAATTAATACTTAATACCAGACAATCAGTCTAACTTTTTTTATTAGAACGCATTAATTTCATTAAATTGAAATATAATAGCCCGTTCTTAGTTTAAAATTAGTCAAGACAACAATAAAAAATTATTTTCTTTCGCGTATACAAATAAATTTAATTTACCCTAACCCTAACACAGAGGTCTCATTAACGCAGATTCTGACCCAGCACTAGCTGGTTCATCAGCAGATTCGTTTCCTGCAGATCCTTGATGACCACGGACCACGCAATGTATTTGTAGCTTTTAACTGATAAAGAATCCATTAAGTTAGACGGCAGCTGCCTGTGCTGCCTGGTTATCTGAAAAGATATACTCCTATATTCTCATGCCCATAACGCCTTTACTAAGGTTTATTCTAGCGCAGATCTTGATGGCATGGAGTTCAGCCTGGAAAACCATGGGAATTATTCCCATTGGTGGGAGACTTTGGTGTTGGGTCCAAACACACCAACTCCAACTTCATATTCTATTTTCGATCCATCTGTGAACCAGACCAGACCTCTAGCGTCCAGTGCCTGAACACCATTAGACCCGTTTGCACGGTCTAATATTTCCACCTCAAATTATCATCATATTTAGCTCTACAACCGGGATCCGGTCCTGGCCTCCTGCAAAAAATCTCTCCACCGGTCCCGACTTCAAGCCGATGCGATCCAGTTTGGCATTCCTAAACTCTGTATGTTCTGGTCTACGCCCTCCTTTCAGCGTATGCTTGACCGGCCTCGCTGTTGTGTTCTATAAATCCTACCGCAAAGAAATGTCCGATCAGGATCCTCTTTGCTCATGCGAGTTAGGTGTCCTGCACACCGGATCCTACTGAGCTTAATTCTCTTTACGATGTCGGCATCGAGGTTACACTCGTAGATATCTTCATTATAGAGTCTCCGGCATCGTCCGTCCTTACATACGCGGCCAACAATTCTCAGTAAACTTTTCTCTCGAACGCGGCTAAGAGGTCAGAATACTTTTTGCAAAGCACCCAATTCTCGGATCCATATGTAAGTACTGGTATGCCCATTGTCTTATACACCAGCAAGTTGAATGTTATAGTTAAATTCCAGGATTTGAAGAGTCTTGACAGACTAAAGTAGGCTTTATTGGCTTTGAGCAAGCGTGCGCGTATTTCTGGTTCCATGCTGTTATCGGCTGCTACATTTGACCCGCGATAAAGGATAAAAGACGGCTTTAAAGTCTTTAAAAAGATGGTGTTGTGAATTTTAAAACTAGACATTTTTCCATTACCTGTCTAAGGGTGTAAATCTGATCAGTTGTTTATTTGCCTGGGATTGACCAATGATGACTTTAGCGTATGGGACTATCCTGTCTTGATGTATAGAGAACATTTTATACGCGGTACTTAACAATGTTATACCACGATAATTGCTGCATGTTGTGACCATACCAACAAGAAGTGGTCCGAGTATGTTGGCACCTCGGTACGCTCGTACCGTCATCAGGTTCGGGTTGTGGCGGCACTCTATCATCACGTAGTTTATCTGGTTGCAAGTGGCTCCATCAGAAGATATACAGGTGGCTTTGTGTTTGTGGATATTTTTACGCGCAAACCTTGTACTCGCAACGACCAAATATTTGCTTGCTATCATCTCTATGACTCGCTGTCCATTGCCATTAGTGTTCTCGTGTATACTCTCCCCACCTATTTTTGCATTCATATACCACTGAATAATTTCTACATCATACTGAGGTCAAGCATGGAATTCTCGTTCGACAGATTCCAAGAATTTATATTTTTCATCATCTGGAAAATCCCCTGTAAGTGCGTGAACGTTTATGTCGCTTATGTTTATAAATCTACCCCGCACGCAAAGGGTACATAGCCGTTCATTTACTGCTATAAACTCGATAACGGTGAGTTTCATTATTTTGCTGATGTGGTGACCGGCACAACTATTCAATCCCTGACCACACATAGTCTGACTGCACCCTACCCGCATCTGTTTTCGATTGCATAAATAACTCATTTTTTGAAGCGGCACAGCCGCACACATTGCCATTACACTCGTGTACCGATTTCTGCATTCACATCCAGCACTAATCTACAAAGAACTTACGGATGAATGGTGTTTGAAATAAGAAACCGATCGAAATGCAATAAAGGCTCTCTGAGCCTTCTCGAGTTAAAAGAAAAACTTCGTTTTTCGGGTACAAACTTTTATATATACATCGAAATAGGCTACACAGTCGTTTATTATTTGGTATCAATCGCCAAAATATCTGTTTTTGAGGTCAGAGCTATTTTCCCACGCGCCACACGCGTCAAAAGCGGGATATCAAAATGGGTCTCAGACATTGTGCCGCTCACAAAATTTCAGCCCTCTAGGTCATGCGATAGGTAGTTAAAAAAGACCTCAAAAAACGAGAAAATGGCGTGATTTAAAACCATCACTCGCACTACACGCGGCACGCGACACGTGTCATGTACTCGGAATATAAAAAAAGCTATTTTGAACTTAGACACTCACAGACAATTTCAGCTCTCTAGGTCGTGTGGAAGTTGGTTAAAAAGGACCTCAAAGAAGTCGAAAAGTCCATCACACGCACCACACGGGTCATACTAGAAAATAAAAAATGCTATTTTTGACTTAGACACTCTAAACATTTCAGCTCTCTAGGTCGTGTGGAAGTTAGTTAAAACGGGCCTCAAGGAAGTAGAAAAAAAATTCAACCCATCACACGCGACACACGTCATACTCGGAATATAAAAAATGTTATTTGGACACTAACCAAATTTCTCTCTCTAGGTCGTGTGGAAGGTCAATCGATCCACCCAGAAGACTATAAAAGATCACTAATATGAGAACTAAGGGCGGCAGTTGAATATTAACCTTACTTTGAAGGGACTAGCCCGATCATTCAGCTTTTCCTGTACTGGAGAAAAATTACCGGCGGCCACCACGTGAGGGTTCGATCGAACTATCACCAGTCAGTGATAGTAGGTACGGCCGGGTTTTTTTTTAATTTACATGATTTTATTCACATTTTCCACATATTTCCCCGATTAGAGAATTTACACAAAAAAAATTAATTTTTATGGGTTTTTTTTTATTTTGTCAAATCTAAGCGAATGAAAATGAACTAAGTGGAACGTTCGACTCGCTAACCATAATAGGGGTGTAAGTTGTATGGTCAGTTTTATATAAAGTGCCATTATGCAAAATCATCAATTTGTGCTTTATTCACTTTTGTCACACCGGGAAATTGTGTGCTGCAATTTAATTATATTTCTGCATAGAAGTCCCATTAGGACTACTTAGCTTTTTATCTTTTATCTTGGTCACACGGTTATTTAACTCCTTTCCTGGAGATAAATATTTGCGTACGAGAGAAACGTGTTATATCGGTCATTTGGGGATGCTGATGTATACATAACTCGCGTTCGATGGCAGACTTGATGTGAGAATTCCAGCTAAGACGTTTATCAAGGATAATTCCAAGATATTAAACCTCGCTGGTGAGAGTAAAAAAGACGAGTATAAAAAAACGAGAAGAATCGGGAGCATAGGTATGTACTGGATATAGACAACCCGCAAATATTCAAAAATTATTTTCGAATGGATGGAGAACAATTTAAAAAGTTGCTTAGGGTTGTTGGGCCTTCCATTCAAGAACAAGTGACACAGTTACGTACAGCACATACGTACGGTATGTATTGCAAAAGTTATTTATAATACATATATGATTATCTTTTGGTTCACAACAGTTGCTTCGAGAGAGATTTGGAAATTGATGATAAGTACTAAATGACGAATAATCTGCAAATTTATCACAAAAAACATAAAGCTGTGTCAAGAGAGAAAACAGGGAAAATAACCACATGTTATTGGACTTTCGTCAAGTAAATTTTTATATATTACCATAATACTACATAAAAAATTTAAACATTTAAACAACTACAACATTCTCACTTGTGTCTTCCTCTTCTGGCTGACCATAATTTGAATTTAACCGTAGCCATTCTGCTCATTTTTTCAAATATTGCTTCAAGTATAAATTCAGCATTAGAGAATCTGAGTGGTATGTCAGATTAACATATAAAATTTGTTTGTAAAATTTTTTCAATGAAAACGATTTTTTCCGTTACCATGCATGTATGTAGAAGATTCAACATTGGTCCCGCAATTAAAATAATTTAACTATCTCGGGTCAACTGTAGCAGCCGATAACAGCTTGGAACCAGAAATAGTCGCACGGTCAAAGCCAACAAAGCCTACTTTAGTCTGTCAAGACTCTTTAAATACAGGAATTTAACCATAACATCCAAGCTGCTGGAGTATAAGACAATCGTCATACCAGTACTTACATACGGATCCCAGACTTGGGTGCTTGAAAAAAGTATTCTGGCGTTCGAGAAAAAAGTCTTACGGAGAATTGTTGGCCGCTTTTGTGAGGAAGTACGATCCCGGAGACTCTATAATGATGAGATCTACAAGCGTTACCGCGATGTCGACATCGTGAAGAGAATTAAGCTCGGTAGGCTCCGGTGGGCAGGACACCTAGCTCGCATGAGCGAAGAGGATCCTGCCCGGAAAGTTCTTGGCGGAAGGATTTATGGAACACTACAGCGAGGCCGGCGATGGCCTACGCTGGAAGGATGGCGTAGACCAGGATGCCAAGGGTTTACGAAATCGGGACCGGTAGAGACATTTTTTGCGGGAGGCCAGGACCGGACACCAGATGTAGAGCCAAATATGATGATAATGATGCATGTATGTACGTTACATAACCTACCTACCTAACCAAACGAGTTTTTTTTTACAAATTACACGTTTTTATAATTTAAAAAAAAAACAACACATAAAAATTAAAAATTTTCATGTAAACTCTATAATAGGAGATGGGTATGTGTTAAAATTTGAAGAAAATCGGACTAATTTTTAAAAAATTTACATGGACACCACACGGGTCTCGGGGACCTATCACTCCAACAAATTTACAAAAAGTTTTGTCCATCAGTGATACACATGTGTTTAAAATTGGAAGAAAATCGAGCTAATTTTTAAAAAAGTTATATGGGCACCCTTCGAGCCTCAGGGCCCATTCACTCCAAAAACTTTACAAAAAATATTGTCCATCGGAGATACACACGTATATATAAAATTTAAAAAAAATCGGGTTAATTTTTTTTTAAAAATTTTTGGGGCCCAATGACCCTGGGGCCCGGGGTCTCCAAAATTTTTACAAAAAGTGTTTTTCATCGGAGATACATACGTATATAAAATTTGAAGAAAATCGAGGTAATTTTTTTTTATGGAGCCCCACGAACCCGGGGCCTGGGGTCTCCAAAATTTTTACAAAAAGTGTTGTCTATCTGATATACACGGATATGAATAAAACATCGTTAATTTTTAAAAAAATTATATAAAAGCGCCTCGACTCTGGGGCCCGATCACTACCAAATGGGTATAAAATTTGAAGACAATCGGATTGATTTTTACGGTCGATCCTCGGCGTTGACGCCCGTTCACTTTTACATTTTTGTTGTTATCGGATATAAGTTAACAAACGAAACCCAAACACAAGTAGTGTCGTGATCATCACTTTGTATCAGTTACTTTGTATCCAGTCGTTACCCCATAATTTATCCCATCTACACGCACATGCAAATATTCGCTGACCTAGCGTCTGGATTACATCCGCTGTAGACATAAACATTTGCTGACCAAACGTCTGGACTTCATCCGCAGCAGACGTAAACATTCGATGACCAAGCGCAAAACCTTCTCTATAGAAAGCCCAACTCTACGCATACTAATGCTGTAAACCAAGACCAAACGCATGTGTGTTTGTGGGATGTGAATACAGTGTAAAAAAAATAAGAAGTCGCAAAGAGCGAGAAACGTAAGATGTGGTAGTGAGAAACAGAAATATTTTATATGGATTTTGCTCTTTAGTTGATTACTAAATACAAATACGTTTGGTCTCAATCTAAGCATGTATCTGTGTACGATCGGAACAGTTGGGCTTTCTATAGAGAAGGTTTTGACCAAGCGTCTAGATCCAAAACCTTCTCTATAGAAAGCCCAACTGTTCCGATCGTACACAGATACATGCTTAGATTGAGACCAAACGTATTTGTATTAGTAATCAACTAAAGAGCAAAATCCATATAAAATTTTTCTGTTTCCCACTACCACATCTTACGTTTCTCGCTCTTTGCGACTACTTATTTTTTGTACACTGTATTCACATCCCACAAACACACATGCGTTTGGTCTTGGTTTACAGCATTAGTATTCGTAGAGTTGGGCTTTCTATAGAGAAGGTTTTGCTAGATCTCACCCACATACATGTAAACATTTGCTGACTTAGCGTCTGGACTTCATCCGCAACCCATTTGTCCACACATCGCATTGGCAGTTTCTCTTACTATAAATACTAGCTAATAAGATATTTCATTGTACAGCAGTCATCATCGAGCGCTCAACACGAGCACACGCAGATCACGCATCATATCGTCTAGCTACCTGCTACCGATTAAAAAAAAAACCCCCCAAAACCAAAATCGAGCATTTCGCTACCTGCTACTTTTTTATTTTTTATTATTTCACTAATTATTTTTTAAATTCAAAAATATTTTTTTTTCCAGTTATTAGCAATTTATTTTCAGAAAAGGTTTTCCTTTCGATCAGCCCTATAACATGGGGAAAAAGGCAAAAAGGAAGGAAGAAGTCAACGAGTTCTTATCCTTAATTAAGGAACAAGTAACCAACCATGGTGGGGATTTCCTGTTGTCATTGTACCGAAGGCTGGATGAAGTGAACCAGCTGTGCGATTCAGCGACTTCAGAGGAGGAAACCATGAGCGTTGTCGGGGAATCGGATACTGAAGCGTCCGAATCCAGCTGCGAAGGAGAGGATAATTTTAGCGACGAAGATAGTCGCAAGGATCGATCATCTCCCGAAACCATGCCAGTAAAGGCAAAAAGAAGAAGATTGTCTGCAAGTTCCAGACCTTCATCACCACCAACTTCATCTCAACCATCAGTAGCCAATGATGTGAGGATTGTGCCAAAACCAATTGTTGTGGAGAAAACAACAAAACCAAAAGAGGTGCAACGTAAAACTGTACAGGCATCACAACCAAACACTCAAGGAAACATAAACACACAGAGTACTGGACCAACAACAAAACCATTTGCTATGCCACCAATAGTCTGCTTCAGACTGAACGTCGCTGAACTCTCAAAGTTCACGAAGAGCGCCAATATTTGTTGCAGAATTCGCAACATCAAAAGCAGCAAATCGGTCGTTATGGCCATGAACAAAAACGGCCACCTGCGAATTCGGTCTTTCCTACAGTCGGGAAAGACTGAATTCAACACCTATACCGCTAAGGAGGACAGAAAAGAATTGTTGGTCCTTAAAGGTATTTACCACTCCTTTGACACTGAGGATGTTAAGGAAGCGTTGACGGCAGTGGGTGTCCCTGTAGTGGAGGTCAAACCCTTCAAATCGCAGAGGAACGACAGGAAATTAAACCATTTCATTGTCGAACTTGAAAAGAACTGCGATAAGGCAGCAGTTTGCTCAAAAACCCTCCTGATGAACCAGCTGGTGCATTGGGAAAAGCTAAAACCAGCAGGCATTACACAATGCAAAAATTGCCAAATGGTCGGACATGTTGCAAGCAATTGCGGCATGAAATAAAGATGTGTCAAGTGCAAAGACGAACACTCACCTGGTCAATGCCCGAGAAACGCAGACAACAAGAAAGACGACAACGTCTTTTGCACAAATTGCAAAAAAATGGACATCCTGCAAACTATCGAGGATGTCCTAAATATAAGGAGAAGATGGCGGAAAAAGTAAAAACCGCCCAGAAGAAGAAGGAGCAGCATAGTACGCCCAGATGTCTGCTTCAAAAGCTATAGTGAAGGGAGTAAGCTTTGCTAGTATAGCTGCTATGGGGACTGCTAGCAAGCCAGCAGCCAGTCGAACTTGAAAAGAACTGCGATAAGGCAGCAGTTTGCTCAAAAACCCTCCTGATGAACCAGATGGTGCATTGGGAAAAGCTAAAACCAGCAGGCATTACACAATGCAAAAATTGCCAAATGGTCGGACATGTTGCAAGCAATTGCGGCATGAAATATAGATGTGTCAAGTGCAAAGACGAACACTTACCTGGTTAATGCCCGAGAAACGCAGACAACAAGAATGACGACAACGTCTTTTGCACAAATTGCAAAAAAATGGACATCCTGCAAACTATCGAGGATGTCCTAAATATAAGGAGAAGATGGCGGAAAAAGTAAAAACCGCCCAGAAGAAGAAGGAGCAGCATAGTACGCCCAGATGTCTGCTTCAAAAGCTATAGTGAAGGGAGTAAGCTTTGCTAGTATAGCTGCTATGGGGACTGCTAGCAAGCCAGCAGCAATCAACAAGCAGCCAGCAACCATCCAAGAAAGCAGCCAACCAGTGAAGAAGCAAGCTTTAAAAACGGCTCCATCTACTGGAAAATCTAACATCTTCGACGACACTGAAAGGTTATTCGGAGCAGACCTTTTCACAATTTTGCAGAAGGCAAGGAAAGTCGTGCCTGCTAAATATAGCAGCTTTGATGACAGGTCCAAAACAACCGTTTTGGGTCGACTTATTTGTGAATTATGTTCACAGTAAGCAGGATAAGTATATTCTCATATAATGTGAACTCCATTTATTCTTTAGCAAGGCGTATCACACAATTATTAAAACTAATAAATAAATAAAAATAAACCTGACATTCTTCTTTTAAAGGAAACAAACCTCACAGGGAGAAACCCGTTCAGTCCAGACGGATACAATATCCACAGGGTCGACAAAAGCAGTGGACGCTCTGGGACGGCGGTCCTTATCAAGGACACTATGGCAGGCGAGAAGGTGCAAATCTGTGGGTTGCGTAGCATGGAAGCAACAGCTGTCAGCATCAAAGTCAACGAGGTTGAGACCTTGCTGGTGATATCGGTGTACAATCACTGCAACACAACGAGGGAATACATCCAACGGGATCTCCAAACTGTCTTCGGCATCTCATCTAGGCACACATACTGTGTGGTTGGAGGGGATTTTAACGCTAGGCACACCCGATGGCAAGATGAAGTGTGCAACATTCAAGGAAAGGCTACCAGCATACCATGGCTGTAGTTTCACAGCCCCGGAAGACGTACCCTCGGACACCGTCAACTCTGGATTTCTTTCTGGCAACTACAAACTTTATTAATATCCTTCCAGAATTAAGAAATTATTCCTGTTTGGCGCACGATAGCGACTCGGATCATATGGCCATAGAGCTTCGAGTGAGGTTGAATCAGCGATTTGTGAAAGCCACACCAACATCTGAACTACACATCAACTTCAGGAAAGTAAACTGGAACCGGTTTAGATCTGAAGTTGAAGCAGATTTAACAATGCCAGCGGACTGCAAAAATCTGGAGAGTAACAAAATTGATGATGCTATCAGAAATTTCGAGAATGCAGTAAACACAGCCATCGATCGGCAGAAAACAATACGCACCAGCAGGGATCGCTTTCAACACCTGCCTGGGCATATACAGGCAATATAAGCTCACAAGCAACGGCTGAGGAAGCGCCTGCAAAGGATTTTTAACAGGACTCTTAATACAGTCAACGACGAATACCAGTCTGTACTTTCGCAACTGTGTTGTACAGTGAACATGTTTCGTCAAGCACTGCGGAGGTACCAGGAAGATGACCTGACCAAACGGCTCCAGAACATCAAACCAGGTCCCGTTGTTTTTTTTTTTTTTTTTTTAAATATATTTAAACTTATTGCCAAGGGAATACTCCCTGAATGACCTGCACCACGGCAATAAGGTGGGCTAAGCCCTTTATTAAAATTCAGAATTATGTGATTTGTGAATGTGATTTATAATATATCACATTTCTCACGTTTGTAGCCGGTTTCAATTTTATTTTCTCAGAATTCTCCCTGATTCATTGAAAAAAGCAATACGGAAAAAACGTTCACGAGTCTAAATGCTTTAATGAATGGATCATGGTCAAGGAAAACTACAAAAAACCTTGACCAAGAAAATATTACAAAAAAAAGACATACGTGAGCCTCAAAATTCTTGGAGCATCTATTGAAAAATTCGGTCTTTCAGGAACTAGCTGACTTCTTTCTTGAATGCCCACAACTCGACAGTTAATTGTACCGGATTCGTTTGGAGTACCATGCCTAACAAACGAAAAAGGCACGCACAACTATCGAGCCGATAAGCTCCAACGCCAAACATTACATCAAGGATGAGCGAAAAATCTTGACTCAAATTGAGCTCTTGATGATTCTCTGCGGTTCCTCGTAACTTCATCCAATTCAGGCCTTTCATGATGATTTGAAATTTGACTCTTTTCTTTTAAATTTTCATGATTTTAAAAGAAATAATTAAAAAATTAAAAATTTAATTCCGAAAAACGACCGACTACTACGACAATTATTATTATTGCTTTTAAGAAGCTGAACTCTCTGGTCGGAAAGCGTATTTCCATTCCAGAGAGTATCACGTTTGGAGATCAAGTAGCATCCAGTCCTGTTGAAAAAGCCGAAGCCTTTGCCTGCCATTTTGAAAGGAGCTTTACGGACCGACCACCAACGCATCTTCCAGATTTTTTGGAAGAGGTGGAAAGTCTTGTGGAAACAGCTATTGTCAGTGATTTAATAAAGAGTGGAAACTCAAAAAAATCATCGGGCATTGACGGGATTTCTAACTTTTTACTTAAAAAGTTACCGGGTATTGCAATCTTGATGTTAACCATCATTTTCAACAATTGCCTTAACAATGGTTAATTTCCAGACAACTGGAAGGTGGCCAAAGTAGTACCAGTACCCAAGAAACTGACCGCTCAAGCGTAACTGGTTACCGTCCAATAGCTTTACTGTGTTGTATCAGTAAGGTATTCGAGTCTTTGATCCATAAAAAGATCAATACATTTTGTTCAGAAAGAGGCCTTATTGCTTCCTTTCAATTCGGTTTCCGTGAGAAGCACTCTACGATGCAACCTCTGCTGAAACTTCACAGTAACGTCACTCGAGGACTGAACGTTAAAAGCAGTACAGTCGCCTGTTTGCTAGACATCGAAAAAGCCTTCTATAGTGTATGGATCAACGGGCTACTGTTCAAACTTATAAGATTTGGCTTCCCCAATTATATTGTAAAAATTTTCTCTTTCACAGGGTTTTTTTGTACAGATTTTTGGCGACTCATCCACTAGGAAAGGGATTAAAGCCGGAGTTCCTCAAGGTTCCAGACTTGGCCCAGTCCTTTTCAACATCTACAAGGCGGATCAACCCACCAATACAGCCGGAACAAGCAGCATGCTTTACGCGGATGACTCGATAACGTATGCCGTTTCTCTCTCTCCTGAGATAGCTGCCAGAAGAGTGGAGGAACACCTCCGAAATCTTTGGGACTACTACCTCAAGTGGGGGTTGAAGATAAATGCAAACAAAACGGAAATCATCTGCTTCCGAGTGCCAGGGACAAGAACAGGGAGCCGGTGCAGAGGATTAAAAATCACCCTTCCAGACAACACAGTTATAAAAACCCAATCAGAGACGAAGTACCAGGGAATAAACTTCACAGAGAGGCTCAAGTTTAATGCCCACATCGATAAAACGTTGAAAAAGGCTAATTACGCCCTTCATTTAATGCACCCGCTTCTACGAAGGCGAAACGGACTGTCAAACAACACCAGGCGGCAGACGACGCGGCAGGTCTGCTGCCAATAACCGACCACTTGTTCAAAATGACAAAGAAATTCGTTGATGGGTTGGAAACACATCCAAGTCCAGAGATGCAAGGACTGAGAATCGAGGAAATCAGAGGATTCACAGATGCTAGATACAACGACATCCTAAATAATCAAGACACCTCCTTCTACGAGAAGGCCAGCAATCAACACTACAGAGGCTGAAGATCGCCCTGTTTATACCCCCTTTAATATTTATTTTCATTTTTATTTTATTTAAAAATTTATCGTTTAAAATTTAATTACCTTAAATATAAATATGTAGTAGATTAAGTAGTAAATGATATTGTTTAATAATAAGCAATTCGAAAAAAAAGACAATGTAAATACGTCGGGCCCCTATTGTTGAGCCGACACTTATTAATAATAGTTTTAAGTTTAGTTTTAAGCCAAATTGTATGTTACTTAAATAAATAAAATATCTTAATCTAAAAAAAAAAAAAAAAATTTCATTGTTCAGTTGCCTAGTTAAGTTCATAGTATTAAGCTCAGTTGCCTAATTAAGTTTATTGTGTTAAGAGTTCAGCTTGTCTAATTAAATTTATAGAGTAAAGTTCAAGTTGCCTATTTAAATTTATATATTGAGTTCTATTGCATAAAATAATCTTTGTCTATAAATAAATCATATAAAACATTAATCATATAAAGTTAAATAAAGTTTTTTTTTTTTGAACAATTTTAAGTGTGTAAAATTAGTTTATGCAAACGTGTGAAGAAAGTCCGACTTTAGGAAGTCGGTTAAAAATTAATCACAAGATCCACCAGCCAGCCAGTCACCCAACAGGAAGGACGTCACATCTTTTGTGTGCAAATTTGTAAAAAAACATATTTTATATACTTTATTATACCACCATGATAAAAAAAAGTGCTTGAAAAATTCAGCCGAGCCTAGAGCCTACAACGAGAAAACTTTGACAGGGCAAGGATATAAAAAAAAAAAAAGCAAAAATTATTTTCCGTTTTTTGTTTGTTGTTTTTCTTCACAGACGGGAAAACCCGAAAAACAAAAGGTCTTCTATTGTGGACCAATTTGTGAAGAATCCCGGTTCTCATTGGATTACTTCATAAAGAGAGAGACTCATGGTTCAATTTCAAATTTGTTTTACGTAACCGTAACCGACGATTGTCGAGACGCCGACGCCTAGCAAAATTTCGGTTAATAAGTTTTTATATTTTTATATTTACCTTTTTTAAAATGTCTACTTGAAGAAAGAAGAAAGAAGCTGTGAAGAAATTTGAATATTTGTTCAGTTCGAATATTGAGCTTTTAATGTTGAAGATGTCTTCTGTTTTGCAATGAATATAGTTCATAAAATTTGTTCTAACTATGGCTTCATTAAACATGGTGTTTTTATGGCATAAACAACTAAATATTTACATAATATTGGAATTGATACTAAGAAAGATTTCCCTAACAATTTTTGCATCTTAGACACCATTGTAAATTTTTACTCAAATAAATGCAGTTAAAAATTTTGAATGTTTGCCAAAATAAAAATTTGTTGTTTTTGCTGTTTTTGTTTTAAACAATTTCACATAACGTATATTATGAAATGATCGCTAAAATATATAATTTTACTTACAATGCTTTGGCGTAAAATCCATGTGGAATAGACGTCATTACACCGGCGCCGTCGCCAGTGTCATTGTCACAGGCACAAGCACCTCGATGCTTCATCCGTTCTGACAAGGTCTGGCCATCACGAAGTATCTGTTTCGAGAATACATAAAATTAATGGTAATTTTATTATTTTTATTTAATTGTATCGTAAACAAGTCTAAGCAGATTTAAAAAATTTGTATATTTGATTTAGTATTTTTGCATTTGTTTACCATGTTTATAGGTAAAAGTAAAGTGCGATGTTAAAAACGGCAAATACCAATAAAATAAGAATATATATGTTCTAGAGATTTATTTTTAAGCTAAGTTGATCAGAAAACCATATTAAAAATGTATACATAGAACACGAATTACAAGTTTTACGTTTTGAAAGTTTTTAAGCGTAACTTAATAATTATGTAAAATGATCACTTACTAGATTGGAAAGATAATCTGATAGCAAGGGTTGGTTTAGAGCTAGATTATCAAAGTCGAGTCATTTTTATTGTCCTGTCGTCTCATATGAAAAATTTACGTGACAAAAATGTATTGAATTCTGTCGATTAAAATGAATATGGGAGTAAGAAACAACTATAAGAATAGCAAAAATGAAGAGACTGGACTAGAGCCATTTGAAATGAGACGAGACGACTTCGGTAATCGGATTGTTTGCCGTAATTTTTTTATGGATTAATACACAAACAAGAATTATTACTGGTGGCAGTAATCAGAATTCAACGGATCTAGAGGAGACAACCTCGATAAAAAATCCTCAATCCAAGGTGAGACACGTGCGCTGAGGGATAAATGGCCATGAGGATTTTGGTCGCTAGCACGGGACTCCGGATACCTGGTACCCTCCGGCTTAAAGTGACCTTACCACAGCAAGAGGCTCTGCGGTGGTGGACCTTCCTTTCCTCACAAAATGATACTTATGGATAGTACACAAAATAATTTAAATCTTGATGGCGGTGCTCCTCCAAACGCGCCAATCTCAGAAGCCAAGGACCACTCAGGTCCTAACTCTGAGAACGATAATAACAACTACGACAGCACAGACTCGTCGACAATAACCGTGGACTACGTCCCTGCACAAGGCTCCAACGTGCCAAAATGCTCGGACAACATTTCCACATCGACTACCTCTGACTTAAGAGAGGACTGACAAGTCTAGACCTTGAGGACAGACAGAAAAAAAGACTGCACTTAAGTGGGGCGGCAAGGAAGCGACTCACGTTCCTAAAACAATCGGGGCTCACCCACGACGAGGCATTAACTATGTGCCAGACCAAAATCAAAGACAGGAAGACTGACACGAAAATCAAACGAGTTCGATCCAACGACTCCAGCCCCAAAAACCCGCCAAATCGAGACAAACCTACGCACACCCCCACAAAAGTAACCGAAACACCCAGCACCACTGCAAATACAGGTTCGGGTTCATGGTGAAGAAAAAGTGGTGGCAAGCGGATCTGGGACAATGCCACGATACAGTGACGTCACGAAAGCCATCAGGTTGGCGATTACTGACCAAGGCTTTCCTGATGTCAGACTGGAAACGGCACAGATGTCACAAATTCAAGACTCCATTATGGACGCAGTAGCTGAGCTCCCACTCGATGGCATAAGCCCTAACTTCCTAGGCTGCAGACCAAAGAATGGGTGGCTATCAGTAAACTGCGCAGATGAAAACACGGCAACATGGCTCACCAAGACTACCCCAAGTCTAATACCATGGCCAAATGCCAGCCTAAAGATTGTTGGAGAGGAAGAAATACCACGTAATCAAATTTTTTACGTACACCAATACCTCGCTTTGCGTCGTTTCGTTTTGCGTTTTTTCGAAGTTGCGTCGCTGCTGAATTAGTACTTATTTTCACTGTGCGTCATTAGATTTTCGAAGTTGCGTTGTTTTGCGTTCGAGTCGTTAATTTTTTTTTTCGAAATTTTTTGAAATTTCCTTTTTTTTTTCTTTGTTTCTAATTGTGCCATGCCATCAAAACTGAAAATCAACACAATTTTAATACATACAGTTTTATTTTCACTTTGTTTTGCTAATTTTAGAGTTCAGTTTTAATTAGTGTGTTGTGTTTTTTAAAAAGAGAACAATAAATTTTTACAAATTTTTACGGGTTGTGTCTGGTTACAAAAAAGGTAAATATTTTTCCAATATATTTATTGGCAGAGTCATATTATTTTTTTTAAATACACTTGTAATTTTTTTAGCCAAATGAGTGGAAAGGGCGCTGCTGGTAGAATTACCAAAAATAAAAATAAAACTATCAGCTTAGAGACTAAATTAGATATTCTGCGACGATATGATAAGGGAGAGAAGGCTGTGGAGATAGCCAAGGCTGTCGAGATGGGGATAAAATAAGAGAGGCTGCAAAATCTGCAACATCATTAGATGCTAAAACGATGACCCGTACAAGGAGTGCTTTGATGATCAAAATGGAGTCCTTGCTTTCTATTTGGATTGAAAATCAAGTTGCGCAGAGAATACCATTAAGTAAAATGGTAATTCAGACGAAAGTAAAAAGCTTATTTGATGACATAAAAAGTAAAGCAGTATCCAACGATAATGGTAGTGGTAGTAATACAGACCAGAATGAAACATTTGAAGATAGTCAGGGCTGGTTTGAGAGATTCAAGGTTCGAGTAAATCTGCACAGCATTGCTCTTAAAGGCGAAGCAGCTAGCGCTGATATAACTGCTACAGAACGCTACCCGACAGAGTTAAAAGCGTTAATTCATGAAGGTGGCTATGATCCGAAACAAGTCTTTAATGTTGACGAGCCTGGGTTATTTTGGAAACGTCTACCTAACAGAACTTTCATATCTAAAACAGAAAAATCTGCGCCAAGATTTAAAGCTAGCAAAGATAGACTGACTCTTCTTCTTAGTGGTAATGCAAATGGTGATTTCAAATTTAAACCATTTCTCATTTATCAATCAGAAAATCCAAGAGCTATGAAAGGTTGTTCAAAGAATCTGCTTCCTGTCCACTGACGAGCTAACAAAAAAGCATGGATGACAGCATCATTATTTCAAAACTGGGTTTCAACTTGTGCTATTCCCGAAATTGAAGCTTATTGCAACAAGGAAAACTTAAACTTCAAGGCTTTGGTCCTAGTAGACAATGCTCCTGGCCACCCAGTTTATGTTGATGAGTTGTCAGAAAACGTGAAATTTGTATTTTTGCCGCCTAATACGACATCAGTTATTCAGCCGATGGATCAGGGAGTAATATCGACTTTTAAAAGTTATTACCTTCGACGAACATTTAAACTTCTTTTAAGTGAGACTGATGGACAAGATAAGCCTACCATGCTAGAGTTTTGGAAAAAGTTCAACATTATGAAAGCCATAGAAATTATTTCCGATTCGTGGGAGGAGGTTAAACCATCTTGCATGAATGGTGTTTGGTGCAAAATATGGCCTGAATGTGTTCACAGAATATGCGCTGCAGAAGTTGATGGTACACCAGCTGTTCGTCATGAAATTTCTAATTTAGCTAGAGAGTCTAATTTTGAAGGTTGGAGGAGACTGACATAAATGAATTGCTAACCTCGCACAACCAAGAATTGTCTAATGAAGAACTATTGCAACTGGAATTGCAATTTGCTAATGAAGAAGATGACAGCGACCGTTCAAGAGAAATCTCCGAAGAACAAAATTTAACCTCCAAACAAATTTCCAAAGCAATGTGTTTGATTGACATTTTTTTTAAAAAAACGATCCTGACAGCGGAAGGAGTTTTGAAGTGTCCCAGGCGGTAGCTACGAATATCAATTGCTACAAGGAAATTTATTTTACGTTGAAAAAAAAGCTGTTCAACAAACATTGGCCCAATTTTTTGTGAAATTTTTCATTTTGTTTTAATTGAATTAGTTTTTTTTTTGTTTTTTATATGTATGTAATAAAATTTTATATTATTTTTGTTTTTTAAATGTTTACTTTGTTCAATTTTCTTTTTTAAAGTAGGATTTTCGTAACCCTGAACCTATCTTCGATCTTTACATAGTTTGCTATAGAAAATCATAATTCACTTTGCGTCGTTTCAATTTGCGTCGTGTTTTTTTGGAACGTAACCACGACGCAAAGTGAGGTATTGGTGTATATCTTCCTCACAGCAGAAACGAACCGAATGAAAAAATTCGCAGGCGCCTAGTGGTCCAAAACAGAGAGCTAAGGAATGCGGATTGGAAGATACTCTCAAGAAAAGACAAGAAAAAGAAAAGGAGTATCTCAAATTGACCATCTCAGCCTCGCCAAAAATTGCTGAGAACCTTAAAGGCTCAAATTACAAAATCAACTGGCTCTTCGGGTCTGTTTATTTCAGACTCAAAAAAGACCACGAAAAAGAGAAAGCAGATGCGAAAGTGGTACACGACAAGGCGCCACCAAAACCAGGGCAATAAAGTCTCTCAGGAAGACCAAGGCATCACCCAACAACAACTACCACTAAAAATACTACCAAACCAGACCAGGCTAAACGATCCAAAAAACATGGCCTAGCAGCAGCAAGACCGACAAAGTCCACCGAGACCACGACAACACAGGGCTCTCAAGACAAACCGGTTAGCCCTAAAAATACCCAAAATGTTGAAGTGCGTGCAGATAAATCTGCATAAATCCAAGGCAGCAACCGCCAACCTATGCCTGCTCTTCGCAGCCAAAAACTGGGACATAGCTCTCATCCAAGAGCCATGGACCAAATACGACAAAATTCTGGGAATACCAAACAATATAGGTAAGTTGATTTACGGCAAAGGGAACGAAAGACCCAGGACAGCAATCCTATGTCGCCACTCGTTCAACATTTACTCTCTAAATCAATTTATTTCCAGAGACCTAGTCGCGATCTCCCTAAAGACGCCCATTAACACCGAAAGCAAGAGCACCATCAATTTTGCCGCTGCCTACTTCCCGGGAGAAGAAGAAGACCCCCCTCCGGAAATAACACAGAGCTTTGCAGAATACTGTCTGGGGAAGCACCGACACAAACACAAGAGGTGAGCAACTGCTAAACTATTGCTTAACAAATAATATTATTATAAATAATGTGGGGAATGATGCAACCTTCATAAACGCCATCAGGAGAGAGGTACTGGACCTTACCCTGTCAGACACGGGTACGGCCAGCACGATCCAAAACTGGCACGTAATGAAAGAGGCATCATTCTCCGGTCACATGTATATCAATTTAATTTCAATATCGAAACACCCCGCAGGGTTCAATCTCTAATAAAAACCCCTAAACACATTAACAGGCAAGTCTTTCAAGACACACTCCAAGCTAACCTAACAGGCTTCAGTAACCCAATTAGAACAATTGCAGAAGTAGATAGCACTGCAAAAGACCTTACCGAGGCAATCATGAATGCCTACCATACAAGCTGCACCGCAGTACGAGTCAGAGGCACGAGAGATGTTCCATGGTGGAACCACGATCTCGAGGCTAAAAGAAGAGAGGTCAGAAAACTTTTCAACAAGGCTAAACGGTCAAACAACTGGACGGCCTATTGAACCTCCTTTACTAGATATAACGCTACACTAAGAAACAGCAAAAGGAACAGTTGGAGAGAATTTTGCGAAAGTATTGACAAACTACCAACAGCATGTCGACTACACAAAGCTCTCTCTCTCTCGACCATAAAAATCCACTCGGATCAGTCAAAAAACCAAACGGTGAATTGACATCCAACAGACTAGAAACTCTTGACTGCCTAATAAGAAGTCATTTCCCCAACTGTCGAATACTAGGCAACCAAGAAGAAAACGAGGACATTAACACAAACCTCTACCTTATCCCCGCGGAAGCTTACAGACGCTCAAACAAAATCTTCACCACTGAAGGAATTCGATGGGCAGTAAATTCCTTCGGCCCCTACAAATCCCCAGGAGGAGACGGAATATACCCGATACTCCTACAACGCGGTTTGCACCTATTAGAATCTCTACTCGTAAAACTCTATAAATCCAGCTATAGCCTAGAATATGTACCAAGGTGCTGGAGAGATGTACGAGTGATTTTCTTACCAAAGGTAGGGAAGAAATCCCCCGAGGATACAAGGTCATACAGGCCTATCAGCCTTACATCATTTATTCTCAAATCCATGGAAAAAATCTTAGGTCACTACATAAGATCTAATATACTCCAATCAAATCCACTTAACCCCAGCCAACACGCATATCAAGCTGGGAAATCAACAGAAACAGCCCTCCACGAGCTGACCACTGAAATCGAAGATACACTCCGAAGCAAAGATGTTACTATGCGCCTTCATCGACATCCAAGGCGCTTTCGACAACACTAACTTCGAAGTAATTCAAGCAGAAGCTAGAACAAGGAGAATAGATTCCTCTATCATAGGTTGGGTCACATGCATGCTAAGGGGTAGGAAAATTCGGGCCTCATTTGGTGACGAAACCATCACAATAGCGGCAACAAGAGGTTGCCCACAAGGAGGCGTTTTATCACCACTCTTGTGGCTACTGGTGATGGATCAGTTGCTAGACAGGCTTAAGAACAATCTTATCACAAATATTGGCTATGCGGATGATCTAGTCCTATTGGTTCGAGGTAAATTCGAAAGCACGATAACAGAGCGCATGCAATTAGCTCACAAAATAGTAAACGAATGGTGCCGGGAGGTAGACCTAAGTGTCAACCCAGATAAAATCGTATGCACCGTTTTCACAAAAAGAAGGAGAACAACTCTTCCCGTCCTAAGATTCCAAGGCAAAATACTCCAAATAATGCCTAAAGCAAAATACCTGGGGGTAATGTTTGACCAAAAACTAACATGGAACTCCCACATATCATACACCACCAACAAAGCTAACAAAGCTAACAAAGCTTACTTCACTTGCCAACGCATGTTCAGCAAAACGTGGGGAGCAAACCCGCAAGTTACTCTATGGCTATACCAAAGCATTATCAGGCCTAGGCTCACTTACGCAGCCCTGATATGGTGGCCAAAAACAGAGCAGTGGAAAACACGCTCAAAACTCAGTAAAATTCAAAGATTAATATATCTTAATGCAACAGGAGCCATCAAGACTTGCCCAACAGCAGCACTAGAAAAAATACTAGGATTCACACCTCTTCACTTACACATCAAAAGTGAAGCGGGAGCAAGAGCCATCTCACTCAAGGTAACCAACCAACTCAAAGTCAATAGACCAGGACATACAAGCATCATCACAAAAATCAATTTGGGAAGCGAATTCGTCATCCAATATCAGACTCAATGATAAAAACAACTAATTTCCAAAGGAACTTCTCAGTAAAAGTACCGGACCGCAATCAAGTTGAAAATAACCTCCCCAATCATGCATCTATCTGGTACACAGATGAATCCAAAACGAACTCAGGAACAGGGGCATGGGTATTTGGACCCAGACTCAAATTACGAATACCCCTAGGAAAATCCCCAACCGTTTTCCAGGCAGAAACAACAGCATTAGAAGCCTGTACACTAGAATGTATAAAGAGAAATTATAGAAGAACCGAGATCTATATGATCTCCGATAGTCAGGCCGCTTTACTAGCGCTAAAAGGCCCGGTTTTCAATTCAAAAACAACGTGGAGCTGCTACGGCCACCTAAACGAACTGGCAAAAACCAATAAGGTCAACCTGATGTGGTCCCCAGGCCATTCAGGCATTTATGGGAACGAGACAGCAGACCTCTGCGAAAGAGCAGGCGCGGAAGAGACCTTCACTGTCCCCGAGCCAAGCATTGCCTTCAGCAAGAGCCACCTCAAAAATAAGATTAAAGAGTGGGCAAACAACGCCATCGAGGCTGAATGGGAATCATCAACTACGATGAAACAAACCAAAAAGCTTCTCAAATACAACATCAAAAATATAAACAAAGCAATCAAGCTAAACCGACAAACACTGAGATCCTTTGTCTGGTACATGACAGGACTTGGTCCATTTAATGGCCACTTAAAAAAAATGGGGAAATCTAAGACAGATCGCTGCCGCTTCTGCGGCGAGGCAGAGGAGACGCCAGAACACATACTATTTATATGTGATGCCCTCACCCAGAAAAGACTTCGATACCTCAAGGCTCATACAGTTCTATGGCAGAATGCCAGACCTATCGACCTGGCGGATATATTGGCACTTATAAAAGGACTAGGCCACCACATAATGTGGTAGACATATGGGACGCACAATAGACCTTAAGGTCGCAGTGCACAAGGCTTCTCAGCCCACCAACAATAACATAACATAACATATTGTAGAATGGATTAATAATACATTAAATCATGACCTAACACTGCTGCCAAGAGTCCATACGGAAAACTAAGTCGAAGTTTACCCAGTGGTAGAAAGATAAAGATAAGAAAATAAAAGTAATTTTGTTTTTCGATTTTGAGTCACAGTATTGGTCACACTATTGTGTTACATTTTTAAATTTTGGGAACTAAGTAATTTCCCAACGATTTGTATGAAATTCGGTATGGTCTTTTGAGTGTCCTCTGGAGGGTCTTTTGGGGGTCTTTTGGGGGTCTTTTGAGGGTCTTTTGAGGGTCTTTTGAGGGTCTTTTGGGGGTCTTTTGAGGGTCTTTTGAGGGTCTTTTGAGGGTCTTTTGAGGGTCTTTTGAGGGTCTTTTGAGGGTCTTATGAGGGTCTTCTGAGGGTCTTTTGAGGTTTTTTTTGAGGGTCTTTTGAGGGTGCTTTGAAGGTCTTTAGAGGAGTCTTTTGAGGGTCTTTTGTGGTTCTTTTGGAGGTCCTTTGAGGTATTTTGGGGGTCTTTTTAGGGTCTTGGGGGTATTTTTTGGAGTATTTTGGAGGTCCTTTCAGGGTCATTGGGGTTTTTGGGGGTGTTTTGAGGGTCTTTTTGTGGTATTTCGGGGAGTATTTTGAGGGTCTTTTGTGGTTCTTTTGGGGATCTTTTGATGATATTTTTGGGGTTCTTTAATCATTTTTGGGGATTTCTAGGGACTTTCGGGCGTTAAACACACGCACTGTTTTTTATTTTTTTGTAGACTTGCGCGTAAGCAAACGACGCTGATAGTTTGGATTTCCAAGGTTAATGCCGCGAAAACTGATTTATTTGTTGTAATTGCGAATGCAAACCGCAGCCGAAACTGCAAGTGCTTAAAGTTTACTGGCATGTCGGTCGGAATCATTGGAATGCGTTGACAGATAGCAAAAGAAAGACAGTGCAAATGGATCAGCTTTCAAATGACATTTGCGCACGTAAACTAAGCAATTGGAATCTATTGGAACAGAAATGAAATAACGACTTTTGATTGAAAGATCGCGATCAACACAATTTTAATTTTATTTTAATTTAGGCTGGAATGCGTTTTTCCAGAGTTTTCATTTCACCGAAAACATTCAATTATGTTATTTCCTCAAAAAATATCCAATTTATCGTTTTCCGATATATCTCCGGGAACATAACGAACTAAACGATTTTTGCTGTTTGTCCGAATTTTTCGAGTTTGTTTTGTAATTGTCTTTGTTTCCCAGGACTATAACGAACAAAACAAAAAAAAGAATTACGCAAATCCATCGTCCGAATCGTGAGAGTTATGGTTGCGAGTTCATACAAAAATCCTATGGAAAACAGCACTTTCAGTTTTTTCCTAATTTTACAATTTTCCGGGCAACTTTTCTATTTTTTTTTCGCAAAAACCTTATTCGGACTATGGCGAATTTATAAAATAAAAGTTAGCAAAATTCCAGTCCAGTCCAGTCGTTCTCAAAAGTTTTTTTTTTTTACCTAGCGGTATGAAATATACTTTACGACCTATTCTCATACCTACCAAATATACATAAAAACATTTCATAACAATCGGTCGAGCCGTTTCGGAGCAGTTGGAGGACAAACACCGTAACACGAGATTTTTATATACATAGATAGATATATAAATATATACATGGTAAGTTTTTTAAAAAATGCCAGAGAATGACTTAATGAAATTTGTTAAGGGCACAACATTGTATATCATTGATTAATGGTCATACAGGCCTATCAGCCTTACATCATTTATTCTCAAATCCATGGAAAAAATCTTAGGTCACTACATAAGATCTAATATACTCCAATCAAATCCACTTAACCCCAGCCAACACGCATATCAAGCTGGGAAATCAACAGAAACAGCCCTCCACGAGCTGACCACTGAAATCGAAGACACACTCCGAAGCAAAGATGTTACTATGCGCCTTCATCGACATCCAAGGCGCTTTCGACAACACTAACTTCGAAGTAATTCAAGCAGAAGCTAGAACAAGGAGAATAGATTCCTCTATCATAGGTTGGGTCATATGCATGCTAAGGGGTAGGAAAATTCGGGCCTCATTTGGTGACGAAACCATCACAATAGCGGCAACAAGAGGTTGCCCACAAGGAGGCGTTTTATCGCCACTCTTGTGGCTACTGGTGATGGATCAGTTGCTAGACAGGCTTAAGAACAATCTTATCACAAATATTGGCTATGCGGATGATCTAGTCCTATTGGTTCGAGGTAAATTCGAAAGCACGATAACAGAGCGCATGCAATTAGCTCTCAAAATAGTAAACGAATGGTGCCGGGAGGTAGACCTAAGTGTCAACCCAGATAAAATCGTATGCACCGTTTTCACAAAAAGAAGGAGAACAACTCTTCCCGTCCTAAGATTCCAAGGCAAAATACTCCAAATAATGCCTAAAGCAAAATACCTGGGAGTAATGTTTGACCAAAAACTAACATGGAACTCCCACATATCATACACCACCAACAAAGCTAACAAAGCTAACAAAGCTTACTTCACTTGCCAACGCATGTTCAGCAAAACGTGGGGAGCAAACCCGCAAGTACTCTATGGCTATACCAAAGCATTATCAGGCCTAGGCTCACTTACGCAGCCCTGATATGGTGGCCAAAAACAGAGCAGTGGAAAACACGCTCAAAACTCAGTAAAATTCAAAGATTAATATATCTTAATGCAACAGGAGCCATCAAGACTTGCCCAACAGCAGCACTAGAAAAAATACTAGGATTCACACCTCTTCACTTACACATCAAAAGTGAAGCGGGAGCAAGAGCCATCTCACTCAAGGTAACCAACCAACTCAAAGTCAATAGACCAGGACATACAAGCATCATCACAAAAATCTACTAGAATGTATAAAGAGAAATTATAGAAGAACCGAGATCTATATGATCTCCGATAGTCAGGCCGCTTTACTAGCGCTAAAAGGCCCGGTTTTCAATTCAAAAACAACGTGGAGCTGCTACGGCCACCTAAACGAACTGGCAAAAACCAATAAGGTCAACCTGATGTGGTCCCCAGGCCATTCAGGCATTTATGGGAACGAGACAGCAGACCTCTGCGCAAGAGCAGGCGCGGAAGAGACCTTCACTGGCCCCGAGCCAAGCATTGCCTTCAGCAAGAGCCACCTCAAAAATAAGATTAAAGAGTGGGCAAACAACGCCATCGAGGCTGAATGGGAATCATCAACTACGATGAAACAAACCAAAAAGCTTCTCAAATACAACATCAAAAATATAAACAAAGCAATCAAGCTAAACCGACAAACACTGAGATCCTTTGTCTGGTACATGACAGGACTTGGTCCATTTAATGGCCACTTAAAAAAAATGGGGAAATCTAAGACAGATAGCTGCCGCTTCTGCGGCGAGGCAGAGGAGACGCCAGAACACATACTATTTATATGTGATGCCCTCACCCAGAAAAGACTTCGATACCTCAAGGCTCATACAGTTCTATGGCAGAATGCCAGACCTATCGACCTGGCGGATATATTGGCACTTATAAAAGGACTAGGCCACCACATAATGTGGTAGACATATGGGACGCACAATAGACCTTAAGGTCGCAGTGCACAAGGCTTCTCAGCCCACCAACAATAACATAACATAACATATTGTAGAAGGGATTAATAATACATTAAATCATGACCTAACACTGCTGCCAAGAGTCCATACGGAAAACTTAGTCGAAGTTTACCCAGTGGTAGAAAGATAAAGATAAGAAAATAAAAGTAATTTTGTTTTTCGATTTTGAGTCACAGTATTGGTCACATTATTGTGTTACATTTTTAAATTTTGGGAACTAAGTAATTTCCCAACGATTTGTATGAAATTCGGTATGGTCTTTTGAGTGTCCTCTGGAGGGTCTTTTGGGGGTCTTTTGGGGGTCTTTTGAGGGTCTTTTAAGGGTCTTTTGGGGGTCTTTTGAGGGTCTTTTGAGGGTCTTTTGAGGGTCTTTTGAGGGTCTTATGAGGGTCTTCTGAGGGTCTTTTGAGATTTTTTTTGAGGGTCTTTTGAGGGTCCTTTGAAGGTTTTTAGAGGAGTCTTTTGAGGGCCTTTTGTGGTTCTTTTGGAGGTCCTTTGAGGTATTTTGGGGGTCTTTTTAGGGTCTTGGGGGTATTTTTTGGAGTATTTTGGAGGTCCTTTCAGGGTCATTGGGGTTTTTGAGGGTGTTTTGAGGGTCTTTTTGTGGTATTTCGGGGAGTATTTTGAGGGTCTTTTGTGTTTCTTTTGGGGATCTTTTGATGATATTTTTGGGGTTCTTTAATCATTTTTGGGGATTTCTAGGGACTTTCGGGCGTTAAACACACGCACTGTTTTTTATTTTTTTGTAGACTTGCGCGTAAGCAAACGACGCTGATAGTTTGGATTTCCAAGGTTAATGCCGCGAAAACTGATTTTTTTGTTGTAATTGCGAATGCAAACCACAGCCGAAACTGCAAGTGCTTAAAGTCTACTGGCATGTCGGTCGGAATCATTGGAATGCGTTGACAGATAGCAAAAGAAAGACAGTGCAAATGGATCAGCTTTCAAATGACATTTGCGCACGTAAACTAAGCAATTGGAATCTATTGGAACAGAAATGAAATAACGACTTTTGATTGAAAGATCGCGATCAACACAATTTTAATTTTATTTTAATTTAGGCTGGAATGCGTTTTTCCAGAGTTTTAATTTCACCGAAAACATTCAATTATGTTATTTCATCAAAAAATATCCAATTTATCGTTTTCCGATATATCTCCGGGAACATAACGAACTAAACGATTTTTGCTGTTTGTCCGAATTTTTCGAGTTTGTTTTGTAATTGTCTTTGTTTCCCAGGACTATAACGAACAAAACAAAAAAAAGAATTACGCAAATCCATCGTCCGAATCGTGAGAGTTATGGTTGCGAGTTTGTGGTTATGGGCCCAGTTATTCCACGAACCAAATACGTCGTCTCCACTGGAACACCAAATCACAATACATATATATATATAACCGCGTGTTTGACGGTACGAATATTTAAGGATTTGATCGTACAATTTCGATCCAATTAACTTTAACGATTACAAACACTTTGTTGATTATTTGGATATTTCGATTTAATTATTATTTTTATTTAATTTTATTTAAATCAAATGAAATTGATAACAAAGTTGAATTTATAACCTTAATTGTTGCGTGTCTCGCTTTTCGTCTTTTTCTTCATAAAGTCATGACAGTTCAAAATGGAGTATTATTTTTTCTTTCTTTTCCCAGTGGCGAATGAACGAATTAATTTAATCAAGGGGTGAACACAGTTTGTGCGTTGTTTCGAAGCGCTTGTACGCGTTGATGTCGCCACACTACCCCACCCCTAGCGAACGCAGGGAGCGATTAATTAAAGCGTGGAGGTTTTCTAATGGTGCGCCCTGATCGACTTGACGTTGTTGTTGCTCCGGTGGCTGAGTGGTCCAGATTAAATGTTACTGTTTTTTTAACGTGACTACTGCCATTTTTAACTGTTGGGTTGGATGATGTCTTCGTTACCGGTATCGGTTGATTTGCAGTGTTGGTGATTTCATTTGAAGTCTGGTTACTCGGTTGGTCGTTATTTCCCTGGTTATTTGGTTCTTCGTTCTCGATAAAACAGGGTTTCAACCGATTTATTGAAACATTGGATTCAACACCTTTTACCATTACGGTGTAATATTTTTCCGCTCGATGGACTACACGGTACGGACCTTCATACGGAGGTTGCAGTGCTTTACGCACCGCGTCGGTACGAATTAGAACATGTGAGCAGTTCTTGAGGTCCTTGAAAACGAAAATATCCGTTTTTTTTGTATGTCTGGCTGGTGGTGATGGCTGCACGGCTTTAAAGTAATTCCGAATTTGATTGATGACTTGGCTTTGTGTCGTGAATGATGTTGATTGCATCATGTCTCCTGGCAGACGTAAACTCTCGCCGTACACTAATTCGGCTGATGAAGCCTCGAAGTCGTCGCGGAATGCAGTTCTCAAGCCTAGTAGCACCAATGGTAGCGTCTTGGTCCATTGCTGATTGTTGACACACATTATTGCTGCTTTTAGACTGCGGTGCCATCTCTCGACCATGCCGTTGCATGCAGGATTGTAAGATGTCGTACGTTTACGTTGGAATCCTATTAAATTAGCCAGACTGTTGAATAACTCGGACTCGAACTGAGCTCCTCTGTCGGAAACGATAACGGAAGGTACTCCGAATCGACTGATCAATGTTTTCAACAGCGTGTTGGCTACTGTTTCTGCCTTTATATCCGGGATCGGCGTGGCTTCCGGCCACCGAGTGAAACGATCTATGATTGTCAGACAGTACCGTTGATTTTCGGACGGTTCTAAGGGTCCCACGATATCGATATGAATTTCTGCAAAGCGATTGCTGACAACTGGAAAGTTGCCGCATTGACTTTTAACGTGCCTTGAAATTTTGCACTTTTGGCACTTAATGCATGATTTCGCCCATTGCCGCGCATTAACGTTAAGTGCTGGCCAAATGAATTTTTTTCGGATAAGCTTGGTTGTGCTTCGAACTCCCGGATGAGCCACGTTGTGGTACGTTTCGAATACCTGGCGTCGAAATTTTGCTGGAACATATGGCCTTGGAGTACTTGTTGACACGTCGCAGAATAAGAATTTGTCCGTTCCGAAGACTGGCATTCTATGGAATTTTAGGCTTTTGTTGTTCTCGATTAATGTTTTGAGTTCGTCATCCTCGTTCTGTTCATCGGCCATGAGTGAAAAGTCTATGTTGGCTGGTATTGTTAAAGCGTCGACACGTGACAGAGCGTCCGCCACAACATTGTCCTTGCCGGAGATGTGTTGTATATTTGTCGTGTACTGCGCGATTAAATCCAAATGTCTGCGTTGGCGTGGCGATGCTTTGTCTAGATTTTGTGTTAGCGCATATGTGATTGGTTTATGATCGGTGTATAGTACGAATTCTCGACCATCGATAAAATGTTTGAAATACTTAATGGCGGCGTACGCAGCCAGCAACTCTCTGTCATATGTGCTGTAATTTTGTTCTGCACCAGTTAGTTTTCGAGAGAAGAAGCTTAGTGGTTGCCAGCTCCCTGATACATATTGTTGTACTACCGCTCCGATTGATTGGTTAGATGCATCGACCATTATAGCCAGTTTGTGGAAAGCCGACGGATGAGCAAGCTGGACTGCTTCAGCTAGTCGTACTTTGCATCGTTTGAATGCCTGATCTGCTTCGTCATGCCAGATTATTTCCCTGTTATCATTTTTCTTCCGTCCCTTAATGAACTCGTATAGTATTGCTTGTTCTTGAGCCGCATTTGGAAGGAATATGCGGTAATAATTCATCATGCCTAAAAATCGTTGTATACCTTTGGTTGTGGTTGGCCGTGTGAAGTTTACTATTACTTCCACTCTAGCTTGAGTTGGTTTGATGCCGGTGGCTGAGATGTCAAAGCCTAGGAAGCTGATTTGTTCTGCGCCGAAGACACATTTATTTATGTTTACCACCAGGCCGGCGTCCTGTAGCCGTTGAAATGCAATCTTCAGGTGTTGTACGTGTTGCTCTAGGTTGTTGGATGCTATCAAGATGTCATCGATGTACGGCAATATGAACTTGTCATCGCGAAAAATGGAATGTATCAGCCGTTGGAACGTTTGAGCGGCGTTCCGTAACCCGAACGTCATGCGCGGGAACTCGAACAATCCGAATGGTGTACAGATAGCTGTTTTTTCGATGTCCGCTTCGTCGATTGGTATCTGGTGATACGCCCGTACGAGGTCAATTTTTGAAAATATACTACATCCTTCGAGTTGATGATTGAAGTCTGTGACGAATGGTATTGGATATCGATCGGGCTTCGTCTTCTGGTTTAATCCGCGGTAATCTCCGCAGAGTCTCCAACTACCGTCTTTTTTCTTAGCGATGTGGATGGGACTGGCCCAATTACTCTTCGACACTCGACATACTCCTTGGTTTAACCAGTGATCGATTTCCTTCCTGGCGATCTGCATTTTCTCCGTATTAAGACGTCGGACTTTCGCAGAACATGGTTGTCCCTCAGTCTCAATCTTGTGGGTGACGCTATGTTTTACTGTATTGAGCGACGGTGTTTCGTGAAATACTGCCTTGAACCCCTGTATCAGGTTTTGGATTTGTGGATTGATTCCATCCAACTTAACGACGGTTAATTGGTAGGACGGTAATGCGATTGAAATTCCAGAGACTGATAAGGAAGTCAACGGGTCGATCATCTTTTTGTTTTTAACATCCACTAGCAAGCCGTAATGCAACAGAAAATCTGCCCCGATGATGCATCTGTCGACGTTGGCGATCACGAATTTCCAGACGAACGGTCGTCGTAACCCTAAATTCAAAGTTAGGTTCTTTGTACCAAATGTATCTATGGATGAGGAGTTGGCAGCAAATAATTTTAAATCCGATTTGATGAGTTCTTCTCGCTGGGTTGGTGGTATGACGGAAATCTCAGCACCAGTGTCTATGAGGAATTGTTGTTTTGTTGTTGAATCAACAACTATTAGGCGGCTGTTTGAAGGGCTGCCCTCACTCGCCGCATGTAGTGAGGTGCCTACTGGTTTTCCGAAGCGTCGGCGGCCTTGCCCTTGTGGTACATGCAAGGTTTCGCACAATGTTTGGCGTTGTCCCCATATTTAGCGTGATACCAGCAGGTCGGAAATTTCCTAATTTGAGATTCGGATCGTGTCTTGCTGCGCGAACGTGTATTTTCGCCAGATGATTTTCGTTGTATGTCCCGAGCCTTACGATCGTTATTGCTAAATTGATCGAAGCGTTTCGTTAGGGCGTCAATCCGCGCTAAGATTAACTGCTCTGAATTATCCATGTTGGGTGAAGATGATGTTTTGGCAACGTTGTATATAGCCAATGGACTATTTATTTCGACAATTTTATCCGCCGATGCTGCGAGCTTTACTAATTCACATTCGTCCATGCATGATAGTATTTCTTGGACATGATTCGGTAGTCGTTGTAGCCATAAGTTGCGTAATACTGCCTCAGTGATTTGGTCTGCAGCCAATGCCTGCATTTCTCGTAGTAATTGTGACGGTTTTTTGTCACCGAGTTGTAAACCGGAGAGCAGTCGGTTTAGTTTCATCCTGTTGGAGTCGCACAGTCTATCCTTTATTGCCGCCTTTAGTGAAGCATATTTATCATCCTTCGGTGGGTTGAGCAATAGTTCGCGTACGCACTTGGTGGTTTCCAGATCGAGTGCGGCCACTAGGTAGCCATACTTTGTTTGGTCGACCGATATTCCGCATATTTGGAACTGGGCTTCCAGTTGCATAAACCATATTTCCGGGTCGTCTCGGTTGAACACGGAATGTTTTACTGACAGCTTGTATATATTAGTTGTATACTGTCCGTCGTTGTTTACTTTCTTTTTATCTTGAACGTCCGTTTCGTTGTCACTCATTTTGTTGAACGGTTTTGTAGAACAGTGCGCGCTGGACTACTATGATATTGACCATGCGGTTTTTGGGAGGTTATGTTGTCCTCGAACTTTGTATTCCCGAAGAAATTAGGCGGAATAATTTTAGCACTTCTTGACCGAAATTAAATTGTGATCACGTCGGGGTCACCAGATTGTGGTTATGGGCCCAGTTATTCCACGAACCAAATACGTCGTCTCCACTGGAACACCAAATCACAATACATATATATATATAACCGCGTGTTTGACGGTACGAATATTTAAGGATTTGATCGTACAATTTCGATCCAATTAACTTTAACGATTACAAACACTTTGTTGATTATTTGGATATTTCGATTTAATTATTATTTTTATTTAATTTTATTTAAATCAAATGAAATTGATAACAAAGTTGAATTTATAACCTTAATTGTTGCGTGTCTCGCTTTTCGTCTTTTTCTTCATAAAGTCATGACAGTTCAAAATGGAGTATTATTTTTTCTTTCTTTTCCCAGTGGCGAATGAACGAATTAATTTAATCAAGGGGTGAACACAGTTTGTGCGTTGCTTCGAAGCGCTTGTACGCGTTGATGTCGCCACAAGTTCATACAAAAATTCTATGGAAAACAGCACTTTCAGTTTTTTCCTAATTTTACAATTTTCCGGGCAACTTTTCTATTTTTTTTTTTCGCAAAAACCTTATTCGGACTATGGCGAATTTATAAAATAAAAGTTAGCAAAATTCCAGTCCAGTCCAGTCGTTCTCAAAAGTTTTTTTTTTTTCACCTAGCGGTATGAAATATACTTTACGACCTATTCTCATACCTACCAAATATACATAAAAACATTTCATAACAATCGGTCGAGCCGTTTCGGAGAAGTTGGAGGACAAACACCGTAACACGAGATTTTTATATACATAGATAGATATATAAATATATACATGGTAAGTTTTTTAAAAAATGCCAGAGAATGACTTAATGAAATTTGTTAAGGGCACAACATTGTATATCATTGATTAATGCACTTTAATAACGACATTAAGAAATCTCGCAGAGTTGTTAGTTGAAATCAAATGATTCTTTACCTTAAGCTGTTATTTAATTACCACCTCTTTGTACGTTAATACTAATTTATGGTTAATGAAGTTTATCATACAATTGCCCTCGCCATTTTTTGAGTCGGCAGATTTTGTTAAAATTAAAATTAAAAAAAGCCTGTCGTCTACGATTAACTACTCGCTTCGTTATTTTTTGCAATTTATTTCTATTTAATTTCTGTTGCTATTCCGTTTTTTTACATGTTTGAGTATGATTTGTTCATAAACATTATAGTCTGTTATCGGAATGTTAACAATATACAAAATGAAAACTGAATTAGTTATGATTTTAATTTCGGCGAAATTTAAAGCCTCTTCTATGGTAGAAAAAGGAATATTTTCTTTTTTTAAAGTTTTGATGGCTAGGAATAAATAACCTTTGATAGGATTAGTGAACTGACAATGCCTAATTTTGCCAAATGAATCGCTAAGTTAATATTTTGTAATTCTTCCTTTATGATTTTAAATTTATATTGTGATATAATTTCTTTATTCATATTGTTACGAAAATTAATCGCAATGTAAATACTGCATACTAGAAATAATCACTTTCATGTTGCATACTTTTAGGCTCTAACAGTATTAGATTATTTAAAATTTGAAATGTAACCCCCTGCAAGTTTGGATCATTGTGTACTGGTCAAACAAGTAGTCAAACCGGTTTGTGCGGTTTGCCCGGTTTTTGATTGAACATGAAGTCTATTTTTAGAAGATGACTCATTACATATAACTGTCGTTAGTTGTAAATAAGGAAATAAGGGTACAATTTTCTGGATATTTCTGTCTACAATATTAGAAGTTTCCGGAAGCTTATGATTGAGTATAAATAGAGGCGTTAGACCGAACTAATATTATTAGTTGTTTGGAATTTAACCAGTGCAGTCGTAAACGTTCTTGTAAAGTGATATAGATATAACCTAAGAGAATTATTGTGAAGTACTAGTATCATAAGAGTTTTTGTGTACTGTGAAAAGTAATCACCAATATAAATTGTGAACTTGAGTTATTATTACTGTTTGTCATTAAAGTTGTTATTTGTAAATTAATTAACTTGTGTTGTGTTTTAATTGCAAAATCCTTTACGAACTCGAAAGCCTGAATTTCGTAACAATTGGTGTCAGAAGTGGGATTTTGCAAATCGGAAACGTTCTCAATTGAGACGGAGTTAGTGAAGCGAAAATCGGCTACTTCGGAAGATAAGGAAGCAACCAACATGGAGGCGATGTTTAATGCTTTAATGCAACATTTTTTTTTTTTTTTAACAATTATTTATTCCAAAATTAACTTTATAATATTTTGGTTAGTAAGAAAATAACGAAACTTACAAGCTATATTAGTATGGTTATATAAATGACCAGTTTGGTTCTCATTATATTATATATCTATTTTTTTTTATTTTAATCTATCAATATTTATTTTAAGGTACTACTTTTATTAAATTGTAATAATTTTGATTTTAAAGGAAAAATGGAAAAAGAAAACCTTTAATACATTTTTTTTTATTTAATATTTACTTAAGATAACTTAAATCTACTTAAAACTAGATAACAAAAAAATAACAAGAAATACAAAAAAGAACAATTCCCTGATATTTCGTTGGCAGCGTCCCAAGCTTCCAGCACAACCTGCACCATAGTGACGTCATTATGACATCTCTATGATACCCATTGTACAGATTACCCAAGACGCTGCCCCCGCTAATACTAGGGCTGTATGTCGGCCACACCCCAGTCGAGCCACCAATATTTGATTGGGTTACATCTGTTACTGTCTCTTTCAGGTATGTCGCTGCAGTATCTCCAGACCGCATTTCGACCACTCAAAGTCATCGATGCATGTCGGATGCTTTTGTCAGTTGCCCTTCTAGTAATATGGTATATCAGGGGCACGTTGCGTGAGTCCGACAGATAGCCCAGTGCATCTAAATGCAAGAATGCCTCAGGTGGTATAAATCCGCTTTCTAAAGCTCTCTCGATGTACTGAGGATTGGATAAAAGGCTCCCGAAATTAAGTCGTTTGCAACAGAGGCTTACCGAGCGAAATGGTTCTTAGTAAGATCCAGAATGACATTGTCGATTCTGGAAACTCCAGAAGCGTTTAGGAGTTTTTTATTTGACACATAGTGCCTGTAATTGGAATGTTCGCTCCTATACATATTCATACACGCTCTAAGGCATTTCCTCTCGAGGACGCGGAATTTTTCCATATATGAAGGATTGATGTTCCACCATATTGGACACGCATACGTTAAAATTGGTCTTACGAACGCCTGGTAGCAAAGGACCTTCACCTCACATCTCAGATGGCGTGAGTAAAATAAATTCTTCAGTGCCATGAAAGCGGCTCTTCCCTTTTTCACAGCGGTATTTACGTGTTCATTGTAATACAAGAATGCATCCAAGTAAACACCTAAATACCGCACTACCGCCTTTGTTGAAATTTGAACGCCATTTGCCCCAGTTATCTGCAAGTTTTTCCAATTTCGTCGAAGGTCGTGATTTCCGCGTCTTAGAGGGGTGCGAAACAGTATAACTTCGCACTTTGAATAGCTTATCTTAAGCTTCCACGTTTCGCAGTATGCCCGAAATTCATCGAATTTGCTTTGCAAATTTCTTTGAATTTCCTCGACTCTCGAGCCGTGTACATATAGCATAATGTCGTCAGCATAAGCGAGGGATGCATCCATATCCTTCAGTACTTCGGAAATAAATATATTAAACAGAATTGGCGCCGTTACTGCGCCTTGTGGAAGACCGTTAGCGATATTGAAAACCCTAACTGTCGTGTTTTTATTATCTGTTACAACAAATTTCTTCCCGTATATCAGATATATAATCATTTTAACTAAATGATGTGGAAACCCATATCTGATAATTTTATAAATTAACGCGTCGATCCAGACCGTGTCAAAGGCTTTTTCGAGATCCACTAGACAGGCAGCCGTATTCCTCTTATCATTCATATGCCAGTTGACATCTGAAATCAATTTGGTCACAGCGTGTACTGTCGAGTGGTTTTGTTTGAACCCAAATTGGTTCCGCGGTATAATCTATTTTTCGTCGCATACGTTCAAAATGGACTTGCTAATAACCACTTCTAAAACTTTCCCGATATAAGGCAAGAGATTTATTGGCCTATAGTTCGTCGGATCAGAAGGATCTTTCTTTTTTTTATTATTGGAAAAACCTTCGATGTTTTCCAACAACTCGGAAAGTAGTGATTATTGAGCAAGTTATTAAAAATAACGCAGTATTTCCGTATGATTTCGACTGGAAGATGTTTTAACGCGATATTGGGAATGTTATCTAAACCTGTCGAGGGCTTGTTGTTCAGTTTCCTGAAAATGTAAGTAAGTTCCGTCAACGTCGAGAAGTAGTTGTTTGTTTGGTCTTGCGTTAGTTCGTCCGCTTTCATGTCATTTGAGAAGCGTACAAGAGTATCCGAGTAATTGTGCTGATTACGAAATCTGTGCAATTCCTCGTTCACCATATCTGCAGAATTGCTTAGGAGACATCCTATTTGGTGCACTGTTTCAAAATGAGATCCAATAAGATTTAGCTTCTCAACACCCTCGTCAACAACAAAGTAGTTGTTAACGATTGGTGTCGTTCTGCTATCAATTCCCGCCCGAGAAATGAGATGCCCTAAAGTAATTGGTATCTTCAATTCCGGTACTGTAATAACATTACGAGGCTTATAAAGTCGATTTATTTTCGGGAACATCGTCCTTGAATCAGACTTTATAATGTTCTCTGCTCGGTGCCTCCAATAATTGTTGATACTGTTCCGGAATTGTTGTTTTAGTAGAGTTTTCACATTTCTTAAAAGGGACTTGAGTCTCATTAGATCACTGTTGCCCACTACACCAGGGAGCTGCCTTCGTATTCTGTTGATTTGTGTGACAAGAAAACTCTTGTAGCTCTGTAACGTACGTATTTCTCGGTTTAGATAACACTCCGTAGAATTTTTGCATTTTATTTTCGGGACTGTCGAATTAATACTCGACAGAATCACCGAATTCAGTCTTTGTATGCAGAAATCACACTCCTCGTTCGTCAGATTCCTATTGTTAGGAACTTCGGAAGAGGAAATACTACAAATACAGCGACAATGTCAGGAGAATAAACAGATGAATCTAGAATTGAGTTCCAAACTAAACGGGAAGTTGGACCAACAGAAGCAATAATTGAATTTTCAAATTGGCGACAAGTTGGAACAGCAAAGTCAAGGTCTGAAGAAAGAATTGGATCAGCAAAATCAGCAGTTATATTCCAAGCTGACCGTTAAGTTTCAACAGCTGAAGCAGGAATTTACTCGGCAAACCCAAGAACTGAACTCCAAATTTGATCAGCAAAATCAAAAGCTGGATGTTATTCAGGAAAAGTTAAGAGCTGAGATGAGTGAAATTCAATCAACAATTCAAGAGGAAGTGAAATCGCTTGAAACAAACATGAAGGGAAAAGTGAGGGGTCTGGAAGGCAAAATTAAGGAAATTGAGACCCGGCTGGACAATCGTACTCAGTTCGTCAGGGAAACCACTCAACAAAGTAGTCCCAGAGTCATTCCAATAGCTTCTGGTAACCAGAAAGGAATATTGAAGCCTCCTGCGTTCGATGGTGAGACAGCATTTGAAAATTTCAAAGTTCAGTTTGCAGCTGCTGTACAACACAATGGATGGGCTGCTGAAGAACAACTAAATTCTCTGATCCTAGCGTTAAGAGGCAAGGCAGCTGACGTATTACAAATGATTCCAAATGCCGAGATAAGTTCCGGAAGAATCTTGAAGGAGTTGGACTTGCGTTATGGGCAGTCTCACACACAGGAGCTAAGCAAAATACAGCTCCAGATGAAGAAACAGCAACGAGGAGAACGACTTCAAGAACTAGAGCGGGAAATAACTAAGCTAGCCCTACAGGCCTAGCCGGCTGCCGGCTGGTATCTTGGACGGATTGGCAGTAGATGCGTTCATCAATGCAATTCGAGATGAACAGTTGAAACTTCATTTGAGGACAACAGCCAGAGGAAAGTCGATGAAGTGTTGGCATCGGCTTTGGAATACGAAGCAGCTAGAGCCAGTTTGTCTACTGAATTGGTTAGATTGCGGAAGCTGGAAACGAAGGACATCACACAAATAAAGGCAATAGTTAAAAAGGAAATCCGAAAATCAAAAACTGGAAGCCCTCAGAACGACGGACAACCAACATCTAGTTCCCGTCCAAAATGCTTTAGATGCCAGAAGCCTGGACATTTTATCCGTGACTGCAAGGAACCAAGACCAGTTCAAACTACAGTACAGCCAGTGAATTGTGTCAAGAGGCTTGAAAACTTGCGGCAGCTAGGCGCATCACAGATAAATGAGGTGCAGCAGCCAGCTTACCTCGTAGCTGCAGACCAGGAAAACTAAGTTACACCAGCTTTAAGGGGCGTATGCTGGTGAAGAGGGGAGAGAGCCCCAGGATCACGGTGAATATTGCCAAACTTGGAAAGGACAGTTGTTTGTTAGTGGTGTGTTAGAAGGAAAACCATGTACGTTTGTACAGGTGAAGTTGCAGCAATTAAAGGAGAGTGCTCCTGTAGTGTCATGTTTGGAAGAATACGGTTTTCTCATCGGTTTATTGTTGCCAGCATTACATATGAATGCATATTGGGCTTGGATTTCATGACAGAGCACGAGATGTCCCTGGTGGGCTAAGAATTATTACTGAAGAAAAAGTAGAGATACCACCGATGTGCGAGAAAATCATCTATGGCAAGGTGAACAGTGATCTTGGGGACAGTACAGTAGGAATAGTGGAGCCAACCAATTTCAATAAGAACGGATTGATATGCGGAAGAACTGTAAGGGTAAAGAATACGCCACTAGATCTGGACAGGAAGCAGATAATTAATTCGCTATGTAAACATCTTCAAGCAGCGCAGCGACAAGCAGCAGAAAAGGCGCTAGAGCAATTTGCCGACTTTTTTGCTGGCAGCGACAACGACATGGGTAAAACCAACATAGTGCGACATCGAATCGATACAGGAAATGCGACTCCAATTCGACAGGCGCCAAGACGATTACTACTTGCCAAGACGATTACTACTTGCTAAGCAACAAGAAACACTGGTTAAGAAAATGGAACGGGATGGAATCATAGAGAAGTCCAAAAGCCCATGGAGCTCACCTGTGGTACTTGTAAAAAAGAAAGATGGTTCAACGAAATTTGTGTGGACTACCGGAAACTGAACGATGTCACCAAGAAGGATAGTTATCCATTACCACGTATAGACGACACGTTGGACACCTTATCGGGTGCCAGAATCTTCAGTACATTGGATCTGAAAAGCGGATACTGGCAGGTAGCAATTCATGACAACGACAAGGAGAAGACAGCATTTACTGCGGGAAACGGCTTGTATCAATTTTCTGTAATGCCGTTTGGTTTATGCAACGCTCCTGCTACGTTCGAGCGGTTGATGGAACATGTTTTGGGAGCCTTAGCTGGAAGACATGTCTAGTCTATTTGGATGACATCATTGTTTTTGGTCGCACATTCAATGAGCACGTGAACAATCTTCGGCAAGTTCTGGAAACCATTAAAGCTGCAGGATTGAAGTTGAGTCCGCCGAAATGTAGCCTTTTCAAAAATAAAGTGAATTATTTAGGCCACATTGTATCCAGTCAAGGAGTACGCACGAATCCCAAGAAGTTGGAAGCTGTTAACAATGGCCGGCACCAAAGAATTTGCATGAGCTGCGAAGTTTTCTGGGGCTATGCTCATACTATCGACGGTTTGTGCCTAACTTCGCAGATGTTGCACGAAGCCTTCATCACCTTACTGAGAAGAACCAAAAGTTCCAATGGTCGAGTGAGCAACAAAAATCATTTGACCTGCTGAAGGGAAAGCTGTGTAGTTCTCCAATTTTGGCATATCCACAGGCAGGAGAACTCTTCATTCTGGATACTGATGCTAGCAATGCGGGAATAGAAGCGGTTCTATCGCAGAATCAAGAAGGAAAGGAGCGTGTAATAGCGTACTACAGCCGTTAGCTTTCTAAGCCCGAGGAGAACTACTGCGTGACGCGAAGGGAATTGCTAGCTGTTGTCGATAGCGTCAAACACTTCCACAAGTACCTATACGGTCAGGAATTTCTTCTTCGCACTGACCATGCAGCACTCAAGTGGTAAATGCAGTTCAGGGAACCAGAAGGTCAAGTAGCCAGATGGCTCGAACGACTCCAAGCATATTCATTCAGAACAGAGCATCGAAAAGAAATGCTGCACAATAATGCCGACGGGTTATCCAGAAGACCTTGTGCACCCCAATGCAAACACTATACAAGGCAAGAAAACAAGAAGTGCTCCGAAGTAGTTGCACAAATAAGACCACAAGTCGAAGATCGCTGGACAAAAGAGCAGCTAAGGGAGGAACAATTTCAATGGATGGAGCAAGGTGAAAGACCGGAGTGGCACGAGATTGCAACAGCAAGTCCTACAGTAAAAAGTTACTGGGCTCAATGGCAGTCATTAAGATTGGAAGATGGACTACTGGTAAGGCAATGGGAATCGGCTGATGGTCAAAGCTCAAAATCACAGATTGTGCTACCAACAAATCGAGTCAAAGAAGTCCTGCAAGAATTACATAGTGCTACATCAGGAGCGCATTTTGGCGTTAATAAGACGCTAGATAAAGTAAGGAATCGCTTCTATTGGGTCAATTGCCACAGAGATGTGGAAGACTGGTGCCGAACGTGAGATACATGTGCCGCAAGCAAAGGACCACAACCAAAAACCAAAGGAAAAATGCAACAGTACAATGTTGGAGCCCCATTTGAGCGAGTAGCAATGGACATAGCTGGTCCATTCCCAGAAACAAGAGATGGTAATCGCTATATACTCGTGTGCATTGATTACTTCAGTAAATGGGCAGAAGCATTACCCATCGCAAACCAGGAAGCTAGCACGGTGGCTAGGGCATTCGTGGACAATTGGATCTGCAGATTTGGAGTACCACAGGAATAACATTCCGTTCAAGGGCGGAATTTTGAATCACTAGTCTTTCAAGAGCTGTGCCAAGTACTCAACATCAAGAAAACGAGAACTACTCCGTTATATCCACAGTCGGACGGAATGGTCGAAAGGTTCAACAGAACGCTGGAAGAGCATCTGCGAAAAGATGAATGGGATCGTTGTATACCGTTGTTTATGATGGGTTATCGTAGTGCTGTCCACAACACAACTAAAAACTCTCCAGCAATGATTGTATTTGGCAGAGAACTTCGTATTTCATGCGACATCATATTTGGATCACCACCAGTAGAACCGACAACAAAGGAAAACTACGTTAGTGATCTAAGGCAGAGGATGACCGCTGTTCATGCTGCAGTAAGGAGCAACATAGTGGACGCCAGCAACCGGATGAAAACGCGATATGAACTGCGAGAAAATTATGGTGGATTTCAGGAAGGAGATTTGGTCTGGCTTTACAATCCCAAGAGAAGAAAAGGTATATCTCCAAAACTACAGCAGAGTTGAGAAGGACCTTATAAGATCATTAAGAGGATTAATGATGTCGTATATCGGATTCAACAAAGCCCCAGATGTAAAATGAAAGTTGTTCACATAGACAGATTGACAAGGTACAACAACAGAAGGAGTGCTGAATCTGTTCGGGACGAACAGAATTATGGTGGGGGTAATGTTACGAAAAGTAGTTAGTAGCGTATATAATAGAATTAGAATCCTAAGATAAATCGCAATGTAAATACTGCATACTAGAAACAATCACTTTCATGTTGCATACTTTTAGGCTCTAACAGTATTAGATTATTTAAAATTTGAAAAAAATTACAAACCCGCGTTGAATTATTATTTTTTTTTGCGATTTTTTATCTTTTTTTAAATTCTCTATATTAACTTCGCAAGCCCGTGTGTTTGTGGGTTTGTGGGTGTGTGGATTTGTGGCTTTGTGTGTCATTGAATCTTGCGATCAATTTTTAACCCACTTCCCATAGCCCGATTTTATTGAAATTTTGCACACATGTATATTTCCGGTGACAATACTTTCAGGCCCCTCGGACCTCGGGGTCGGGGGGCTCCAATACAAATATTTTAAAAAATTTACCCGATTTTCTTAACATTTTATACAAATGTGTATCTCCGATGGAAAACCCTTTTTGGAGAGATCGGGCCCCTGGGTCGAGGAGGCACCCATACAAATCTTATGAAAAAAGTTCCCGATTTTCTTCAAATTTTATACGCATGTGTATCTCCCCGATGGACAAAATTTTTTGTAAAATTTTTGAAGCGATCGGGCCCCGGGGTCGGGGGGCTCCCATACAAATTTTTTTTTTAATTATCAATTTTTAAGACACTTCCTAAAGCCCGATTTTCCTCAAATTTTGTACACATGTGTATTTCTGGTGACAATATTTTCTTTTAAAATTTGGAAGTGATCGGGCCCCGGGTTCATGGAACTCCCATACAAATTTTGATTGCAAAATCTATTCTGCCTGTTCATGGCAGCACTACGAGTTTGCGTCGGCATATTTTTAACTCGGCACTTACACGGTTATTAATAATGTCATTATTTCTAATAATGAACGAAAACAGAAAATTTCGGTTTCACATCATTTCTCAAGCATCAATATACATTACTCCGACTTACACAATCATTATTAATGCCATTTCACAAAGTTACCATGAATGTGCGTAATAGTATAAAAGTCGAATCGATTATGAACATTCCATTTCACCTTTAAGTAATATGTTTGTATTTTGTTTACTAATGTCTCTTTCCAATTGCACAAACCGTATCCGAAACCATACCCATAGGTAGGCTTTCAAAGTAACAGAGTTTTCGAGGCGAACGAGGTGAGTGCCCGATGTACCCGATTGCCGACGGGTAGCAAAGTAACATTAGCTTTGTTGCTTTGGCTAATCCAGCTTGGCTAACAACAACAATCGCATAAGCATAAAGCCGAAAATAAATCCAAAAAATTTTTAGGATTTAAAACTAAAGCCATTTTATAGTTATATCGCTCACCGTAAGGCGGTGATAAAGCGACATGAAGCCGAAGTTCCAATAAATGTTCAGGATTAAGGAAACTAAAGCCATTTTATAGTACTGGTGCTCACCGTAAGGCGGTAAAGCCAAAAGCTGTTGCTTTGTAAAGCCAAGCCGGCTTTGCCAAAGCAACGCAGCTATTATCAGTTACAAAACAAAGGTATGTACATAAAATCAAACCGTAATACGGACACAGTTCGCAAATGCGACGTTAAACTGAAACCACGAGAGAGAAATCTTAGCTCACCCACAAATGAACCAAGCAAATGAAACGAGACATAATAAATGTTTTATGCTTAATTCAACTTACTAACTTATTTACTGAATTGTATTTTTATTGATGTCGTTTTTTGTTGTCGATATCAACTTACAGATAGAACAACAAGTTTTCACAATATTCTGTCATTTGGCGTTTTCATAAATTAGTTCAGAGCAGTCAAAGAGTTCTCAAGAAAAATGCTCGTGTTTCTTATTTGCTCAGAGTATGATCAGAATAAAATGATCTGAGCATTTTCAAATTTGACATCTGATGTCAAATGTCTCTTTCGATGATTTTCTACTACAATAAAAAAAAAATGACCCAGAATCGAGGGGTCCCATATCAATTGCTGCGATTAGAGAATTTAGATGAAAAATTTTAATTTTTTTGGGTTGTTTTTTTTGATTAATTTGATTTATCAATGTTTATCCAGTTCTGAGCTATGTGAAAAGTTTCAAGTCTCTAGCTCAATGGGAAGCTAGTTTAAAATCAATTACAAAATTCTACCCGCACAAACAGACATTATTGGTTGATTTTCCTGAGATAAGACAGCCTTTGACATAATTTGAAGCATCTGTCGTTAGTTCTAATTCTTGGTTAAAGTCTGGATAATTTAAAGTAACTTCTTAGGAAACTAATGATTCTTTAATTTTTTGGAAGGAGTTTATTGCGTCTGTGTCAAATTCAATGATTTTTTTATAGAGGTGCTTGGACACTCTTCCGTCCTCCCCTCTTAAAAGGGATGTCAGGGGTTTCGTTATTTACGCGTAATCTTTAATGAAGCGGCGATAGAAGCCTGACACACCTAAAAATTAGCGTAAGTCTTTGAGAGTTTTGGGGACTGGTAGTTTAACAATGTTTCTTTGGATTGGTCTTAATCCCGTTTTTTTCCTATGTTTCCATATGTGCTCTCTTAGAATGTCGTCAAGAGTTCTTTGGAAAATAGCTGGGGCGTTGTTGAGGTCGAAAGGAAGACGTGTGAATTCAAATTTGCCATTATTTATTGAGAAGGCGGCTTTCTCAATGTCAGATTCTTTAAGTAGGATCTGAATCAATCCGCTTTTTAAGTCGATTATCGTAAACCAGCTATTGTCACCAAGGTTGGCGAGAACTTCGTTGACTACCGGAATTGGGTATCTTTCTGCGATAGTTGCTGAAATTAATTTCCTGTTATCTATCACGAGACGGGCGCCGTGGCTCAGTGGATAGGAGCATGGACTGCTGAGCAGGGGGTTCATGGTTCGAATCCCAGTAACACCAAAGTATTTTTCACGGTGTCCCACCTCTCGCGAAAGTTTGACAAACATCCGAGAGTAATAACTTGTCACTGAAAGCTTCTCAATTCGCCGTTCGGATCCGGCATTAAATTGTAGGTCCCTCCATTTGTGTTCAAAAATATGCATGCTCAACACAAATGGTTGCGAGAAGTCAGGCCTTGGACCGTCGTATGGTCTGTCACGCCGATATTATTATCACGAGACGATATTTTTTCTCCATAGATGCGTCCTTTTTTTTGGGGACGATCCAAACCGGTGAGATAATTGGTGGCTTGGATGGTCAAATGATACCATCTTTGAGTAATTCATTGATTTGTTTGTCGACTTTTTCCCTTAGTGCTTTCGGTTAGAGGTATGATTTGGAATAAATTGGTTCGGAGAATGTGGTATGAATTTCTCCTTTAATTGTATAAGTCAGAAAAAAGATAAGGTTAATTGTTAATGATTTTAATAAGATTGGTTGAGTCTTCTTTGTTTAAATGAGAAGTTCTGATGTTTCCGTTATTGAGCGTTTCAGTAGCATGTTGTTTGAGAGGTATAATTACGTTCGAATGAATAGTCATATAATTTTCCTTCGTATGGATGACAGCGTTTAGTTTTTTAACGCTTCGTTACCAATAATGCCATCAAACGATATAAGACCCCGGTCTTATAAATTGTAAAATTTAATTTTATCTATAATGGGTTCGAAAAGCTGATTAAAGGAATGGTGTGTAATTTTGATGTTTTCTCCTACTGAATTGGCGTAAAAGCTTTTTTCGTTCGGAAGGGAGTTTCTAATGTTACGGGGTTGAACATAATTTCTGTTGAAGCCTGTGTCTATGAGGAATTTAATTATTTCGCAACGTGTTCAAAGTACGGAAGCGAAGAGATTTTCAGTCTAAAAAATAAATATCGCCTAGTTGTTCCGGTTGGTGTCTTTGTTTAGATCAGTACATCAGTTAGTGTTTGTTAATGGTGTTGGTCTTCTTGGCTTATTAAGGTTTCGTATTCTTCCGAATCCTCTTCGTTCTGGTTGGATTCCTCTATGTGAAAACCTCGTTGCATTTTGTATGGCTGATTAACGTGCTGTGAGTGTTGGCGTTTTTGAGGAATTGGCGGATTCCAAGGTCTGTTTTGGTAATTTATCTTATTTGATTTTACGGAGTGATATATGTCCATCGGTTTTGAAGGCAGTGGCCGTTGATTTACTGGTAGCCATTGTTGTTGATATCTTGCTGAAACTGTGGTTCTCTGTAGACTTGAAGTGGTTGGGGATTACGAGGATTGTGAAGAAGTTGGGGATAAGATTTACTTATAGGCGCGGGGATTTGCATTGGATGTGTTATGTTCTTCCGTCGATGAGGAACCGGCGGTGGTGTGTGTTGGAAGGGTTTTCGGATAGTAGGCTGAGAATTGTTAGCATGCTGAGCTCTGAAGTTCACAGTTTGCAACTTCAAGCAGAGATGCAAAGCTTGTGGGAGATCTGCAGGTTCTTGTATACTTAAAAGTCTTGGTAGATCGCCCTTTAGCCCTCTGACAAAGGCGTCAAGAGCCTTGTCGCGATAGCACTGGGTCATGGTATTTAATGAATCTTGACTCATATTCATGGATCCAAGTTTGATTAGGTGATACACAATTTGATAAATAGTACTATGGCCTTAGGGTGCCTAAGTCTCGTGTCCGCGTAATGTAAAGTTAGACACTTTTCCAAATTTAATGGGGTGTTGTATGATTCCAAAGCTATGATTCCAATAACTGACAGAAAGCCGTAATATTTAGGAGTGCCCCTGAGATGTTCGTAGATCTTAAGTATCCGTTGGACATTCTTTTTCCACAAATTGAACTCTTCGGGTTGTCCAGTAAATACTCGCAGACTTTTTACAATATATGGTATTCTGTCCATTTCAAATAAATTTGTCGTAGAATGTTGTTAATGAAAATTTGAAATATTTAAGGCTTAAAAAAATCACATTAAAAAAACCACGCTAAGTATTTGAGGTTTTAAATCAGAGTAAAATAACATCAAATGCTTAGCGTGGTTCTTTTAAATGATTTTTTTAAGCCTTAAATATTCCAGATTTCCATTAACAACATTCTACAAATGTCCATTTATTTAATAACAGTTCTAGTTGCTATAGATATTATTAGGTTGTATTTATTTACAGCAATAGTTAAAAATTAAATTTAATTAAAAAACGATAATTTCAAATAACATTGAGTTTATTTAGACATTTTTGTAATTATTATAATGCAGGCTGTATTTTACGAATATCAGGGACAATATTGGATGCCAAAGTATCTGTTTATCGCTGCAGTCTAATTAGCATATGCCTGTGACTTCAAACAGGTAATAATCGTGACTTGTCGAGTTGTACAAAACAAACGGGCATATCAATTTCTCGAAATTAACAATCCACCAAATAAGCTCTCATCTTATAGAACTAAAATGTTCTTTCAAATAAAACTACGCACCTGAAATAACGTATCTTTATAACAGTGAAAAAGTTTTTGAAATCGGTGCGGTACTTTTCGAGTTTACTGCTATCAAACAAACAAACTCACACTCTCTTTTTTTAATATTAGTGTAGACTTGCAGTTCATAACATCATGAACAAAATTTGCATGAGGTCCATTGACCAAGGAATCCAACCAGTTGCAAAATATTACGGGTTCGTGCTTGTAACATTGCCACTGTTTTCGATTTAATTAATAGTAGTCTTAAGGATATAATTAATTACTATTTATCGTCTACGACCATTAAAAAATATGGCGGTTGTTTTTTTTAATACCAAAGAAGTGTACAAAATTCAACGACGCAACTATTTAAAAATTCTGAAAGAATCAATAATACATGATTTTTGAAACATGTTTGGTAATCTATTGATAGACCTGCCCAAAGTTTCAGACTTAAAGTAAATTTTTTTTAAATATGCTTCTTTCTTTATCGTCGTCATCGTCTAAGACGGTGGGCTATCTCACAAAAACCACATCTGGGATCTAACGCTTTCAATAAGCATAAATATAAACCGAATGAAAACAAAACTACACACACATACATTTTTCATTTTGCGAGTTCGAGAGGGGAAAGAAAAAAGAATGATTTTTGGTTCATCCCATTTACGAGTACATAATAGGTATATCTGAAACAGTGCAAACATTACATAAGACAGGTGCCAATCTACGACTTACCTTGTGAGACCGCTTCCCATCAATGGCGACAATAAAACCGACTCCACAAGCTTCATGCTCATTTTGCGGATCGTATAGTCCTTGTGCCTTAGGTCCTTCCCATGGCATTGATTGTTGTGAGGCATCTGCTGCAGCGTTGTTATTAAACATGTCCTTGGCATTGTAAGATATTAACTTGATATCAGATCCTGACTGAACTTGATCAGTTCCATTCAAATGTTGTTTGTTAATGCTAAGGCGTCTACTATTGCAATCAATTAAATCACATTCTGATTCACAATTGTCGGTAATTATCGGGGCCATTATACGTTAGAGAAACACTTTTATATATTTTATTATATTGAATACGTTTGACAATGGTTCAATTCAGTTGTTACTTCACCGATTATATTTGATAAATATAATAATAATAAATATTAGTTAATTACTTATTTTTAATATTAATTTTTTTGTAAAACAAACACTAAGAAGATAAATGCAGGTATGTTTTGTATATTTTAAATGGTTGCTTTTAAAAAGTTGGGTATGTTTTTTACTTCTGTGTCGACTTGGAAAGTTCGATCTTCGTGCACTCGGAAATCACTCCCCAACAAATCTTTCGAATGAGAACATATAAGTTTTTTGTTGTAAAGATTATAAAGATTGTACAGATTTGGGACTTTCTGCTATCAAATAAACTCGTTCATTAAACTATTTATTTATACGCGCACTAAAAATACAATTAAATTTTATTATGAACCGAAAATATTCACAGTGTAGTAGAGAGAGTCTCTTTTGGAAACGCAAAGGCTTTATTTTTAAAATAAGTTCCGTCGACGCGCCGATGTTACATCTTCGAATAATTCCGAACGAATGAGCTGTGCCAGTGCCAAACTATCTGTCGCGACTCGCGATCGTCGCGAAGCCAGGCGCAGCGTAGCAAACAGCAATGTTCTCGATGTAAATCCAGATCTGATGATTGGAAAAATGTGCGATAACCATCGGCGTAATATTACTATTCAAGACGATTCACTCGGGCGGTGTAGAGAAGTGAAGTGGTTCTACTCTCTGCCTGCATTCTATATCACCACTAAGTTGAAAATAAAACAAACAACTTATATAAATGAATAAACATTAGTGGTTACGGGGTTGGTTGAGTATAGAAAATTGCAAATAATTATTGAAAAAACGCAAATCTATAAATATAAGAAAATAAGAAAATAGAGAATAGCAATAACAACAAGTGCTGAGTAGTGTTGTGAATTTGAATACTGTGGACCCTTACGACTTTTTTATTATCATAGTGTAAGAAAAAGGAAACGCGCTTTTTCGATATAGGAAACTTGCTTTTAAAATAATAATTATTTTAGTACGATATAGGATTTCAAATTAAACCATTTTAAGTTCAATGCAAACTTTCTCGAAAGCAAACGAAACCTTTTCCAAAACAAATAAAACTTTTTCCTAGCCAAACAAAACTTTTACAAATCCATATGAAACTTTTTCAATATTAAAAAAAACTTTTTCAAAATCAAAGGAAACTAAAAAAATATTTTTTTTTTCAATGTGGGGGCTGCCTGTTTTTGCTTGTGACAATTTCATTAGCACATTTTGTTGTAATTGTTGCAGTCGTTTTGAGTTAGTGTTTGTAACGCCTCGTTTATTACATATTCCATAAAACGCACTTTACAAAACTCAATAACTGTAACTGGTGCTAATGAGAATCCAAATGTCTAAAATTTTCGCTCATAATTCTAAATGAATTATTTTGATCGGTCTAGTGGCCTTTTGACATATTTATCGGTTTCCAAGTGCTACTGTCATTTTGTTGCGATCATCATCATCATCATCATATTTGGCTCTACAACCGGTGTCCGGTCCTGGCCTCCCGCAAAAAGTCTCTCCACCGGTTCCGATTTCGAGTCGATGTCATTCAGTTTGGATCATCATAGGCACAATTATTTTTATACACTCAAAAGTCGTCGTTGAACTTTCGTACATTTTTTCTTGCCGTACATTTTCTATATGTATTTTTATACTTGATGTTTTCACTTAAATTCAAAATACCAAATATCAACATTTGGATTTGGTGAATGTGATAAACGAGGCGTTACAAACAGTAACTCAAAACGACTGTTACAATTACAACCCATGAAATGAAATGAAATTGCCACAAACAGTTGACAGGCATTTTTTTTTAAAGTACTTCTTTTAAAACTTGGCTTGCGATGACGCGACTCGTGAAGCGTGTTTTCTTGAGAACTCTTTGACTGCTCTGAACTAATTTATGAAAACGCGAAATGACAGAATATTGCGAAAACTTGTTGTTCTATCTGTAAGTTGATATCGACAACAAAAAACGACATCAATATAAATACAATTCAGTAAATAAGTAAGTAAGTTGAATTAAGCATAAAAATTTATTTCTCGTTTCATTTGCTGGGTTCATTTGTGCGTGAGCTACGATTTCTCTCTCTCTCTCTCAACCACCAAAACCATGCAGCGCAGCCGACTGCGCAGCACACACCGCACACAGTCCATAAAGTGCGACGAATATCTGATGCCAGTATGTGATATTTAAAAAAAATGTATAAGGGCCAAACCCTGGGCCCGATCACTACCAAATTTTAGAATAAGTATTTTTTATTGGGTATACACAAGTGTGTAAAATTTGAAAAAAATCGGGTAATTTTTATTTTAAATTTGTATGGGAGCCCCACGAACCCGGGGCCCGATCACTTCCAAATTTTAAATGAAATTATTGTCACTGGAAATACACATGTGTACAACATTTCAGGAAAATCGGACTTTAGGAAGTGCGTTAAAAATTGATAATTAAAAAAAATGTGTATTTGTATAGGTGCCCCCCGACCCAGCGGCCCGATCACTTTCAAATTTTTACAAAAAGTGTTGTCCAGTAAAATTTGAAGAAAATCGAGTAAATTTTGTAAAATATTTGTATGGGAGCCACCCAAAATTTAATAGAGAGTGTTGTCTCCGGAAATACACATGTGTGCAAAATTTGAATAAAATCGGGCCATGGGAAGTGGGTTAAAAATTGATCGCAAGATTCCACGACGACCGAAAGACGTCCGACATCCGTGCCACGGGCAAGTGAAGTTAATATATAGAATTTAAGAAAATCAGTAGAAATCTTAGCCTGTTGTGTTCCATAAATCTTGCCCCAACGACTTCCAGGCATGTTAATTTTTACTGAACTTGTCAATTAACCTTGACAAGCATAAGGTTTATAGGAAGCGCAAAATCTAATAACTACTAGATTTAAGGGCGGTATAATGAGAAATAACTATAAAAAATATGTATCTATAATAAACAATAAGAATAATGAAAACAAGAATAATTATTGTTCGGTATTTTTTGTTATTGTTAAACAACATACATACTCGTACATACATATGTACTTTCGAAGCAAGCCAAAATCTAATGGAATCAATCATTTATTTATCACTGCTTAAAACGTCGTCTTTCATTCTTATTAACATGCAACTACGAGTATTTCTTTTCGACAGGACAAGAGCGCAACGAAATTATATTTAGTAAATTATGGTAAACGGTGTTCTCGACGTAATTATGAAGTATGATTGCGATTTGGCTTCAAATCAATAGCGAACAAACGCTCCTTTTGTTTTCTGTTTTAGTTTATTACCGCAAATCATATTGACTATGAATTGGCTACTTGTATATGTTCGGTCGTTGAACGTTCCATTTAGTTTTTCTAATAAATTTGAATTGATATCAATTTATCAATTGTGAAGTTATAGCTATTTACACTATTATAATCGCGTCATGCTTAGCATCAGTCAAACGTCTACGTCATTTACGTTTGCCATTGATAAATCAATAAAATGTGGGTTTGAGAGAAATCGGTACCCCGTTTCTGACATAGAAAAAAAAACAACCCATAAAATTTTTCATGTAAATTCTCTAATAGCAAAGTATGAACCAGGTTAATTTGGATAAAATGAATTTTAGAGATACGGAGATACGCATATGTTTAAAATTTAAAGAAAATCGGGCTAATTTTCAAAAATTCATATGAAGACCCCTTGGGCCTCAGGGCCCATTCGCTCAAAAAATGTCCAACAAGTTTTGTCCATCGGAGATACACATGTGTATAAAATTTTAAGAAAATCTGGTAAATTTTTGTTTTAAATTTGTATGAGACCCCACGACCCCGGGCCCGGCGTCTCCAAAATTTTTACAAAAAGTGTTGTCCATTGGATATACACTTGTGTACAAAGAAAATCGAGTAAATTTTTTTAAAAATTTGTTGGGGCCTCATGACCTTAGGGCCCCGGGTCTCCAATTTTTACAAAAAGTATTGTCCATCGGAGATACACACGTATATAAAATTTTAAGAAAATATGTTTAATTTTTTTAAAAAATTTGTTGGGGCCCCTTGACCATGGGTCCCGGAGGCTCCAAAATTTTTACAAAGAGTTGTCCATCGGAGATACACTTGTGTTTAAAATTTGAAGAAAATCAGGTTAATTTTTTTAAAATTTTTATGGGGCCCGGGGCTCCAAAATTTTTACAAAAGATATTGTCTATCGGAGATACACATGTGTATAAAATATAAAGAAAATCGGGTTAATTTTTAAAATTTTTATAAGGGCACCCCTTGGCCCTGAGGCCCGAGGGACCTCAAGTTATAATAGTCTTTTTCTTTAACAAAATTGTTTCTCATGGCTACATAAATTTTATACTGCAGATCCACTTTAAACAAAGAGGCTTGCTTTCAAAATGATGCTAAAAAGTACAACTGAACTATGTTAGGCACTCTTCGAAATAACATGCCGGGGTGCGACCCTGGCCTCCCGCAAGAAGTCTCTCCACCGGTCCCGATTTCAAGCCGATTTCATCCAGTTTGGCATCCCTAAACTCTGGGCGTGCTGGTATACGCCATCCTTGCAGCGTAGGCTTGGCCGGCCTCGCTGTCGTGTTCCATAAATCCTACCGCAAAGGACTTTCCGAGGAGGATCCTCTTCGCTCATGCGAGCTAGGTGTCCTGCCCACCGGAGCCTACTGAGCTTAATTATCTTCACAATGTCACCATGAATGAAGCCACACTGGTATGGACCAATGATGACTTTAGCTTGTGGGGCTATCCTGTCTTGAAGGAGATACACTTGTGTTTAAAATTTGAAGAAAATCAGGTTCATTTTTTTAAAATTTTTATGGGGCCCGGGGCTCCAAAATTTTTACAAAAGATATTGTCCATCGGAGATACACATGTGTATAAAATATAAAGAAAATAGGGTTAATTTTTAAAATTTTTATAAGGGCACCCCTTGGCCCTGAGGCCCGAGGGACCTCAAGTTATAATAGTCTTTTTCTTTAACAAAATTGTTTCTCATGGCTACATAAATTTTATACTGCAGATCCACTTTAAACAAAGAGGCTTGCTTTCAAAATGATGCTAAAAAGTACAACTGAACTATGTTAGGCACTCTTCGAAATAACATGCCGGGGTGTGACCCTGGCCTCCCGCAAGAAGTCTCTCCACCGGTCCCGATTTCGAGCCGATTTCATCCAGTTTGGCATCCCTAAACTCTGGGCGTGCTGGTATACGCCATCCTTGCAGCGTAGGCTTGGCCGGCCTCGCTGTCGTGTTCCATAAATCCTACCGCAAAGGACTTTCCGAGGAGGATCCTTTTCGCTCATGCGAGCTAGGTGTCCTGCCCACCGGAGCCTACCGAGCTTAATTATCTTCACAATGTCACCATGAATGAAGCCACACTGGTATGGACCAATGATGACTTTAGCTTGTGGGGCTATCCTGTCTTGAAGGAGATACACTTGTGTTTAAAATTTGAAGAAAATCAGGTTCATTTTTTTAAAATTTTTATGGGGCCCGGGTCTTGTCTTGGTCTTTTTCTTTAACAAAATTGTTTCTCATGGCTACATAAATTTTATACTGCAGATCCACTTTAAACAAAGAGGCTTGCTTTCAAAATGATGTTAAAAAGTACAACTGAACTATGTTAGGCACTCTTCGAAATAACATGCCGGGGTGCGACCCTGGCCTCCCGCAAGAAGTCTCTCCACCGGTCCCGATTTCGAGCCGATTTCATCCAGTTTGGCATCCCTAAACTCTGGGAGTGCTGGTATACGCCATCCTTGCAGCGTAGGCTTGGCCGGCCTCGCTGTCGTGTTCCATAAATCCTACCGCAAAGGACTTTCCGAGGAGGATCCTCTTCGCTCATGCGAGCTAGGTGTCCTGCCCACCGGAGCCTACCGAGCTTAATTATCTTCACAATGTCACCATGAATGAAGCCACACTGGTATGGACCAATGATGACTTTAGCTTGTGGGGCTATCCTGTCTTGAAGGAGATACACTTGTGTTTAAAATTTGAAGAAAATCAGGTTCATTTTTTTAAAATTTTTATGGGGCCCGGGGCTCCAAAATTTTTACAAAAGATATTGTCCATCGGAGATACACATGTGTATAAAATATAAAGAAAATAGGGTTAATTTTTAAAATTTTTATAAGGGCACCCCTTGGCCCTGAGGCCCGAGGGACCTCAAGTTATAATAGTCTTTTTCTTTAACAAAATTGTTTCTCATGGCTACATAAATTTTATACTGCAGATCCACTTTAAACAAAGAGGCTTGCTTTCAAAATGATGCTAAAAAGTACAACTGAACTATGTTAGGCACTCTTCGAAATAACATGCCGGGGTGCGACCCTGGCCTCCCGCAAGAAGTCTCTCCACCGGTCCCGATTTCGAGCCGATTTCATCCAGTTTGGCATCCCTAAACTCTGGGCGTGCTGGTATACGCCATCCTTGCAGCGTAGGCTTGGCCGGCCTCGCTGTCGTGTTCCATAAATCCTAACGCAAAGGACTTTCCGAGGAGGATCCTCTTTGCTCATGCGAGCTAGGTGTCCTGCCCACCGGAGCTTAATTATCTTCACAATGTCACCATGAATGAAGCCACACTGGTATGGACCAATGATGACTTTAGCTTGTGGGGCTATCCTGTCTTGAAGGAGATACACTTGTGTTTAAAATTTGAAGAAAATCAGGTTCATTTTTTTAAAATTTTTATGGGGCCCGGGGCTCCAAAATTTTTACAAAAGATATTGTCCATCGGAGATACACATGTGTATAAAATATAAAGAAAGTCGGGTTACTTTTTAAAATTTTTATAAGGGCACCCCTTGGCCCTGAGGCCCGAGGGACCTCAAGTTATAATAGTCTTTTTCTTTAACAAAATTGTTTCTCATGGCTACATAAATTTTATACTGCAGATCCACTTTAAACAAAGAGGCTTGCTTTCAAAATGATGCTAAAAAGTAAAACTGAACTATGTTAGGCACTCTTCGAAATAACATGCGCCTGATACCAACATTGTTTTTAGTTGCGAAAAGAAGCCATGTGTTTGAAATTCGCATTCGATGATTATAAAACCTTAGTATCATTTGCTCCCAAAAGAAATAGGTAGTTTTGATTGCTTCCACAAACCACTACTCTGATGCTATAGATCCAGAGACAGGAAAGCTCCAATGATCCAGGACTACAGCAGTACAAAAGGCGGAACTAATACTTTTGTTCCCAAAATCAAATAAAAATACCACAAGAGTTCCTATTCGAAGTCTTGTGCAGCCTTGAGGAAAAATTAAAAAGAAGAACCAAGAAGTACTTAGTCTAAGTAATCAAGTAAATATAAAAAAACTTCGTTTTCCGGGTAAAAACTTTTATGTATACAACAAGGCACGCCACACAGTCTCAGTTATTTGGTAATAATCGCCAAAATATGTTTTTAAAGTATTTTCTTTTTTCCGCGCATCACAGGCGCCACACGCGACTTGCGCAAGCGTCATACGCGGAATATAAAAAAAGCTATTTTGGACTTAGATACTCACAAAATGTCAGCTCTCTAGGTCATGTGGAAGGTGGTTAAAAAGGACCTCAAAGTAGTCGACACAAACACAGACAAAAAGAGTTCGAATGAAGTTAAATAATAGTTTTTACAAATTGTAGGCATATTGAAAGACGACTCTATAGTTTTCGGGGTCGTTGAGTTGAATGGTGATGGTAATACATCTTTTTAAATAGTCAACTTTTATTGTTTATGTTTTTATATTAAATTTTGTAAAAAGTGTAGTGAAGTGTTTTATTGAATCCTATAGCTGTATCAAGAGAAATAATACTCATGAGGAATGCATGCCCTACCTTTACATCCCACATCCAGGACCCTCATAAGTGGATGTGGGATATAAAGCGTATTGTACAGGGCAAGTACCGGAGCAGAAAACTACACTGGTATTGCTCTGGATCCCAATACCATACATTAGGTGACATGATTGGCATTGGTAACAAGTGAATGTATGTCTACATACATCGAAACACGCCACACAGAATTAAAAATAAAATAAAACCCATTAAAAAACCATAAAATTTTTCATGTAAATTCTGTAAATGCAATAACCTATATAAATCCACTATAAATGCTGAAAAATAAAAACACATGCGAAGCACTGCAACTCAACATCAAAACAACAAATCCAAGCAGAGCGGCGCACAGCGCACCAACGCACATTATATTATGACATTATCTGATGCAACTATACGGGAACAAATTTGTATGGGAGCCCCCCCCACATACGAAACACCACGGCCCGATCACTATCAAATTTTAATAGAAAGTATTGTCATGGGAAATACACATATGCGCAAAGTTTAAATAAAATCGGGCTTTAGTAAGTAGGTTAACAATTGATCACAAGATTCTACAACCCAGCCAGCCACTGGCACGCGAAGTTAATATAGAGAATTCAATAAATAGCTACAAAAAAATGTCAAGACGAGAAGAGTATGGACAGAAAACATATGAAAACTTGTATGAAAACTTTCATACTTTCGGCATAATGTTGTGTGGACTTGAATCCGTATTTATCTTAAATTGGATTATTTTTATTTTTAAGATATCACCAAACTTTTAACAGCGCAAGTATACAGCATGATAAATGATGTGCACAGTTGTCGTGCTGGCAAGGTAGAGAAAAATCGGCCTAGGATTTGCAATAAATTGAAGGCGTTCTTCTTAGATAATGGACAACTAAATTAGATAGTCGTTGTAATTATTACTCGTCGGTCAACAACGCAGATTTTCCTTTCAAAAGAAAACTTGACATGTTCTACTTATGACGTTTAAATAAATTGCAACGTAACATTCCTAACTTAATCGTTTGCAACGCCTTTTTAAAATTAAATTCGCAAAAAGCTATTTCTATTTGTTGCGGTTTTTTCTAATTAAAATCATGTTTCCACTTGGCCATCAATTCAAAAAAAACTACTGTGCCCTGGATGCAACAGTAAGTGATCACTGGGTAACATCATACGATTTACTTGCGTTGTGGTATTATCAGTCAGACATTTGATATTGCACAGATTTTCATACTCGGAATGTTTTGTCGACGTGGAGTAATCTCGAGTGAGACGCAGAAGTAAGCATGTTCGACATCCAATTTGATTGCAGTAATTATTTTTTATTTTACATAAATATGTACATATACATATATGTGTACATATTTACATTTCAATATTTAAATGTTTGTTTTTGAAATCACATATTAAGTGAACTAGCATTCAGTTTAGTGTATCACTTTACATTGATAAAGCAGCGCATGTTAGGGTTTGTGGTAGAGTGTACGTAGCTACTATAAGTTGCATTGTGATAATACTGATTAACGTCTGATCTTAACTATACGTAACTTAATTTATTGATATATTTAATAGACCTCCTAAGAGCGACAAGTAGATTCTCATCTCATTCTATTCCTAAATATTGCATAACTTAAAGTCAGAGTCAAAGTCGCAATTTGAAGTTCAATCAATAGAGATGGATGTGAACGTGAACAATGCTAGTGTTAGTAACTATGCAATACATATTAGCTTCAAGTAGAGAAATGTTCTGCGGAGAATGTTGGGCAAGATAGCGTTGTTGTCGTCGTTCACGCGGCATCGAAGTAAAATTGTTTCCGTATTAGCAATTGTTTTCCGAGATTATAGTTTCAAGTGTACTCGTATGTCAAGTGCAGGAAATCTAACTAAAAATATTTATAATATATGTATACTCATAAGTTATTATAATGATGAATATGAATTTTTTATAGTTTCTTCATAATAATGTTTGGCTCTACAACCGGGGTGCGACCCTGGCCTCCCGCAAGAAGTCTCTCCACCGGTCCCGATTTCGAGCCGATGTCATCCCTAAACTCTGGGCGTGCTGGTCTACGCCATCCTTGCAGCATAGGCTTGGCCGGCCTCGCTGTCGTGTTCCATAAATCCTACCGCAAAGGACTTTCCGAGGAGGATCCTCTTCGCTCATGCGAGCTAGGTGTCCTGCCCACCGGAGCCTACCGAGCTTAATCTTCACAATGTCGTCATGAATGAAGCCACACTGGTATGGACCAATGATGACTTTAGCTTGTGGGGCTATCCTGTCTTGAAGGATAGAGGAGAAAATCTTATACGCGGTACTCAACAACCCTTCCCTTCTTATGTATGGGGCACAGGATGCCTCTTCGCCAGTCTTCTGGCATAACTTCTTCTTCCCATACTTGCACTATTATTTCATGAATTGCTTGGTGTAATGTGGGGCCTTCTATTTTTATCAGTTCCGCTGGGATCCCATCAGATCCCGGTGCCTTATTATTTTTGAGTCTATTTATCGCTCTGCTAACTTCGTCTATGCTTGGTGGCGGCAGCATACTATGATCTTCGGTCATTGGTGGAACCTTCAATTCCTCAGTTAGCTGGCCATTTAGCAACTCAGGAAAGTGCACCTCCCATCGCTCTAAGATGCCTTTAACATCGGCGATCAGATTACCCTCTTTGTCCTTGCAGTATGTGCAACACGGTGTAAATTGCGTCATACCGCGGACCCTTTGGTAGAACTTCCGCGCCTGGTGCGGTCCTTGCTCTCTGTACTGTTCCAGTTCACGGACTAGATTCTTCTCCGAGGCTGCTTTCTTTCGCCGGTGAACTGTTTTTTCATATCTTCTGAGCTCTTTATATTCATCTTCGCGTGCCCGCATTCTATGAGATTGTTGCATTGCTCAGTACGCAACATTCTTACGTTCAGTCGCTAGCTTACATTCGTCATCGAACCAGTCGTTCCGATCTCTACGACTACTGCCTAAGATGGAGTCAGCAGTACTAATGACAGTATTTTCAAGGCGTGTCCACTTCTCTTCTACGCCCGACACCTCATCCCCAGGACTTACTTTCCCTGCATTTAGGGCGAGTACTATCGCTTGACCGTAGTTGTTTCTGGTCTCTCATTGCGAAGGACAGCCGTGTTGACTCGAATCTGATCTGGCACCTCGGTACGTTCGTACCGTCATCAGGTTCGGGTTGTGGCTGCGGTCTATCAACACGTGGTCTACCTGGTTGCGAGTGGCTCCATCGGGAGATACCCAGGTGGCTTTGTGGATATTTTTACGCGCAAACCTTGCATCATTTGCTCCCAAAAGAAATAGGTGGTTTTGATTGCTTCCACAAACCACTACTCTGATGCTATAGATCCAGAGACAGGAAAGCCCCAATGATCCAGGACTACAGCAATACAAAAGGCGGAACTAATACTTTTGTTCCCAAAATCAAATAAAAATACCAAAAGAAAAGAGTTCCTATACGAAGTCTTGTGCAGCCTTGAGGAAAAATTAAAAAGAAGAACGAAGAAGTAAGTTCTTCTGAAAGCCCTAATTGAGCAGATTGCGAAAATCGCCATCTTGTTTGGGGGAGACGCCCACTTTAGGTAGGAGGGGCATCCAAAGTTTGTTTTGATTTTTTTTTAGAAAAATGCATTTTTCTAAGTATTTAGAAGGATGTATGGGGGTTAATTGGTATCATACGAAAGGTAATAAAAATACCTTCCATTTAAGAAAATGGGGCCAATAGATTCCCCCTTAACGGAGTAAAAGTATAAAACAGTCTTTTCCATAAAAGTGTAAAAAGGGGCGTGCTTAAAAGTGGGTGGGCCAAAATATTGGTATCAAATGAAAGGTGATAATTAGGTCTTCACAGCCATGTTATTTTTATGGGTGTGGGCCAATTTTAAAAATTAACCCCAATACATGCTTCTAAAAACTACTACAGATACCGTAGAAACGCCCCCATTTTTTTTTTAAATTCTCTATATTAACTTCAGTTGCCCGTGTGTTTGTGGGTTTGTGGATTTGTGGTTTTGTGGATTTGTGGATTTGTGTATCATGGATAGTAGATACATTTTAAACACATAAATATCTCCTATTAGAGAATTTACATGAAAATTTTAAATTTACATGGGCATCCCTCGGGCCTCAGGGCCCAAACACTCCAAAAAATTTAAAAAAGTTTTCTCCATCACCTATACACATGTGTTTAAAAATTGAAGAAAATCGGGCTAATTTTTAAAAAATTTATATAGACACCCCTCGGGCCCCAGAGCCCGTTCACTCCAAAAACTTTACAAAAAAATGTGTCCATCGGAAATACACATGTGTATAAAATTTGAAGAAAATCGGGTTAATTTTTTTGCAAAAAATTGTGGGACCCTACGACCCCAGGGCTTCGAGGTAGGTAGATTTTTAAATTCTCTATATTAACTTCACTTGCCCGTGGGTCGTCGGTCGTCTGTCGTGGATTCTTGCGATCAATTTTTAACCCACTTCCCATGGCCCGATTTTATTGAAATTTTGCACACATGTGTATTTCCGGAGACAACACTTTCTATTAAATTTTGAGGCCCCTCGGGCTGCGGGGTCGGGGGGCTCCCAAACAAAAATTTTAAAAAATTTACCCGATTTTCTTCAAATTTTACACACATGTGTATACCCAATAAACAATACTTTTTCGAAAATTTGGTAGTGATCGGGTCCCGGGTTCGGCCGCAAGGCCCTTATACATTTTTTAAATATCTATACTGGCATCAGATATTCGTCGCCCTTTATGGACTGTGTGCGGTGTGTGCGGTGTGTGCTGCGCAGTCGGCTGCGCTGCATGGTTTTGGTGGTGGAGAGAGAGAGAGAAATCTTAGCTCACGCACAAATGAACCCAGCAAATGAAACGAGACATACATGTTTTATGCTTACTTCAACTTACATTTTTATTTACTGAATTGTATTTTTATTGATGTCGTTTTTTTTGTTGTCGATATCAACTTACAGATAGAACAACAAGTTTTCACAATATTCTGTCATTTGGCGTTTTCATAAATTAGTTCAGAGCAGTCAAAGAGTTCTCAAGATAAATGTTCGTGTTTCTTATTTGCTCAGAGTATAAGCGTGCTCTAAGTGCTCAGAATAAAATGATCTGAGCATTTTCAATTTTAACATCTGATGTCAAATGTCTGTTTCGATGATTTTCTCCTACAATAAAAAAAAAATGGCCCAGGATCGAGGGGCTCCCATATCAATTTCTGCGATTAGAGAATTTACATGAAAAATTTTAATTTTTATGGGTTGTTTTTTTCTACTTTCAATTTATGTGTAGTAGTATGACCAAAATAATGCAGACAAATAACAGTTTTTACCATTTCTAAGGATTTGTGGTTAATGTGTTGGGCTACTGAGGAAGTTTAAAGTCCGAATCCGAAAAAATACACACAAAAAATGTGTTTCACGGTCATCACTGTAACCAGAAAGCTTAATTCGCCTTTTAGATATCGCTTTAAATTGTTGGACTTTTCTACAAAAATATAAGACGCACAATAGGAATGATCACGAGAAGTTATGCCCTGGACCACAACGGTCTGTTGCGTCCAATTTTATTATTATATATTGTGGACTTTACCAACAACCAAGCGCTCAGCACGGGTTTAAGTATTCCCTCTCTTAATTTAAATCATTAACCTTTAATCAAAGGAAATCAATTGTAATGAGCTTTACTAGCTCTCATTTTACCTGTGTTAGTATAATTGTTCCTGTACAATGGTGAAATGGTATAAATATTGTTTTGAGTGGCACTTTTATACTTTTAGAACATTAACATTGCATCAAAACGAACACGTTGCGAAAGTTCCAGCTAAATCGAATGGATAGTTTTTGAGTTATGCGATGTCTAAAGCACATAAACACAGAAATTGATTTTAATATATACAGATAGATAATGACCCCTATTCCGGCGACAAAATTTTATCATGTTATCATGTTATTATGTTATATAAAATGAAAAATGCTATTTTGGTATTTCAATTTTATTATTTTATGTTATTTTCTATGTTATTTTGATATAACATAAAAGTCATAAATTATGTGCTTTTATGAAATGTTATCGACAAAAACTGAATCAAATATGTCAAATTTTGTGACAGGGACAAATTGTTTTGTAACATTTGTTAAACTAGGTAAATAATTAAAATAAGTCGCCAAAATTAGAAAATGTCATACATTCCACGATATACCAGAGAACGAAACGAAAGACGTTCATTCCTGATTTATTTAGGATGATAAAATTTTCATCATTAGAATTCAACACCGCGCCAATCTACGGATGCTCCGAGATGCAAGTGATCATTATGGATTGCCCTCATTCCGATTCAAGAAATTGTTTAGGCTTAATAAGCGCACAGTGTAATTTTTAATACTTAAGTTGGAGCTAATGTCACGGAAATCAACAATCCCCTTCAGAATTAAATTACTTTGTACTCTACATTTCTATGGTCATGGGTCATATCAGGGATTTTGTATGTATAATGACGTTGGGACCTGGATGTGTGTGATGCGGAGGGCAAAGCGATTTTGTATGTAGAATGACGTTATGAGCTGGATGTGTGTGATACGGCTGCATTTAACAAATTGACTAATTTATACCATATCTCTTGCACTGAATTATTGGAATCTTTTTTAGGAGGACTATGGATGATTCTCAAGAAATAATACGTATATATCGTATTGCTCGGGGGTTGTTTTGGGGCGTGTAATTTTTTCTAAAATTTAATAAAATTTAAAGTGTAAATTACTAAAAATTACATAAAAAATAAAAACTATAAAGAACCAAAAAAGTTTTTATACCGACCTATAATTGATGCCATTCAGTTAATATAAATATTTTTAAAAACTACGTATAGAACCACAAGAGAAAAAAAATGCACTAGATTTTTTTAATTTAAGTGCACAAGATCATGTTACAGTAAAAGTTAAAATAACATACCCTGGTTAGAATACCGAATTAAAAAACATTTTATGCTACCTCGTTTTTAAAAATTATAACATAAGAAAATAACATAAAATTTTGAAATCCCGGAATACGGGCCAATAAACTATCTGAAACCGGCTAAATATGCTATTTATTTTATTTTAATAAAATTTTATTTTATTCCATTTTAATAAAATAGAAAAGCACTATATTATTTCGGGAACGCTTTGCTCTGTGCTTTTATTGTCGAATAGAGGAGAGTAAAAAATGTGTATGGAGTCCATTAACCAGGAATCCTGTTCCAAAATATGACGGATTCGTGTTCGTTTGATAAATATGATCAATTTATGAACACATAACATTTTGGAGCCCCATGGCCAAACTAACACTTTTAAACTATGGTGGTTATTGTTTTCTTTAAAAAACAAAAAAATGTGCAAAACGGATTCATTTAAGCCTTCTGAAAGATTTATAAAAACACGGTATGTATTTACAAAAAAAAGGTATAGATACCCCATGACTCCTTGGTCTGACCACTTCCAAAATATCACGAAAACTCGCTCATTATGGTATAAAACCCCTACGTTAAGTTTGAACGCGACTGGATGAATGGTGTGGAAATGTATAAAGGACATACACAAATAAAGATATTAATTTTAAATTCTGGCTGGCTGGCTGGCACACCAAATGTTGTGATTAATTTTGGGGTGATTCCTTGTTTCATTCTGAGAAAAAAATCGTATGGGATTTTTTACATCATTTGAGATGCAGGGTTTTTAAAAAAAAGCTACTGTTCAGAAAAAAATACACAAATATTAAAATGTAACTTTCAAAATATTTATCGGAGAGCATCCAACTTGGTCTTAGTTGACTGGTAATTTTATAGGCTCATTTAAGATCTAAGTCGCATCTATATCTGTTTTAGAGCTATGATGCTTAAAATAAAAAAAATATGACTTTTTTATAAAATTAATTTTTTCTCAAAAAACCGCTATCATTTTTTATTTTTAAATTCTCTATATTAACTTCGCTTGCCCGTGGCTGGCGGACTGGCGGGCTGGTTGCCTGGCTGGTCAGATCTTGTGATCAATTTTCAACACACTTTCCAAAGCACGATTTTATTGAAATTTTGCACACATGTATATTTCCGGTGACAATACTTTCTATTAATTTGAGAGTGATCGGGCCCCGTGGTCGGGGGGCTCCCATACAAATTTTTTTCCCGGCATCAGATCATACTATAATGACTGTGTTCTGTTGTGTGCTGTGCGGAGTATTTCTTCTAAAAATAAAGTCATAAAAGAAGTTTCTACCATTAGTATCAACAGCGTAATTTCTGTTAACATGGGTCAGGATACACCAAAGTAATAATAATAATATTCGGCGCGACAGACCATTGCGGTCCAAGGCCTAGCTTCTCGCGACCATTTGTGTTGCGTATTTATATTTTTTTGGCACAAATGGAAGGGACCTACAATTTAAGGCCGGCTCCGAACGGCGAATTGAGAAGCTTTCCGTGACAAGTTATTACTCTTGAAACGTTTGTCACCCATTCGCGAGAAGTGAAACACCGTGAAAAATACTTTTGGTGTTACTGGGATTCGAACCACGAACCTACTGCTCAGTAGCCACGCGCATTTCCACTGAGCCACGGCACCCACCAACACCAACGTAAGCTTTTGCTTAAATCTCCGATAAATGATATCAACATTAGAGATAGACCCTTTCTGTAGAACGATTTTTTTCTTAGAATATCCTCAAGAATCATTTCCCAAATTATCGTTGACGGGGACGGTAGGGGACATCCTGTATACATATATAAATGGTTGTTTTTATGTATGTATTTTTGTTCTAGCATAACTCTGGAACGTTTGAGCTTTTTTTAACCAAACTTGTAAGTTAGTACACATATTACTTAAAATCTGGGGGTAATACACGCCTATTAACTCTATGAGTGGGGCGAGAAGGGATGATAAAATTTATAAAAGTAAAATAATCTAAAACAACCGATGTTAGTGCAGAAGTGCAGATCCCATAGCTTTTTGGAATCGCTGATATAAATAGTGAAAGTTCGACACTATATTTTCTCTAAGAGTTTGAACGTAAAAATAATATATTTCACACGCGTCATATGCACCACACGCAGGCGCTAAGAAACTGCGCTCCGCAAAAAATTTCAGCTCTCTTTTTTTACGATTTTCTAAATCTACTGGGCTACTGATATCACCAGCACTGCAAGTGTCACTGTAACTTTCTTCACTTATAAAACTCATTGTGCTTTTTTAGAAACCGTATCTACTGCAACAACCTACATGTGCTGAATATCGATAAGTTCTAAAGCAATAAAAAATATTTATAGTTAACAACTGTGCATGTCGCCAGTCAAAATGTAAGTATGTAAGTAAGCCATGCTCATTTCTTTAGCATTCGAGTTTTGAAAATCAGACAGACTTAGAAATGATGTTGTAGCTTTGATATTAACCCTAGATCGGTATACACCGAAATTACCTAATATTTGTCATAGGACATCCAGTGCCCCAACCTAATAATTTTTATCTATTTATCAGAAAATTTAAACAAACCGTTTTATGTTTTAATTCGAACATGAAATTTAAAATTAAGTTGCGAAACATTTTTTAAAGTTAAAAAAATATTTGAAACATAAAATATCATATTCAAACCTAACAGTGGCAGCGGAAGTTGCGGTGCCTACCGAATACGCCGTCGTGACGGCGTTTCACGGTTGTAAAATTTGACACTAATATCGAACATTCTTCCAAGGTCATGGAAACGCTGATCAATTATCAGCTCATGAAATGGTGTGAGGTTTTTAGCTAAAAGCAGATAGAATTATTTCATTCCTACAAAAAGTTGGAATACATTTATTCGGAATGCATATGGCCATGTTGTTGTAGAATTATTCCTATTCCTATTCCGGTACCCATAAAATGCAGCTTTTATTGGAAAAGCTAAATCCCATTCCTGTGCCAATAAAATCAAGCTTAAGTAAATTCTGCTGTTCCAATGTATACAAAATACGGCGATTTAATTGGTGGTTACAATTCAAATCTACGAATACTTAAATAAAAAGTTAATGTATTTCTTCATAGTCTTATTTAAGTGCCAATTATGTGTAACCAAAATGTAATTACTTTGTTTTTAAATTCATTCTTAAAAAATAAAAAATTTAAATTCTTTTTTTGTTTTTTGCATCGAATACTAAATACTTAAGCAGCTATTAATTAATTAATTGTTATCCTAGAAATATACATTTATAAAAACAAAATCGCTTAACAGCTAATAATTTGAATCGCCAGAGAATTTAACAACATTATCTTTCTTGCTTACTCAGTTGCTTCGTTCTTTGTTTTGTTTTTTCTTCTTTCTTTTGCTTTACTTTGTTTTTAAATTCTCTATATTAACTTCGCGTGGCCGTGTGGCTTGCCAAATCTTGTGATCAATTTTTAACCCACTTTCTAAAGCCCGATTTTATTAGAACTTTGCACACATGTATATCTCCGATGATTAGATTTTTCATTTTTACTGGTTGTTTTTAAATTCTCTATATTAACATCGCCTGCCCGTTGCTGGCTGGCTGGCTGGTCAGATCTTTGATCAATTTTTAACCCTCTTTCTAAAGCGCGATTTTATTCAAACTTTGCACACATGTATCTCCGATAAAAACACTGAGAGTGATTGGGCCGCGGGGTCGGGAGGCTCACATACAATTTTTTCCCCATATACCGCTATCAGATCTGTCATACTATAATGAGTTCTGTATGCGCTGGTGCCTTGTAGACAGCGCTTCTTTGCTTTACTATTGGGGTGGTTTTGTTGTTGGGTTGTAAGTGCTTCGAATGTATTTTTAATTTTCAGCATTTGTAGTGGAATTCAGTATACTTTTGGTTATTGCAGAATTTACATGAACAATTTTAATTTTTATGGGTTGTTTTATTACTGAAGACATCCGAAAAAAGCTTTTTTATGATATTTCGAGCGATGAAGATTTTTCTAATAAAAAAATCTTTAACAATGAGGCTCATCTTGGAAGAGTACCTTTAACAACTGTGTAAGACAATTTTATGAAATAAGATTAACTATATGTTTTGGAGCGAAGGGCTGGTCTGTTCGCATTCAAACCAAGTTGATATTGACAGAATTCCATTCCCATCTGTGTGAACTAAATAATTTTCCAGCCATGCTTGTACTTGATATTACACACGAAACGAATGATGATCTGCAGCAGATTTTGTTGGTGGAAGACAAACGCTAAATTTTGAATGTAACTGCAATTAGCAATTGCCTTCTTCCAGTGGTTTTGAAAGTTATACAGTCCATAAACAAAGTGCGCTTCGGTAAATACAATTTCTTCTTTCGTTGCGCTACTTTGCAAGAACACTTTCACATCAGTACAGAGTTCTTCGTTTGTCTTCAAAAGCTTAAACGCCTTTACTTTTCCTTGAATGTACAATGCTGAGGTGATAACGTATTCAGTAAACATGAACAATAGGAATCAAAGAGGACATCCGTATCCTCTTCGCTTGTAAACATTGTTAGATTTGGGACAGAGAATTCAAATTTTGTTATGTTCTGCCGAACAGAAAAGTCAGTAGGACGAGGTTGTCCGAATTTTTTCCAGCAGTTCACTATTTTTTGCAAATTCTACAGTAATAATTGTAATTGTGGTATTTGCGTCAGCCTCCGCCTGGTGTTTAGCTTTATTTCATCTGTTGAGACGTTTATTCAACCGTGTAATGAAGCTTCTCTTGTAGAAGCTGTTAGCCAGGAAATCTGTTCGGAAAGTAGTGAAATTCGTATTATTATTTTTTATTTCGATGTTTGATGCTTGATTTTTTTCCCTTCCGTTAGGTACTATCGTTCAATAAAGATCGCGGGGTTGAATCCAATTCATATTTAAAATATATTTTCAACTCTTGTGGACTTTTAACGACGCAAACAATGCGGTGGAATAAATGCAGCAATAACTCATTTTAAAATGGTGCCGTCTGTAATGCCTCGTTCTCAAATTAATCCTCCTATCATCTTCATCGATCCCATAAGTGAATGACATGTGCATATGTCAGTCTAAGCAAACACACATTCTCACAGTTGTTTTGCATTGCGTATGAGCAGCTTAGCAGAATGAAACAACCCATAAAAATGAAAATTTTTCGTGTAAATTCTCTAAGCAAAGTTTGAATAAAATCGGGTAAATTTTTTATAAAAATTGTTGAGCCCCCTATCCCGATCACTCAAAAATGTTTACAAATAGTGTTTCCATAGGAGATACACACGTGTATAAAATTTTAATAAAAGACGGTAAATTTTTTAAAATTTTGTATAGGTACTTCCGACACCGGGACCCGATAAATTTTTAAAAAAAGTGTTGTTCATCGGAGATACACATGCGTATAAAATTTAAAGAAAATTGGGTGCTGGTTTTTATAAAATTTGTATAGGTGTCCCCCGACCCCGGAGCTTCCAAACTTTTATAGAAAGTGTTGTCCATCGGAGTCACACGTCATTTGAAGAAAATCGGGTGCTTTTTTCTAGAAAATTTGTATGGGTGCCCCCCGACCCCGGGGCTCGATCACTTCCAAATTTTTACAAAAAGGTTTGTCAATCGGAGATACACATACGTATAAAATTTAAAGAAAATCGGGGGCTTGTTTTTATAAAATTTGTATGGGTGCCCCCAACACCGGGGCCCGATCACTTCCAAACTTTTATAAAAAGTGTTGCCAACGGAGTTACACTTGCATATAAAATTTAAAGAAAATCGGGTACTTTTTTATAAAATTTTTATCGGTGCCCCCGACCTTAGCGCCCAATCACTTCCATATTTTTACAAAAAGTGTTGTCCATCTGAGATACACGTGTGCATAAAATTTGAAGAAAATTGGGTACTTTTTTTTATAAAATTTGTATAGGTGCCCCCGACTCCGGGGCCCAATTCTTATAAAAAGTGTTGATCAACGGAGATACACATGCTTATAAAATTTGAAGAAATCGGGTAAATTTTGTAAAACATTTGTATGGGAGCCCACCGACCCCGAGGCCCGAGGGGCCACAAATTTTAATAGAAAGTATTGTCATGGGAGATAAACATGTGTGCAAAGTTTGAATAAAATCGGGTTAAAGGATGTGGGTTCAAAATTGATCACAAGATTTGGCCAGCCAGCCACGGGCAAGCGAAGTTTAATTTAGAAATTAAAATTCTTCATGTAAATTCTCCAATAAACAAAAGTATACTGAATTCCACTATAAATGCTGAAAATCGAAAACAAATGCGAAGCACTGCAACCCAATAACAAAACAAGCACAATCGTTAAGCAAGCAGCGCTGCTTACAGCGCATCAGCTCATCAGCGCACACAGAACACAGTCATCGTAGTATGATATGATCTGATCTCGCAGCCCGATCACTGTCAAATTTTAATAGTATTGTCATGGGAAATACACATGTGTGCAAAGTTTGAATAAAATCGGGCTTTAGGAAGTGTGTTAAAAATTTATCACAAGATTCTGCCCACCAGCCAGCCAAGGGCACGCGAAGTTAATAAAGAGAATTTAAAAATTGTTTTGGTCGTGTGAAAAATAGCGTACATTACTCGCTGAAAAGTGCTTATCGTGTCGTTACACGGCTTCTAACTCGCACGATAACGTACACTTTCCTCGTTATGTAATATACTATATCACATCAGCAAAATTTATAACAGATTTCAGATCTTCTGAATTATCCATTATTAAATTGAATAACGCTGAGACAGTGAAAATATGTGCTCGTACAGCACGCGAAAAAGCATGCCCACTTATATGTTTGTAAAGGGTGTTTTTTTAGGAGGTTTGTTTTTCCGATAGATGTCGTTTTATTTTATGACAGTTGTTTTGACAGCTCAAAGTGGCATTTCTACTCAGTATTGTTTGGCAAATCATTATGAATAGGTTAACTCCAGAACAACGTTTTCAAATCGTGGAAATTTATTTTCAAAATCAGTGTTCAATTAAAAATGTTTATAGAGCACTTCGTGAATTTTATGGTGCACATAATCGTCCGTCAGAGACCACCATAAAGAACGTAATTACCAAATTTCGGTCTACATTCACTCTTTTGGATGCCAAGCCACCGACAAGAATGAGAAGAGTTCGTACAGAAGAAAATATTGCTGTCGTTGAGGCCAGTGTCGAAGAAAACGACAATTTATCGATTCGTCGTCGTGCTCAGCAAATTGGACTTTGTCCATCGACTTTATGGAAAATTTTACGTAAAGATTTGGGTTTGGTGCCATACAAAATTCAATTGGTGCAAGAATTAAAGCCACACGACCATCGTTTGCGCCGTGAATTCAGTGATTGGTCGTTAAATCAATTGAACGAAGATCCATTTTTTTACCGTAAAATTCTCTTCAGTGATGAGGCGCATTTTTTGTTAAATGGATACGTCAACAAACAAAATTGTCGCATTTGGAGCAAAGATAATCCACACGCCGTTCAAGAATTACCAATGCATCCTGATAAATGTACTGTTTGGCGGTCTATGGGCTGGTGGGATCATCGGTCCATATTTCTTTAAAAATGAGGAAGGACGACGCGTTACCGTGAATGGAAATCGATACAGAACCATGTTAAATGAGTTTTTGTTGTCAAATCTTGAAGATATGGATATGGATGAAATGTGGTTTCAACAAGATGGTGCCACTTGCCATACAGCACGTGAAACAATCGACTTATTGAAAGAAACTTTCAACGACAACATTATTTCGAGAAATGGTCCGGTGAATTGGCCTCCGCGTTCGTGCGATTTGACGCCACTCGATTACTTTTTGTGGGGATACGTGAAGTCATTGGTTTATGTGGATAAACCTCAATCGATTGACGCTTTGGAAACCAATATTCAACGTGTCATTGCTGACATACGCCCTCAAATGCTTGAAAAAGTGCTGGAAAATTGGACCTCCAGAATGACATTTGTGAAAAATAGTCGTGGTAGCCATATGCCAGAAATTGTGTTTAAATGTTAAATGCCAAAAAATTATCTACCAAATAAAAAAAAATTTTGGTCATTTCATAATTTTATATGTGTTTTATTCAAAAAAAAAATCGGCAACCTCTTAAAAAAACACCCGTTATATTGGTGCAGTAGTTAAGCGTATATTAATACTTTGCTAAAAATACATTATTTTTGTACTTTTTGAATTTTTTTGAAGCGAGTTTTTTTAAATGTAAATTTCTTCTGAACGGTACACACCACAATCTTGTGAAATAGCTGACTGAAATTGTACACACAATTATAGTTTTTTTTAAATTATTTCCGTTAACTATTCTATATTAAGAGTCAAACTTTGAAAATGTACATGTACAAATGTTTTACTGCTCCAACTATCAACTAGCTTTAAGGGCAAATACTTAAAGGGATGATTCCTTGGTTAATTTTATGAAAAAAATCGTATGGGAGGGGGGGGTCTATTTTCTCCCCAGCGGTGTACGTAGCGTTTTAATGCGAAGAGATGTACTTTTGACCTTACATCACTTCACACCCTGTAACTCTTGAACACCTCTAGCTACAAGGTCACTGTTGATCTTTTTTGGAAAAAAATTAATTTCTAAGATCATACAATGTACATTTTTTTAAATTCTTAAAACTATTACCGGATATAAACGTCGTCAAAGTCAGAAATTTTTTTTTTTAATTTTTTTTTCAAACGCGATTATTTCAAAAACTGCTCTCGGATAATTTTTTTTTGACAAATGCAGTATTAAACCCTGTTCAATTTTCTACAAATCCACCTTACAATGTTTCTAGATTCGTTTCTAGTTTCTAGATTGTTAAAATTGAAAGTTGGTAAAATGAAAGCAAGTACTTTTGACCTTATATGACTTCCATATAACTATAACTCTTGAACGCTTCTAGCTATAAGGCCACTGTTGGTCTTTTTTGAAAGAAAATTACATTTTTAAGATCAAATAATATACATTTTCTTAAATCCATGAAACTTTTACTGATATAAACGTCGTAAAAGTTTTTTTTTAATTGTATTTTCAAACGCGATCATCTCGAAAAATTCTCTCAGATAATTTTTTTTGACAAATGTAGTATTAAAGCCTATAAAATTTTTTACAAATCCATCTCACAATGTTTACACATTGGTTCAACAGGAGCAGAGCTAAAATTAAAAGTTTGTAAAATGAATTTTAAGAAAAAAACAAAAAAGTAATGTAAAACTTTACTTACAAGTAACAAGTGACCTAGGCGGCCAAAGTACCGGGCCGTTTCTACCAAAACAGAATTTGAATGAATAATTCACATTCGCATTCGCAATATTATTAGTAGTATATGATATTATATTTTGTTGATCAATTAAACCAACATTTTCAAGCTTATAATGTTGTAGCTAATAGACTTGTATGAATTGATAAAAAATATTTTTTCCGATACTAACATAGAAAATATATTATACGAAGAACTTATATCAAAGCTAACTGCGCATTTCGCTGATAAAACGCATGTTCTAGCAGCCCGTTACGCCTTTTTTCAATTTCGTATGAAAGCAAACCAAACCTATGCAGAGTGGTTAGCGGATCTTCGTGGAGCGGCGCGTGAGTGTGTATTTGTGTGTGAAAAAGGAGGCTGTGAACAACCTTTTGTGGATAACTTAATTCGCGATATAATTGTGCTTCACACTCCACACGATGCAGTGCGTGCGGCAGCTTTGCAAAAGTCGAATCCAAGTTTGGACGAAGTGTTAAAAATCTCTGAAACCTTCGAATCAACGCAGAAGTCTGTTTTCGCTATTAAAGGTGACCATGCAATGCAAGTTCATCACGTGCGACCAATGGGTAAAAATTTCTATAAAAAATATTCAGGCTATAGTGGTCGATCGCATTCGCGAAAGAGAATGGATGATAATAGAGGCAATGGTATCAGAGAAGGCAAGCGATCTTGTCCAGGTTGTGGGGTTCGACATTATTATGTTTAATGCCCAATGCGTGATGCTATTTGCCGAATATGCAATGAAAAGGGACACATTACATCTGTTTGTCGACTGCTCAGAGAAAAATCAAGCAGGCAGTACGAACGAATTGAGCAAATTCAAACGCTACGACTTGAAGAAGTACAAGCTTTAAGCAAAAAGAGTTTATCAGATGTTACACGACATCAAAAACAGTTGATGGTAAACGTTGTATTGCTAGATTTTCAGCTGGATACATGAGCGACGTGTTTGATGATTGGGTTGAGAGCCTATAAAAAATTGGGTGAGCTAAATTGTTCGGAATCCGCTACTGTTCTTCGCACATATGCAAACTATACAGGGCCTATAAAAGGAATCGTCGATGTATTGGTTCAGTTTCAAGGTTATGAGCATAATCTACATCTGCTAGTGATTGACACATATGAAGGAGGAAATATTGTCGGCAAGGACTGGTTTGATGTTCTGGGTTTCAAAGTGAGTTATGCTGATCGTATTTTATATACTGAAGTTTCAGATAAAATTGCATTAAAAAACCAATTAGACGAAGTATGCAATAAGTTTTCTAGCGTTTCAATAAGAATCTGGGTTGCTGTACTTCGTTTCACGCTAAGCTTAATGTGAAGCCAGATGCTACAGATACAGAACTGTTGGTATCTGATAATTTTCCCCAGTTTATAGCAGAGAAATTTCAACGCTTCTGTTTGGAAAAGTGCATTCAACATCTTAAAACTGCTCCTTTTCATCCAGCGTCAAACGGAGAAGCAGAAATGATGGTCAGAACGTTCAAAACAGCCATGAAAAAACTTAATCATGAAGGTAATAATGAACGTAAAGCTTTACTAAATTTTCTTGAGTCTTACAGGAGCTTACCAAATTCTACGGGGAAATCACCTGCAGAACTCTTACACGGTAGACAACTCCGCACATTGTTGTCGCAGCCGCGTGCCGTAAGACAAGTTGATGCAAAGATCAAAATTTAATATAGGGGATGAGGTATACATAAGAAGTTTTTCCAGAGGACCAAGTGGATACCAGCGAAGACGACTGCTTTAATCGGAACGCGAATGTTCGTTGTACAAAACTGATCGAGGTTTAACCAGAAGACATCAAAACCAGATTCGCAAAGCAATTGGCCCCGCCGATTTTGAGGAAGCTAGCCGCTTGGCAACGCTGTGCCAGGAGAAAGATGTTGCTGCCTCCTCTCATCACCTAAAGGGATTCTTAAATCACCAACGGCCGAACTTCCTAGACGCTCTGCTCGAGAACGAAAGCCAGCGGTTCGTTTCACATCTAGTGAGAAAATTCGTCACCGACGACGCTAATTTGTCGGGGAGGAGTGTTCGCGTTCACAATATTATTAGTAGTATATGATATTATATTAAGGTAAATAGATGTTAAATAAATATAATTGAAATACACAACACTAATATAGGTAGGGAGCCAGTATTCAGGCAGTACATAAGCACCCATAGCTTACACGAGAACACTAATGACAATCGACAACGAGTCATAGAGATGGCAGCAAGCAATAATTTGGTCGTTGCGAGTTCAAGCTTTGCACGTAAAAATATCTACAAATCCGACTGGGTATCCCCTGATGGAACGACTCGCAGCCAGATTAGATTACGGTGATGACGGTATCAACGTACCGAGGTGTCAACGTCGACTCAGACCTCTATCTTGTTGGTATAATTCTTCGAGCTCGGATTGCATCATTACGAAATACTGCATCCGCGAATCAGATTCGAGCCCTTCGCAACGAAGATACCAGAAGCAACTACGGTCAAGCGATAGGACTCGCCCTAAATATAAAGAGGTCAGAAAATATGAAAACACAGTTCATCGGCGAAGGAAAGTAGCCTGGGAGAAGAATCTCGTCCGTGAATAAGAACAGTAGAACAGGCGCGGAAGTTCTACCAAAGAGTCCGCGGTATGACGCAATATACACCGTGTTGCACATACTGCTAAGACAAAGAGGGTAATCTGATCGCCGATCTCAATGGCATCTTAGAGCGATGGGAAAAGCACTTTCATGAGTTGCTAAATGGCTAACTGAGGAATTGGAGGCTCCACCAATGAACAAAGACCATGCTACGCTGCCGCCACCAATCATAGACGAAGTTAGCAGAGCAGTAAATCGGATCAAAAATTATAATGCACCGGGAACAGATGGGATCCCAGCGAAGCTGATTAAAATAGGAGGCCCCACAATACACCAAGCAATTCATGAAATAATAGTGCAAGTATGGGAGAAAGAAGCGATGCCAGAAGACTGGCGAAAAGGCATCTTGTGACCCATACATAAGTAAGGGTATATCACAGCATTCAGTAATTATCGTGGTATAACGTTGTTGAGCACCGCGTATACGATTTTCTTCTATATAGCCCCATGCGCTGAAGTAATTATAGGTCCATACCAGTGTGGCTTCATCCCAGGCAATTCAACAACTGATCAGATTTACATCCTTAGGCAGGTGATGGAAAAACGTCTAGAGTTTGAAAACTCACTACACCATATTTTTATAGACTTTAAAGCCGCCAATGATAGCATAGCCAGATTAGAACTTTATGAAGCCATGAGAGCATTCTGCATTATAAATGGACTGCGTTCACTTCAACCTATCGTTGGGAAAGTGATCCGAGACTCTGACGTAACAGCGAGAGGAACAATCCTCTATAAGTCCATTCAGATACTGGCTTACGCAGACGACATCGACATCGTTGGTAGAAACCAAAAGGTTGTACACGAAGCTTTCATCCAGATCGAGCGGGCGGCAGGAAAACTGGGGCTGCACATAAATGAGAGCAAAACAAAGTACATGGTGGCCACGTCTGAGAGTAGAAGATCCAACTTTGGTCCCTCAATTCAGATAAAGGAGCGCGAATTTGAAGTAGTGCAATCCTTTAACTATCTCGGGTCAACTATAGCAGCCGATAACAGCATGGAACCAGAAATACAGGCACGGTTGCTCAAAGCCAACAAAGCCTACTTTAGTCTGTCAAGACTCTTCAAATCCAGGAATTTACCCATAACATCCAACCTGCAGGTGTATAAGACAATGGTCATACCAGTACTTACATATGGATCCGAGACTTGGGTGCTTAGCAAAAAGCATCTTAGCCACGTTCGAGAGCAAAGTCTTACGGAGAAATGTTGGACTGTATGTGAGGAAGGACGATTCCGTAGACTCTATAATGATGAGATCTATGACCGTTACCGCAGTGGGATTTATGGAACGCGACAGCGAGGCCGTCAATGCCTACGCTGGAAGGATGGCGTAGATCAGATCGCCCAGAGTTAAGGGATGCCAAACTGGATGACATCGGCTCGAAATCGGGACCGTTGGAGAGATTTTTTGCGGGAGGCCAGGGCCAGACAGAGGTTGTAGAGCTAAATATGATGATGACAGTCACTTTTTTGACTTTCCAATCAACAATCGGGGACCTCTCGGGCGAGAGGGGTTCGATTGGATATAATTTTTTAGTCGATATTTTCCTGTATTACCTTTCAGTTGATACCAATTAACCTCCAAACCTTCTTCAAACCACTAAGAAAACTTCGTTTTTCTAAAAAAAACCAACCCATAACATTTATGGCCAGCTAACCAGCTACCAGCACTCGGACACGCGAAGTTAATATAAATTAGTATTAGTAGGTCTTGTGTGTGTTAGTAGGATTTTTTGACGCATGCGTATAACTTGATATTTTGTTCTTCTGTCAAGAGCAGTGTTGATATGGTATATTACATAAGGAGCGAGGACAGTGGTGCTCATAATCGCACTTTTCTGCGAGTAATACCATAGACCAAAGTGACTGATTCATACAATATAATCTAGCTTCGAAAGTAGCCGTTATACACATTAGTGAGTTAACATATAAAATACTTTTGTTATTTACTGCAGTCATAGTGAACACACATTCCCAAAGTAATTTTGCTTTGCGAAATACCGGTTTAGCAGAAAAACAGGATTTGGTCGTGTGAAAAATAGCGTACATTACTGTGTAGCTGTGTAGAAACGGAAAAATGAACTTTTATAAGCAAATGATGAACAAAGCAAATGATAATATAATTATTATTTGTGCTTCGATTTTAAATCTACTGTAATGAACTAACTACCTTTCTGACTGTTCAATTCAGGTCGTATTGGACGGTTTTAAATTCAGTGTTCGCCGCATTAACTCCGGTGGTCCCCAGGGCTCTGTTTTGTCTCCGAAACTCTTTCACATTTTCATTAATGATCTCCTATCCGCTACTTCTAATACGATTCATTCTTTCGCTGACGACAGCACTCTTAGCTTTCCATACGCCCCTCTTCATCACAAGTAGAACTTGACCAACAACGTATGTTAAGCACGTTAAATTCTGACCTTGACAGCATAACAAGGCGGGTACTTCCCAATAGAGTATAATTTAACGCTTCCAAAACCCAATGTTGTCTTCTGTTCTTTAAACGTAATTTCAACCCCCAACCTTTATCCATGAATGAATACTGCATCAAAGAAACTGAAAAAAAAACTGAAAAACTCGCAATATTCGGTATGTGCGTCAACAACAAGCTTCGTTGGAATGACCACATATTCGCCATCGCTAAGAATGCTGCGAAATGTTTAGGTTTTCTTAAACCTTGCAAAATGTACTTCACTCCTTCAGAAGGAGGCAAGGCATATATTCGCCATAAACTTGAATACAACTGTATTGTCTGGGCAGGTGCTCCAAAGACCACATTGCATATACTCGACAAAATACAGAACCGCGCGATAAAACTTATTGGTGACGTAAATATCACGAAAACAATCGATTCACTTGAACATCGTAGGAATGTTTTCTGCTTGTCACTGTTTTATCGCTTTTTCCATAAGCGGTGTTCAAAAGAAATATCCAGATGGATACCGCCCATCCACCAACGCAGCCAAAATACCCGTGCCTCAACTCACTGGTCCACCATTAGACCTATATTCGGACGTACCTACCAATTCAGAGATTCCTTCTTTAGCCGCACAATAGTTATGTGGAATGAATTGGCAGACTCTGTGTTTCCGCAGTTGTATGATCTGCAATCATTTAAGACACACGTGCATAGACATCTCACCTTTTCCCCCCCTTAATTCCAACGCCCGCGCTATGCTAAGCAGTATAAGGGTGCAAATCCCTATAGGTGTATATAATAGATAAATATGAAATGTTGTCTGTGTGCGCATAACTCGAAGACCGTTCATGGGATATACCTGAAGCTTTGTGATGTGGTGGAGACGGTTGGGGTGGATGGCATAGGGTTAGTGTTGTAATGGTGTTGAATAGTTGATACATTTTTTAAATTCTCTATATTAACTTCACTTGCCCGTGGGTCGTCGGTCGGTCGTCTGTCGTGGATTCTTGCGATCAATTTTTAACCCACTTCCCATGGCCCGATTTTATTGAAATTTTGCACACATGCGTATTTCCGGAGACAACACTTTCTATTAAATTTTGAGGCCCCTCGGGCTGCGGGGTCGGGGGGCTCCCAAACAAAAATTTTAAAAAATTTACCCGATTTTCTTCAAATTTTACACACATGTGTATACCCAATAAACAATACTTTTTCGAAAATTTGGTAGTGATCGGGTCCCGGGTTAGGCCGCAAGGCCCTTATACATTTTTTAAATATCTGTACTGGCATCAGATATTCGTCGCCCTTTATGGACTGTCTGCGGTGTGTGCTGCGCAGTCGGCTGCGCTGCATGGTTTTGGTGGTGGAGAGAGAGAGAGAAATCTTAGCGCACGCACAAATGAACCCAGCAAATGAAACGAGACATACATGTTTTATGCTTACTTCAACTTACATTTTTATTTACTAAATTGTATTTTTATTGATGTCGTTTTTGTTGTTGTCGATATCAACTTACAGATAGAACAACAATTTTTCACAATATTCTGTCATTTGGCGTTTTCATAAATTAGTTCAGAGCAGTCAAAGAGTTCTCAAGATAAATGTTCGTGTTTCTTATTTGCTCAGAGTGTAAGCGTGCTCTAAGTGCTCAGAATAAAATGATCTGAGCTTTTTCAATTTTAACATCTGATGTCAAATGTTTGTTTCGATGATTTTCTTCTACAATAAAAAAAATGGCCCAGGATCGAGGGGCTCCCATATCAATTTCTGCGATTAGAGAATTTAGATGAAAAATTTTAATTTTTATGGGTTGTTTTTTTTTACTTTATTTCAAGAATTTTTTTTTTCGATGCAATTAGTACAGAGTTTCTGACAACATTCCATGCAAATTGGCTTTTGGCATTGAAAACATAAATTTGACGTTTTCCTTTTTTTGCTGGGCATATATATAGCATGTCCTTCGCTTACGCGGCAATCTCTCGTTATTCAATCTCAATTCCATATAACCATAACCATAACCAATTCCATATTCCACGGAGCGCACAACGCTTTTTTACGGGTTAACATACATTTCTGCAAAGAATTCATAATTCGTTTGATCGTTTGTTTACTTTTTACGTGGAAGATAGATCTGAAACAAAAACAATAAGAACTCTTTTTCTTCGTGTCGCGCGCATTCTCGTTGGTCTTATACGTCTATATACATGCACGCATAATTCGGCTGCGTTGATTAATAAGCAATCTTAGCATGCACTGCACAAGGCTATGCATGCATGTGTCTATAATTTCCACGCGTATACAAAAACTCAAATAACTAAAGGGCCCAGCCCATAGAATCCGTTGCGTCAGTAGCGTCGACATATTCGCCGATGTTGCCGTATCCGTATGTGACGCAAAGAGGTGACCCAATGAATACGTTGTCGTCGTTCAGGCAAACAAAAACAAATGCCAAAATAAACTTCAAGCTACATTGAAAGAGAACTGTCAAAGCATTTTCCGGAGAGAAAAGTTGAAAGTTGGTCTACTTTTTTCTTTTGGTCTACATGATTTTCCTATGGGTCACTTCCTATCAGAATATTTCGTCCATCTGTCAGTTGCATACGTCGCACCAACGGACGCAACCACTGAGCCTTTTTCTCATCTATAAGGTGCGAAAATAAGAAAACCAAACAGCAAGTTCAACGTCATAACACATATCATATACGAAAACTGTCATTGCATGTTTGTTTTATGTCCTGGGTTTGAATTTTTGTCGCAAATTTGCAAAACTCGCCTAAACGTGAGATGTCAGTTCGTATACGTACGAGGTGTATTTTAATGACAGATTCTAGTACAAATTCTGAATCGGTTTGCTTTTGTCTCATGTAGACGACAACTCGTGTACTCAAAAGTATGTGAGAAAGTCTCACCAAAGTGTTACTCGTTGTTTCCACCTCAATAAAATAATTTGTTTGTTTGTATGTACATGTATACGGGCTTCAAAAATTGCTACAATAAATGTGAGCCTAATTGAGGATTATTTTAAGCGATTTTTAAGGTCAGCACAAATTAAAATGGCGAAATTTGAAATTGAAGTGAAGGGTCGCACTGCAAACACCGAGACGGAGGCAAAGAAAATTTAGAACATATATATGTATTAGTCCGAGCCGAGAATCTTTTGTATACATTGTTTTGTTGTTGTTTTAGCACCCCAGGTTTGGGAGTGGATCCAAATGATCCTATGTCAAACCTGTTTTTGTGTTGACGATCTTTGGCCCAATGTCTTGATAGGTATTGGGGTCCTTTCGGTCGGTAGAACCAATCGTCGTGGAAATAACATTGTTTTGTTGCAGTTAATAAAAAGAGGGGTAAATCTCCAAAAATATCAAGATCTGTTAGAGGGGAAATCCGATCTACCGTAGATTGGATTTTTGAAAAAAAAAAAAAAAAAAAAAACGAACAACTTGACACTATACAAATAAAAATGAAATGTATTTGATTGTTATTTATGAAAACTCACATTTACTAAACGATTTTTATGAAATTTTCAATGCATTTTATTGGCAGGTGGAGAAAGATTATAGGATATAGTAAACGCCCATTCACCTTAAAATGTCAATATGATCTCATTTACAAACCCATTTCTATGAAATTTTCAATGTATATTACTCAGGTGCCAGGCATTTCCAACTCTCTGGGAAGAATATAAAATGTTAGTAGCTGTATTTTATTTGGAATCTGAATCCGAATTCGCAAAACAGCAGGTTTTGCTTATTCCAAAAAGGATATAGATAGTGCAATTGTTGTTGTAATTCCTTATTCCTCGGCAATTAAATACAGCTAATATCACATTTATTTTTATAAAATTTTCAATGTATATTATTGGTTGGTGGGGAAAGGTTGTAGGCAATAGTACACAACCACCCCACGGTGGTAAGATTATGGTGGGTATCCGTGTGTACGGGACTAAAGCGCCTGGGGCCAGCTGGTGTAAAATAAATAAGGGCAGATTTCATGACATGTTAGAACTTAGAAGTTAGACTAATCACTTTGAATGTTATAAATGTAAAAACCAGATACTACCGGCTAAATTTTCAATTATTCCGATTTTATTTTTTATATATTTTAGGAGATTTTATTTTCATAAGTTTACTTCTAATACAAGATAAAAAACACTAGAAAAATAAATCAACCTTCTATGACCTTAAAAGTGTGCAAAGACAAGGTATATAAGCAAAGGCAGGGTGATTTCGTCGTTTGCACAGCACTTTTAAAACAATATATAATATGTAACATCGGCGTTCGTCGTACCGGGTTGTGTTCTAATCGACCATATATAATGCGCATTGCACATGCTATTTAAGTATAAATTAAGCACAGTAGAAGGAATATAAACTATCGATTTTTTTATCACATACAAACATTTATAAAAAACTATATTTTGTAGACATTTTATCTTTTAAAATATTCAATTTCCTAAATTTAGAAGGAAACTTTTTAAACGAGTGCAAATTTAACAGATTCGCTTTTTTGTTGCAATTTATCTCAAATTTTTTTTTAATTCTTTATAAATTTTCTCATTTGCTATGATAGCGGACACAAAACAAATTGTGTGAATTGTTTATACTCTTTAGTAAAATGCACTTTTTAAATTGAACCGTACTTCAATAATAAAATAACAACAAGCGCACACCACTTTATTTCCTCCGAAAGCCGAATGAAACTGAGAAAAACAGAGAAACTAAACTGTAAATGTTTGCTGTATTGCTTTGGCTAATCCAGCTTGGCTTACAACAACAATCGCATAAGCATAAAGCCGAAAATAAAAACAAAAAGTTTTTAGGATTTATAACTAAAGCCATTTTTTAGTTATAGCTCTCACCGTAAGGTGGTGTTTTATTTAACCCATACACATTAAAATGCATCGAAAATTTAAAGCCAAAAGCTTTTGCTTTTGCTGCGTTGTTTTGGCAAATCCAGCTTGGCACACAACAACAATCGTATAAGCATAAAGACGACAATAAATCAAAAAAGTTTTTAGGATTTAAAAAAGCCATTTTATAGTTATAGCGCCCACCGTAATGCGGTGATAAAGCGACATGAAGCCGAAGTGAATAATAATGTTCAGGATTAAGGAAACTAAAGCCATTTTATAGTACTGGTGCTCACCGTAAGGCGGTAAAGCCAAAAGCTATTGCTTTGTAAAGACAAGCCGGCTTTGCCAAAGCAATACAGCAGTTGTGTCTTGTAGCCAGCGTTGCCAGACGCTCAAAAAATTGCCACCAGAAAATTCTTAGAAACCAAAAGATTAGCTTTGTTGCTTGGGCAAAGCCTTTACATAGCAACAGCTTTTGGCTTTAAATTTTCAATGTATTTTAATTGTTATGTGTTAAACAAAACACCGCCTTACGGTGAGTACCAGAACTATAAAATGGCTTTAGTTTTTAAATCCTAAAGATTTTTGGATTTTTTTTCGTTTTATGCTTATGCTATTGTTGTTGTAAGCCAAGCCGGCTTTGCCAAAGCAACACAGCAATTGATACTTTTTTTAAAGAAAAAAACCCCGACTTGTTTTTTATTTTTTCTGTATTTTTTCTTCATTTTATTTTTTATATATAAAAAGTAGAAAATGCAATTAAGTTTGAGAATAATATAAGTAGAAAAACAATAAAGAGGAAAAACTAAATCAATAAATAAAAATGAATTAATTTTCAGAAAATAGTCCGAAAATATAAATATCGTCATCGTATTCATTTTTGTTTTTCTACATTTGCTCGGATGTAACCATTTAGACCATTTGGTCCGATGGATTAAAATAGTTACATCCCGATACAACATGCACAGTGTATGTGTATCTTGTGCGCAAAATACTATGGGCCGTTTCTTTCTTTTTCTTAATTTGTATTTAACTGTACTGAAGATCGAGAAGGCCATTGCTACACTGGCATTGGAAAATGGAAGCAATATAGGTGTTGTTGCCAATTGTCCGATATGGTAAAACTTTTTGACACCAGCAGCATCCGTTTTATTATAAACTGCATCCCAGAAACTCTCCGAAGAATTTATATTCGACCAACTGCACATTGGAATAAAATTCCATTGTATTGATATTATTGATGTATTGATGATGACAATTCATTAAAATAGAACCCAAAATCAATACAGTAAGTTGGCATTACAAGGGGTTTGAAATCAAAGTTTTGAGTTCGATTTCTTGGTCAGTATGATCAGTAAAATTGTTTGCCAAATTTTAAATTGTAATTTAAAACTAGTTTGGCACTTTTTATGTATTTTATAAATAAATGTATCTGCAGATTATAGCTCATTTCAAATACTTGCGAAATTTTGATTTCGATTAGTCGTTTTAGAATCCTAAATGGTTAGGATTTCGCGCGAAAATTTTTTTTTTGAAATCCTAATTTTTTGTATGCACAAAAAAAATTTATTTTCTGTTTTGGTGTTTGAAACAAATATTGGAACCAAACTGGAAGTTATATTTTATCGCAAATAAATCGTTTTATTTGTTGGTGTTTGGTGTATAATATATATACGGGCAATAAAAAAGGAAACTACAACAGTGCCTGGTGATATACTGAAAACAGGTAAATCTCGAAATTTCGTAATTGCAGTCAATTTATAAATAAAAAGAGACTTGGATGAACTTTTAAGTGATGTACTGAAAACAGGAAAATCCCGGTAATTCTTAATTATGTTCAAAAGTCAATTTATTAATGAAAACATTATTTTATAGTTTTTTATTATATTATTTTTTTTATTTAATTTGAAGTTTTGATTTCAATTTAATAATAATGTGTAAAAATTATTTGAAATTCCTTATTTAATTCTTCTATTTTAGAGCATAATCTAAAATAAACTTTTCTACTAGTGACACATTCTCAGTTTCTGTACAATCGACAGCCAAACTGGTTAATAACCTGGTTAAAAGATCTGGTTAATCCTAAAAAAAGCCAATTCGAGTTAGATTAGCAAATTAACCATTTTCGCCCATCACTACAAATTGGCAAGAGACAAGAGAGATGTCGTCGTCGTCGTAAATGTGGACTTTTCGCCAAGGCAGTAGTGCGTGTAGCGTGTGTGTTGTTTTGTACGCCTAAACAGTGGCTTACTAATACACTGGCACCACTCGAAGAATATGGCAATGCATATTATAATAATATTCGGCGCGACAGACCATTGCGATCCAAGGCCTAGCTTCCCGCGACCATTTATGTTGCGCATGTATATTTTTGGACACAAATGGAAGGGACCTACAATTTAAGACCGGATCCGAACGGCGAAGTGAGAAGCTTTCCGTGACAAGTTATTACTCTCGGAACGTTTGTCACCCATTTGCGAGAGGTGGGAGACCGTGAAAAATACTTTTGGCGTTACTGGGATTCGAACCACGAACCTCCCTCCTGCTCAGTAGCCACGCGCATTTGCACTGAGCCACGGCGCCCCACCACCATGCATATTACATATACATATTTAAATTGAACTGAAATACTGCTTTCAGGTGTTTTGGTGTGTTGGTCTAAACAGTTGTTTCATTTCAGATAACCAAGAACGAAATAATTATAAAATACTTATAAAATCGAATTTAAAAGAACCCGACATTTCCCCTAAATATTTTCTCCTCCTAGATTTCACCACGCCGATCAAAAAATGTACTACGTTTCCAATATAATAATATAAGAAACATGAATTCAATAGTTTTTTTGTATTTTAACGCAATTTAAAATTGAGTTTCTTTAAAACTTACAGCGCGATTCTGACGTTATACTGTTAAGACAATCACAGCTAAGAGAGAATCTCTTAATTGGTATTCTGTTGGTAGTACTGTTAATAAATCTCTTAAGAAGTCTCTACATATTTAGAAACAATTTGGAGACCTGTCAATTTGTATTTATAAATTTTTATCAAAGCAAATAGATGTGTTTTTATTTTAAAAGTAAGTAATTTGAATTAGAACTTGCTTAAAATTTTTTTTTCATAATTATATTTAGATGGAAAATGTACGAAAATGTTTTATACAGAAAACACAAATTATCTAGAAGAAAAATGGGAAGAGTTGACTGGAAATTAAACACTTTAAAAGATCCACTTTAAAGTGCAAAATATTGGAAAACGGTAAGATATTTTGTTAAAAGCTTTTACCTGATAATACTTTATAAAATATTTTTCCCTTAGTCATTGGAGGTACCAATTAAAGTCACGGGTCCGCAAAATTAGGGAAGAAATTCTAATGACAGGAGCAGTGAAGCAGTATAGACTTCCATGTCAGGATTCGAGGAAAGGACGCTACATATATTTGGAATTATAGCAGTTCGGGGAAATGACACAATACATGTCATGGGATTTGAAGTAAGATATATAGTTTTTATATTATATTAATTATAATTAGGAATTTATCAGTTTTAGAACACAAATCAAAGGAGCGATGATTATAATTCTTTGGCAGAACCCAAATTACTAATAGCGGCGCACTACGTGCCAGAAATGATACAGGCCGTCCCGACACTAGACCCAGACCCGGCAATATTTTAGTACATTTTCATCTTCCATTTCTGGTTGCGTTGAAAAAACCGGCAAACTGGAGGAATATGGTGCTAAGCACGGGAAGGAAATGGCGGAACAATGTTTCGGCATAGAGAAACAAAATGCTGACGCCATGACTAGGGTAACGGAAGCCATGAATATCCTGGCAAAACAATTCAAATCAAATAAAAAATAAGATGTAAAATGATAATAATAAATAATAAATAATGAATTAATAAAACAATCCATATCTATACTCTCCATACTAATATTATAAATGTGAAAGTAAATCTGTCTGTCTGTTACCTTTTCACGGATAACGGCTAGACCGATTTGGCTCATTTTTTTAAAAATGTTCGTAATAGTCCGGGTAAGATTATAGGAAGCTTGAAAATTTGACAATTCGAGAAACATACGTTATAGGCTACAATTTTAATTCAGCAACGGGTAGGTGGGGGTGGGGCTCAATGGATGGTGTGCGGTAGTTTCAGTGGGGGAGCGGTTAGTTTGGTTGGGTCATTAGAGTGTGAGGGGCAGCTAGACAACGCCTGTTATCTTAGCTTTTTGTGGGTCTAAACGGTGTCTTGTGGGTGGCGGTCTGCGTGTCCCTGGTAACTCAGGAGTTAACAACTACTATTAAATACAAACGTCAAAATGGTGATGCCTCTATTTCGTATGTATTAGCTAAGAGGTTATCTAAGAGAATCTTTTAACTAAGAGAATTCACAGAGATATCTCTTAACTTACATAAATGTCTAAGCTAAGACCTCTGTGATCGTGTTCGTCAGAATAGAGCCCTTAATAAACAACACGAAACTAAAGCTTTTGAGTTCAAAATAACTATATTCTGTGCATGGAATGGCTTGTTATTAGAGCTGCCATGTTTTTAATATAACGAAAACCATAGTCGATTCAAATTCTGCTATGTAAAGGTAGTAACAGTAGTGGATAAAAAGCCAAAGTGACAGCATTGTACGTTGTTTTCTTGATGCAATGTAAAACAAAACCAAAACCAAACTGAATTAACGAAACCATAACGTACAGTTAAGTTCAGGGATTCGTTTTTCAGCCGTACAACAGTATGTGGAATGCTCTGCCATGCTCTGTCTTCCCACATCACTATAATCCACAGGCATTTAAAACACAAACCCATAGACATCTCCTCTTTTCTCCTCGTTTTGCTTTTAACGACCACGCTGTGCAAGCATATAGCCGAGCATTATAAGGGTGCGAACCCCTTTAAGCATGCGTGAATTATAAAAAAATTTCAATCGATAACCGTCGGGTAGAAAGTTATATTTTGTTACAAATATGTTTATAAGAATCTCTAAATTGCACCACACGTCAGAAACAATTTGAAAATAAACGCCAAACTTAAAACTTGAGAGAGAGAAAACTTAACTACCCTGCAAAAAGTAAATAAAATAGTAATTAATGAGCAACAGACAAAATCACAGAACAGAACGAGATACTAAATAGTACACGTACAGTAGAATGTTAAATCACAGAGCAATAGGCACATTGAGTATTTTTCTTTAACAAGAAGTTGGTCAAATACAAAATTTAATTTGTACCAATTTGCACACCACTTTTACTTTCTTTTACTAGTAGTAAAAGTAAGTATAGTAATCATGAAAATTTTCGAACTCGGGATTTTTGCAGATTTACCCATTACCGTATCTCCTGAGTCAGAAAAAGCAAAAAAAAATCTCTGTCTGTCTGTGGCTCTGTGTCCACTCTTCAGAAGCCCAGAAGGCTGAATTGATTGAGACGAAAATTTAAGCTTTTTACATAAATTGGGAGGGCCCAGTTGATTTTGGCGGAAATCGGCCAAACGGAAGTGGTAGTCGTAGTAGTAAACTACTATGAGAAAATGCAAAAAAAATTACAAAAAAAAATGTTTTTTACTTTTCTGTCACTGACAATTTTTGAACTCGAGATTTCCCACACGGCGTCAGAAAAATATTTATAAATACATGGGGGATAGAAACATTTATTTATAATCGTCTCTTATAGAGAGATATGATTCATTTAAATGCCCCACTTGATGTTATAACCTGCTAATATATTATACATTTACTAAAGATTCCCGGCTCGTCAGTAAAAGAAAGTCGTATGGTGGCCACATCATCATTTTTTCGAAATGTGTTGTTACCGTAGAAAATATTTCGTTTTTTTGCTTCTTCTTAGTCATGGCACGCACTGAAGTAGTGTGGCACTGATGAGGTATTGGAATGGTGCGTGGCATAGGAGTGGTTAACATTTGGTGTTGGGATGGAATAGCGGCGAAGTGGTATGAAAGTTATTTAGAGCACACTGCAGTGGCAAACAACTTATGGTCTATGATGCCACCGATTCATCAGTTCTTATAATGTCGTCCTCAGAGGTGGAAGATGCTCTTTTATTTGAATAACTTGTTAATCTAAAATAAAGAGAAGAAGAAAGGCTCTATTGGGTTCATTCTCTCTGGCAGAAAAATAAAAAATTTGGAATTTTTTGTGTTTATAAAAAGGATTTGAACTTGGACGACCGAAAATATAAAATTTCCTATCAAATGAAGTAAGTGACGTTTTGCAAGTTCACTTCTATGTTGAATTCATGGTCGTCTCGCAGATTTTTATTTTCCGTGTAAGCAAAAATACACAGTTGCAATGCAAAATCCACGTCGTCACCAGCTATTTGTCACACGAAAATTAAATTTTTTCGAGATTAGTGGCACCAGACTGACATCACGCCGTCTGCAAAATACCAAGTCACCCCTAATCCGCTTTGATGCGCGCGTCTTCATTTGTTTACATATGATTTGATTCCACCTGCCACTTGGTCACAAGTCACGTATAATGGCGTATAATTTTGCAGTTGACTGTCAGTCAGCGGCCATGTTTGTTTATGATCGATAATGTGTACATAAAATTGTCAGTCAGCTTTAATTTTTAACGTGAAAGACATTATGGACATTGATGAAGGCAGATATTTTAGAAAAATAACCGCTGTTTTTGGGACATAACGAGCCCTGAACACGTCAACATGAAAAAAAATTTGGATATCGCAAATTGGTCGAAGGCGCATCATTCCAGATTTTTTTTCAGTAGACGTATGATATAAAAACATCATCTCAGCTACTTACATTCTTAGGAATTATAGAAGAGAGTGTGACTTTGAAGTCAAATGCCTATCAAAATTATCAGCGATTATTTTTCAAACTATGGGTGGGTATAAGCAGTACTTAATTGCCGAAATTACGAAAAGTAATATTGAAAATGTACTGAAAGTTTTGATATTAATAATCAATGTTAAATCCATAAATTACAAATTTTAGACTTTTAAGTGTTCGTGTTAATTAAAAAAAATGTGTAGATGGGAAGCTGAGAAAATTATACTTAGTCCAATGGAAAAAAATATTGAAAAAACAAAACAGAACCGAAATATGAAAATACCAACGTTTTAGGAAACGTAAAGATGGACTAACATATCCCAGCAATTTAACAATTTTAAATAATTGACTGATTGGGTGGTCACCTCAACTACAAATACTGTTAGTTACATACGTCGCGGCTACGGATGCAAGAGATATGGGCCCTCTAAAGTAAAGGTTGTCCCAACAAGAGCGCCGGATTCTCTTGTATTCAAATTCAAATTTTTGTATATAAATTTAAAAGAAAAAAAAACAACCCATAAAAATTAAAATTTTTCTTGTAAATTCTCTAATCGGGGATACACACACACACACACACACACACACACACTGCCACACATTTGCTCGTTTTGTGGCAAAATTATTCACAAATGACGCAGCGGCAGCGAACAGCGCTGCTCACAAAGCACAGAGCTCAGACTTTGCCGTGATCTGATGCGATATTTAAAAATTGTATATTGGGGTCCCCAAAGGGCCGATCGCTCCAAATTTTTACAAAAAGTGTTTTCCAACGAAGACACACATGTGTACAAAATTTAAAGAAAATCGGGTAAATTTTGTAAAATATTTGTATGAGAGCCCCCCGACCCCGCGGCCCGAGGGGCCTCAAATTTTAATAGAAAGTGTTGTCTTGGGAGATATACATGTGTGCAAAATTTCAATAAAATCGGGCTGTAAGAAGTGGGTTAAAAATTGATCACAAGATTTGGCCAGCCAGCCAGCCAGCCACGGGCAAGTGAAGTTAATATAGAGAATTTAAAAATACATTTATTTTTGAATTAAGCAAACATTCTCCATAATCTTAAATCGCGTGGTCTTTACGTGACAAATGTCAAAAAATCACCGTACAACTCGTATTAACAAAATGGCGGCAAATTTAAATCCGACACTTATGTTGGGACACCCTATAAATCCAGCGCTCTTGTTGGGACACCCTATATAATATAACTGAATGTTCTGTTCTGTTCATTGCTTTATGATGTTTATTTTTATGTCGTTCTTTTTTTAAACAAATGTGGCAAATTGATTTTTTGGTTGTCAAGTTGTTCGTTATTACCAAAAAGCCAATCTACGGTAGATCGGATTTCCCCTTTAACAGATCTTGATATTTTGGGAGATTTACCACACTTTTCATTAACTGCAACAACAACACATACAACTAAACAATGGAAACAAAAGATTGTCGACTTTCGTGTTCGTTTTTTCGAGAAAAAATCTGAGTTTAGATATCTAAATCGCGCGCGCGAATTACTACCCTAAATGCGTTTGATTAACAAAAAGTTAAATTGAATTAAATTAAATTAATCCATATCCATTCTAAATATAAAATTGAGCGCACTGTATTTTTCGGTGTGTGCATAATTTACAAAAACGCCTTTTAAAAGGAAAAACTCTCTAAATATTAATTGATTAATTTTGATGTACTTTCCGTTTAAATTAGACCACACCCATAAAAATAGCATGGATGTATAGACCTAATTTTCACCCTTCATTTGGTACACATACTTAGGACACGCCCACTTTTACGAACGCCGCTTTTGTAATTTTATGGAAAAATCAATTTTTTGGCTCTACTACTGGCAAGGATAGTTAGATTGGTCCCATATTTCATTGATACTTACCCATATTACCTTTCATTTGTTACCAATTAACCCCTAAAGCTCCTTCAAATAACTTAGAAAAATTCATTTTTCAGAAGAAAAAAAACTCGAAACTTTGGATGCCCCTCCTACCTAAATGGGACATTTCCGTAAACAAGATGGCGATTTCCAAAATCTGCTCAGTTGGGGCTTTCATAGAAGCTGTGTCCGAAAGCCCAAATCTCGAAAACCATAAAATGGAGTTTAGCCAAATTCGTTGAATAATGAATAGACAGAAGGCAACGCGAAAATAATTATTTAGTGTTTGTGCTATGGGTATGGCTAGTGCTGTCCAACCCTGCTCGAAAGAGTTAGAACCAAAAACTGACTTTCTCATAAAAGTTCAGAAGGGGCGTGTTTAAAAGTGGGAGGGTGCAAATATTGTTATCAAATAAAAGGTGCAAATTTGTTCTACACAGCCGTACTATTTTTATGGGCGTGGTCTTATTTGAACGGAAGTTTGATCAAGTTGTATATGGTTCATGTGGTTTTATATATAATGGAGTGATATATCGATGATTTCTTTTAAAAAATTCATTTTTCTAAGTGGTTTAAGGGATGTCATGGAGAAAATTAGTGTCATATGAAAGGTAATAAAAATACCTTTCATCTTATAAAAAATTGGTTAAGATCCAAAAAATGACTTTCTCATGGAAGTTAAGCAGGGGGCGTGTTTTAGAGTAGGTGGGCCTAAGTATTGGTATCATATAAATGATGAAAATTAGTTCTACATATTCGTACTATTTCTATGGGTGTGGCCTAATTTTAACGGAAGATTGATCAAGTTGTATTTGGTTCATTTGGTATTTCATGTAATAATTGAGTCAAATATCTAATTATTGAGATTTTTCATACATAATTACATGATATCCCATGAAAAACTCCTATCTAAATATAATTTAATTGAGCGCAGTGTGTCAATAATTTTCAAAAAGGCCTTTAAAAAGGACAAACTCCTTTCTAAATATAAATCAATGAAAATAGTGTGCCCATAATATTCAAGCACGCCTTTAAAAGGAAAAATTAATTTCTAAACATGAAACAATTGAGCGAGAGAAATCACATCATCAGCTATTTTGTATGAAATCATGTATAATGAGTTGAGTATAAACTGATCCACATTCCATGATAATTGGGACACGCCCATTAAAATAGTATCGCTGCATCCAAACTTTAAAAGCTCCTACCACATAAAGAAGACATCTCCATCAAACAACATGGCGGTTTTCGAGGTCTGTCCAATAAGGGCTTTTAAAAGAGGGGTGCCATAAAAGCCCTAAACCCTTAATCGCTATACCGTAGTTAGCCATTTGTTACACCTTTGACTTTCACTTTAAATTCTCATTAAATAACACAATTCACTCAATAAAAAAAATTAGCAATATCAACTGAAAATAGGACACTATTATAGGCTGTGTGTCGGATATGCTCTTTTTATTCTGAAAAAATATACAGAACATTTTTTAAAGATATAGTTGTTTAAGAATTTTAACTAGTCTTTTTACGTGGTATTTTAACCATTTAGAACACAGCCCATAGATCAAAAAATTTAAATAAATTAAAACATGTGTTTATTCGCAATTTTAACTATCGCCTCAATGTCGTTCCTGCATCCCTGCATGTGACCATTGTTTTGATACCTATGCGTGGTTGGTACATGTGTTTTGCTTTATTTTTTTTATTGTGAAATGAAGCGGTGTTATTCTTTCTTCTGCCGTTTTAACCACTTACCAAATCAACCAAAATTTAAATCTTTTAACCCATCTGTATAAATACTTATATCATTTTACTTATACTTATATCAGATTGGTTTTTGGCTTTCAAGTTGTTCGTTTCCCCATAAAAGCGAAAACAGTTCTGTATATTTTAGGAGATTTACCCATCCTTTCACTGACTACATAAACAACACGCCTTTCGTGATCTATTTGCCTAGAAAAAATCTGAGCTCGAGCGCCGATTTCTATAAGCAAAAAAAACCACAACCTGCATATAAACGAGTTATAAAAATAGGTCTGTACTTTTCTTAGTAAATGAGTAAAATTTTAAGCTCAAAAACACAAACACAAAAAAGGACGGGAACGCATTATACCACAAAATTGTATTCTTAACATAAACGTCAAAATATCTTACGAATTAAGCATTCAAAAGTTATGTGGTTTTCGTTTGATGGAAAAATTACCCCGAGTGCAAAAATATTGCACTGAATGTCACAAAATTGCACTCGTTTTGTTCGTTTGATTTAAAAAATTGAATTGAATGTACTTCCGGAGTAAATTGTTCTACTAGAGGTTTTTGGTCGAGCATACCCCTGTATCTACACACACCAACAAAGCACTGGATTTGTGCTGCCATTTTGACTTTTGATATGTGACAACAACCACAAATACAAATACAAAAAGAGCCAGTGCTCTTATTTTGTTCGTTTGACGCCCAAAAACTAAAGCACTCGTTCAAAAACTACAACTTTTAATAACAATTAAAAGCAATTTTTTTTCGCTTATCTACAAGAAATAAGCGCACTCTTTTCAAGAAGGAAAAAAACTCCACTTTAGTTAGCTGTCAAGAATTTTTTTACAGTTTGACATTTTCACATTTAATCACATAAATTTTTGTGGTAAAAATTGGCAAAATTCACATCGAGAAGAAATTCTTAATCTCTATTTTCCGCTCTCTTTTACTATTTTTAGAATACGGGAACACTTTCGTAGTAAAATTCGAAAATTTATTAACAATTGTTACGCAGTATTGAGTACGGAAACAGACCTAATATCAATTTGTTTATAGCTGTATTTTATTGAATCCGAATTAGGAATTACAACAACAATTGCACTGTCGCATTCCTTTTTTGGAAGTTTAAAACTTGCTGTTTGGCTGGTTTTGACATTCGAATTCCTTATTCGGATTTTAATAAAATACAGCTTATGTATTATTTCGGGCATCCCAAAACTTGAAGTTTTCTCAAAACCTGAAGGAGATCACCATTTGCTATATTGCTTTCAACAAAATGAGTTAGGTATTTTTTGTGGTTAACGGCTGATTAAAGCAACAGCAAAAACTAACCAAATTTTGTCAAATTTTTTGTTTCATGTGTTTGCCAACTTATCCATATATAATTTTTAAAAGTCGACTCTGGTGGTGAGAATTATAAATAAAAATTTGGTTAAATATTTCTTAACCAAAATTTTTTTTGGTTAACGCTAACCATTTACTGGTCTATCCAATGTGTTTGTTGTTGTAATTTTTATTTTTTTGTTGAAAGCAATATAGCAATTATCAAAAAGCGAACAAATTTCCGAATACGCTCTAGAATCTAGATTATTAAAGTCATGTTTTTTTTAATGACGTAGAAATCAAAGAAAGATCTGTCAGATCAAAAAAATTATCTCAGTGTGTTTTTTAGTATCAGAGAAAAGCTTTATTTCTCACCTGAATACTCCATGTTAGTCGAGATGTCTCATGTTTAAATGTTTTAAACAAACAACTACAACTTTCAAGAACTACAACTTCAACTTTTCAGAGTAAAAAGATCATATCCGAGGATTATAGGAGCGTAAAAAACATGCTTCAGAGAAAAAAGATATCTGGGAGAATGGAAAAAAACACAGATCTGAATTATGACAGTTAAATAATCTCTCCGAGTGTTCCGAAATAAAAAATCACAGCCTATATAACTTAGATATGGAATATTTTGTTTAAATCATTCTACAGAAAGAATAGAAGGAACAGAATATCAATCACGTGACCAAAGAATATTCTGTTTATTCTACCTATCGATGTAGTATTATAAGAATACTTTCGAAACATTCCGAAGAAATAAAAGATAAGCCAAAATAGGAATAGAACACAAAGAATAAATAAAAGAACGTTTTATGTAAAATTCGGAATGTTTAGAATGAAATAAAGAAAACACTCATGAATAATAATTAAGCAATCACAAAAACCATTAGTGTTTAACATAGAACGTAAGTATCTAACACAGCCTATAAGTACTTGCGTTGGTCGATTGGAAAGCTTATAATAATGGGCGAGTTTTTTTCTGTCGGAGAAATCAGAGAAATCCGAGTTCTGATTTATTTTGTATATGCGCTAATTTTTTTCATTGATCAGATCGGTTAGATCAAAAAAATTATCTGCTTTGTCTTTTTTAGTATAAGAGAAAAGTTTTATTTTTCACCTTAATGCTCCATAGTAGTCGAAATGTCCCATGGCTTAAAGAAGCAAACAACTACAGCCGTAAACATTTTTTTTATATTTTTTCAGAGTAAAATCATCATATTCGTGGCTTTAAAAACTCTTCAGAAAAAAAGAATAATCGGAGAAAGAAAAAAATATGAATTCTGACAGATTATCTTCCAGATTTCTCCGACATAAAAGAACCAGCCTATATTCGAAGTTATCAAAAATCTCAAAGAATTTTGGTAGCAAATGTGAAAAACTCACTTGAACGGCAGATGTCAGTTCGTTTAAGTACGAGGTGCATAGCATATAATTTTTTTTTCGTGTGATGTGTTTTCTTTCTTTGGTTTAGTGAAACTTTAAGGACACAATCTACTACCGAATGATGGGCGAAATTTGAAATAAAAGAGACGGGTCGCACTGCAAACACCGAGACGGAGTCAAAGAAAATTTAGAACATATGGATTACACATATTACCTCAAGAATCAGATGCAACAAAAACAGATGTTTTCTCATATACGATAGCATGTGTTCTAAATGTATTCTTTAATTTTTGCTGTGAATGCATTTCAGCGATAACTTCATAATTTTACTCACCCATCAAATAATTGGAGCATTATTGTTATTTGAGGTGGAAACAACGAGTAACACTACTGTTAAAATTACAGAAAAATCATATAATGCGCATGCGTCAAAATCATACTACTGCATACTGCACACACAACATCTACTAAACTACGAACTTGCGGTTAAGATGTGAGTTTTGCACATTTGCGACAAAAATTCGTATCTTGTTTTTGTGCAAAAGCAAAACACGTTTCCTTGACATTGTGGTTGCCGGGGTAGTTTCTAGTTTGAGTTCTAGAAAAATCTTAGAAAATTTTAATTTAGTTACAAAAAGCAAACAGTAGTCTGCTCTGCTGTGTCTTATTGGAATTTGACTTGAATAAATAATTTTCAAAGAATATAATGACTAACCAAGAGAACCAATATGATGGAATTCTTTTGGCTATGGCAGAAAAACATCGCAACGGAGTTGCAGAGGTAATCAATCACGCTTTATTCGTATAAAAAGGATATCTTGAACTTTGTTAATATTTTCCGACTTAAGTTTCTTCAAACAATTGCTAGTTTCTTAGCTAGGAAGACTGATTTCTTTGTTGGAGCTTCACAGGACGAATGGGAGAACTTACTTTTAGGTACATTCCGAACCGAAGCAAAAAATGCGCAAGATATACACAAGGACAAGATAAAAGAACGCGAAGAGACTGAGCGAAAACGCAAAGAGATTCTTCGTAAGAAACAAGAACAGGAAGAAAAGGAGAGAGCTGCTGTTGCAGAAGCAGCTGCTAATCAATCTAGCAGCATCTGTGAAATTTCAGACGATGAAGCAGCAAAAATCCTTCATGAGGAAGAAGAAAAGTATTTTAATGAATCTATATCAATCCATATCAATCTATACAATTTTTTTTATAGAAAACGTCAGAAGGAACAGAAAGACATTACCAATATTGCTTCCACATCTGTAGGTGTACAACAATCGCCCGCTTTCAATCATGATGATGAAGATAATGCCGACGAAAGCGAAAAGGGTAAATTGGAGCCAAATACTGGGAATGGTTGCAACTTAGACAAATATACTTGGACACAAACTCTGCAAGAAGTTGAGGTAAGCTTTTTATTTGATACAAACCGTGAATGTGATGGAGAAAACGGCAGAAAACTAAAATGAACTATGATGTGTGTATGTATGGCTAGTGACGCATTGTATTAATGCTTGTACATACCAATTTAAAATTTTAAAACTCATTCCACTATAGCATGCGGCTCATAAATGAGCCGAGAAAACACCCGCGTCAACATTTTTTAGTGCTAGTACAGTTTTAACAATAAAATTGTATACCATACACCTTGTACGTCATTTCCCATTTTGCGACCACTTCGCGGCTGTTTTGCTTAGCAAATATAAAATAATTATTTGAATAAAAATAAATTTTTAATTTAAAACGAAAAAAATAGTGTAAAAAAACAACCCATAAAAATTAAAATTTTTCTTGTAAATTCTCTAATCGGGGATACACACCCACACACTGCGTGCTCGTTTTGTGGCAAAATCATCCACCAAATGCCGCAGCGGCAGCGAACAGCGCTGCTCACAAAGCACAGAGCTCATACTTTGCCGTGATCTGATGCGATATAGCGATATTTAAAAATTGTATATTGGGGTCCCCCGCTCCAAATTTTTACAAAAAGTGTTTTCCATCGAAGACACATGTGTACAAAATTTAAAGAAAATCGGGTAAATTTTGAAAATATTTGTATGGGAGCCCCCCGACCCCGCGGCCCGAGGGTCCTCAAATTTTAATAGAAAGTGTTGTCATGGGAGATATACATGTGTGCCATGTATAAAATAAAATCGGGCTGTAGGAAGTGGGTTAAAAATTGGTCGCAAGATTCCATGACACACAAATCCACAAACCCACAAGCCCACAAACACACGGGCAAGTGAAGTTAATATAGAGAATTTAAAAACAACCCATAAAAATACAATTTTTCATGTAAGTTCTCCAATAGGAGATGGGTATGTGTTAAAATTTTAAGAAAATCGAACTAATTTTTAAAAAATTTATATGGGCACCCCTCGAAACTCAGGGCTTCACTCCAAAAACTTTACAAAAAATTTTGTCCATCGGAGATACAAAAATTTAAAAAAATCGGATTAAGTTTTTTAAAAAATTTGTTGGTGCCCCGTGACCCTCGAAACCCTGTCTCCAAAATTTTTGCAAAAAGTGTTGCCCATCGGAGATACATACGTATATAAAATTTAAAGAAAATCGGGTTAATTTTTTTTTTAATTATGGGGCCCCACGACCCCGGGACCCAGGGTCTCCAAATTTTTTACAAAAAGTTTTGTCTATCGGAAGTTTGAAGAAAATCGGGTTAATTTTTTTAAAAAAAACTATTGGGCCCCACGAACCCGGGCCCGGGGTCTCCAATTTTTTTACAAAAAGTGTTGTCTATCGGAGATACACATGTGTATTAAATTTGAAGAAAATCGGGATAATTTTTTTAAAAAAAGTTATGGGGCCCCACGAACCAGGGCCCGGGGTCTCCAAAATTTTTACAAAAAGTGTTTTGTATCAGAGATACACATGTGTATAAAATTTGAAGAAAATCGAGTAAAATTTTGTAAAATATTTGTAGGGGAGCCCACCGACCCCGTGGCCCGAGGGTCCTCAAATAATAGAAAGTGTTGTCATCGGAGATATGCATGTGTGCAAAATTTCAATAAAATCGGGCCTTGGGAAGTGGGTTAAAAATTGATCGCAAGATTCCATGACACACAAACAAACAAACCCACAAACACACGGGCAAGTGAAGTTAATATAGAGAATTAAAAAAAAGATTCCTAACTACACAGATAGTCCTGAGAATTTTTAATTGCTTAATTGTTTTTTATTTTAAAATAGCCGAAATACCTAGCGTTGCCCAGCTGTTTCAAACACACTAACCCCCAACCATCTGATCCCCCCTCCCCTTTAACCACCAAGACCCTTCAAGACTCTTGAGCTATCATCCTCCCATATATATATCAGCACTATTAATCAAATGCACGGTCTTCGAGTCAATCATATACAAACAATACCTAGCCATACACCATGTCAACCCCCTCTACTATTACCACACTAACCCGCTACAAATATCCATCCGAACCGTCCCCACCACATTAAAAGTTTCATCTATATTGCAAAAAAGGTATTCGCTTTAAGCGTGAACAGACAGACAAAGTTTTTAAAAATTTTCTTGTAAATTCTCTAATCGAAACGCAGCAACTGCAAAGCAGCGGAAATGCTTGCTAAGCATTATATAATTATTGTGAACTTATTTTGTAAATTTCAAGTAAAGACTGACAGCAGTCTAGTTTTAACTTTACACCAAAATAAAAGTGCCAAGATAATTCGGAAGTTTTTTCTTTTATCGTTTCTTTATTTTTCCTTAATTAAAATTAAAAAGGTTTGTACAAGAGTACATTTCTCGTGTCGCGTTTTCGTCTGCCACGTGTTATGGTTGAAAATTTGTTTTTTTTTGACTAGTTTGAGGTCCTTTTTACCCACCTTCCACACGACCTAGAGCGCTGAAATGTGATTGTCTATGTCGAAAATATCATTTATTATAATATATGTAATATAATATTATATATTATTATTTAATATTATTATATATACTAGCTGATTACCCGGCGTTGCCCAGGTATTTATTCATCCCAATCTTCTATTAGGCAGGGGTAGAAAAAAGAATGAATTGCAGTTTTTATTAACAAAATTTATTTAAAAAAATTAATTTTAAATTATAGCTATAGTATTCAAATTATAAAATAAAATTAAAAAAAAACATACATAAAATTAATTTTAAAGTCTTGCTCCTCAAAAACTACTTATTGAGAATCTTACTACAAATTTTTTGCTGCAAGCATTCGTAGAAGTGCGATAGGTTTGGAGTAAAAACTTCTGCGAAATTTTTCCTTTCTCCACGTCGGTTCTTGCCCAGTTTCCATTTAGTAGTCTGATTGGTTTTCTTTGCCGCTTTCTAGAGTGAGTGGTTGTTGGTCGCATTAGGTGAGAGGTCTTCGAGATGAATTGAAAAATCTTTGGAGGGCTTTCATCGCCTTCGTCAGCTTTTGCTTCGTGAGGGGGATCTGTGCTTTTGCCACTCCCGTCTTATTTTGCGTTTATTGCGGATCATTTTTTCAATTAAGGCTGGTGTGCGTGGAGTATTTTTTAACTTTGGGCTTTGTGTGTGGCGGAGATAGATGAGAGCTTAAGTATTTTCGGTATTTAGGCCAGTTTGTCGATTTGCTTGTGAGATTTAGGGGACTTGGGTACCAAAGTTTTCTGAGTTGTGAGCCTAGTACCCCAATAAGGTGTGTTCAGCAATATAGTCCCCAGCTGTTAAGAACTAGTTCCCAAGGTTGCTGAAGAAGTTAAGGAATTGTTAGGCCGTAATGTTGAATCTAGGGGGACAGTAAATGACTGATATTGTTATGTCTTCGTTCCACTCAGTTAGACAAGTTGGAAGTAGCTTCGTGGTGTTCTTCTTAGTTCCTCTGTAGGGGCTGGTGGCTAAGGCGGGATTTGATAAGAATTCCAGAGCCATCGTGAGCTTTGTCGTATGGGTGATTGGTGCCGAAAAACTCGTATGCTTTTATTTCAAAGTTTTGCTTATCGGTCAGATGGGTTTCTGATATTAGTGCGATGTCGATATCGTTCCTAAGTAGGAAGTGTTAGGGCTCAAGTCTATGTTGGCTTAGGCCGTTGGCGTTCCAATGACAAATATTGAGATCGTTCATTTATTCGATAGTAGGATTTGCAGGATTTGGGATTGATTTCGAATCATTTCTTGCATCATATTTTGGATGGAAGTTATAAAGTGGGAGAGGGTATATGTTAGAGAGGAAAGAGCTCGTTTCAGGTTGTTTGAATCCTTCGTGTTTGGGAGTTCTTTGACGTTGATGGGTTTCTCGGCTTTGAAAGTTTGTCCTACTTTTACTACATTGTCACAGGTTTTTTATTTTTTTTAATTCATTTATTTTTTATTCAATTTAACTATATCATATGAGGGTTAGTAATAAATAAAGAAACTTACAATCAGTATTAGTTCTTATATAAATGACCTTATAGGTTCTCATTATATTCCATATATATATTTTTTTTTTAAATCTAGAAAATATTTTTTTTTTTAATTTTATATTATATTCTAATTTGTTTTTTAAGGAGAAAAATGGAAAAACCTTGAATAGCATATACAGTTTTATTGTTATTACTTAAACTACTTTGTTGATGAATCAACAGCAGCATATTCCCACATTACTATTAGAACATTTCATTTATATAATATAATATGATATTGTCATTTTTTATGCTAAATGTGCAATCATGCAATTTCACGGCTTACCAGTTATTACTGTGAATATGCAATGTAGCATGTTCCCACAGTTGAATGTTATCGTTAGTTATTAAAAATGTATAAATACCCCAAATTCTGTATAGTAATATATAGTTCAAAACCAGCTATCAACGGCTACGTATTTACCTCGACAATCCCCAACCCACGGTAAGCGGAGGTTATTAAGTAGTAAATTCAGCGTTATCAAACTGAACATTAATTCAGTGTTATCAAACTGAACACTGGTCCTTCGAGCCGGATTACCGGAAAAGTGAATAATTTAGAAAGTGAAAATTTAGTTTACAAACATGAGTAATAGTGACGACAAGTCTACATTTGAAGAAGTCTCGTTAAGTCAGACGAGGATAACTGAAGAAGTCCACCGATTGTGAACAAATTTCAAGAAGGATGGAGAATCCCGATACTCAGTGGAGTACAACCTAAGGAGATTAGATCAATTAGAACAGCACTGGGTGAATTTTCAAATAAATAACGGGTATTTGGAAAATCTTAGGAAAACAAATCCCCAGCATGACTACTTTGCAAAAAAGTATTTTAGTCAATTTGAAGACAAGTACGTCGAGATCAAAGGTGTTTTCAAGGCTAAGTTGGAGTCTTTAAGGAAGACAGAGAATTCTTCACTGTCGTTACCTACCGATGCAGAGATGCAAGCATCACATTCAGTTCCTGGAAGGAGAAGCCCCATTCCAGCTGTAGCAGCTGAAACATCGAAACCAAAAAAGACAGCAGAAGTTGACATTTCTCGGCAAGACAACGTTATAGAAGCAGAAAAAAGAAGTGCCCAGCAAGGCTTAAGATGTTGAACCTCATTAAGAACAACTTCATACGAATCATCGAAAACTTAGATTTGAGTCAGAATCCAGTTTATCTTGGGTTCAAATTTCAACAATTGAGGGAATGCTGGGCAAAGCTGGAGTCATTGAATGATGAGATCATGTCCTCACGAACAGGAGTACGTGTGCAACAGCGAGTTCTTTGACTTGGAGCAGATATATCAAGATACATACATCCAAATTAAGGAGGCAGAACAGGTACAACAGATACCAGAGGCTGCAACACAACCAAATAAAACTTCCAGCTATAATCATACCAACTTTTAGTGGCAGGTACGAAGAGTGGACGTCATTCTGGGAATTATTTCAACGATTAGTTCACTAGAACGAATCCTTAAGCGATGTTGAACGTATTCAATATTTAAAAGGCAATCTGAAGGGAGAAGCAGCGAGAATTGTCAACCACTTGGCACCAACTTCGGGCTAAAGAATTAACGTAACGGTTCCAAAATGAAGCAGCATTGGTAAATAATTATATACAAAAACTACTGGCATTGAAGGCAATTCGGAATGAAAGTGCTTTCGATTTAAAAACTATGATGGATACGTCTAAGGAAATCTTATACGGTATAAAAAACTTGGGAGTTGACGTAAGCTCCTGGGATCCATTAGTGATTCAGTTGTTATGCCCTAAGCTAGACCCGGAATCAAGAAAATCATATCAGCAATCAAGAGGAACTTCAATAGAAATTCCAAGTTTAAGTGAATTTTTTGACTTCATAGAGGGTAGATTCCGAGGATTGGCAAGCAGTCGCGAAATTCACCGTGAACACCAGTCACAAATACTAAAAGCCACACCCCACAAAAACCATTTGTCTACATTTACAGTCAAAGTGCGTTGTTTGCGGCGAGCTTCATCAATTGTACAATTGCAAAAGGTTTTTCAGTATGCAGCCGAAAAACGGAATGGATGTGGTACAACAGTCGAAGCTGTGCTTCAACTGTTTGCGAGAAGGACATGCCATCAAGGATCACAATCGTGCTTTGTGACTGAAAAATTAGCGCGTCAAATCAGAGTACCGTTGGTCAAATATCAGTCAAACATCAATGGAATCAACAGTCATACTACTCAAATCGTCGCAAAATGCCACTTTATTATCAGTTCAATTCATGAAGAAAGAGCTAACTTAAACATAGAAGCTCTAGTGATGCCTGTTATAACATCGAGGTTGCCTGGACAAAACTTTACACACAAATAGTGGCCACACATCCAAGGATCCCTGGTACGAACAACCGAAGGAGATTAAGATATTGATTGGATCAGACATTTTACCGCAATTCCTGACACATGGATTGATCAAAGGTACAGCTTATACTCCAATGGCACAAAACACAAGATTTGGCTGGATACTTTCAGGACAAGTCATTACCACTATAACTCCAAAAAAGGATATGCTAGTTAACATAATTACGTCGTGTATCTGTCTGTGCAGTGAAGACGAAGTGTTGAGGAAATTTTGGGAACTAGAAGAAGTTCCAAGTGCAAAGGTCAATTCAGCAAAATATGAAATGTGCGAAACTCACTACTCAAAGTACTCACAAAAGAGATGAAACAGGACGGTACATCGTCAAATTGCCACTACTGACGGATCGCACGGTTTTGTGCGAATCAGAGTACCTTTGGTCAAATATCAGTCAAACATCAATGGAATCAACAGTCATACTACTCAAATCGTCGCAAAATGCCACTTTATTATCAGTTCAATTCATGAAGAAAGAGTTAACTTGAACATAGAAGCTCTAGTGAACCCACTACTGAAGGATCGCATGGTTTTGGGCGAATCACGCAAAATGGCATTAAAGCGATTTTTCATGTGGGAAAAGAGATTTGCCAAAAATAAGTCGAAGAGTATTCCAAGTTCATTGAGGAATACATAGCACTGGGGCACATGGAGGAAATACCGGAGGGTTACATTGAAAAACACAAACTACAACATACTATCTTCCACATCACGCTGTAATAAAGGATGACAGTACATCTACGAAACTTAGAGTGCTATTCGACGCATCGGCAAAAACTTTGTCAGGGGAATCACTGAATAGCATTATGATGACAGGTCCAACAGTTGAAAGAGATTTGTTTTTCCTACTACTTCAATAGAGGTCATACCCAATTGTGTTCACAGCCGACGTGGAAAAAATGTATCGGCAGATTCTTGTTTATCGGAGAGGATCAAAACCTACAACGGATCTTATGGAGAAAAAACTGCAGTGGTCCAATTAGGGAGTACGCTCTAAGAACCGTCACATATGGTACATCATCCGCACCATATTAAGCAATTAAAACTTTATGTCAACTAGCTTAAGACTAAAGAAAAATGTATCCACGAGCGAACAAAACAATACTTGAAGGTTTTTATGTAGACTACTGTCTTGGAGGGGCAAATTCACTACAAGAGTGTCAAGACCTTCAGCAAGAAATGATGATGAGGTGGATTCAATTTGCGCAAATGGACATGAAATAGTTCAGAGCTCATAAAGGCATTACCGAGAGAAGTTATTGAAATGGAGCCGGAAAATTACTTCAATGGTGATACAACTTTCAAAATTTTGGGAATAAAATGGTGCCCTAGGACAGATGACGTTCATTTTAGGGTCTATGCTTCATCATTTAGCACAAAAACTACCAAACGAGCAATCCTGAGTGACACTGGAAAAATATTCGATCCATTTGGGTGGCTATCGCCAATAACTATCAAGGCAAAAATTATGATACAACGGCTTTGGCCCTTGGGTATCGGATGGGATGAAAATGTCCCAACAAAAATTTAAATTGAATGGAACGAGTCCAAGACAAGGTTAACAACGCTTGAAGGAGTAAGAATTCCACGATGGACGCAACAATTGGAAGACTCTAAAATAGAACTACATCGTCTTGAAATGGCTAACACAGCACCCAGTTTGTACCTGGAAGCGAGAATCCTGCTGACATTCCGTCTAGAGGATCTTTTGGAGATACTCTAGCTGAAAATCCGATGTGGTGGCATGGTCCAGAATGGTTGAAAAAAGACGAACCACATTGGCCAGCTAACAAAACTATGAGGGAAGTGCAAGATATGCCTGAGATACGAAAATCTCACGTTTGCATAATGCAAACAAATAATCCGTTTTCGTCACTTTCAAAACATCAACGTACAAGAGCTTACTGTATACGGTATAATTCCAATTGCCTAAGGAGAAAACGGAACGAACCGCTAATAACTGGAAGTTTGACGGTGAAAGTGTACCAGGAAGCAGAAATGGCTCTTATAAGGAGTGCTCAGCGAAGTTTCGCCGATGATATGCAGAATTCAAGTATAAACAAAACTCTGAAATCAAACAGCAAGATATCATCACTGCACCCATTTATCGACGCCAATGGAATATTGAGAGTAGGAGGTCGACTGAAACATTCTAACCTATCAGAAACATCCTATGATTTTATCATCATTGCTTCCTTTGACAAAACTCATCATCAATAAAACCCACACCGACACAATTTACGGTGGAGTGAAACTTACTCTCAATCACATTCGCAGAAAATTTTGGATCATCCGAGGAACCAACACTGTCAAGGCAGTCATAAATCAATGCGAGAAGTGCTTCCGATTCAAGGCAAAAGAATGTAATCAACTCATGTGTCAACTTCCGGAGGCACGAGCAAGTTTTTCACGGCCCTTTACACATTGTGCGGTAGATTACGCAGGGCCAATTAACATACGTTGATCACAAATCCGAGGTGTTAAGTCGCATAAGGCCTACATAGCGCTGTTTGTCTGCATTTCAAAAAAAGTCGTGCACATTGAGTTGACCTCCGATTTAACAACGGATGGATTCGTGGCAGCATTACGAAGAATGATCAGTAGAAGAGGCTCCATACATCATCTATATAGTTAAAATGGAACCAATTTTGTTGGGGCAAAAAATATGATTGATGCATTAAAAACAGCGCTAACCGAAGATAGGATCCAATGGCATTTAATCCCACCTGGAGCCTCACACTTTGGTGGAATTTGGGAAGGTGGGGTCAAAGCAATAAAATACCATTTGAATCGCATCATAGGAGAACAAAAGTTAACATACGAGGAGATGAACACAATTTTGGTTCAGATAGAAGGATGTCTGAACTCAAGACCGCTCTGTCCGTTAAACGATAACATTGAAGACCTTGACGCACTAACGCCAGGTCACTTCATTGTGGGATCGCCACCAATAGCACCAAGACATGATATCATTCTGGATCTAGCAGAGAGCAGTTTAAAAAAAACAACCCATAAAAATTAAATTTTTTCATCTAAATTCTCTAATCGCAGAAATTGATATGGGAGCCCCTCGATCCTGGGCCATTTTTTTTTATTGTAGGAGAAAATCATCGAAACAAACATTTGACATCAGATGTTAAAATTGAAAAAGGTCAGATCATTTTATTCTGAGCACTTAGAGCACGCTCATACTCTGAGCAAATAAGAAACACGAACATTTATCTTGAGAACTCTTCGACTGCTCTGAACTAATTTATGAAAACGCGAAATGACAGAATATTGCGAAAACTTGTTGTTCTATCTGTAAGTTGATATCGACAACAAAAAACGACATCAATAAAAATAAAATTCAGTAAATAAAAATGTAAGTTGAATTAAGCATAAAACATTTATGTCTCGTTTCATTTGCTGGGTTCATTTGTGCGTGAGCTAAGATTTCTCTCTCTCTCTACCACCAAAACCATGCAGCGCAGCCGTCTGCGCAGCACACACCGCACACAGTCCATAAAGGGCGACGAATATCTGATGCCAGTATAGATATTTAAAAAATGTATAAGGGCCTTGCGGCCGAACCCGGGACCCGATCACTACCAAATTTTCGAAAAAGTATTGTTTATTGGGTATACACATGGGTGTAAAATTTGAAGAAAATCGGGTAAATTTTTTAAAATTTTTGTATGGGAGCCCCCAGACCCCGCAGCCCGAGGGGCCTCAAAATTTAATAGAGTGTTGTCTCCGGAAATACACATGTGTGCCAAATTTCAATAAAATCGGGCTGTAGGAAGTGGGTTAAAAATTTATCGCAAGAATCCATGACAAATCCACAAGCCCACAAACCCACAAAAACACGGGCAAGTGAAGTTAATATAGAGAATTTAAAAAATCCAAAAAATCGAAACGAGACTTTTTCAAAGGATTACATAAGCAAACTTCAACAGCGGTATAAGTGGAAGCAGACAGAAATAAATTTAAGTGTTGGTCAGTTAGTAATACTGAGTGAATGGGCTCTTGGCAAAATAACTGAAGTACACAGAGGTATGGATGATTTTTTCAGAGTTGTCACGGTCAAGACTAAAAAGGGAATATATAAGCGACCGATAGCCAAGGTGTGTTTATTGCCCATAGAAGATAATTTCATTGGGCGCAAGAACGACGGAAGTCAAACTAGGGAACAATCGGAGCAGCCAACTTCATCAGTGGAGGCAAAACCATTACCATCAAGCATGTCCAGAAGGAATCTTAGAAATAAAAAAGATCGTCCACTCTGCCGACATCGAGGTAACAGACCACAAGATTCCGGATCACCGTTTTAAAATTAGGTGGCAACCATCGCCGGAGTAGGAGGCAAAATGTTGATGAAACAACAAAAAATCAGCAGTCAGCAAACTGTTTGCTCACCGTCACCAAACATGACTGATTGCACACGCTACTTCATAATAATATGATATTGTAATTTTTTATGCTAAATGTGCACTCTTGCACTTCCACGGTTTACACAATTATTACTGCAATGCAATGCAGCATATTCCCACATTACTATTAGAACATTTCATTTATATAATATAATATGATATTGTCATTTTTTATGCTAAATGTGCAATCATGCACTTCCACGGTTTACCAGTTATTACTGGGAATATGCAATGTAGCATGTTGCCACAGTTGAATGTTATCGTTAGTTATTAAAAAGGCATTTAAAATTTGTATAAATACCCCAAATTCTGTATAGTAATATATAGTTCAAAACCAGCTACCAACGGCTACTTATTTACCTCGACCAGCCCCGACCCACGGTAAGCGGAGGTTATTAAGTAGTAGTGTTATCAAACTGAACAACTTAAAGCTACTCAAAACTAGGTACGAATAAGAAAAAAATACAAAATAAACCTGGTAGATCACGGGCACGTTGCACGAGTCCGACAGATAGCCCAGTGCATCCAGATGCAAGAATGCCTCAGGTGGTATAAATCCGCTCCCTAGTGCTCTCTCGAAGTACTGAGGATTCGGATAAAATGCTCCCGAAATTAAGTCATTTGCAATAGAGGCTGACCGAGCGAAGTGTTTCCTAGTAAGATCAAGAATGACGTTATCGATCCTTGATACTCCGGAAGAATCCATGAGTTGTTTGTTCGACACATAATGCCTATAGTTGGAATGTTCGCTTCTATACATATGCATACACGCTCTAAGGCATTTTTCCATACATGAAGGACACGCATACGTTAAAATTGGTCTTACGAACGCCTGGTAGCAAAGGACCTTCACTTCCCATCTCAAATGGCGTGAATAAAAAATTGTTTAGAGCCATAAAAGCGGCTCTTTCCTTTTTTACAACGGTATTTACGTGTTCATTGTAATACAAGAATGTATCTAAGTGAAAACCTAAATACCGCACTACCGCCTTTGTTGGAATTCGAAAGCTATTTGCACCAGTTATCTGCAAGTTTTTCCAATTGCGTCGAAGGTCGTTATTTCCGCGTCTAAGAGGGGTGCGAAACAGTATAACTTCGCATTTTGAATAGCTGATATTAAGCTTCCACATTTCGCAGTATGCCTGAAATTCATCGAATTTGTTCTGCAAGTTTCTCTGAAATTCCTCGACTCTCGAACCGTGTACATACAGCATAATGTCATCAGCATAAGCGAGGGACGCCTCCATATCCGTCATCCATACCGTGTCAAAGGCTTTTTTGAGATCCACTAGACAGGCTACGGCTGCCTGTCCTCTTATCATTCGTGTACTGTCGAGTGGTTTTGTTTGAACCCAAATTGGTTCCGCGGTATGATCTCTTTTTCGTCGCACACGTTCAAAATTGACTTGCTAATAACCACTTCTAAAACTTTCCCGATATTAGGCAAGAGATTGATATATAGTTTGTAGGATCAGAAGGATATTTCTTTTTTGGAAAAACCTTTGATGTTTTCCAACAACTCGGGAAGTAGTAATTATTGAGCAAGTTATTGAAAATAACGCAGTATTTCTGTATGATGTATGTTCAGTTTCCTGAAAATGTCAGTGAGTTCATTTCATCGTCGAGAAGTAGTTGTTTGTTTGGTCTTGCGTTAGTTCGTCCGCTTTCATGTCATCTGTAAAACACACTAGAGCCTCCGAGTAATTGTGAAGATTATGAAATCCGTGCAATTCCTCGTTCACCATATCCGCAGAACTACTTGGGAGGTCTCCTAATTGGTGCACCGTTTCAAAATGCGATTCAATAAGATTAAGCTTCTCGACACACTCGTCAACAATGAAGAAGTTGTTGACGATTGGTATCGTTCTGCTATCAATTCCTGCTCGAGAAATGAAATGTCCTGAAGAAATTGGTATCTTCAATTACGGTACAGTAATAAAATTACGGGGCTTATAAAGTCGATTTATTTTCGGAAACATGTTCCTTGAGTCAGACTTTATAATATTTTCTGCTCGGTGCTTCCAATAATTGTTAACACTGTTCCGAAATTGTTGTTCCAGTAAAGTTTTCACATTTCTCAAGAGAGATTTGAGTCTCATTAAATCACTGTTGCCCACTACACCGTCGCATTCTGTTAATCTGAGTGACCAGAAAACTCTTGTGCCTCTGCAACGTACGAATTTTTGCATTTAATTTTCGGGACTTTCGAATTAATCGAAATAATCACCGAATTCAGTCTTTCATTGCAGAGATCACACTCCTCGTTAGTCAAATTCCAATTATTAGGAACTTCAGACAAGGAAATGCAACTTCTGCATTCTCTTGTGGCCCGTTTTTCGAACCTGTGCCAGTTGGTTTTCCTAAAATTTAATTTAGAAATTCCTGGTTGGGTTGCGAGGGCGAATATGGAATCGTCAGCAAACGAAGCTACTATTGATATCGCGTTGTGATCGCTATCATATGGCAATAGCGGGATCTTATTGCCGTGGACCGTTTCTATTTGCAGTCGCGCATCTGCAATACACAAATCTAAGTATGAGTTTCCGGAAGGGTAACTTGGTGTAACCGGGCTGTATAATTTCAATTAATAACTGACTTGATTGTCATCAACAAAGCGCTTAAGGAAGCTGCCTCTTCCATTTGCAGTTGAATCCAACCAAGCCGGATGTTTCGGATCTCCCGCTAGAATGAAATAGTTATTTAAACTATATAATCCTAGTGTCTCGAATAATTTCTCAACCTCGACGTTAAATTGATTATCTGCTGGCGGCGCATATGCAGATATAACGGGTGTTTTTTTAAGAGGTTGCCGATTTTTTTTTTTGAATAAAACACATATAAAATTATGAAATGACCAAAATTTTTTTTTATTTGGTAGATAATTTTTTGGCATTTAACATTTAAACACAATTTCTGGCATATGGCTACCACGACTATTTTTCACAAATGTCATTCTGGAGGTCCAATTTTCCAGCACTTTTTCAAGCATTTGAGGGCGTATGTCAGCAATGACACGTTGAATATTGGTTTCCAAAGCGTCAATCGATTGAGGTTTATCCACATAAACCAATGACTTCACGTATCCCCACAAAAAGTAATCGAGTGGCGTCAAATCGCACGAACGCGGAGGCCAATTCACCGGACCATTTCTCGAAATAATGTTGTCGTTGAAAGTTTCTTTCAATAAGTCGATTGTTTCACGTGCTGTATGGCAAGTGGCACCATCTTGTTGAAACCACATTTCATCCATATCCATATCTTCAAAATTTGACAACAAAAACTCATTAACATGGTTCTGTATCGATTTCCATTCACGGTAACGCGTCGTCCTTCCTCATTTTTAAAGAAATATGGACCGATGATCCCACCAGCCCATAGACCGCACCAAACAGTACATTTATCAGGATGCATTGGTAATTCTTGAACGGCGTGTGGATTATCTTTGCTCCAAATGCGACAATTTTGTTTGTTGACGTATCCATTTAACAAAAAATGCGCCTCATCACTGAAGAGAATTTTACGGTAAAAAAATGGATCTTCGTTCAATTGATTTAACGACCAATCACTGAATTCACGGCGCAAACGATGGTCGTGTGGCTTTAATTCTTGCACCAATTGAATTTTGTATGGCACCAAACCCAAATCTTTACGTAAAATTTTCCATAAAGTCGATGGACAAAGTCCAATTTGCTGAGCACGACGACGAATCGATAAATTGTCGTTTTCTTCGACACTGGCCTCAACGACAGCAATATTTTCTTCTGTACGAACTCTTCTCATTCTTGTCGGTGGCTTGGCATCCAAAAGAGTGAATGTAGACCGAAATTTGGTAATTACGTTCTTTATGGTGGTCTCTGACGGACGATTATGTGCACCATAAAATTCACGAAGTGCTCTATAAACATTTTTAATTGAACACTGATTTTGAAAATAAATTTCCACGATTTGAAAACGTTGTTCTGGAGTTAACCTATTCATAATGATTTGCCAAACAATACTGAGTAGAAATGCCACTTTGAGCTGTCAAAACAACTGTCATAAAATAAAACGACATCTATCGGAAAAACAAACCTCCTAAAAAAACACCCTTTAATATGAAGACAACTAATATTTCGAAGTAGCAGCGATATAATAGTCGTCTCTAGACAATTAAAGTTTGCAATATCGCTCTTATATAATTTTTTGAAACTAAGTGGTTTTCGGTTCAGCACAGCTGTTCCACCACCACGAGTCGCGTTCTTTCTGTCTGTCCGTATAAAGTCGTAATTTTTAAATTCTTTTTTATGTCTTGTGTTAAGATTCGTCTCGTTTAGAAAGAGTATGTCCGGTCTGTGGTCTTCCACAAAGCGCAGCAAGTCGCCCCGTCTGGAGACCGAGATTATAAAATTAACATTTAAAGCAGCCATTCTGAGTGTTCTGCATTGCATCTAAGCTCAGACATTCAAAAGACCTCGTAGCAGATTCAAAAGGGTGTTTAGCTGAACCTTTTGGTCTGCTACATCTTTGGCAAGAGAGTCTTCAAACCTTCATATGGAGAATTCGAAACCGTATGTGTGCCAATATTATTTCGAGCTATATCAGCAAATGAAACTGACGTTTTCACGAAATTTTCTATATAACTGGTCTTTTGAGTGGCATTTTGCTTAGCCACCCGCTTCTTGGCTTGAAGCCGGTCATTGAGATGACATCCCCGCCAAGAAGCTGGGTGTCCTGCTTTTCCGCAAAGCACGCAGAACAGCTGCTCCCTGCTTGCATCTTTTTTCACCGGGCACTCTCCCAGACTATGCAGTGCTTGGCACTTAACGCACCAAAAGCCCATGTTACAATTGGACGAAGTATGTCCGAATCTCTGACATCGATGACATTGTAGAACATCACTTCGTCTAATTTTTTGAAGGTCACTACGTGGCCACCGACATACCTAACGTTCTTTAAATTATCTACCCTGCTATCTGCAGATACTATAAGCGGCAACTCAATGTTTTTACGCTTAGAGCGCGGAGTGACATACCTGAACGCTTTTACGAAATTTATGTCTTCCATATTAGAATATTCATCCGGGGTGTGGCAAACACTCAACCCTTTCATAATAAAGGTGTTTAATTTTTTATATTTTTCAGTGTACGTATAAAATTCTGACCCTGTCTTAATTAATATGTGTTTAACTATGTCTACATTTTTATTGTCTGTAACATTTAATACTGTTTTATTCTTGTTCACGTTTTTAATGAAAACTGTCCTTTACCAATAGTTTCGTTAAATGTTTTATTTATTTCTTTACTGTCCTCTTTGAAAATGTTTATTGGTGGTGATCTATTTTTAAATTAACTTCACTTGCCCGTGGCACGGATGTCGGACGTCTTTCGGTCGTCGATTGTCGGTCGTCGGTCTTTAGTGGAATCTTGCGATACATTTTTAACCCACTTCCCAAAGCCCGATTTTATTGAAATTTTGCACACATGTGTATTTCCGGAGACAACACTTTCTATTAAAATTTGAGGCCCCTCGGGCCACAAATATTTTACAAAATTTTACTCGATTTTTTTCAAATTTTATACACATGTGTATACACTTTTTGTAGACCCCGGGCCCCGGGTTCGTGGGGCCCCATAAAATTTTTTAAAAAAAAATTAACCCGATAATCTTCAAATTTTATATACGCGTGTATCTCCGGTAGACAACACTTTTTGTAAAAAATTTTGTAGACCCCGAGCTCCGGCCCCATAAAATTTTTTTAAAAAAATTAACCCGATTTTCTTCAAATTTTATACACTGTGTATCTCAGATGGAAATTTTTTTTTGTAAATTTGTTAGAGTGAAAGGGCCCTGAGACCCGTGTGGTGTCCATGAAAATTTTAAAAAAGTTAGCCTGATTTTCTTTAAATTTAAACACATACCGATGTCCTATTAGAGAAAATTTTAATTTTTATAAGTGGTTTTTTATTTTTAACTTTTTTATCTGCGTCACTTGTAGTTTTGGTTCCACTGTTGCTTGTTGAGTGTTGAAATGGAATATCGCATTATGTTGTTGTTGTTTTTCTTTTGCATGTTTTGAATTAAATGTTTTGCTACTGTTGAGAGCGGGGAAAAATCACTGCATGTTTCTATGCCTTCTTCAACACTATCACTAAGCAGAGTAAAACTGTTTTCGGATTCGGCACTTTTTTTTGTTTCATCCGTTGCACTTGTGTTTTTTGTTTTTGTGTCATATTTTCGTTTTCTCTGTGAAGAATCACTTTTTAGCATATTTCGTAAGCTTTCGAGTTCTTTACTCAATTTGGAGATCTCTCTAGCGGTGCTCCTCCCTCCGGTGGAGGGGGGGACGTCATTTTGTTGTTTTTTGGATGGATATAAATTAGAAAACTTGGGTTTTTTTTATTATTTTTTGAGAACATTGTTTTTTCCCTTGAGACCTCACGGCTTGCTTTGAGTATTTTTAATGTCATATTGGCATAGGTTAGATGTACCCCGGGCAACCTCTGTTGCTGTATGTTTGATAAAACCTGCTTCCTATAGGGCTTTTTTGAATAGCTCAGGGTCTAAGCCTGGTTCAATGCCCTTCAGTACTATAATAAGTCCTTTGCTGTTTTCTCGAGTTCCAAAACTACTTTGCGGAAGTCTTTCTCATCGTATATTTGAAGCTTAGTTTTAGTAATTCTTTTCTTTTCTTTCTTACATGACATGAAAGGTGTTATTTCCAATTTTTTCGATTAGGGAATTGCTGGTTGCTTTTCAAAGATATGTTGTGACCGGCACAACTATTCAACCCCTGACCACACACAGTCTCTCTGCACTTTACCCACATCTGCTTTTGATCGCATAAGTAAGTTGTTTTATGCAGCACAGCCTGGATCATTGTCTTTAAATCCACCACTTATCTGCAGGGTACATACGGATGGCTGGTGTTGAAATAAGAAACCGTTCGAGATGCAGTAAAGGCACTTTGGTCCCTTATGCATCTCGGGTTTCGAGCACAGCATACACATTCCGATACGATACTGAGAAACAGTAAGTGTAACCGATATTACGAAATAGTAGTATCAGCAGGAGGGCAATTCCATTGCGACCGTTAAAAGGTTCGACTGCAGGATGTAAAGGAATGTCGCAGGTCGGCTATATTCTACGTTTGCACTTTGTATGCATGCACATAATGCTGTCATATTATTGGTGGATCGAAACAAGCCAACGCTATTGGTTGATCGATCCACCCATAATGTTATAAAAGGCCACTGTTACGATAAGTTGAAATCAAGAAACCAAACATAAACCATAACCAATATAATCGATACATAATAATAAACTAAATAAATTAATATAAACGTTTGTGTTTTAATACTTCGTAATCAACGCGCCCGTTTGACACTCTTCTCTCGGCTACCCGAGAAAGCACGGTGTCTAAACGTAACAGATATACAGGTTCCTAATAGTCTGGATTTAAGATTGCAAGGCGATTTTGAGTGTATGAAATACTGGTATTGGTGGTATATCTGGGTAATTTAGCACTCCTCTTGTTGGTAGCTGATGTTGGACTAAGTTTGCACTTCGCAATAACAATGTACCTATCTAGGCCAGTTAAAAAGCCGTTGTATTTTTTTTTTTTTTTTTTTTTTTTTTTTTTTTTTAAATTGAGACTTATTGCCAAGGGATGACTCCCTGAATGACTTACGTCACGGCAATAAGTTGGGCTAAGCCCTTTTAAATTAAATTCAAAATAAAATAAAAATCGAAAGAATGTGATTTACAATATATCACATTCCTCACGTTTGTAGCCGGTTTCAATTTATTTTCTCAGAATTCTCCCTGATTCATTGGAAAAGCAATACGAAAAACGAACAAGAATTTAGAACGACGCGAGTCCAAATACTTTTATCAATGAATCATGGTCAGGGAAAACTACAAAAAACCTTGACCAAGAAAATATTACAAATTATAAAAATAATTTAAAAAATACTGATAAACAATTTTTTTTTTAAATTCTCTATATTAACTTCACTTGCCCGTGGGTCGTCGGTCGGTCGTCGGTCGGTCGTCGGTCGGTTGTCGGTCGGTCGTCGGTCGGTCGTCGGTCGGTCGTCTGTCGTGGATTCTTGCGATCAATTTTTAACCCACTTCCCATGGCCCGATTTTATTGAAATTTTGCACACATGCATATTTCCGGAGACAACACTTTCTATTAAATTTTGAGGCCCCTCGGGCTGCGGGGTCGGGGGGCTCCCAAACAAAAATTTTAAAAAATTTACCCGATTTTCTGTATACACACATGTGTATACCCAATAAACAATACTTTTTCGAAAATTTGGTAGTGATCGGGTCCCGGGTTCGGCCGCAAGGCCCTTATACATTTTTTAAATATCTATACTGGCATCAGATATTCGTCGCCCTTTATGGACTTTGTGCGGTGTGTGCTGCGCAGTCGGCTGCGCTGCATGGTTTTGTTGGTGGTGGAGAGAGAGAGAGAAATCTTAGCGCACGCACAAATGAACCCAGCAAATGAAACGAGACATACATGTTTTATGCTTACTTCAACTTACATTTTTATTATATACTGAATTGTATTTTTATTGATGTCGTTTTTTTTTGTTGTCGATATCAACTTACAGATAGAACAACAAGTTTTCACAATATTCTGTCATTTGGCGTTTTCATAAATTAGTTCAGAGCAGTCAAAGAGTTCTCAAGATAAATGTTCGTGTTTCTTATTTGCTCAGAGCGTGCTCTAAGTGCTCAGAATAAAATGATCTGAGATTTTTCAATTTTAACATCTGATGTCAAATCTTTGTTTCGATGATTTTCTTCTACAATAAAAAAAAATGGCCCAGGATCGAGGGGCTCCCATATCAATTTCTGCGATTAGAGAATTTAGATGAAAAATTTTAATTTTTATGGGTTTTTTTTTTTTTTTTTTTTTTTTTTTTTTTTTTTTTTTTTTTTTTTTTTTTTTTTTTTTTTTTTATATATATATTAAGAAACAACTTATGAATACTTTAACCATCATCCTTCAAGAACTTGTTAACGCCTGTAGATTATAAGATTCTGGAAACACGTGTTCGACCAATTGATTCCACATCGAAGATACTCTAGGAAAAAAGGAGGATTTAAAGTGTTGGGTTCTACATGAAAAAAGTTTTAAGGCAAATCTATGTTGATTGCACCTTAAACGAGTGTTTACGTTACTGAGAAAAGGCCCAGGAACTAGAGAACGGGTTTCTAAAGAACATTTACCGTTGTAAAATTTATAGAAAACAGATAAAGCTCCTACATTTCGTCTGTGCTCCAAAGTATCAAGAGACGAAGTAATGGTTACATCGTTTATCAAACGGATAACTCTATTCTGAACACCATCAAGATGAACCAAATGCGATCTTGGAGCACCACCCCACACATATGAATTAAATTCTAAAATTGGTCTAACATAAGATTTATATAATCTTAACACTTCAGAGGGAGTGAAGTAGAAGTTACAACGTCTTATGAAGCCTAAACATTGGCTAGCTCTTTTTGAAATTTCATAAATATGTTCTTTCCAAGAAAGATCACTTGATACTTTTAAACCTAACAACTTAAGTTAATCAGATCTCGCAATAGAGGTACCATTAATAACAGGAGGAACATAATGTTGAGTTGTCTTCTGAGAAAAAAGGCAAGACTGGAATTTATTTGGGTTAAATTCTACTCTGTTAGAAATGCCCCAATCAAGAATGATTTCAATATTAGACAGAATAGTCAAATTCATTAATTCACGCGAACCATTCAAGCGAGAATTGCATTCTTTTTGATTGTCAAACTCAATGGAGGCCGATAGTGTTGTATCATCAGCAAATGAATGGATATCACAGGTTGTAGAAGACAATAGGTCGTTGATATATATCAAGAAGAGCGTGGGAGACAAGGATGATCCTTGAGGCACGCCAGCATTGATCCCATGTGAATCTGAAGATATACCATTTAATACAACTTTTATTTTACGGTTCCATAAATAATTCTCAATCCATGTAATGAGAGAGGAGTTTAAATTCAGCGCACGAATCTTATTAATAAGACAATCATGCCATACTCTATCAAAAGCTTTAGCAATATCTAAGGAAACAACGCTTGATTCACCTAGGTTTTCAATGCTTCGCTCCAAACAATGAGTTATGCACGTCATTAGTTCGCCTGAAGATCGATTTTTACGAAATCCATACTGAACATCGGATAAAAGAACATTCGAATCCAGATAGTTCATTAGTCTGAAATTAACGATAGATTCCATTACCTTCGATAGAACCGACAACAAAGCAATAGGTCGGTAGTTCGTAGGTGCCGATTTATCACCTTTTTTCGGAACGGGTTGAATATTTGCTATTTTCCAAAATGATGGAAAAACACCTGTCTTCATTTGAAGTGTTGTGCGGCTTAGTGTAGACTTACGTCCACATGCGTGGTCATCATCATCACCCATAATGTAGAGCCTACATCTAGGCTCTGCTGAATTAGCCGCAGAGCTTTTGGGTTGGTGTATTTGATGAACACGTTTAGCTGGTGTAACCTTTTTTTTATATTGTGTGAGAAGAGCTTGTCGCCACCGGTTTGAGAGAAGTTTTTAATAAGAAACAAATTAGTTTACCTCTTGTGAATAGGTGATATTCCGGGTTAAAAAAACTTCAGTTGTCTCCTTTGCGGCTTGAGGAGCTCTTTTAGACGAAGTATGTTAATGGTTTTAACACGCGATATAGCTTGAGATTTTTGGTTTGAAAGTAAGAGCGATGTGACACTTGACTTTACATTTGACTTTACACTTCTTGGAGAAGTGAGAGAAGAAGAAAAAAAAAAAACAACCCATAAAAAATTTTCATGTAAATTCTCTAATAGGAGATACAAATTATGTGTTTAAAATTTGAAGGAACTCGGGCTAATTTTTAAAAAATGTACATGGGCACCACTCGGGTCACGGCCCGATCACTTCAAAATTTTTGTAAAAGTTTTGTCCATCGGAGAAACACATGTGGTTAAAAATTGAAGAAAATCGAGCTAATTTTAAAAAAAATTTTGGTATTGTTTATTTTTAAACAATATTTTTTACTACTTAATCTACTACATGTTTATTTTTAAGGTAATTAAATTTTAAACAATAATTTTAAAATAAAATAAGAATGAAAAATATTAAGCGGCGTATAAACAGGGCGAACTTCAGCCTCTGTAATATTGGTTGCCCGCCTTCTCGTAGAAGGAGACGTCTTGATTGTTAAAGATGTCATCGAATCTAGCATCAGTGAATCCTCTTATGTGTATGTACCGGTGACTTGGCTCGATTTCCTCGATTCGCAGTCCTTGCATCTCAGGACTTGGATGTGTTTCCAATGCGTCGACAAATTTCCTCGCCATTCGGAACAAGTGGTCAGTTATTGGCAGCAGACCTGCTGCTTCGTATAGTTTTGTAGTCGACACAAACTTATAGCTGTTTGTCATAATTATATGAGCCCTATAGGGCCCGTTCACTCCAAAAATTTTACAAACGGTTGGGTCCTGACATGACCTGGGATGTGCAACAAGGAAGAAGTTCGTATAACTGGAATAACGTCCCTCTTTATCTGCTTAAAAATAACTCCCGTTTTCTTAGATCGTGGAAGTAAAAGTTTATCCATCCGCTGCATCTATATTTAACTTTTTGTCATAAGAAAAGTATACTTTTTTCCAGCTATTCGAATTTGCTCCTTGTTGCACATCCCAGGTCATGTCGTCTTTCGCGAATTGTAAGCGTTGAATCTTTCGCAAAGCATTAGGTGGTAGTTTTTTAGTGGGTGTAGCGGGTCAGTTGGTGTATGGTCAGTGGGCGGCTGGTCAGTTGGATGGTGGTCAGTGTGATGGGGCAGCCGGAAAAGCCGGGTTTTTCCGCAAGTTATTTTGTAATATGGGATTTTTTGTAATTTTCTAATTTGGAATTTGTATTTGAGATATCGTACCCAACCCATCTTCACCTTTAATTTTAAACTTTTTCATTTTAACTTTAGATAGCATTTCTTTAATCTTCTTCGGCGTTATTACTTCGTCTAGTTCATGGATTTTGTGAGCTTTCGGACATTATATACATTAATTAATTTCTGATGTGTATTTTATAAGTGGATTTAATGGTAAAAAATAAGTTTTTAAAAAGTAGAAAAAACTGTTGGGTTTTCATTAAATTTTTATTTCTCTACTAGATTTAAAAGATTGCGTTAACATATATTTAATATTTATAATTATTAATATTTTAACATTAATATGGTAGATGAATTTGAAGTATGGAAGTTTACGAACTGAACTTTAACAAAATAGAAATAATAAGAATGGATATGGGAAGATGAGTTGGGAAGATTACGATACTTTACTAAAATTTTTGTTTTTATTAGACCGACTTAAATTTGAAACTATACTTTAAGAGAACAATGAGTCATTTCCTCAACAATAACAGATCAAAATGGTACGAATCGGCTATTGTGAAATATTTCACAAAATTTAAATATGAAGTCAAATTAGAAAACGCCGCATGCGCGAGGCTAATCACCATCAACATCATAATATTGGGTTCTACAACCGGATCCCGCTCCGGGCCTCCTGCAAAACACAAACGACTTTCCAAACAGGATCATTCCAACTCATGTAAGCAATGAGGCTACCGAACTTAGTTCGCGGTAACATTCGTAGATTTAACCATTATAGAGTTCTTGGAATCGTCTTTCTTCACACACGAGGCCAAGTATTTTCTATGGAAACTGACTAAGAGGTGAGAGTGGTTTTTGCATTTAAGAATCTCTCCACCTCCCTTTAAAAATACAAAATTGGGTTTTTAGGCTGGTTTTATTAATGTAAAATTTTTAACAGTTTCGTTAATCATACAATCACAGTGATAAACAAGTTCTCATAATTAAAAAAATTATCTTTTTTGTTCTGGAAAAAAGACAAATATTCTTCTAATTGAAGCTGATGTTCAAACTCATAATATGACTGCTTTCAATATTATCAATCTTTTGATTAATAAAAAGAATGTGTATGAAGACTTATTCATAATAATAACAGGACAATACTTAAATCTATTTACTTAGGTAAATATAGTCGTTTGCTATTTTGTTGATGAAGTTTACAAGTTGGTTAAAACTCAAAGATAATATTAGTTTAGGTATACATATATTATTGTCTATTGAAAATTGTGCTGTGTAGATGTTGTTATGACGTAGAACTTTGTGAAAATAAATTATGTTACTATTATTAAACAAAAATAAAAAACCAAACTATAATATTTATAACTATATGAAGCATAACTATAACAGAGAATTTATGAGTATGAGCGTTTTACACTATAGCAATTGCGATACTCGGTACAATATAAATCACATAATCTCACTATCAAAATCATTATAGCTATTAAGTGAGCGTGGTTAGCTTTGAAGCATTTCTCTAGCACGCACTGGAATAATAAATGAAATTATTAATGTTTGTTTATATTAATGTTAATAATTTTTAACGCTGTACTTACTTTCAAGTACGTACACCATTCCCAAAATGAGAAGAAGAAAAACCAAACTCATGCTAATAATCAGCACGCTTACTTGTCGTCCCCTATCACAGAGGCCTGGTTTAGTTTTTTTCGATTGTCCTCCTTCGCCATTGACCATAGTAAAATGCATAGAACTGGCCATTGAAACAGTGTCTCCATCTTTGGCTTTGCTAAAATCTAAATTCTCATCCAACGTAATAACAAAATCTCTTCCAATTGCGTCGTCGACTACTACTTTATTGTTGCACTCCACCATATGCGTCAAATTATTATTATAATGAGAGCTCGTTTGATGCAATGATTCAGCATCTGCAATATTTTCCAAATACATTTTATTTTGTATCTTATGAATTTCGGCAAAACGTTCAAGATTGGCCGCCGTTAGTAGTAATGATCCAGATGATGCGCTCTAAAAGAGTAATAAAACCAACCCACAACAATTAAAAATGTTTAAGTAAATTCGATATGTACTTCATCCAGGCCTTAACACATAACTTTATTCATTTTACCTTAAACTAGTATTGAGCGAAATGTAAAGAATATCTTTCTCTATATACTGTAAAAAATACTTGTTCATAATCAAAACGATAGACGGTATAAAGTAGTTATTTGAAACAAAAAATTATATGGCAGTTTGAATAAAATTGAGATTTTAAGAAGTGGATTAAACATTTATCACAAGTTTGGGTTAGAAGAGGGAAAGAAAGCATTGCGGTGGGTGGAGTTGAAAGTTCATATCCGAGCACTAGAATTTTGTGCTCTCTATAAACCCACCTTGTTGATTACTTTCTACATCAACTCTACCGTACATGAGAATACAGCAGTATACGGTAACTGCATATCAAATGTACAGCATAGTATCATGAGTATTTAGAATCTATTTAGTCAGTGCGATGATACTTGATAAGTACTAGATAAGGTAATATTAAAATAATTGAATCTTATATATAAAAATCTCGTGTGACGGTCTTTGTGGCTCGACCTTTTGTTATGAAAATTTTTTATGTATATATGGTATATTAAATACTGCTAGGTGATTAGGGTGTCCCTATCCAGAAAAACATCTGAGGACGGCTGGACCGATTTGGCTAATTTTTATTTTATAATGTTCGCCATCGTCCGAATAAGGTTTATGGGGGAAAAAAAGTTGGCCGGAAAATTGTAAAATTCGGAAAAAACTGAAAATCTGTTTTCCTTCCTTACTCGCTACCATAACTCACAATTAGAGCGATGGGTTTTCGTAATTCTTTTTTTGTCCCTCAAATGACTCTCCAAAATAAACCCAAAAGACCCCTAAAAGATCCACAAAATAACCCCAAAAGATCCAAAAAAGACCCTCAAAGGACTTCCAAAACACCAACAAAAGACCCTCAAAAGAGTCATCGGAAGACCTCCAAAAGACACTCAAAAGACTTCAAAAAATAACCCCAAAAGACCTTCAAAAGACTCTCATAATACCCCAAAAGACGCTCAAAGAACCTCCAAAAGACACCCAAAATACCTCCAAAATACCACCAAAAGTCCCTGAAACAACCCCCGAAACACCCTCAAAAAACTAATCAAAAGAATCCCAAAATACCCTCAAATGAGTCATCAAAAACACCCAAAAAGATCCTTAAAAGGACCCTCAAAGGACCATACCGAATTTCATACAAATCGGTAGAGAAATGACTTAGTTCCCAAAATTTAAAAACAAAAGAAACAAAATTATTTTTGATACCGTACTCATCCTCACCGCCGATAAAGTAGTTTCACTTAAAAAAAACAACCCATAAAGATAAAAAATTTTCATGTAAATTCTCTAATAGGAGATACATATATTATCTGTTGAAAATTTGAAGGAAATCGGGCTAATTTTTAAAAAATTTGCATGAGCACCACTCGGGTCTCAGGGCCCGTTCACTACAAAAAATTTTCAAACAGTTTTGTCCATCGGAGATACACATGTGTTTAAAATAAAACCCATAAAATTAAAATTTTTCATGTAAATTCTCTAATAGGAGATACATATGTGTGCAAATTTTGAAGAAAATCTGGTTAATTTTTAAAAAATTTATATGGGCACCCCTCGGGCCTCAGGGCCCATTCGCTCAAAAAATGTCCATAAAGTTTTGTCCATCGGAGATACACATGTGCATAAAACTATAAAAAAAAGAAAATCGGGATAATTTTTATTTTAAATTTGAATACGACTTCGGGTCCGGGGTCTCCAAAATGTTTACATACGTTGTCAATGAAGAAAATCGGATTTTTTTTAAATTTATATGGGCCTCACCACCCCGCGGCCCGAGGGCCCCCAAATTTTTTCGTTCGTTCATCGTCGGAGATATGTATGTTTCAATGAAATCGGACTTTGGGAAGTTTAAAATTGATAAAAGTGGATATAACTTTTTTAAGAATACAGATATACCTTATATAGGCCGGTTAGTTATTTTGCACACATATGTATTTCCGGAAACAACACTTTCTATTAAAATTTGGGGCTCCTCGGGCCTTTTTTAAAAAAAGAACCAGATTTTTTTCAAATTTTACATCATGTGTATCTCAAATGGACAACACTTTTTGTAGAAGTTTTGGAGACCTCGGGCCCAGAACCATGGGGCCCCAACAATTTTTTCAACACTTCTATATCTTAAAATATTTTGAAGACCCCATACCCCCGGTGTCGTTGGGCAACATTCAGAATTTTTAAAAAAAATTACCCGCCTTTCTTCAAATTTTGTACACGTGTGTATCTCCGATGGACAACACTTATTGTAAACATTTTACGGACGCCGGACCACGGGGTCGTTGGCCCTCATACAAATTTAAAATAAAAATTAACCCGACTTTCTTAAAATTTTATTCAGATGTGTATCTCCGATGGACAAAACCTTTTGGACAATTTTTGAGCGAATGGGCCCGAGGGGTGCCCATATAAATTTTTTAAAAATTAACCAGATTTTCTTCAAATTTTAAACTTATGTGTATCTCCGATAGACAAATTTTTTTGTAAAATTTTGAAGTGAAGGGGCTCTAATATTAATTTTTTCCAAATTAACCTGGTTCATACTTTGTGGGCGCCATGGCTCAGTGCAACTGCGCGTGGCTACAGAGCAGTAGGTTCGTGGTTCGAATCCCAGTAACAACAAAAGTATTTTTCACGGTGTCCCAACTCTCGCGAATGGGTGGCAAACGTTCCGAGAGTAAACTTGTCACTGAAACCTTCTCAATTCGCCGTTCGGAGCCGGCCTTAAATTGTAGGTCCCTTCCATTTGTGTCCATAAAATATAAATTCCCACCACAAATGGTCTCTTATTAGAGAATTTTAATGAAAACTTTTAATTTTTATTGGTTGTTTTTTTATGGTTCACATTGTTTATTTATTTTAGAAAAATTATAATAATTCATGCTAACATATACATATATGTATTTAAGAGCTTCACTTACTTTTGTACTGTTGTTGCTATCGGTCGACCCTAGTGATGTACGGGAGCCTCTTTTGGAAGCTGACTTTGCTACTGTAATTGAACTTTTATGTTTTTTTGTGCTTGCACTTCGCTTACTTGGGTTATTTAGGTTGCTGTTGTCACTATTATAAGTTGCTCGAATGTCTCGTTGTCCTCGGTGGTCGACATGAACATCATCGATAGTATTTTTGTTGTCATAGTTTGTATTATGATAATGGCTATGCGTGCTACTGCCACTGTGGTTGCTACTAAAACCGCGAATATCCGGTGCAAGCATTCCAATGTTCAATTTAGTATCATTTATTTGTTTTAAGTTCTGCGAACGTTTTGAAAAAGTTGGTGGATTCGAATTTGATTTGTGACTGTTATTTGACGAGGAGTCGGCTGACTTTGCTACTGTAATTGAACTTTTATGTTTTTTTGTGCTTGCACTTCGCTTACTTGGGTTATTTAGGTTGCTGTTGTCACTATTATAAGTTGCTCGAATGTCTCGTTGTCCTCGGTGGTCGACATGAACATCATCGATAGTATTTTTGTTGTCATAGTTTGTATTATGATAATGGCTATGCGTGCTACTGCCACTGTGGTTGCTACTAAAACCGCGAATATCCGGTGCAAGCATTCCAATGTTCAATTTAGTATCATTTATTTGTTTTAAGTTCTGCGAACGTTTTGAAAAAGTTGGTGGATTCGAATTTGATTTGTGACTGTTATTTGACGAGGAGTCGGCACTCGTAGCTAGCGACACTCTAGGAATATGCCATGAGTCGTTCATCTTAAGAGACAACCATCAGAAAGATAAATCAAAAATTCCAAATGATTAAAGTCGTATATAACAAATTTATATAATTATTATAAAAATTTGCATTGATTGATTGACTTCAGTATAATATTGTACTGATCGACAATTGACGCAGTAAGGTTTGATCAGCGTTTTGAGATTTAAAAAAATAAATTCTCCGAACCCATTAGTTTATTATTTGGCTTAAAAAAGTTGTTTGTTTCTTTAGTTAATGTTATTAATCACACTGTACCTCAAGAACTAGTTTTTGCTTGTTTGGTAATGTTTCAGTAAATTCTCGGTTTTTTTTCTGCTCTAAATTTAAACTGTTTGTTGCTATCCAATTTTATGAACATCGCTTGTCACGAATGTAAATGCTCTTCATTGCTCAGACAAATACAAGGTTGCAAAACGGTTTACTATTCCATTAGATATCTTATCCAGGATTAGAAAAATGTCACGTTAACAATGCTGAACTTACTTTCGGATTAATAGTCATTATTAATTTCTTTAAAGATATCAAAGATATGTAGGACGTTTATAACTGTATATTTATGTTTCTATTCGAAGCAGTTCAATTCCCTTCTGGTGTTCAATATAGTACAGTACAGTCCAATTATCATTCAAAAAATTCGGGTAAATTTTACAAAATTAAAGAGCATTTATTTAAAAAAATTAATTCTGTCTCTAATAACTACGAGTCTTTCGATTGCCAAGCAAGGAGAACAAGAAATAAAACCACTGCAAACCGTCTTTATTATAGAACCGATCTATTCAATGTTAAGATTCCAACTGATCTGAACCTTATGACGAAAGGTCGCTCACACTTGTGTTGTGCGCTTTATGAAGAACGAAACGATAAAAACGTTGCTGTCGCAGCAACGTGCAAATGCTTTCCCCATTGGAACGCCTGTGCTAGTGTTTGACGCGGTAGTGGTGAGAAGGGAATTTTTAATTAATAAGAACCGACGAAGAAGACATTCCTAATGCCGAAAACAATAACACGGTACTTCGTCTTGATGTCGACAATACCGGACACCGTCTGCGATCGACCAGTAAGCCACCATTCACTCGAACAGCAAACAACATCAGTTGAACCAGAGACCTGACATAAATGACGATAATCGATTTATGGCTTGTTATGATAGTATGTATTTGGTTTTTTTTTTGGTCAGGTAAAAAATATGAGCCACACAAATTTGTTGTGGCCAAAGAAAAATGATAATTTTATGGTAAACATTTCTGGGGAAACCCTGAAAGAAGTTTTGGGAATAGCTGATTTTTTTATCTTTTGCTTAATATTAAAGCCAACCTTAATTATGTAATTTTTTCATACCTGCGATGTAAGCTGGTTTTTATATGGGTTTTTTGAATAGCAACCTTTGTCACAATTCTTGTAACACATAACAGACAGCCTTTTCGGTATAACAAGGATCAAAATATGTACATTTATTCTTTATGCGAATGTATATGATCTATATTTGAGACACAAAATACCAGGGCAGTGAAACTATAATATTTTATGTAAAATCCGATTTAGTAAAAAAATCTATCTCCTGATTCTAATTTATCCATACGCTGCTTCGTGATGCCACATTCAACATACAAATTAATTTCGAAACTACATACACAAAGAATCGA